>CAMRHE010000483.1:485000-1085000 GCA_947044405.1 Leptodactylus fallax
CAGTCCAGTGATTTCAATGAGAAATATGCAATGCTACAATTCACCTGCGGTGGCGTTGCAGGGAAACTACACACTTACTGCTAGGTTCATTTGATTGTCTAAGCAGCAGAACACCCTATAATTATTTGACAAGGAGGAGTCCATAGGACTACTCCACCGTAAAACGTAACTAAACTTTAGATTTTCTGCCAGCATTTTTGTCATTAAGAAATTTTGTAATATACTTTATTAATGGATTTTGGCCCCTTTTCTTGAAATCCTGCACCCAAATTCACTTTCTGTTCCTTATTTAAAATTTCCCTTGTTCTCTATTGCTACCTAAAATCTGTACACAGCTTCTCACTAGAATATGAGTGGGTAGGTTCTTCTGTAACACATAGAGACACATAAGTTTGGGAACAGTCTCTTCAAACATCTTGGGTATTATAAAACCTAGAAACTTGTTCTGGTGTCATATGAAAGGTGAGATTCTTTGTTTTTTTTATGCCACCAAGATTGAAGTTTAACATATATATAGCTTATATATCCTGACTGTATTTCAACTAGTGATATTTTTGGAAATAATACATAGAACTACAGTCAATATATAGGTAGAGATGCTGAGATTCTCAGCTTTCATATGACATTACAACCACTGTTCTAGGTTTTACCACACTCAGGATATAACTGTTTGAAGTCACACCCCTCCAGCTGATGTTTTCCCCTTGTGAGTTGCTGCCTCCATTGCAAAAATATAGTTATTTTTGCCAATATGCAAATGAGCTCTTTGGAGCAATGAGGGCACTGCCGATCACCTCTTTGGAGCAATGACTACACTGTTGTTGCTCACTTGCATAATGACAAAAACAGCGATATCACGGCAACGGGGGCAGCGATTCACAAGGGGTAAACACTGTTTGATTCAGGTGACCCTAACCTATCTATTTGCAGGGGTGACAAGCTGGTGACAGGCTCTCTTTAACTGTAAAAGTGGCAGCTCTTGCCAGTACTGTCTCGCCGGGAACTTCTCAACCAACAAGTCCTGGTTGTGAGACACTGCTATCATGAAAAGTTCTGACCTTCTAACCTTGGGTTTCAATTCTTCTGTATTTTTCCACACTCTACTTTGCTTGCAGTCAGTGAATAGAACCATTCTTAGAGGCTGGATACAACCAATGTTCTTAAAATATGACAAAGAATTGAATCTCAGGGTATATTACAATGTTTAAATCCTTTCCATCCTATAAGGTAACTGTGATCCCTTGCACGTCACATTAGTAACTGATAATATGATTGACTTGCCTGTGATGTGAGGGTCCCTGCTCTCCCGATGGGTGGTACGAGAGATGGCTTCATCCATTTCTTGCTCCGACATCTTCAAATGATAAGAAATAAGATATCAAAATGTGCTGCGAAAGCCTTGTAGTAATGTTCACATAGAGTAAAACAAGGCTTGCTCTTTTCCCGCATCCTACTCTGTTCTACAGGATACAAAATCCCAGCGACAGCACATTCCTCCGAGAACAGAGGCTCCTCATACAGCGAGGTTGGCGCAAGAAAAACTAAAGTTTTGTATATACTGCATTTCCCCTACTAATAAAAGGGGCAAAAACTGCAGTAAGTGAACAGTAGGTCCTTGAGGGTCCTTCTAATATCAATAGGCATGAATAACATAATGCTTGTGGTACTGCACAATGGACCATATTTAGTAAGACTGGTGCGTCCTTGGCCAGACATTGATGTACAACACTAGTTAATATGGTGCTAAAGGAATCAAGTCACTTCCACCATGTCCCATTGGTTTATTTATATCTTGTCCGCTTCCCGCTGCTCTGTTTCCTGTGTGCCCTCTTGATACACAGGAAGTGCTTGAATATGTATCCTCATCCAATCACTTGTGGAGGCGGAGTCAACTGCTGCAGCCAGTGGCTAGTTGAAGGAAGAAGCGAGGAATAAGGAGCGGGCAGCATAGGAATGGAGTGGCGGGATATCGGTGGAGGTGAGCAGCACCGATATGTATTTTCTTGTTCCCTGCTGATCAGGTTTTACTATAATTTCTATATATAATACACATAATGGTGAGGATAACTCAATCGCATTGGACAATGCACACTTTCCTTATCACTTGTCAAATTTGGTGAGTAACAAGAAAAAAAAAAAAGTTGTAAAGAAAACCCAAACAATGAATCTGTATCAATTTGCAGTGTTCAGTTTTTTATTTCATTTGGCATGTAGGGGGCGGTATTATAAGGTACGAGCAATCTTCTTCAAGTAGACATTGGCTTATGCTACCCATATGCTACACGACAGATACAGATAGAAAGCACCTGGATGGATTTTGGGCCGTAAAATTCTTTACAAGTATATGAATCTTTATCTCTGCAGGCACAAATGAACGGCTGCTGAACGGAAATGAAGCCGAGTCCCCCTGGATAACATCATCTGCTCAGCTTTTGGAAAGAAAAAAAAAACTGTGTGTGTATGAGAGCAAAGAATAGCGAGGAAGGACATGTGGTTTTTATTGTTACTGTACAAATACCATTTTATATTAGCTGGAAAGTGAGCTGTAGAAATAAAAAAGTGCAGAGTCTGGAAAGGCGAGAGAAAGCGGCTGTGCATCTTTATTTCATTATTATGTGGAGGCACCGTGTCAGGCACTGCGAGGAAATAGGGAATAAAGTTATGGGGAGATAGTCACGAAACCATCAGAAAGGTCTTCCATATTGGCAGTACATGGACAGATCCGGAGATCCAGCTGCTGAGTATGCACCATCCCAGTGGAGGAATGTAGGGAGGATGGCGGTAGTAGTCAGTCAGGTGGCGGTAATCGACTCCACTAAAACCCTGGTACTCCACAGGGGGTAATGCAACAGTTAAGAGGGGGGGTCTTGAGGTGTGGATGTTGGTGTTAGTAGTTTCCCCCAGGGCACTCCTTGTAGTAAGTCTCCAGCCTGATGGTGGTTGGGGTGCCTTTGATGTTGGCACCCCCTGATGTGCAAAAATTCATAGTTTTTCTGAATTAAGGCAAGCGAATATTAAAGCTACAATCTTCCACAGAATGGAGGCACACATTTGGATAAAGTGGCCACTGCGGGAAAGCGGTAGCATTACATGGTGACCATTCAGATAAATGTAACCTATTTAGGACAGGGGGTCTACCAGAAATGGAAATGCTTGTATAGAGCAGCTCTACATTCAGGCTCATAGAGAGGGTCTGGCCTGAAGGATCACCTCAATGAGGTCCATATGGACAGGACTTGTCTTCATGAGTTTATGCCTTTAATAGTAAGGCCATATTTATTATGGAGCATTGTGCAGATCTTATGGTATGACCACTTAGGCTACTTTTCAGACACATTTACCTGGATCCAGACTGCGTAAAACTTGTACTGCGCCAATGGTGACCATTTTTTTAATATATATCATTCTCCGTATGGGATCTGTATACTTCATTACAACACTGCCCCCTTATTATGTTACCATAACCTTAAGTTTCAGATCTTAATTTGTTAAGAAGTCTAAGGTATAATGACTCCAATACCGACTCTTATTATAGTAAGGCTTCATGCACACAACTGAGGGTGCTATCCAAGTGAGGGCCGACTGTATTTCAGGTCCGTGTGTCCATTCCGATGGATCCAAATAGGACCTGCTCTAAAAATACTGGAACAGAAGCCCAGAAGACAGACAACACAATTGACTGTGTGTCTGAAGCCTAACTCCACCACCAATGATTTATTCCTATGGCACAGGTCTACTACATATCCGTATAGCAGCAATTATATGGCCGTTCACAGATGACCTCGCGAAATAAAGAGGCCGTCTGTCTCGGAGCTTTCATATCTGGACTAACGCCGCGGTTCTTTCCAATGCCAAAAGAAACACATCAAGAGCAAAGGTCGCAGTCAATAAACCAAGTCATAAAGCAGGCGGCTCTAGGGACATTATCATTTCATCCTCCACATTTTATCCTGTGGCTTTACGTCCTTTATTGTGGCTGTTTACAGGAAAGCCACAAGTAATGAGAAGCTTCTGTTTCTGTTAGAAAGCGCGAGCCAGGAGGGAACGCGTCAGGCATACTAAAGACAGACCTCACAATAAACCTGCTCTCACCGCTCTCTTACTACAGGGGATTCAAGTCAGAGCTGTGCACCTCATAATGGGCCTCCGAAAAACTGCAGGATTGAGTAACTGCATGAAATAGGATTATGTGTTCAGCTTTGGATGCCACCATTATTTATTGGTGGTAGGCGCAACGAAGTTGGTGGAGGCGCAACAGTGATGGCCACTTGCGGCCGTAGACAGCCAGATGTAACAACAGGACATCATTTATCATTTACCTATATGATATCTGGTAAAAGGGACATGGAAAAAAAAAAAATTTAAAATTAACCCCATAAAAATACTTTTCAAAAGGGTTTTCTGAGTTTTTCGGTCACCAGTATTAGATGGGTAAAGGTTCCACACTTGGCACCCCTGTCTATCATCTACTTGAAGGTACCTCGGCATGAGTTATGTAGTCCTGCTGCAATACCAGGCACAGCCAGTACACTATATATGGCACTGTGTCTGATATACAATGGAGAAGCCGCGGTACCCGCAAGTTCGGGATCAGCACCCCACTGATCTGAAAATGATGACCTATCTAAGGACTATGCTGAGATGCCTGAGGTGAGGTTTGAAAAAAATTTTTTTAAAAATCAATAATTTTACCAATCTTTAAAAATACAAAAATTGTAACAAAATATAAATGTTCACTGTCAAAGGGGTGGGCCCATAATTCGAAGATGTCCTCCTTGCATATCATGTAATGGACATCATAGCTAGAGATGTGTATGTACCCCATTCTCAAAATTTGGGGGTCCCAAAGGTCGGATTTTAATCTACCCACTTGATTACATAAAAAAAGGCTATTTCATCTGAAAAACTCTCTAAAGCTGGTTGACTTATCAACGACAACTCCTTCCAAAACGTGGCAAATCTGCCCAGATCCAGGTCCTGGCACTCCAGCAAAGCGCTGTTTTTGCCACATCCAGTGAGGGGGAAATGGTGTATTACATCTTAAGCATTCAAAATAATGTCTGACCATATAGTACAAGGACAACCAGGAGACACTCATATAGAGCTGCTCTGGATTCTGGCTCATAAAATAGTCTGGTCCGGAGCGTCTCCTCTGGACACACAGAGGAGGACCCTTGCCATTGGTGATGACGGCATTTCTGTAAAGAATTTTCCAGGTTGATTGCAGGAGGATTTACTGAGGCACATTTAGCACTTAACAGAGGATAAGCTTTCACTCCAGGGAAAATTGTTTCCATACTTTGGCATAAAGACTGAAAACAAGATAGCGATCATAGCCGCACCTGACGAAACAGGTCCCGGTAAATCACACCAAAGCTGACTAATCCCTGAAGACATTCCTGTCCGCACCTCCAACATGCTGGAAGACCTTCCATTATATACGAGCATATAATTCTGTAGAATGTAATAATTGTCATTACTTACCCCAGGATCAGGCCCGGAGCAAAAAACAATTTAGGGCCATAATTAGAAAGTTCTTCTGATAATTTTCAAAATTCTTGGCTATTACGGTAATGAAAGGGTTAACTGTAAAATTCCTGTTGGCCTAAGGCAAAGACGTGGGTTAATTTTATATTCCCTGATGTTCTAGGACATGACAGGGGTCACTAGTAAATTAAGTTTTCTCCTAGGAGTTCAGTCCTGATTCCTCAGTGTAGATAAGGGCCCTGAGCAATTTCATTCTGTAAAACTGGCCCCTGGTTCCCTTACAGGATGCATATGTGGTAATTCTGTAATAAAAATCTGAATTTCTATGCAGGCCAGTGTGTCAGACTACATACAAAATTGTTTGTAGTCTGTTACCACGGAGACACATCGGTCTGTTTATTTGTAATACACATAATTAAGACTTTTTCCAAAGTTTCATCTTGTTTTCTTTAGATGCAATGTAAAAGCAGTCATAACCTGTAAGTATATAACTACTTGCATGGTCAATGTACGCTGCTCACCTTCGGATTTGGGTGGCGACTGATGATCAGGCTTACGGGACCTGGCCCACACTCACTTAGTATGGCGTAGGCCTCACTCAGCGCTGCATGACGAAGACTCACAGAGTCAGCTTCCAATATCTGATCACCACGGCTGCAAATGAAAAAAAAAAAGTATATTTTTATCAAGAATGTGGCTCCCAAATGTCTTTAAGCATGGATGCTTAACTCCTTGCGGACCAAAAAAATTTTTTTTCCTCTTTTTTTTTCTGGTGGTCACAACTTTTTTTTTTTTTTTTTTTATCCCTATGAAGCCGTATGACATGTTTTTTATTTGCATATGACCACTCCCTATGATGTCCATAAGCATTAAAGGGTTAGAAATACATCTTGGCGTTCCTCCAAAAACAGCACCATGCCTGTCTGTAGGTCATGATAGGAATTAATGTGCAAATGTCGTTTCACTTTTTTTTTTTTCAGCATATAAAAATCACATTCCTGACTTGTTTTTAACCAGTGGTTTCCCGTTTCTGTTATCACTAGATCTACAGTATTGGTAGCATATGAAAGCAGAGACTCTCCGCTTTCACACAACACCAGAAGCACTTTTCTAGGTACTATAAAATTAATGGGTGAACAGAGGACGGATCTTAAAGAAGAGAATTTTAGAGTTTTCAGCTAAAAGAAAGTACAATAGGTTAATAAAATATATTACAAAAATATCCGCACTCAACCTATGGACAGGCATGGCGCTGTTTTTGGTAGAAAACAGCCATTTTTTTTCCTAATCCAAGACTATGCCTTTAACAGGGCATATACACAGAGGTTGGTTTGATGAGACCACCCCTTTAGATCAATAAATTCTTAGTCATCAGCATTTCTGGAGCAGGAAATTGAGCGGCCTAATGAATGACTTTCTGGTAGTTAATAACAAACATGGCGGACGGCTTCTAACACTTCGTTGTGAACGCTGTCATTATAGCAGAACATCTGGAATGAGTCTCCGGATAGATCACCGTGCCCTTCTAAAAGGATTTCCCTCTTTATTAAAACCACATTGTCAGTGAGAAATTCCATTCACAAGAACTGCTGATCCATCTGATGTGACTCCGGAGCAGCCAGCAAACCGAGAAGAGCTTAACAGTGTGGAGGGCGACATCAAAGGGCCCTAAATTATTAATATATGCAAGTAAGACGTAAACTACAAAGTAAGAGAGTCTTCAAGTTACAGATGAGGCGACTAAGAGGGGTGGTCACTTTAAAATTTACTTTTTAAAAAAAATTTTACCCCTTAAGGACACAGTCAGTAATTTACTTAACTGGTCCGGGGATCACTGATGATGGACCCCAGAGTTTTGGCGATGTGATAATCCCTGGGTCATGTGATTCGAAGCAACGCTCCGCCCCCTCCTCCCAGGTAATTAATTACCTGTGCTATCAGGGCTGGTTTTACTATAGTCAGTCAACCCCCATAAGAACAGGTAATTAATTACTGGTGACATCAGGAAGGGAGGGGGCAGAGCGACCCAGGGGGATGGAACTCTGCTTTGTATCACATGACCCAGAGGTCGTGACATCGCCGGAACCCCCGAGTCCATCAGAAGAGATCCCCTGACCAGGTAAGTAAATTACAACTCCCAGAAAACCCCTTTAAAGTTCAGCATTTTTTCTGTTTTCCTCGGCAAAATTCAAAAAGTTTTAAAAGGGGTCGTCCAGGATAAATGGAAATTCCTACACTAATCTAAACCCTCCCCCCACCTACTTTCTAAATAACATAATCAAAAATGTATATATACCCATATCCCTGGGGCGGTCATGTAACCGGAAATGGAACGTCTCTACTACTCCCCCCCATCCACTCCATCATACTTACTTATCTTCTTCCTTCCAGGCTTCATCCTGCGGGACGGCTCCTCCCTGTTTTCTGACTGCCGTCGCGTGCTATAGACCCAGTGCTGCTCTGTGCAGCTGATAATCTACTTCTACTGCGCAGGCGTGGGAGTAGCATCACAGACCTGCGCAGTAGAGGTGGATCGTTGGCTACAGAGCAGCGCAGTGAAGTGAGCGATAGCTAGCGTGGAAGTTACACAGCAGGAAGCTGAACCATGTAAACAAATGCAGAAGATACCAGGAGCTCCCAGAGACACCCGGAAATCACTCAAAACACTGCTAAAGGTATATGGGTGCATTTATTAACCCATTAATAGCACTAACAGACCGTTTTTAAAAAAAAAAAAAAAAAAAACATTTTTTGCCTGGAAAACCCCTTTAACTTTAATAATTTTACCCCAATGTAGCTATTTGGGGACTTGTACTTTGCAGGATACATTTTATTTTTCAATGGAACCTTTGAAATTATACATTTTTTAGCGTACACTGTACAGCATAAAGAATATATCATTCTTACTCTTTGGGCCAGTACCATTATGGCTATACCAATCTTTTATAGTTGTTTTTTTTTGGCGTTTCACTCATTACATGCAATATAAACACTGTTTTTATGTTTTTGTTTTGTGTTGCTGTATTCTGATTTTTCTTATTTTTCCATCAATAGAGCTGGTTAAGATAAACTGTACTTTTTTATCATAAGTTTTGAACACTTTTTATTCCATATCTGATCTGATATTGACCACTTAACCTAAGGATAGGTTAAGCTTCCCCAGTTGTAGTTGCAGGTATCCAGCATTTTATCATTTGACCCTTTGACTATGTGGGAGATAAGACGCTCATGATCAGACCTCTGACCTTAAGAGAGTTAATCAGCAAAAGAATGCTTCACTTCAGAATAACATAGTGTGAACAGGTGACAATCACTTTAAACCTGGCTTACTGCTGTGCTTTATTGATCCCTTTTTTAAGCTGACCTCAGTTAGGTTTTCCTTACTGGGGGTCACAGACAAGAAGTCCCTAAATCCCTGTTGTTGAGATCACTACTTAATTTGGTGACACTTATATACATATGTATGGCCTTACATCATAAGATCAGTACTTTAGGGAAAGCAGTCCTTTAAAGAGGACCTGCGACCAAGTCTGAAAAGCCATGGCATCTGATCGGCACTTTTACCCTGAGCATTTTGGTGCTTTCTGTATGTAAATCCGTTCAGCCATTAGAAAGATATAAGCCCTTAACACTGCATGACATAAATCACACAGGGACTCCGCCTCCAGGGAAACCACAATGTTACCACCCACTCGGCAAGTAGACCCTAATTTATATCAACACTAAAAGAGCTTATATCTTTGGAATGGCTGAACAGATTTGGATAAACAAAACACCATAATGCTCAGGGTGACTGTGCCAATCAGATGAGTTATGTCATTGGACTTTTCAGGTCTGATGACTGGTCTCCTTTAATACTTCACAAACAAAAAATAAAGCTATTAAAACTCCCTTACCTCAGTCTTCCATCCATCTTGGCAACAGATCCTGGGGCTAGGCTGTGAATATAAATCCCTGGAGAGCTGTTTTCTAGGGTAAGGCAGCAGACACCGATACCTAACCCAACACCAGGCTCTGCAACAAGGACAAAGGCACAAGAAATAGTGAGCAATGTGTACAGGACCCTATAGAAGTAAAAACTGCCACATAAAAAAGCCATACAGTTCATTGTCTTTTATTACCTTTGTTAAGAGTCACATCCATAACCACCCTGTCTTTGGGACCGGGACCTTTACGAGAGGCAGAGTCCCCATCTTCTGAGCCGACCACAGATACCCCAATGCTGATATTAGAGTTAGGAGAGCTGGATCGACTCATCAATATCGGGGTCGCACATGGCGTGAGGCTGGGACTACGGAGTCTGGTACGTACGGTTAATGTTACTACACCTTTCCTGAGTTGCTGGAGGAAAATTTAAAAAAAATAATAATATTTTTAATATTTTATTGAATTTTTTAAATATTTTATTGAAAATCCATAAAATATATATCATATATAATAATTTTCCAGCCTGGAGGGATCAAGGGATAGGCCCAGGCTGATAAGACTTAACATTATCCAGCCCTGACTATGAGACTTGGCAAAAACTAACATTTATTTTCTTTTTTTTTTTTTTTTTTATTTATACCAGTCTAGATATACAGTGCTGGCCAAAAGTATTGGCACCCCTGCAATTCTGTCAGATAATACTCAATTTCTTCCTGAAAATGATTGCAATCACAAATGCTTTGGTAATAATATCTTCATTTAATTTGTCAGCAATGGAAAACCACAAAAAGAATTGTCAAAAAGCCAAATTGGATATAATTCCACACCAAACATAAAAAAGGGGGTGGACAAAAGTATTGGCACCCTTTGAAAAATCAGGTGATGCTTCTCTAATTTGTGTAATTAACAGCACCTGTTACTTACCTGTGGCACATAACAGGTGGTGGCAATAACTAAATCACACTTGCAGCCAGTTGAAATGGATTAAAGTTGACTCAACCTCTGTCCTGTGTCCTTGTGTGTACCACATTGAGCATGGAGAAAAGAAAGAAGACCAAAGAACTGTCTGAGGACTTGAAAAGCAAAATTGTGAGGAAGCAGGAGCAATCTCAAGGCTACAAGTCCATCTCCAAAGACCTGAATGTTCCTGTGTCTACCGTGCGCAGTGTCATCAAGAAGTTTAAAGCCCATGGCACTGTGGCTAACCTCCCTAGATGTGGAGGGAAAGAAAAATTGACGAGAGATTTCAACAAAAGATTGTGCGGATGGTGGCTAAAGAACCTCGACTAACATCCAAACAAGTTCTAGCTGCCCTGCAGTCCGAGGGTACAACAGTGTCAACCCGTACTATCCGTCGGCGTCTGAATGAAAAGGGACTCTATGGTAGGATACCCAGGAAGACCCCACTTCTGACCCAGAGACATAAAAAAGCCAGGCTGGAGTTTGCCAAAACTTACCTGAGAAAGCCAAAAACTTTTTGGAAGAATGTTCTCTGGTCAGATGAGACAAAAGTAGAGCTTTTTGGGAAAAGGCATCAACATAGAGTTTACATGAAAAAAAAAGAGGCCTTCAAAGAAAAGAACACGGTCCCTACAGTCAAACATGGCGGAGGTTCCCTGATGTTTTGGGGTTGCTTTGCTGCCTCTGGCACTGGACTGCTTGACCGTGTACATGGCATTATGAAGTCTGAAGACTACCAACAAATTTTGCAGCATAATGTAGGGCCCAGTGTGAGAAAGCTGGGTCTCCCTCAGAGGTCATGGGTCTTCCAGCAGGACAATGACCCAAAACACACTTCAAAAAGCACTAGAAAATGGTTTGAGAGAAAGCACTGGAGACTTGTAAAGTGGCCAGCAATGAGTCCAGACCTGAATCCCATAGAACACCTGTGGAGAGATCTCAGAATGGCAGTTTGGAGAAGGCGCCCTTCACATCTCAGGGACCTGGAGAAATTCCAGCAGAGCATTGTAAGAAACTCATTGATGGTTACCGGAAGCGGTTGTTCGCAGTTATTTTGTCTAAAGGTTGTGCTACCAAGTATTAGGCTGAGGGTGCCAATACTTTTGTCCGGCCCATTTTTGGCATTTTGTGTAAAATGATCAATGATTTGACTTTTTTTTCATTGCAAGCAAAATAAATGAAGATATTTTTACCAAAGCATTTGTGATTGCAATCATTTTCTGGAAGAAATTGAGTATTATCTGACAGAATTGCAGGGGTGCCAATACTTTTGGCCAGCACTGTATACCATGCGTCTGTATTGTATATTCAGGATGTCAGGACCGCTGTATACAAGCCATCAGAACCGCAATGTGTGTTTTTCCGTACAGTTTTTACATATGGAGAAGGTGATTAAACATGACTATTGTTGACTCTACTAAGCTGCTATCTGGAGTCTTTAAGAAATGACTATGTGCAGAGGGAGGCTTGTTCTCCGTCACTATAATCGCCTCCATGTCGTATCAATGTGACATATCCGGCAGAAAGCTGAAAGGCGGAAAAATGGTCAAGATAAACTCTATTACTACACAAAGGACCATGGCAGACAGCAGGGAAGGACCTAGACACAGGGGGCCCTGTTCTATGTAGGTTCACACTGTCCTGCATTGTACAATACCTTAAAAGTGTGAATAGCCTCTTGGTGCGTCAACCCCTGTAGAGACTCTCCATTCACTTCCAGGATCTCATCTCCTGTACAATAGTAATAAGAGGAAGGTAAGACAAAAAAATGTATCATATTGACTATTTTTTTATTTATTAAAACCAGATCCTGAAATCTATAGTTTTTTTTATTACTTTTTTCTAATCTGTTTTTATTTTCTGATTGTAAATTTTTTTTATTCTACTTTCTGTACATGATTATGGGGGCGGCCATCTTGCCGGAGCTTCTTCTCTGCTCTGGTAACAGCATTTAATGATATGCTTTACGGCACAGTCATGTCCACAGGCAGCAATACACTGGAGCTGACTCACTGTAGTCTATGGGAGAGTTTTCTAGGCATGGGAGGGGGAGGAGATAAGCTGTGACATCATCTATTGTCAGCAGTGAATGTAATGAGGGGTCAGTGGTGTTATCTATAGAGGTGTTATCTTCAATTGTCATCCTGTCTGTGATATAAATGAAGTGACTGCTGCAAAGAAAACCCCTACAGAATTGGCAAGTATCAGCCTACTATTAGGCTTAGTGGCTACAGTGAAAATTGCAGAATATAGGACTTTTTTACATTTTAGGTGGAAAATCAAGATTACATTTAAAAAATATTTTATGAGCTGCAGCATGGCCATTGGCTAATAAGCATGATGCCACTTCCTGAGTAGAAAGCAGCCATGTTTTCAAAGTCCTGCATAACCCCTTTAAGGATTGGCTTTTAATATCCTGACCCCAGAAAATCCGTTTAACATGCAGAAAAATCCAGGTTCTCCACTAATACATGTGCAGATACAACATGGGGGGATTTATTAAAACCTTCTTTGACACTTTTCCATTGGTCCAGGTCTCATTTATTCAATAATTTGCAGCTTTTCTTCAGACTTGCCAACTCTCCTGGAATGTCCGGAAGGCACCAAAAAAGAGGAATGATAACCTGGAGTCCTGGAATTTGCCCTGGAGTGGGCAAAGCTCCCAGAATTAGGGGCATGCTACCACATCCACGGGGCTCTGTTATTTTATATGAGGCATGGGCAATATATGTGCTGGCCATGACCCAAAAAATGTGCGTGACCAGTATATTTGGATGCCCATGTCACAAAAAGACGTGAGCCTGCAATAGGGGCCTTACATGCTGTTCTCCTGGACAGCCCCACCCAAATGTGGGCAAGTAGGCCTTCTGAGAAAGGGGGCGGGATTTACCAGGATTAAATCAGGCAAAAAATTTTACCATTATTTACAGAATAAATTGCCGTAAATTATACTGGAAATCTACAGCTGCTCGTAGAAGGTGTAGGTTTTAATTTTTAGGGTAAGGGCAACCAAAGATGCCACAAATTTACTAGGTTATGTCCCGCATACATTATTATGGCGGAACATAACTTCCCATCGATCACCGAAACTTTATGGATCTGGACCTGCTGCAGCCCACAAAGTGCTGGTTTGGCTCACTACAAAAAGTGGGCCGTCTCAGTGATCCTCCCCTTTAAGTGACCCCATATTATATTCTGCAATGTACACTCGTCGGCCTTCTCTGTCAATTATTGATGAATGAATTGGACTCAAACTACTAAATTTCTTAGCGTGAGCAGTAAAGTTCCAGGCTTTGCGAGAACAGTAAATGTCTCCGCTGAACTTGTCTCTTATCTAGGTCACATGCCCAATGCTGAAGGGCTGCACGATATCACAAAAAATTAAGCATTTGCCTCTCTGATGAGATGAGGAAGGACGGATGAACATGGAGTCCTCGGCTGGAATAAATACAGGAATTATGTAGGTCAGGAACTACTAGCCGCATTGCTTGAAACACTGCAACAGGGCAAAGCCTGACTGGATTTACTGGAGCGGGCTAGTAGAATGGAGCAGAACTTCAGGGCTATTTATCACCCATAGGTCACCCAAACACCATCCCAATGATTAGTGTCTCAATTTTAGGAAACACATAGCATTGGTTAAAATGTGCTTGAAGTTAGACCTCAACAACCACAGGCATCACTAGACTGTCTAGTGCACACTGCCATATCTTAAAGGGAATCTGTCAGGTCAATCTGGGACACTAAACCACCTACAGGTCCTTATAGACCTGGGTTTTACTGTCCCAGATCGCCCTGTTGTAATGCAATCCGCAGGCGCTTTAAAAATAAAAAAACCTTTATACCTAGAGAAGGGTCCGATGTACGCTGTTTGGTGAGATCGGTCCGGCTTAATCATGAGGCACGCCTCCCGGCGCCTGCGCTGTTCTTCAGTGAAGCCAAAGATGGACACCCCGGCTTCACTGCGTAATTGCGGGGCATGCGCACTGAAGCCGAGGTGTACTCCTTTGGCTTCAATGAAGAACTGCGCAGGCGCGGGGAGTACAGCGGCAGGGGGAGTATAAAGCTTTTTTTATTTTTAATGCGGCCATGGATTGCATTATAACAGGGTGATTTGAGACACTAAACCCCAGGTCCATATGGACGTGTGGGTGGTTTAGTGTCCCAAATTGCCCTGACAGATTCCCTTTAAGCCGTGTTAATACTGACAAGCCACAGCCCCTCACTGGACAAAGCACCTTCCCCTATTCACACATCACCTTCCCCCTTCACCCCCATTCACACAGCACCTACCCCTATTGCCCCCAATTCACACAGGACCTTCCCCTATCACCACTCTTCAAACAGTACCTTCCACCATCGCCCCACATTCACACAGTTCCTTCCCCCATCTCCCCCATCCACAGAGGGCCTTCCTCTATTGCACCCATTCACACAGCACCTTCCCCAATCGCCCCCTTCACACAGAAACTTCCCCCATTCACACAGCACCTTCCCCAATTGCCCCCATTCACCCAGTACCTTCTTTAAGTCTCCCGTCAGCAGCTGCAGCTCCATTTGGAAAGATAGTTTTCACAAAGATCCCCATGCGACCTCTGGCTGAGTCCTGACCCCCGACAATACTGAATCCGAGACCCTGATCATAAGCAGAGAACCATTAGTATATTCAGTTCTATATGATGAGATAATACAGAGAATAATCGGAGAGCGGTGCTCAGCTCCCCCATCACATAGTTATCGCTAGCCTGTGCCATCACTTTATTATTGATGGGGGTCATCCTCTAGGACCCCTCAGTGCTGCTTTATCGTTCCATCCCCTCTGCTGCACCGCGGTGTGCCAACCACCTGTTCTGCAGAGGAAACACTGAAAGGGACCCAGTACTTAATCATCAATGTGGCCCCCTCATTTACAGGAACGGTGAGGGTCCCCAAAGTCCACTGATTATAAAGTGATGGCAAATCCTAGCAGTAGGCTATCACTTTATAAGATGGCAGTATATCACCCCTGTATTCACCACTGTCATCAATATGTGAAAACAGGAAAAAAAAAATCTTCTCATATCCACTCACACATCTGAGGGTTTGTTACAGTGCATCAGTCTAGGAGATACTCAGTGAGCTAAACCCAGCAGCTGTAACAAATATCTCCCCTGTATTGGACTCCATCCTGAGAGTTCTTGCCTACACTGACACGATGTGAAACACTGCAGCTGTGTTAGCAGAACACAAAAAGCCAGTCCTGTGCAACTTCTGCATAAATCATATTGGATGCGGGCACCAAGTCGCACAGTCAGCCCCTTAAAGCATGTCACTAGAGTTGTGTGAAGACACGAAGAAGGGGGAAGCCCGAGGGATTGGTGCTGGTAGCAGGAGATAGGGGTAACGATGGTACATTAGGGCAACTATGGTTTCATCCCCTCCACTATCAGCAGCCTTTAATAGACGCTGCTCCACTGATTCCGGTGCAGTTGGAATTTTTTCTCTAGCACCCACCATTCCTGAGCAATCAGTGCAGTTAGTTTTGGTGCCTGATATGCTATTTAGGCTCTGTACTGTTAAGTGGGTGGTGTCAGGCAGGAGCAGGCAAGGGGCGTGATTCTGACACTACCCAATAAGACATTGAGAATGTCAGAGCTCAGAGTCACACCCCCTCGTTTGCACTGGCCAGAGACTGCCCACTCGACAGTACAGAGCCTAAATGGTGTATCGGCACCAACACTAACTGCACGATTGCTCAGGAATGGTGGGGGCTAGAGAAAAAATTCTAACTGTGCCGGAATCAGTAGAGATATGGCTATTAAAGGACTAAAGAACTGAAGCTGGTGAAAAGTTCTCATTAAAGAGTCCATAGAGATCATAAAACCCCTTTTCAATGGCTACAAATTCCCACAGACTGTAAAGTCCATGGGCCTCTGTGCAGGCCAGGAGGTGTACAGTGATTTTATTACATACATTATTTGACCAAAGCCCCCTTCCTCAGATACAAGACAGAGGTGGGATATGTTGGAGGGAGTCCTGGCGGCCCAGACTTCTATACCCTAGTGATAAATGTGCACAACTTCCTACTGTAAAATCTCCAAATGCTTTAAATGACATAAAGATTTTTTTATTAACCACAACCAGATACCATTACTCGCAATCTCTTGCTATTTCGGCGACAATAGTACATTTCAAAGCTTTCTCTAAGCGGGGTCATGTCGTGCTATAAATAACATCAGCGCCATTTTTTACAAAAATTTGGAAAGCTTGGCCGAGTGTCACAGTCATTAAGGGGTCAGGGATCATGAGATTTATCTTAAAGGCACGGTAGCGAAAGCTCTTTGCTCATAAGTAATGGTAGAAAGATAAATCATAGGCGGCAGCTCCAGACGGCGGGCCGACCGGGCTCCGGATCTCAGGGACGTGGAGGTTCCATTATAAATGTATGATATTATATGCCAGATAAGAAAGCCGTTCCCGCAGGAGGGATTACCTTCCCCTGTCCTTTCATTAAGACGATATTAGAGATGATAGATGGCTGAGCGAGCCTCCAGGGGGACTCCACCTGCGCTGTGCTTAAAGATCTCGCCGTCTTCTTGACAATCGCATATTCCTGGTAGGAAAAAATAGAGAGTCAATTAAAATATGTAAAAAACAAATAAAATCAATTAAAAAAAGTTCAGTTGTTGTGGAGTTTGTGCTTATGTTTACCCCCAGCACTATGTCCTAGCATCCATATTGTAGTCCCAGCACCCCCATGAGGGTTCTTGATGTACATTATGGATGTCTCTATCAGCTTCAAAGCACCTTCATGGCAATAACTACTTACGTTGGTCTCATTTTTTAAGTTGATAAAAAATTTCTGTGACACATTTTTTTCCGCCCATTTTTATATTTTAGTTATTTGTGTATGGGCAAACTATGGGTGAAATCCAAAATGTTTGGAATTAAAGAAGTTGTCCAACCTCGTAAAATAACCGACTCTCATATTCTCAGCCCCGCAGCTCCTGTGCCACTATTTCCCAGATGCCCTGACGGTCCCACTGTATCCCGACCTCCAGTCAGGGGTGTAGCTATAGGGGATTAAGATATAGCAGTTGCTACTGTGCCCTGGACCCTGAGGGGTCCCCAAAGGTTCCTCTGCTACATCAAATGTACCATTATTCTAACTGTCCCAAGGTAGGTAGGCCACATTACAGATTTTGCATTGGGACCCAGGAGCTTCAAGTTATGTCTTTGCCCCAATGATGACGCTTCCACATGGACATTGTGTGACCTCAATGTCTATGTCCAAGTGGAAACGTCAGCGGCAGAAGGTAGGATATAGAGAATAACGGGGAATCTGGTAAGTGGTGGCAGATTAGTAATTTATACCATTTTGGTAAAACTTTTAGGGTATGTTCACATGGAAGATTTTGGAGAGGAATTTGAGGTGATCATCTGCATCAAATTCCTCGCTAAAAACCACCCCTGTGGAACCCGCGGCAGAAAGCCAAGATGACCCTTGAGTTTCTAGCGCAGGTTTTCACACGTGACTATCCTCATACACAGTGAGGCTTATCAAGCGTGAGGCCTCATGCCACAGTTTCCACCACAGAAATTATGGTACAATTGAGCAGAAGGTTTTTTCTCAGCAAAGTGTAACATGCAGCTCCTGGGTCACAATGCAAAACAGTACTGGGCCCCACTAACCGTGTGCGGTCTATAATATTGAAGGTCTTCTTATGTTCTAGAGTGGCTTTTGGTCCCCACTGAGGCTCCAAAGAAACCTCCCTGCCATTGACAACAATGAGAGGCATATTATGGTCCACTGTTGAAGAAGAGTTTGAGGCAGGAAACGGCCTCAAATTCCTCTCCAAATTCTACTGTGTGAACACACCCATAAGGGCTGGGCAACCCTTTAATGGATTGCCAGCTTTTGCGGACATCTGGATGGCTAATCGGCCTAGTTATGCAGTAATATCAGAATACAACACGTAACGGCTGACGTTATACAATTTCCCCTTTTGAAATTTTGAGCAAATATCAGCAATATTTATGGGATTTGCATTTCCAAAATTATACATGAAAAATATGGATAATCTCATCATCTAGTCTAATGACTTCTGATATTTTCTATAACTACAGGTACAAGAACACATTTCTAAAAATAACGCAGGGCAAAAACATTACAATATAATAAAGATGACCCAGCCCGGAGACGCCTCAGTATGTGACGGAGGGCCAAGACCGTACCATACAGAGGTATCTGGCACTAATTTTGTCTCGTTTTCCATTGATGCAAACACACATGCTAAGCCAACAGCTAAGGTTTACAAGGGTAAGAAATTTTATTATTACCCACGTGACATCTTCACCAAAATTTGGCGTGAGCAGAGCCATAGTTTGGGTTAGCTTTTAGCAGGCCCTGCATCGGGTTTTAGAAGTGTGTCTAAATTCCTTAATAAAACACAAAACTTACATCAACAAGGCCAGGATGGTATAAAGGATGCAAAAAGAGGAGTCCAAGATATAAAAAAAATTGTTAAAATAAAAAAAAACACACAAGATACATACACACTACAAAGGAACCTAAATTGATTGGATTTCTGTGTCTATACTAAGGCCAGGTTCACATCTGTGCTGGGCTCTCTGTTGTTCAGGTCTGCTGGGGGACCAAAGGAGAGACGGACTGCTAAAACAGTGGTTACCCGCACACACCAGTGGACCCCACTGCCTATATAATGGGGTCCACCGGGTGTCCGCTGTTTTCATACTGAAAGCGGCAGAGAGGTCCTCTCTTTCTTTCTGCCAGTTTCTGGCTGTTTCTGCAGCGGAGACTCCAATGGACACTCCGGCGCAGATGTGAACTTAGCCTAAGTGATATTCTTGTGAAGTCCTTATAGATCGGGGGTTTCGTGTCCTAAATCGCCCTGTTGTAAAACCATAAACCATCCCTGTGTGCATTTAAAAAAAACAAACCTTTATACTTACTTAGAGATGAGTCCAATGAGTCTCATTGGACTCATCTTTGTTGCTTTGGGCACCTTTGCAGTTCTTCAGTAAAGTCAGGGACATACACTCCGGGTGCATGTACAGTAAAGCCGAAGTCCGACCCCAAGGTGTACTCCTCTGGCTTCCCTGATAAACTGCGCCGACCCGAGGAGTACAGCCGCAGGGTGAGTATAAAGGGTTTTTTTTATTTTTAGTGCGAGCACAGATGGCTTTACAACAGGGCGATTTGGGACACTAAGCCACTAGACCTGTGGACGGGGTTTAGTGCCTCAAATTCCCTTTACAGGTTCCCGTTAAAGAGTAATTATCAGAAATATTTTTTTTTCATAAGTAAAGATAAGAAACTTTGTAACATATAATATTGAAGAAAAATGCTTCTTTTTCCACTTTCCTAACCTCCTGCACTGCGCACTCGCTCTCATTTCACTGGTAAAATCCGTCTTGAGTAACTAGATGGACTGTCAGTTCACTGAGGCATCGGGTTATGTGCCTGCTATAGAAGTCTATGGAAAGGAGCATTAGGAGGGACACCTGAAGGGAGGGAGACACAGCTGCTGCTTCTACTGCCTCACCCCAGAGCTGAATTCACAACTACTGGTCAGTACTGCCATACAATGTCTAATGCTGCCGCTGCTTTTTGGGGGTAAGCTACAGAGAGATTGTGGAGCAGGATCTTCTCTACTGTTTGTGCAGTGTATGGGAGACATCGGATCAATTAGTCTCCTCCTACTCAGGGAGCTCAAGGAAAACTGCAGAAAGGAAGACTGATGAAAAATGCAGAATACAAGTCATATAATGGACAGAAATGACCATACACATTAAATATATATCGGCTGAACCTGCTGGGACTGACTGATGTGTATGGGGGACTCCTGAAGGCAGATTGGGCGTTTTGGAGTGCAATAGGTCTGATCCTTTGATCCAGATAGAAGAGAGAAGCTGCCATGGATTTTTCTGGTCCAATACTATTAGGGGCCGTTCGTACAGATGTATTTTAGGCGGTCTTCTGCTTCAAATTCCTCTCCAAATACTGGCCCTGTGGAACCAGAGACCTAAGCCTAAGTAGAGCTTTGACTTTCCGCCACAGGTTTGCTCACCGATAACACTCAATCAGCACAAGCCTTGCACAGTACCTGGAACATACACTACTATATATCACTGACGGGGCAGCCAGCTTGTGTTTCCACCGCACAAGACCATACTGTACCATGGACTTCTAACCTGTCTGGATCCAGTGTCCAGCTGCTGAGGTAAGGAATGCTTCCGACCTCCACGTAGAATCTTGTCTCCTTTATCCATATACGAGTCTCCATTACCCACCGCCAGTTCATCATCTTCACCCACCGACTCTAGACGACTGCCGCTTCCTGCAATGTACAGATCCATATTGTGTTCATTATTGTGACTGGTAATGCTGGGGTTTCCAAAAAGACAAAATACAACTTTAAAGCAATGTGTCATCAGAAAAATTACTTATTTTTAATCAAGTTTTATGTTAAACATGTTTTTAAAGAATTTTTGGTGAGGTTTTTAAAATTTCTCCATGTTATTATCTATATTAAAAAAAAAAATCCTAAAAATCCTTCAGTTCTGACTCTGGCCACTAAACCAAATAATATGCTAGACTTCCTGTTTTCTGTAGGAGATTTCTTTTTAGCAGTACCTCACTTATCAGCACACTGATGACAGCTATCATGTATATGTAGATAAGACACAGAACCCACCAGTCACAATAGAGGATTTCACATCTTATCTACTTCCCTCTCTACACAATGACCTCTGCGCAGTTCATGGAGCATACCCAGAAAACTCTCCCAATCAAGTGAATAGGATCTGCTCCAGACCATTGTGCCCATGTTGGAATGCAAGATTAGTAGGATTTTCTTAAAATATAGACATTGATTTGGAAAATTAAAAACAACAATCGCCAAAGACTCTTAAAAAAATATGTTTAGCATAAAAACGTAATTCAAACAATAAGTCATTTCCTAGCAGAACATTCCCTTTAAATTCATAGTTTTTTTTTTTGTTTTGTTTTGTTTTCATGCAACCTAAAATTATTGTTTGCTTTTGCTGCTGCTTCTTGGCATTGAGTGGCTTCTTAGATTTTTGTTATCCTTTATATACAAGTTTTACTCTTTTTGCATTGAAGGTTATTTTAGGTTACACATCACATACAGGTCATATTGTTAACTACGTATTATTTTTTTTTTTTTTGGGGGGGGGGTGGATACACGCCACATACTATTATGTTACGAATTCTATTTTGTCTCTGTGACATCATCGAAAAAATAATAACTTCCTTTCCATCCATGACTAGACTACTCTATAACCCATGGTGCATACATTATTATATACCCTGGAGCATGTCATACTATATACCTTGTGATCGACTGCAGTACTTGAGAAGACTATTTCCTAACGTTGGACTTCTACAGAGGCCCTTGGTATCGTCCACCGATGCTTCTTGTACTGGAAAGTTGTCAGTCTCAGTTACCTTAAAGTGGAAAGACATAATGTACAATGTGATCAAAGCCCAATAAACATTATAGAAATCGATGATTATAGAGACTATAATAAACTATGAAAGAAATCCATATACATTCAAGTAGTTTTATGGGCTAAAATAGTGATTACGAGCCCTTAGGAAAGGTCACAAATCTCGGATCAATGGAGGACCGACACCCAGCATTTCCATCAATGAGCTGTTCTCAGCGGCATATACACAGAGAATGGAGCAGGAAGCAGACAGCGCTGTTCTCTATGTAGTGGTCAGAACAGGTACTGCAGATCAGTTCTCATTTACTTGAATGGGAGCTAAGCTGCACTGTCTCGGTTTGGCCACTACACAGAGAACAGCGCTGTCTGCTTCCTGCTCCATTTTCTGTGTATTCACCACAGAATACAGTTCATTGATGGAAGTGTTGGGTGTCGGACCCCTATAATCTGATATTTATTCAATAGTTTTAGTACTTAAATGGGGTTCCTCGCTGTTCTCAATATCTTAGCTTGATGTCAATGAATGGAAACTTTCCCTTGACCTAAAGCTGCTTACACAGCTGATGGTTTGTTACAATGTATGAATCCCTGGACTCTAGTTCTTAGCACGTGCTGGTCCAGGCAATGCTCCCTAGCGATACACCGTTACTTCTATTGGTGGGTAACCCCTTGCAAGACAGACCAGTCTTACTACAGTATATATAGACTAACGCCTGCAAGATATACTGGTGTATATGGAAACTAGGTAGAGGTTTTTACATTTTCTCATTTACAGAGGGGATTGGATTTTATAGGCGCAGCGATTTCTAGATTTTCAACGCTGAAGCATATGGTCATATCTTTAAGTCAAATATTACTGAAATAACTAAAGTTTTCCACTGGAAAAAAAAATAGTCTAAAATTCTCACCAATTTATCTGCCTGGGAATGAGATTAATATGGGAAACACCCTCACACTTGTATGTGAAGATATCTACAGGTTTTTCCATATGGTCTGGGATCAGACCAGAAGGGCTAGCCTTCACTCCCCACACATATCGCTGAGCCTTGGCTGCCCATGACCCTGTTGCCAGTTGACTGGTTATCCTTTCGTGGACCACTTTTGGTAGGCACCACCGTATACCAGGAACATCCCACAAGACCTGCCTCTGGTCTATTCATCTAACCCTCAAAATTTGGACCTAGTCAGTGTTGCTCAGATCCTTACGCTTGCTCATTTTTCCTGCCTACAACACATAAAATTCTGAAGAACTGACTGTTCACTTGTTGTCTTACAGGCTGTCAGTTTGTAACAATCTGCGTTTGTTACAAATTCTCCAAAAAATTCCAGGCCGTTCACAAATCATTATTATACTCTGGGGGGGTCTCTGATACCCACCTTCTCTCACTTCATGGGTTTGGTGCGCCTCATGTGACCACTGAGGCCCAATCACATGCCTCAGCAGTGATGCCAGAGCCCGTGACATCACAGAAGAGGCAGGAAGAGGAGCAAAGACCCCTGGAGAACGCAAATCGGACGCCATGAGGGACCTCAGGAGAGGTGACGGAAGAGTAATTGTGTTTATTAAATTTTTCATACCTCCCCTGGGAGACAGAACAATAATAGAATTTCCATCGAAACAAAACTGGTAGGTGCAACACACAAATATTCACGAAACGAATCTCGCGAGGTTTGTCCATGTCTAGTATTGACAAATTCCCAATGGTTAACCCTCAGTTGTCAATTTATGCATTTCTAGGAGGAACAAAAGAGGAACAATGCAAAGTTCTAACAAAAGATGCTCCAGAAGTTTTTACTAAAAAATATATGTCAGGAGAGGTTGTCTTCAGGGCGCCCAATACGGTCAAGGTATTGCCACCCCTGGTCCATAGGGTGTGCTCCAGTGGCCAATGAGAAAACGGCAACACCTCAGATATATTTTATGTGGATCGTCACAAGAAAGGGAAAAAATGGCAAAAAAGAATTTGCTAAAAAATTATTGAAATTGAAATCCATTGAAGACAGCATGATCACCCGTGGTAACTCCAGCAGACCATCTGTATCCCATCAGTTAGGCTTTGGCCCGGCGTCCTGGAATGAATAGTCCGTGCTTCAGTGTTATAAAACACAAGGCAATGATGAAGATGACGAATGGGCGCTCATTAGAGGATTTACACCACATGTCCAGGGCCGGTCTGCGGATTATCAGTCTCTTCCGGGTGACCCTGTAGGTCTTGTTGGCTAATGTGCTAGGGAGAAACAATTCACAGGATCCTGGAGCTTCTTTCCTGTTTTATTTTGAGCTTGTCCTACAAATGTGCCAAGAAGTGCATTGTCCCTGGTGGTTGTCAGGATGTATCCTGGAGCGTCTCTCCCGACTCAGCCGATGATGTGAGATCTCTGTATGGTCACTGACCTGACAGCAGCCATATAAATGCTTCAGTGGCCAGCTGTCTCAGGCAGCTGGAAACATCACTTGGATTATTTGGTGCAATGTCTTCTAGTCAGCTGCTTTCTTCATTAGATCATTTTCTGGGTGACAACCAATATTGCCACCATTATGGGTACAGCAGGAGTTGTCACACAGCTTTCCCTAGCATTGGGAATTGCTGTAAAAACCTAAGGGTGTGTCCACATGAAGCAGATGTATCTTGTACTATCTATAATACTGGTGTCTTCTTATATTGTGGAGATGTCTTTGGGTCCTCTGAGGGCTGGGTAGTGATTACTATGTCTGCACCCTCTATAGCTACAAATATACAGCACTGGCCCCTTAAATCCCACGTCAGTGCTCTGAGGCTCCCCTGTGAAGCTTTACATCCTGGGAGCGAAGACGAGCCCTACTGACATGTGAGCACTGCAGCCCTGGTAAGTATGCATGTGAGCACTGCAGCCAGTCACTGGGGTGCTGGTAAGTATGCATGTGAGCACTGCAGCCAGTTACTGGGGTGCTGGTAAGTATGCATGTGAGCACTGCAGCCAATCACTGGGGTGCTGGTAAGTATGCACGTGAGCACCGCAGCCAATCACTGGGGTGCTGGTAAGTATGCATGTGAGCACTGCAGCCAATCACTGGGGTGCTGGTAAGTATGCACGTGAGTACTGCAGCCAGTCACTGGGGTGCTGGTAAGTATACACGTGAGCACTGTAGCCAATCACTGGGGTGCTGGTAAGTATGCACGTGAGCACTGCAGCCAATCACTGGGGTGCTGCTAAGTATACACGTGAGCACTGTAGCCAGTCACTGGGGTTCTGCTAAGTATACACGTGAGCACTGCAGCCAGTCACTGGGGTGCTGGTAAGTATACACGTGAGCACTGCAGCCAGTCACTGGGGTGCTGGTAAGTATGCATGTGAGCACTGCAGCCAGTCACTGGGGTGCTGCTAAGTATGCATGTGAGCACTGCAGCCAGTCACTGGGGTGCTGCTAAGTATACACGTGAGCACTGCAGCCAGTCACTGGGGTTCTGCTAAGTATACACGTGAGCACTGCAGCCAGTCACTGGGGTGCTGCTAAGTATGCATGTGAGCACTAAAGCCAACGATTGGCTGAAGCATTTACACACCCAAGATGTAAGCAAAGACCGGAGGACGACCAGAGTCTCAGTGCTGGATCAGCGAGGGATTTGACAGCAAGAGTGCTGCGACTGAAACTTCTACTGAGACTTCTCAACTTCTACTGAGAACTCAATCTTTCTGCAACTACAAGTCACAGTCGCAGCACCATCAGGATTATAATGCAACATTAACAAAGT
Organism: Leptodactylus fallax; assembly: GCA_947044405.1. Classification (NCBI taxonomy): domain Eukaryota; kingdom Metazoa; phylum Chordata; class Amphibia; order Anura; family Leptodactylidae; genus Leptodactylus; species Leptodactylus fallax. The sequence continues at coordinate 510,581 of CAMRHE010000483.1, forward strand.
AGTTGCAGGGCAACACAGCAGGAGTCATGGGCAAAGTCGTCTTGTAGCCTCATCCTTTAGATAACTATCTGCAGCAGGAGCCTCCCCCCCGCCCTGTGTGTATTAGGAAACAAATCTGCTCCCTCTACTAAATCTGATTACGTTTTATTTACTTGTACCCTTCATTTCTAGGTTTAGAATCGGCCATATTGGCAGAACATAATAAATGTTGGAAACTACTCACGCACAGCCTCTTCTATAGGACACATCTATGGAGTATCTAATAGATTACGATGTTCCCCCAAGCATTGGTGCCTGTTCACATCATTATAGCCATATAAATGTCTAGACAGACACATTGAGAGCAACGGGGGCACAAATGAAATTTCAACACACATCTACACCTGCAAAGAAGCCAGGAAAGATGCGCAGTCACTGGACAGCCAAAGCCTTGGCACCCGCCATCACTCTTTATATTACGGTGTCGTATTTTCCATTGGAAATTTTTACAATTTTTTTTTTTTTGGAATTTTTGTCCAGGTGCTAACCCTCTAGCGGCGGAGGCGACACGTCAAAACTGAATTGAAACTGCCCAATTCATGGGAAAGTCAATGAAACATCTGTTCCAGCTGAGTACTTTCCCATATCGGAGCGTGCGGCACGTTTACAGAATTTGGCAGCCCCGGAATACGCTCTTATTAAAACCCCAGACACTGTTCTTGCCTTTACCCGCCCTGCACGCATGATCTCAATTTAATAAGGCAGAACATTAGCAGTTCTGGTTGAGGAGGTTGTGACAGACTTCAGGTCCCTACGGCAGAACGGCGAGACCTCGCTAATTGGCCATGATGGTACGTATACATACAAATCACTGGTGTCAGGAGGATTAGAGGGCCCCCTGTGGAGGAACATTTAATTACAGCACTAAAATTACAGATCTACTACTGAACGGCAAGAACGTTTGCCAATAAATTTTAGGTTAAATGACATATTACGATGGGCCTAGAGTTTCCATGACTAGAGAGTGAATGCATACATTGAAATCTATTCTGCAGATGTTGGGTCAGTAAATCCCTCCCTGGCAGCATCTGTATAATGGAGTAAGAGCTCTCAATTCATCGGGAACTGGGCGACTAACCTAAACTACATGAAGGAAGGTTACTTTTAAAGGAACCTCAAAAATTCTGTTTGTATTCCATAATGCTTTATTTTTGGAATTTAAAGGGGATCTATCACCAGGTCTGAAAAGCCCAATGACATCCATCATCTGATCGGCGCTGTCACCCTGAGCATTTTGGTGTTCTATTTATCCAAATCCATTCAGCCATTCCACAGATATAAGCCCTTTTAGCGCTGATGCAATTTGAGGTCTACTAACCAAGTGGGCGGTAACGCTGTATGACACACAGCACGCAGAGGCCCCGCCCCAGATGAACCATTGTGTTACACTAAAAGGGCTTATATCTTTGGAATGGCTTGACAGATTTAGATAAACCTAACACCAAAATGCTCAGGGTGACAGCGCCGATCAGATTATCTATGTCATTAGGCATTTCAGACCTGGCAACAGTTTCTCTTTAAAGGTGTACTCCAGTTCCAATAAATACATAGTGAAAAGTTGTACAATTTTCCCTATTTACTTACTGTACCAATTGTGGTTTACAAGATCTCTGCTTGCTGTCATTCAATGGGACTTCTAGGGGATAATAATCTATCATGTGACGGACACACAGGTGCATGGCTCGTGACAAGAAACAACTCTGATAAGGCTACAGACACCATATGGAAACTGCATGTAGCAGAAACTTTGCCCATCCGTCACACATTTTCTTAGATAATAACTCAAATTTACCGCAAAATTTCGCAACCACTGGCCGTCGCTGGAGGTGGGGCTTCGGGCGTATGCAAACGTGTGGCCATACCCCAACTGTACTGTAATGTAGATCTCAGAAACCATGGATAGTGTAAGAATGTCCCAGCAAAGTAATGGAGGATCCTCCGGGGGGGCACAGACTCTTACACAATAATGGTCCAGCAGAAAGACACCCAAATTGGAAGGGTACTATGGTCTACTTCCTAGAGGTTGATGGGGGGTGGGTCCCCGACACTGACTATGAGGAATCAATACAGAAACTATATTGGAAAATTGGTCCAGGGCCATGACATATAGTAAAGAGTCCTTTTACCCATTATTGGGTAATTCCTAATGATAGATGGGTAGTCTGACACAAAAGGTTATGAACATAGTATACAACCATGTAGAAAGGTTCTCCAAGACAGCCTAGACAATATCTTTGCCTCAAGACCCTTGTGAGGATAACTGACCAGCAAAGCCCCTGTAGACCAAGAGGCCAAGCTCATGCCCCAGTGTTTAGTGATGGGGAGCATCAACCCTCAAAAACTTGAGAGAGGACTTGGGTGGTTATCTGTATCTCCAGGCCCTACACCTAAAGTCTTATGGCCCTTACTACCATATAACTACCCAATGGTCACATGCGGTCTTCCATACAAGACAATGCCTGTCCATGCTGCACTGACGTGTTCCAGATCCTTCCATTCCAGGAAGTAGGAGGTGACATCCAACAAGGCAACAATTCAAAACATGAGGGGGGAACGCAAAAGTAATCTAAAAATGGAAGTTATATGTCATCTACCAAATTCTGCCCAAGACTGAAACCTGAGACTATACCAAGAACCGGGGCCTATACAGTATACGCGAGTAAAGCTGTCAGTAAATACAACCGTTGAAAATATAGGCAAATCATCATTGTCTACTAGCCTTAAGGAAATGTAGGTTAAAGTTTTTCCAATACCCCCCCCCCCATATTTAATAAGTCATGACATGAATTATATATGCCAATGAAGTGTGCTAAACCATCCCCATAAAGAATTCCGCCTGCTAGATGTTACTTATTTACTCTCAGATTAAAAAATACTCAATATATAATCCGTCATGTAACTGGAGAAGTACAACACAGTGATGTGCAAAAGTTTTAGGCAGGTGTGGAAAAACTGCTGCAAAATAAGAATGCTTTCAGAAATAGAAGGATTAATAGTTTATTTTTGTCAATACTTGGTGTGACCTTTGCCCTTTGGAGGAGGAGTCCTGGAAGTGATGATCCGGCCCCCACAGATATAGCCCTGATCTAATCATCATCCAGTCTGTCTGGGATGACATGAAGAGACAGACGGATTGGAGCAAGCCTACATCCACAGAAGATCTGTGCTTAGTTCTCCAAGATGGCGGTGGGAACAACCTCCCTGGCGAGTTCAGCCAAAAACTGTCTGCAAGTACCGAGAAGAACTGATGGAAAGCAAAGGTCACACCGAATATTGATGGGATTTACAATTCTCTTTTCTTCATTTTGACTATTAACCCTTCTATTTCTGAAAGCGTTCTTACTTTGCAGCATTATTCCACACCTGCCTAAAACCTTTGCACAGTACTGTAAACACCAAAAAAAAAATTTAAGGGAAACTAGACTTACAAACTAATGGGACATAAAAGGAAAACCACTCAACCATCAGCTTCTGAAACTGGCAGAAACCTCAGCAGTAATGTGGCTAATACGGGGCGTAAGGCCAATTCCCCGGGAGGTTGTCACATTCGGCTCCATGCCCCACCATTCACTCTACGGCCTTAGAGATGCCAAATAAAGGCCATGGCAGGCCTGGCACAGACCAATGCAGTGATATCATCACACTGAACACACAAGGGGATGACAAAAAGTCAAAACGGTCAATGAATGGGGGCACAAAGGAGTTATTAATACATTGGAGTAATTTGTGGGGGCACAAAAGGTTTATTATTACTTTGGGGACATAAAGGGTATTTTTTTACTGTATGAAGCACAAAGTGGGCAATTATTACTTTGGGGGGCAGAAAGGGGACATCACTGAATGGGAGGCAGAGTAGTGCACTACTACAGTGGGACATAAAGGGGGCATTATTTCTTTGTGGTGGGCACATGTAGTACTGTGGAAGCCGGAACAAAGGGGGGAAACCATTACATTGTGGGACACAAAGGGGGTAATATGTGGGGGCACAACAGAAGGGCACTATTACTGTTGGCCAAAAATGGAGCATTATGTCCGCCTTCTGTGACATAAGATGCTGCAAGTTTTGAGCTCAGTGGGTGTTCCCTATAATGAAAGTTCTTTCTCATCCCACCTCTTAATCTTCTAGCCTGGGTCTCCTCTCCCGTATTCACGGATACAGCTCTGACATCTCCTTAGGGATACATAGCAATGTGACCAATGAACGTGAGGTCATACGGCCTGTGAAGCGGAAGCAGCGTTAATCCATGGGGGTCCTGGGTGTCGGACCCAATGGATCTTTAAAGGATCCTAAGGATAGGTCATCAATTAAAAAGTTCTAGAAAACCCCTTTAACCTGCACTGAGGACAGAGGTCTCCACATTTGTTGTGGATCAGGTCAATAAGAAGCAAAGGAGAAATGAATGAAAGCTGGATCTGACTACACATTGGGCATGTCTGTAGTCTGTAACCATGGAAGCAGCAACTGTATCAACCTGCACCACATAGCAACTCGACACAGAACATTAGACAATTTTTTTTTATTAACTTTTACAAAGTTGCTTCCCCTTTTGTTTTAGATGCAGGGGAGTAAAATAAAATGTATCTTAAGAAGTATAAGGATTTATCTTTAATTTTCTTAATCCCTAAGAACAAATCACAAAGGAAAAGATTACTGGTTACTTTATGTATTTTTTTAGTAATTTTTGCCTTTTTATGCTCATTAAAGTGTAGTAACCTATTCCCTAGATATTCTCATCTGGGTTAGGGTTCGTCTCCATAGGTAACAACCTACATTATACATGATCAGCAAAGAAAACATAATCCCAGCCTTAACCCATTACGGCCAGACAGCTCTTCACGTCAGCTCCACGCCTAGGACTGCAGTCTAAACATTGTCAATGGAGCTGAATGTAAAGAATTTTTATAATATACATCAAATTTCCGCTCTATTAGCGACTAATCACATTGGAAATATTCTTCCCATCTCCATCTCTCCATCCATTTATTTTATACCTGGTCTGGAAATGAGAGGGTCCAATAACAAATAACCAAAGCAAAAGGTAGAAAAAAACATAACCAAATTCAGAAAATTAAAATTAAAAAAATCATAATCATTAATCTCCACAATTAAATCCATTTTTTTATAGTTCCAATACACCTAAAATGGATAAAAAAAGGAGTTTTGAATATCGTCTAAAAATATCCTACTGTTTCGTATATAAAAATCCTATGCAGATCTATGTGTCTCCATGGTTACAGACTACAAACAAACTCTGTGTAGTCTGACTTCTGCAGTCATATTGTCATAAACCCTGTGGTCATGTCTACTTTTTTTTTCCTACTAACTTACTAAGCCTAGGAAATAAAGAAATAAAGGAGAGATCGGAGTATATGTGGAGGACCTGACTACACAAGGATTCTTTGTTGTCTGTAACCATAGGGATATGTAGGTCAGAATAAGAGTAGTATACACAAAGTATAAGTAACACCCTACTGACAAGGAGAATAGTAACACCCAGCTGTCAATTAAATCCAGCTGTCAATTAATTCTAGAAGGAATAACAGAGGAATGGCACCATGCAAAGTATATCCATAATATAACAGTGTACCACAATACCAGAAATGGAGGAAATCTCCCATTAGTTATACACAATTGGAATTACATCTACCCTCCGGTAATCGCTGTGAATTTCAGCGCCGTCACATGATGCAATTCTAATCTGACAGCTTTAATTACCATAATGGAGCCCCATAAGTTATTGTCTGCCACTAATAGTGACCTCATCTATTATTTCCTCTTAAGTGCCGCTTCTTACAGCACAGGAAGGTCTGAAAGATTTATTGAACAATGCCTCATAGTGATACTTACAGCTGCCGGCTCTGCAGCGGGCACCTTGCATCCTTTCTCATCGTCCTCGTCTGGGTGCACATTCTCCTTATTATCGGTGTGAACGTCTTGATCGGCGCACGCACTCACTAGGTCTGGCAGGCTGGTGGAGGGGTATTTGCAGAAATCAACATCTGTGCCATCCTTGAAATAAAAGAAGCCATGGTGAGCAAATGCACATGGACGGGCCAGCAAAATCTGATCCAATTCCAACCCCTGCCAATAGGCTGAAAGAAGAGGCTGCGGAGGCTCCAGCAAGTACCCAGTTACAGCGCCATACATGTGATTGTTCCTGTTATTGTGCTGGGCTATGGCTCTGTGCAGACTGTGGTCAAGCTCTCTATAGGAGATTTCCCTGACATACAGTGGCATGCATCATCCATATACCCCACAACATATGTTTCCCATACAGCTGAATAAAAGGTATGCCAAATAGATACCTATGCAGCCTCTGTCGCAACCCTATGGACAGATTTAACGCATAGACTGGAAGCATTTCCCAAAGTACAGGGCTCAGACTACACAAAGCCTAGACTGTAGTACTAAGTATAGATACTATTACATGACACTGTGCCTAGGTGCACAATGAAGGGGACTTGGCATTTTCTCGATTGCTCTGGCCCATTTATTCTACTGATTGGAAAGATCAAAGATTGCCCCCTTTGCCTCTTCGAGAAAGGGCCATTTAAGCTTTAGCCTTGGAAAAACCCATAAAGGGGACCTCCACCTCACCCCCTCCCCCATGTCCAACCCTTTCATCCTTTAATAGGCCCCGCTCCACTGATTCTGGTATGGTTGGAATTTTTTCTCTAGTCCCCACCTTTTCCGAGCAATCAGTGCAATTGGTTTTGGTGCCTGATATGCTACTTAGGCTCTCTACTGTCAGGTGGGCGGTGTCAGGCAGGAGCAGGCAAGGGGGACGGATTTTCAGCTCTCTGACACTGCCTCTTCTGATTGGACATTATCAGAGCTCAGAATCACACCCCTTGCCTGCTCCTGCCTGACGCCGCCCACCTGACAATAGGGAGCATAATTAGCCTATTGGTCCCCAAAACTAACAGCACTGATTGCTTGAGAATGTTGGGGGCTACAGAAAAATTTCTAACTGTGCCGGAATCAGTAGAGGGACACCTATTAAAGGATGAAGAGGTGGTGAAAGGTCATTTTTAAAGGTAATATAGTAAGTTTACTAATATTCTTCTATGCACGTCATATCATCCCATAGAGTGCTCAGTGACAAACTCTGCTCTGCTGCATCTGTCAGTCACTAGGACACCGGTAACACACCTTGATTTGGCAGACAGTGATATGACTAACCCATAGAGAGACGTTCACAGCTACTCCCTGCTAGCATAGATACCACTGCTCCAATCTATTTATGGTCACACACTAGAAGATACTGACATATATTACAATAATGTGTATTCTGGGACATCCGGTGTGTCACCATAAACTGTACACAAAATGACAGATTATGAAGCAATTACCACACCTAATCCCCGCGCCTCAAACCTAAGTGATCTCACGTGGGGATCGTAAAACCTCTCTCTTCCCAGGCCTGAATGACAGCAGATAAAAAGTTAATTAAAGTCTCTATCGGCCCAGCACGGAGCGTGTCCAGAAAACTCTCCCAATGACTCGCTCCAGGCTACTGCTGCCCATGGCCATGACGGTGCTATTAGATACTGGATTATAATCATTTTGACTCCTCCATATAAGTGATATATGTAGACTACAGGTCACATGCTTGATCCCTATGGGAGGAGTATATGACACCTACCCGGCTGGCCACAACAAGTTGCACCACTCCGACTGCACCGCGCAGGATCACCACGGCCTCCTGATGTGACAGCCCCACCAGTGACTGGCCATTGATCATTAGCAGCTCATCGCCGGCCTTCAGTCGACCATCCCTGAAAAGCAGAACAATACAATACGTCATATATAACAGAATAAAGCTTAGATACATGATAGCACTAATGGACTCACTGCATACACATAATATACTGTGCTATTTCTATTAGTGCCACTTCGTGTCCTTCAATATATTCTGCTAGGTATGAGAGTCCCTGTTGTGTCGCAGCCACTACACATAGTGTATGGAGCAGTCTGGTTCCATCTGCATGCAATGTGCTCTGATCCGCTGATCGGTGTAGGCTCCAAGTGTTGAACCCATATCGATCTGATATATGATCACATTTAGTTATATGTACTGATATAAGCCCAGAAAGTTATAACTGTGACATCACAACCTGCTTTCAATCAGGTACGATGCTGTGACATCAAAATTGTATTACAGTGAGGTAAGCTGCAGTGACATCACAAGTGTGCACCCATCACAAGAGGGAATTCAAGGAAACTGCTGTGACATCACAACTGGGTTTCAGTCAGGTAAGCTGTTATGATGTCACAACTGGGTTCAAATCAGGTAAGCTACGGCGACATCACAACTGGCTTCAAAACATTTAAAGGTACTGTGACATCACAACTGGGTTCAAATCAGGTAAGGTATGGTGACATAACAGCTGATTTGAAATCAGGTAGGCTATGGTGACATCACAGCTGCGTTCAAATCAGGAAAGCTACTGTGAAATCACAATTGAGTTTCACTCAAGCGAGATGCTGTGACATCACAACTAGTTTTAGTGAGCTAAGCTACTGTGATATTATAAAAGTTTTTCAGTCAGGTCAGCAGCTGTGACATCACAACTTGCTCAGGGGTGAACATACTATGTACTATAAAGTGAACAACTGGAAACCTAGAAGCACATATACTGTCCTTGTGACTGGGAGGTCGGTACCTTGAGGCTGTTCAGTGGATACAGGTTATATACCGTACATCTATAGACATGCTATAAAAGGTCCAGTATACACTATAATATATACCTGTCTGCTGAGCCGCCTTCTTCTACATGGGCTACGACTATACCATGCGGAGACCTCTTGGAGCCTCGGCCGCCTGTAATCTGAATGCCTAGTCCATCCGATCCTTTCAGCATGTGCATCTTCCATATACAGCATCCTTCCCGCTGGAAGAAAATATACACGGAAAATACAAGTTTCTTTTCTCATCTGCAAGATTTAGTATTCAAGTGCAATAAAAAAAATCTGCAATAATTTTTTTATGTTGGCAAATTGCAAGAGGATCTTCATCTTCTTCCAAGTACGTTTCAGGTTTTTCACATCTGCGTCACGTGATCATCTGTTTGGGTTCGTCGTAGGACTAGAGGAATGGATTAACATTAAGGACAGTCCGTCTAATGACGGACAACAATGGATTCCAAGGGGACCCCAATGTCTATAATGGGGTTTGTTGGGTACCTGCCTCTAATTTTAGATGGTCTCAGTGCCAGATGTGGACATAGCCTTACTGAAAGACAGAAGGGAATTTTTTTGACAGCACTATCCAACATATCATTGTCTACATAGATGTCACACCTATAGACACATCAGTTATGTAGATATTGATGGTAATTTATTGGCGGGAAATGCTTTATTTTTGGGGGCAGGATATTTCATTCTTAGATTTCAGCAGGACCAATGGATTACCCAAGCCTTGAATTGGTTATTGAATACCCGAGGAATCTAAAGCATGAGGACGGCAGTGCCCTCATAACACTGTCCCTTCTGTGATCTGCATTCCAGCTAAATTCTGAAACATGTAAGACAAAGGAAGGCATAAGCTTTACATCCTATTAGCAGGGCGGAGTGAGAGTAGAATGACATGTGAACACTGCTCTATTGTATATAGTGGATTGTGTGCAGTAACTGGAGCCTATACTGGGATCTCTGCTGATATGACATAGGATAGGGTTAAATGTCCCGGCATTCGGAGTGAAATCTACAAGTCCCCACTCCGGGGCTTACTACAAGGGTGTGATTTACTGTTTGGACACCGCTGTCCTAGCATTACATTTACTTACTTGCAAACATGTTCTTATGTTGTCCCTATTGACTATGCGGAGCAGGAACTGATATACGTCGATATATATTCGGTGTGCAGCGCTTTGGAATATGTTACTGCTGTAAAAACATGGGAAATAAGTACTAAGTGATAATGTGATCCGGGGGTGTAACTAAAGGCTCATGGGCCCTGGTGTAAAACCTCAGCTTGGGTGCCCTGCACAACTCTTCACAACAGTTCACACTAGCGTTTCCTTTGTTTGAGTCTGACGGAGGACCAGAACAATGGAGAGGCAGACCACTAAAATAGCGGTAACACACAAAGTCCGATGAACCCCATTGACTATAATGGGGTCCGTCGGGTGTCCGTGGTTTTAAAACTGAAAACGGTGAAGGAAAAAAGTCCTTCATGCATGACTTTTTCTGCGAAGGAGTCTCCGGTACAGATGTGAACGTAGCCTTAGCAGCACTTCCATTTGCCTTTTCTTCTCTATCTGGCCCAGACCACCATGAAGACGACTCCACAACATGTCTGTGCACACAAGCTTCCCATCATTCCCATCCCCTGTCAGTGCCCCCCACATAGTAATCGTGCCCCCTTTTGTGCCACAGCCTCCCCCACGGAATCCCGCCTTGACTATATGCTGCTGGCCAACTGCTATTTTTGCCATCAGAGGGTTAATTTTCTCCTTTCTGACAGTGGAAGGCTGTGTATCATAAATCTTCTCACTCCAGTGCCAGAGGGCAGGGGGAATAAATTTACGATGTAGAGACTGCTGGCCATCAAAGGGAATCGGAAAGGGGAGCAATGAAGTTTATCCAGCCCTGGTATGGTGAGGGAGACCTGTGGGCCCCAATGTTTCTTCACCCAGTGTGTGACTCTTATAGTTATGCTAGTGCAGTGACCATTTAAAGGGTTTTATTGTAGATCTGGCAGTATGGACTGATCATGAGTCTACCCATGGCTTATTCACACACCTGTATCTATGGTGTATGGACTGTCTGTGTGTACAATATACTGCAAATAGACAGAACAACTTTCTATGGCAGTTGGGATAAGCTAAGCGTTAGGGCTCATTCACACAACCGTGTTCCGCCCGCGTGCCAGATGTATTTCCTGGACTGGCCATGGTTGCGCGAATGACCCTTTAACAGGGCCAGATTTCCCTGGATTGGTATGGAGTTCACATATTGTAACTGCTCGCTGTCACCTTCCTCCTGACAGCGTACAGTTCAGACACTTTACGACACCTGCACTGGCGGGGAAGGCTTTTGGTACCAGGCCCCATCGTGTGGTCTTCTTCCACTGGAGGTACACCACTGCCATCCCGCATACAGGACCATATAAAGTCAACAGGTGTTATGCCAACAAATTATTTCACGTGTCTTAGTGATTGATCCGGCTGTATATACATGTAAACCATTGATATGTGCGTCGGCGGCAGACCTTGCCATGTTTATTTCACATATTTGCAGACATGTCTGTATATTTGGGGAAAATTAGTCAAAAGTGATGTTTTAATCTAAATATTTGTGAGCCTGACGGCGATCCAGCAAAGGTCTGGAATTTATTTGCAGGTCGTGACTTTCCTAGTAAAATGCAATAGAGATACATGGCTGGCAGGATTAACACGCTGGGAGGATATACTGATACACTAAAACAAAGCCTCAGTAATAGAAGTCCTGCCGCTCCCCTCGTCTGTCAGGCTTAAGGATGCTGTGATTTTTTTTTTTTTCATCACCACGTTCTAAGACCCAGAACTTTTTAACTCTTCGACACAGATCTAGACATCATGTAACTAAGGCTGAGCGCAGGATAAGTAAAGCAAAGTACCTCATAGGTAGATAAGACCTGGATGTAAGCCTTAGGGTGTGTTCACACAGAGGAATTTGCCGCGGATTTGGGGGCGGAATTCGTTCCCGAATCCGGAGCAGATTCCTCCCGGAATCCGCCTCCCATTGTTTTCAATGGGAGGCAGAGATCGCGGAAAAAAGAAGTGTCTTGCTCGATCTTGCCGCGGATTCCGCCCACGGTGTCCGCGGCTCGAGACGCCCTCCAGATTAGGCCCATTCATTCGGGCCTAAACTGGAGCAGGATGCCGCGACGGAATGCTGATGCACTGCATCGGCATCCCGTCCCGGCAAGACCGCGGCAAAAATTCCAGAGGCGGAAAATGAAGAGAATTCCTCTTCATTTTCCGCCTTGTTAACATACCCTCTACAGTTAACGTTGTGACGGTTCTGAGCTCTTTGTTATACTGATCCATATAATATGTACCTGAGTGAATCCATCGTTGGGTTTCGGGACCGTCCTTGCAGCCTTTGACATGGTGTATTCACATCTGTCCTCATCATAACTGCTGTGAGAGTCCTCCCTTACGTCACCCTCATGTTCTGCGGTCTCCTCATTACAATGTCCCCCATCAATATCCATAGGTGCACAATGCCCATTTTCACGAATGTCCTCCTGTTCTCCTTTGCTCTCCTTGCTGTCTTTGGCCAAGGTCCTTGAGATGACTCCAAATTTCCTGGTTCTTTTTCCATTCTGTATCGCCCTAATGCTCGGCTGTGAGGTAGAACTTGTTGCTTTGGGTTCACAGGTGTTGGCATGGCCACTATTGGAAGGAGGAAGAGGAGCTTTGCGTTTAATGCGCCGTAACATGATCAAGTAGATGAATCCGCCATTCCAGCACTGCTCAGCCAGGTAACTGCAATGGGAAGAGACAAAAAATATTTAATACCTATAGGAAGCAAAACACTCTTCACACAGTCATAGTATTTGACATATTTGCAAATTTTGGTATTTATGAGAAAAAACCCATACAGTTTGGATGTCTGGCAGCTGAAAAGGAGGAGCATCGTAAGAATGTTTCTCTAAAAGTCCTTGTCAGCTGGATGTCAGGCACAATAAACACTTCTAGAGTCCTTTTCAGTTTGATGACAGACATAGTACAGTACACAGTCTTTCTAAATCCCATGATAATGAGAGCCCGTTGCACCCAACACTTCCACCAATACCAACAGGCTCTATAGCTACAACTAGTCAAGCTATTTAAGATGTAGAGATTGATGCAGATAAGCCTTAAAGGGGAATTTTCACCACCGGCACAAACTCAACTGCATTCCATCCCTCAACTGGCACAGCTCCACTGATTCTAGCGCAGTTGGAATTTTTTTCTCTAGTCCCCACCGTTCCTGAACAATCATTGCTGTTAGTTTCAGCACAATTATGCTCTCTGTAGTCAGGTGGGCGGTCCCTGTCTTTCTGCTCCAGCCCAGGACCGCCCAGCACAGTCATAACTGTACTGAAACTAACAAATGATTGCTCAGGAACGGTGGGGGCTAGAGAAAAACTCTAACTACGCCGGAATCAGTGCAGCGGCGCCTATTGAATAATGGAATGCAGTCGAGTTTGTGCCGGTGGTGAAAATTCCCCTTTAAGGCTTATCTGCATCAATATCTACATCTTAAATAGCTTGACTAGTTGTAGCTATAGAGTCTAAGAGTGTCTATATAAAGTGTTATCATAGTAACACGGAAATTGTGCAATCCTATAATGTAAAGCATTGTCAAGAATTTGCAACAGAGATAAATTTGTCATTAAACATGTAGGCACAGTTCACAGTTGCAGTTTTGTGACAGTTTTTCTATGGGGGGGCAGGTTAAAGAGATCAGTAGTATAGCTAAAAACTTTTTTTTTTTTAATCCTTTTCAAGTTTTCATCAGTTCTGCATCAAAAGTGGTGGCAACAGTAATATTGTGATAATTCCTGCCAAATTGCAAAATCACCTCTGCTACATCTGCATATTATAAACCTATTGGAAAAAGCGGTTTTCAACAATGCAATACGAGCCTGGCCAAACATTCAGGCCTTGTAATAATTATAGTAAAATTCCAAATAGAAAAGAAATCGCTTCATAAGTCGCCATTTCACAATTCGGACGATCCCAGAACACAGAGACAACATCAGGTTATGGAATAGCTTTCCTATTACTCATGTGACACTTCCTGGTGCTGTCCTGACATGTTCAGAATTGCTGCAAAATATGAAAATATTTTTGCTTATTTCCTGTTTACTTTTTATTTTCAGCCAATGATGTCCTTATGTTTTATGATCAGTCGCTGTCAGACATTCCTCTGCTTGATCCTCCTAGTTAAAAAGATCTTAAGGGTATGTAAACTTTTGCAACCGTATTTATTTCCCCAATGTGTCTACAATAAAAAAGAAAAGACAAAATGGACTAGATCAAAAATTGACTTTGTGTTTTGTACACAGCTCTTCTGCTGTCCTATGTTATAGACTGAAAAACTCTGACCCAGTGTAAAGATGTCATGGATTGTCAGAGGGCCCCGGGTGAAATCATTACCTTTATGAGCACATTTAACTTTTTTGTAAAGGTGTTAGGCGTCATGTTCTCCATCAAAGACAAAAGTCTGTGACGCTTGTTCAGTGTGAATAGTGATGAATGACACTAATGTTGCTTTCCTCCAGGAGATACAAAGTAAGTTTAGCTAATGACTGGTGTTTGAGATTGTGCTGGGACTTCCAACTGTGAGAGAGGAAGAGAGAGCTGCTTCATACACATGGAGAGTAGAATTATACGAATTACATTCTGTATTATGTGACAGTCTGATCAGGGTCTGTATTTACTGGATGTCTGGTCTGGGGTCTGATTTAGCGGTAGTCTGTTCTCAGGTCTGTATTTGGGAGCAGTGTAGATACTGTATTGAGGGGTGGTCTGGTCTGGGGTCCGTACTTAGTAGTAGTCTGGGCCAAGGTCTGCATCTAGGGGAGGTTTGGAGTCTGTCTTTAGATGTAGTCTGCTCTGGGGTCTGCATACAATGGAGAATGGGCATGGGTCACAAGTGTCTCTTTAGTGGAACATTTTTGGCTGGTCTGACCAAAGGATGTATATTTTGTGACAAGCATGTCTGGACTCTTTATTTCAGGGCAGTGTGATCTGGGGTCTTTATTTTAGGGTAGTGTAGTTTGGGGTCTTTATTTCGGAGTAGCCTGGGATGTGTATTACTTCAGGGGCCCCTATTATTTAAGGAGTCTGGTTTGAGATCTGTATTTTTAAAGGTGGGGTCCGAATTGTGGCACCAAAACCATGCGGTAGGCCCCATACCTTGCCTCCAGGGCTCATACACGGTTAATAACATCTGCCTTTCCTCATGTAGATGGGCCACTGCACGGACCCTACACATGAAAGCGTCTTTATCCTCTTTACTAACACAATGGCAGTTTTTGTGATTCCTCAAGTCCGGTTCTATTCCCAAGGTCGTTTCAGTTGGAGGAAACGGCCCATTATTCCCTCTGACAGACTTGACATGACCTACATAGAAGGCGGATAAAAAGAATTCTAGCAAGTCCGATGACTTTGAGAGTATGGTGAGGTTCCTGTACGGCGGGGGCGATTCGCCCAAGAGTCCTGTGTATCTTTAACCTGATCCTGAGAAAACCTCTTCGGGACCCCAGACTCATTAACTTTAACGCTTTACGGCGTGATCGTCCAGATAAGCCTCATACATTATTCATCCCATACATAGTGACTGTTCAAATTGTGCGCCGATCCCCAGGGGGCGCAAATAAATACAGAGCACTTCATTAACCATAGTCAGTGGTCTCCAGACTGATGGAACACTACAACTCCCTACATCCTCTGACTGCCTGAACATGCTGGGAGTTGTAGTTTTGCAACAGCTGGTACGAAGCAGCCTTATCGTGCCATATTTTTGGTTATGATACGGTTAATTCTGTGAATGACGATGATACAGTCAAGTTAGTGATGACCATGTGTAGCCAAATGCCAATTTTTGGCGGACCGTGGTTGATTTTTAATGGAAATTTGATTGCCGATTGTGGTCTGCAAGAGCAATTACGCAGCGAGAAGTGGTAATTACTGTATATTCAAGGAAATACTCTGAAAGCCGAGTGAATCATCGGATCGACAGACCCAAGGATGAATGATTGATGATGTGCACTCACAAAGAAATCTGCCCGCAGCGGATCAACAACCTACAGGCGACACAAAAGACAAACCGTGCACAACTAGAAACGGCCATCTTAAGTTTGTCACCTGCCTCCGAGGGCGACCGCAGGGAATTCTAACTCTCCGACGAAGTTTAAGATTGCAAAAATAGTCTGAAGCCTAAAGAAGGGCCGGAGGGAATTTCATTCCGCGAGAGCAATACTAATAGTGAGAGTACATTAGAGACCTCAAAGGAAATATCTGTGTTATGTCTCTAAATGTGCAGCAGTTCCAACGCTTTGCTTTACAGCAAAAATATTGACATAAGACAACTAGGTTAACTTCTATTAGAGAGTGTTGTGGGCATGCTCTGCGACCTTTGCTGACATCACTGTGCAGGGAGAGGGAGGAGGACCGAACTGTCCGCATTTGTTGGGTACCAGTGACATAGTAGCAGTGACGTCACCAAACAGGGGACCCAATTCCAAAACGAAGGATCAGGGCAGGTAAGTATCACCACTTCTTTGTTATTTTACTCCACCCCCAGCCCCCTGGGTTTTCCAGTTTGCCTTTAAGACAGGATTATATTGACATAAGGTGATGGGGACAGAGATTTCAAGATGATATTGCGGTGACTTTTGACCCTGCCCCCCCAATGCACACAGCACAAGCTGAAAAGTGATCTCTAGAAAACTGGAAGTGTCATCCTTTTGTGAGGGTTCAGAGGTCAGTGTGAAAAATTGTAAAAAAAAAAAAAAAAAACTTAGCCCTGGTTTCACAATGCAAGCTAAAGGAGTTAAAGAACAAATTCAGCTCTGCTACATCTATACATCACAGCATGATACAATCCGTCAGTCGGGCACAGTTGCCATGACATGGGATGTGCCAGAGGAAATGTATTATTCCCACCCGGAGACTCCGCTAGTGCGGCCCAGCTAATGGCATCTATTTATTAGGGTAGGTATTATCTCCGGGCTACTTATCTCATCCAGGTAATTGGATTACACCTCAGCAAGGAACAATCACTGTGAGGAAGAGAGGACTCCAGGGCTTTCCTTTCAGCAATCTGATAAAACTTGTTTTTGTCCTTTTTTCTCTTGAGACTCGAGATAAAAAGACAGAATGATGAGAATGTGCGTCATGTGAAGATAATATTGTTTCTACATTTGTACAGTGGAGATGAGGATGTTACATTAACATAATAAGTGACACTTAAAGGGGACTTTACACCACCTCCACCTCTTTATATACTTCAATAGATGCCGCTCCCCTGATTCTGGCACAGTTGGAATTTTTTCTCTAGCCCCCACCCTTCCTGAGCAATCAGTGTTGTTAGTTTCAGCACCCAATATGCTAATTAGGCTATCTACATGCAGGGCGGTTATACTACTGTGAGCTTCAGACTAGCACCGCCCATCTGACAGTAGAGAGCCTAATTAGCATATAGGTTGCTGAATCTATCAGCACCGATTGCTCAGGAATGGTGGGGGCTAGAGGAAAAATCCAACCATGCCAAAATCAGTGTAGCGGCGCCTATTTAAGGATGAAAAGAGTTGGAGTGGGTGAAGGAGCAGAAATACATAGCTACTTTCTTCCAGAAACAAGGTCACACCTGTCCATGGGTTGTGTGTGGATAGGCCATCAATCAAAGATCGGCGGGAGTCTGATAGCTGAGCCCCCTGTCACAGTCTCTTCACAGAAGACCAAGCACAGAAGACTTGAATGGGACTGAGCCGTGCATAGGTCATTTGCATCTGATCTGCAGGGATCCCGGGTGTCTGACCCCCCTGATGTATACTTTATCAATTGATAATCCTGGAAACCCCCTTTAAGTAACCATATGTCTATAGAGTCCCAATGATGTCCC
Source organism: Leptodactylus fallax (assembly GCA_947044405.1). Classification (NCBI taxonomy): domain Eukaryota; kingdom Metazoa; phylum Chordata; class Amphibia; order Anura; family Leptodactylidae; genus Leptodactylus; species Leptodactylus fallax. The sequence continues at coordinate 528,228 of CAMRHE010000483.1, forward strand.
TTGACCAGGGCCCCACACATCCCAGCTGTTATTACTGGGCTCTACGCCCCCTCCTCCATTCCGATCACAGCTGAAAGCGCCTCAGGTTCACTATGACCTCAGTACTATCCTGTGGTTTTCAATACAAGCAGTTTTTCTAGAAATGCTTCTTTTTAATAATCATTGTGGTACAGGATAGGCTTGGTCATGAAATGACATCACTGAGGTATGACATCATCGCTTCTTCCACTGAGTGTTAACTCTTGCGGCACCTCTCAGTATTCATGGTCACAACCTGTATCGGACATGCCTTTATTTCTCCTGCTCAGTAGCATCCAAAAATAATGGTGTCGGACATGGTCGTCGAATCGGATACCATATATACCGTATGTTTTTTCTTGCACAGTCATTTTCTGGCAGCATGCACAGTGCAAACAAGTCTGCATGCCATCGGAGGGGCAGGAGCCATGTTTTCTACCCCGCTGCACACATTGCTCCCGACCTGACCTGCTTCTCGAGCTTGTGCAGATCACGCAGATCTGTGCAGGTATTTCTTACATTTGGGGTCTCATAAGCCTATGAAGGGGTCTTGGCCCTACTGGTTAGTCAAGGGTTGGGACATGTTAGGTTTGGTTCATACAAGGCGGTAGGAATTTTGTAAAAACAAGGGTCTATCTCTGATTTTTGGCTCTGCTCACCTCAAATATCTGGCAAGTGGCAACCCTGATCGCTCGTCATTAAAGGAGTTTTTCCCACCATATGGCTGGGATATGCCATCAACATCATCAACATTTGTCAGGGTCAAACCTCTGGGACATATTTGGAGACTCTGCCGCAGAGAAAAGTCCTGCACGGTTTCAGTATAAAAACAGCGGACACCAGTATAGTCTATTGGGTCTGCAGGTAACCACTGTCTTAGTGGTCTGGCTCTCGGTCATTTGGGTCCCCTGGCGGACTCGAATGACTGAAATCTGTGACCAGTGAATGGAGCAGTTCTTAGGATCAGTGAGGGTCCCCGTGGTCAGACCACCACCAAAGGTTACGTCATCACTTTACAAAGGTGAGAATACGCCTTTAAATCGCAGGAGGCAATACAAGGGGACAAGATTTTAGCCATAAAAGAAACTTTTAAGGGGACTTAACAATTGACCAAAAAAAATGGACTATAGATCCCGCAAAGCATGGCAGTTTCCAATACTGCTGGTGTGAACGAAGCCAGAGTCGCTCGTATTCTTAGAGGCTCAGAAAATCAGAAAGTCTTTGGCTTCGTTCCTACATATTTAGAAGTCAGCAGGTGACTTATGAGGATGATGCACCACAGATACGTTCCCGACTTCCCGACACATCATCAGAGCTGCTGACAAGTCCCTTCCTGTTATGTTCCTCTCCCTGGACACAGGCGTGAACTCAAGTCTCTATACAGTTTCATGTGGAGGAGTTCCTCGTAGCCCCCAGGCCCTAATGCAATATCTGTAACAGGGCCCCTACCCACCATGTGCTATTTACCGCATCATACTGGTGTCTTCTTATGTGGCTGAGGGCCTCGGTGTGACTGCTTTTCACCTAATCCTCCCATACACACTAGCGAGAGGTCGGAAGAGTTAAATCTCATGAAACCTTCTGACTTTGGATCCAATGTGAATGGAGGTTGCTGGGCCATGAGTCAGACATGTTGGATCTGTGAACCCTGACATATCAGTATAGTATTTTGACTATTTCTATGTATTTTACTAAAAATTAAATAATCCCAATCTAGCATTGGTGTAACTATAGGGGTTGCTATGTGTGACCAGGCCCCAACGCCAGGGGGGCCCACAGGTGCCCCTCACCACAATAGGGCTGGATAAACTTCTTTCATCTCATTTCTGATCTCCTTTGATGGCCGGCAGTCTGTGCATCGTAAATGTATTCCCCCTGCCCTCTGGTGCACTGGTGTGAGAAGATTTATGATACACAGCCTTCCACTGTCAGAAAGCAGTTGCTCAACACCATATAAACAAGGAGGGATTCTGTGGAGGAGACTGTGGCACAAAATGGGGCACGATTACTATGTGGGGGGGGGGGGCACAGATAGGGAATGGGAAGATTGTATGTTGTGAACAAATTTTCATGGCGGTCTGGGTCCTGATAGAGAAGGAAAGGGAAATATAGTTGTATGTAAGGGGCATGGCTGACAGTTGAAAGGAAAAGTTGCATTGGGGGGCCCAAGCTGAGATTTTGCCCCAGGGCCCGTGAGATCTTTGCTATGGCCTTGCAGTCTAGCTATATGTCCTTATAACAGGCCTGACAACAACTTTCATCCTGATATCTACAGTTGTACATACACCCTATATTAGGAAAACTGCCCCCAAATGACCACCCCATGCACATATGTGTTTGTTCCATAGAGAAGCAGAAGACAAACCACGCCAAATCTTTAGAACAGGAGAAAGGTTCGAGTACGTTGACACCACCATGATCGAATACTTCTATCAAATGTTTGTGATCTAGGAACAGTTGTGAGTTCCCCCTTATATATTAGTGTTTCTCAACCTTTTCAAGAGAAATACCCCCTTAGTGAGACCACCTCCCAACCAAGTCCCCCAAAGTAGCCATCACTTATAAATGTTAATAAAATAAGGCTTTGTTTGGAGCCTTTGTTTACAATTATGTAATGGCTCCCTCCGTGCCCCACTTAATAGAATGTCCACGTCAGTGCCCTCCTAGTATAATGGCCCAGTCAGTGCCCCACATGTAATATAATGGCCTCCACATGTAAAATAACAACCCCCACAGTGCTATTGCGGCCCCATGCAGTATAACGATCCATAGTGTTCCCTTCGGGCAGTATAATATCCTATAGTGGCCCTCATGCATTATTAAGTTCCTTGAGTTGAGTTGCCCCTGCATTAATAAAATTAAATAAACTCACATAAATTGGGATTTTCTAACAATTTCGGGTTCGGACTCCACAGTATAATGAGTGGAGGCCCCGGGGGAGGTGAATAAACATAACAATGTTACTCACCTCCCCTGGGTTCCGGCACTACTCCCCATGTTCTTCCACTCTCTGGAGATGACGTCAGCCTCAGCGGTCATGTAGCGTAATGACACATAGTGTTACGCCACGTGACCTACGTGTGATCACAGGTTTTTGATGTCACCTCTGGAGACCGGAGGTGCATGGGGGGCAGCTCCGGAACCCAGGGGAGGTGAGTAACATTGTTTGTTATGTATGATCACCTCCCCTGGGTCTCTGATTATTATATTCTTGGGTCTGAAGAGACCTTAGACTACAATTGTAGTTCATGTGTGTGATGAACCCCACCAACTACCATTAGGGGTGGGGAGTTCTCAATGCGCATGTACCCCTGGGAAGATTTGGTCGCACCCCCATGGGTACACACACCATGCCTTGAGAACCACTGTATTAGACTACTGGTGGACTCCATCTGGACCCCCTCTACAAAAATCCAATGAACACCTAAAACCATAATAGACTACTCAAAAACCACAGGACAAAAAGTTCTCCAATCCTTTGCAAAAAAAAAAAGAAACCCTAAAAAAAACGCAGGACGATCAGTTTTCCCAGATCAGTGTGAAATATCCTCCCTACATATCAGCATTGTTTCCAAGGATCAGAGCCAGATCTGCAGCCAAATTGGAATAAACCGCAATTACAGGCCAGAGAAGTTTATTGGAAGCTTCTGACAAAGTTTACGTTTCCTCCTCCGTGGCATTTCCTCCGCCTGCTTATGGGAAAAAACTTTATTGTGATCTTCTAGTTTGCACCAAAACAGAAGCGTCTTTCATGTATATTTTATGAGTCAGATCGGGCCGGATTGTTACGGGCGCAGGAACCTGCAATCATTCTGCGCTCAAAGGCGTGAGATTTACATCTGACACAGACAAGTAATCCTGCAGACAAAGCGAGAAGTCTTAAGAGAGTGCTAGGAATTAGAGGAGGCATCTGAGGAAACGGCGACTAAAGAGAGGTGGGAAACCTGAATATAGAAGAGTAGTTAGAAGGATACTTACCTCTTAAAGGGGTTCTCCAGAGCGTTAAACTTGGAATTCATCCTCAGCAATCCCACCAGAGTCCGGTGACCGCTCCGCTCCACGGGTCTCTAGTTTCTGTGGACTCTCATCAAACAGGATATGGCCACTCACAAAATCAGTGGCTGCAGGGGTGACTGGCTGGGGATAGCAATTCCTATGGGTCAGAGCACCAGGAAGTAGAGACCAGCAGGGACCAGGGCAGTTTTAGGAATAGAACCGAGATCGGAAGTACTCCTATTGTGAGCAGGTTTAAATCCATTTTTACTTAGGGCCGGTTCACATCTGCGTTCGGTTTCCGTTCGGGGGAGTCCACTTGGGGACCCCCCGAACGGAAACCCATATGCATAGAAAATCGGTTTACCTAAGGAAACCTGCGGACCCCATATATAATGTGGTCCGTGTGGTTTCCGTTCAGTTTCCGCACAAAACATGCGGAGAGGAAATTGCTGCTTGCAGAAACTGAGCGGAAACCACACGGACCCCATTATAGTCTATGGGGTCCGCAGGTTTCCTTAGGTAAACCGCTTTTCTATGCGTATGGGTTTCCGTTCGGGTAGGGGGGGTCCCCAAGCGGACTCCCCGAACGGAAACCGAACGCAGATGTGAACTGGCCCTGAGCTGGAAAATCCCTTTAAGATTAGGGTTACACTATGGCCAAAGCATTGATACAGATATAGCAGAGTTAACCCGAACTTTTGGGTAAACTGCTGCATCTTATCATAGAAGGAAACAAAACCAATGAAAAGTCATTGGAAGAACAACATTCTTCTGTGATAAGATATCTCGCTGCAGCAGTGCAGAAGTTCAGGCTAACTCTGCTACATCTGTAAATCCATTGCATCACACATTGTGTCACTTAAAGGGGCATTCCTGTCTCAGATAATGAGGCCATATTGATAAGATATGGCATCACTTTATGGTTGTGGGACGTTCACTGAGCCTGAGAATGAATGTACCGAAGTGATCGGTGCTGCAGCCCCTGAACAGTAGGGACGCCAGCTCATGGTGCGGCAGCTGAAGGCCCATCTGCATGCAGCCGCTAATGGTCACACGAGTATGCTGTATAATTGTGCCATCATTTGGTGGCCACATGTGGGCAGGGTTTTGGCTGCTGTACTGTGAGCATACACCCGTACACTCATGGCCATCCGATGGTCAGGGAACTGCACAGCTCCATTCACTGGAATGGGGTCGTGCTGCAGATCCCTGTAAAGACTGCGAAGGGGCTGCAGCACTAACCCAGCAGTGTGACCCCTTCATTCTCAGGACTGGTGAGATTATAAAGTGATGGAATAACCAGTGGAAAGGTGACAAATGTTTTAGGCTGGAATACTCCTTCAAAGTGGTGATGATGTATCTTTAGGGTAAGACATCCATTTAAGATCTGCGGGGATACCCAGGACCCCTGCCAATAACCTGTTTGAAGCAATAGCGGCACTCTTTCAGTGCCCTGTGATAATGCATTCATCGGTCACAAGGGATGCTCTCATGGGATGTACAGTCATGGCCAAAAGTTTTGAGAATGACACAAATATTCTATTTTCACATGATCTGCTGCCCTCTGGTTTTTATGTGTGTTTGTCAGATGTTTTATCACATACAGAAATAGAATTGCATTCATATTATGAGTAACAGAAGCTTATATTGACAGTTAGAATGAGTTAATGCAGCAAGTCAATATTTGCAGTGTTGACCCTTCTTCTTCAGGACCTCTGCAATTCTCCCTGGCATGCTCTCAATCAACTTCTGGACCAAATCCTGACTGATAGCAGTCCATTCTTGCAGAATCAATGCTTTCATTTTGTCTGAATTTGTTGCTTTTTGTTTGTCCACCCGTCTCTTGATGATTGACCACAAGTTCTCAATGGGATTAAGATCTGGGGAGTTTCCAGGCCATGGACCCAAAATCTCTATGTTTTGTTCCCTGAGCCATTTAGTTATCACCTTTGCTTTATGGCAAGGTGCTCCATCATGCTGGAAAAGGCATTGTTGAGCGCCAAACTGCTCTTGGACGGTTGGGAGAAGTTGCTCTTGGAGGACATTCTGGTACCATTCTTTATTCATGGCAAGACTGTGAGAGAGCCGATTCCCTTGGCTGAGAAGCAACCCCACACATGAATAGTTTCAGGATGCTTTACAGTTGGCATGAGACAAGACTGGTGGTAGCGCTCACCTCTTCTTCTCCGAATAAGCTGTTTTCCAGATGTTCCAAACAATCGAAAAGGGGATTCATCAGAGAAAATGACTTTACCCCAGTCCTCAGCAGTCCACTCCCTGTACCTTTTGCAGAATATCAGTCTGTCCCTGATGTTTTTTCTGGAGAGAAGTGGCTTCTTTGCTGCCCTCCTTGAGACCAGGCCTTGCTCCAAGAGTCTCCGCCTCACAGTGCGTGCAGATGCACTCACACCTGCCTGCTGCCATTCCTCAGCAAGCTCTGCACTGCTGGTAGCCCGATCCCGCAGCTGAAACACTTTTAAGAGACGGTCCTGCTGCTTGCTGGTCTTTCTTGGGCGCCCTGGAGCCTTTTTGGCACCAATGGAACCTCTCTCCTTGAAGTTCTTGATGATGCGATAGATTGTTGACTGAGGTGCAATCTTTCTAGCTGCAATACTCTTCCCAGTTAGGCCATTTTTGTGCAGTGCAATGATGACTGCACGTGTTTCTTTAGAGATAACCATGGTTAACAGAAGAGAAACAATGATGGCAAGCACCAGCCTCCTTTTAAAGTGTCCAGTGGTGTCATTCTTACTTAATCATGACAGATTGATCTCCAGCCCTGTCCTCATCAACACCCACACCTGTGTTAATGGAGCAATCACTGAAACCATGTTAGGTGGTCCTTTTAAGGCAGGGCTGCAATGATGTTGAAATGTGTTTTGGGGGATAAAGTTCATTTTCTAGGCAAATATTGACTTTGCAAGTAATTGCTGTTAAGCTGATCACTCTTTATAACATTCTGGAGTATATGCAAATTGCCATTAGAAAAACTGAAGCAGTAGACTTTGTAAAAATTAATATTTGTATCATTCTCAAAACTTTTGGCCATGACTGTGTAGGGAACTGCCATTTCTACTAGTATATAATGTATCTGGCTTCTTTGCCCCTGCAGTTTGGCTTCAGAGACCCCAGGCATTTAGTGCAAGTTTTGTTTTGTAAATACAGTGAGTCAGACACATGTGAGGCAGAGCTGCTGGGGGGAGAGATGTGAGCAGAGCTGCTGAGACAGACATGTTATGTCTGGGGGAGTCTAAGAGCCACTTGTTCCTCTTTACTTCACAGTATATAGTTAGGTATGTGTTACCCCCTATATACTCACAGGACCTAGCTAGTAACCGTAGTTAGGGATCCATATATATATACAGTTCAGGGCAGTGATAGGTTAGGCTTCCGAAGGCCAACTAGCTAGTTAGAGGCCCGGTGGCACTAGTAGTTTAGCTGGCAGGTTAAGGACTCAGTGTTAGGGTAGTCAGGCCTGCATCTACTGCCGTCACCGTCGCCCTGTTTGCTGCCTGTGAAGAATCTCACCATCATCATCATCATCTCCTGATCGGCTGTCTGTCATCTCCTGGAAGAATCCGAGGATCCACAGTCATCCACAGGGGCCCCTGCATCTCTTCTGTTGCCTGGAGGTATTGTGCACTGGACTCTTGCTATATATCTATATATATACCCGGGTATATAACCTAAGACGGTTGAGGACTTGCTGGTTGTTGTAGTATTGCTGTGTTCTGAGTATATTGTATGTATGTATGTATGTATTATTACCCTGTTGATTCTTATAAAGCTACTGTTATAACCTTATGTGGTATCTGTATGTATTCTTCAGACTGTGAGATTAGTACAGTGATCCTTGTTAAGGCTACTAACTGTACTTCATGGGTAAGTCCCAGGAAGAGATCCTCCCTGTAATACAGAGGCTCTATCCTGGGTGGAGGCACTGATATATTTCATATATGTTCCCACTCTTCCCTTCAGCGAAGGCTTCAGGTCCCATTATACACACAGGTCAGCGCCAGAGTCTGTTGCGGGAGGGATAATACTCATACCCCCCCCCCAAATAGGGCTACATTTGGAGGCACTGCTGAGATTTAGAAGTGGGAATAGTCATTGATATGGAGAAGCGATATAGCTCAGAGGGGAACCTCCCACTAGCTACTACATGGGATTACCGACCTCCTGTTCCTCCCCTGGTTCAGGTAAAGGAAGAACTCCGCTCATCCAGTTACCCCCCCAGTATGGCTGTCGCTAGCAGTTCCTCTAGTGACAGTGCTATTAGCACTTTAGCCAGGCTGACTGAAATGTTAGCTCAGGGCCTGCAGGCCACTCACTACAAGAAACTAAAAGTATTCTCTGGTAATGTCCCAGTACCACAAGGGGAGGAAAACTTTGAGATATGGAAAGAACATACTCTCCAATGCCTGAAGGAATGGTCTTGCTCTGAAGAAGGCAAGCGGCAGCGTATCAGTGAAAGTTTGCGGTCTCCTGCTGCAGAATTGATCCGCTTGTACAGAGACTCTCATGAAGGAGTGAGTGCATTGGACTATATACAAGTACTGTCTGATCACTTTGAGCCATACTATGACCTTGCCCAGATGGTTGCTGATTACCGAATGGTTCGTCAAAAAGAAGGGGAAAATGTCTCTACTTTTATTAACCGTTTACAGCTACTTCTTTCACGTCTGGTGTACCACGCAGCTATATCTACTTCAGAGGTAGACGCTATGAGAACCAGTCAGTTGGTGAGAGGGTTACAACCTCATCATCCTCTTGCTCAAGTACTCAAGGTCTTACTATCTGATAGAGTCCTTCCATTTCCTGACTTAATGAAGTTAGTGAAGAAACAAGAAGCTGACATTAGTTTTAGTACCCCTAAGAAAGCGAAAAGCATCTCTAAAGAAGATGTTGTTCCTAATTCAAACAAGGACAAACCAGCGGAGCGGTCAGAACTTAGACAGTCCGCCACTCCACCCACTGCCACTCAACGGAGGAAGGATGCTAGAACCTGTTATAAATGTGGTCAGACGGGTCATACTGCCAGACAGTGTACGGAGGACAGTGAGGGATTGAGACACAGTGCTGTCTTTTCTATTCAGAATCAAAGACACCGAAGGAAGGCGGGCCGAGTAAAGACCAGAGGCGCTATCGCGGGCTCCAGGTCCGTTGTCAAAGTCACTGTCAATGGTCATGCCGCTCCTGCCCTGTTTGATACAGGATCTCAAGTGACCCTGATTTATCGCTCGTTCTACCAAAAGTATCTGAGGGATATACCTCTTCAGTCTACAGGACAAATGAAATTGTGGGGGCTTAATTCAGGATCATATCCTGTAGATGGCAGCCTGCAAGTAGTTATAGCTGTCCCTGAATTAGAAGATCAGAGTGTCGCTCCCATGAAGATTACGGCTCTTGTCTGTCCTGATACAGGGGATTCTTGTGCAGCTCCTGTGATACTTGGCACTAATTGTCCCGCAGTGCATTATGCTTTTCAGAAGTTTCTTGGAAGAGATTGGAACCCTGCAGCTCAGCCGGTGAATATATCTTCTGATCTTAGAGAACTCTGTGATGCCCTGTCTACTGGCTATCGACATGGAATGGTATATCATATCGGTGAGAGAACCGTGGAAGTTCCTGCCGGTGGGGAGAGAGTTCTGAGAGTAGCCTCCAGCATTGCTCCCGATTTGCTTAAAGGGGGGAGTTATGTCCTTATGGAAACCCCTGAAGAAATGATTAACCAGAATGGCTGGATGGTGATCCCAGAGAGAAAGGACTGGAGAAATAAAGTGGAGTTATCTACCTGTGTGACAGTGAGGAACTGTTCACCGCATCCGATCGTAATTGGACCATACCAGAATGTGGCCCACTGCTACCCTGTGCTTGGAGTAAATCCATACGCTGAAGTGTGCAGGATTCAAATCCGAGATGCAATCCCTAATCTCAATCTTGACTTGAGTGATCCACATTTACCAGAGGCCTGGAATCAGCGACTGACACAGAAGTTGTCTGAATTATCGGAAGTGTTCTCCATGGATGATATGGATGTAGGTTGTGCTAAAAGTGCTCAACACACTTTCCGATTGACCGATTCTACTCCCTTCCGGGAGCGACCACGGAGAGTTGCTCCAAAGGATGTTGATGAGTTAAGACAGACTCTACAGCAAATGAAAGGTCAGGGGATCATTGTGGACAGTAAGAGCCCCTATGCCTCACCTATTGTGGTGGTAAGAAAAAAATCTGGAGCAATTCGCCTATGTGTGGATTACAGAACTCTGAACCGGAGAACCTTACCTGATCAGTATACACTGCCGAGAATTGAAGAAGCTCTGGAAGCTCTGAATGGAAACTGTTGGTTCACAGTGCTGGACCTAAGATCGGGATACTATCAAGTCCCAATGGCACCTGAGGATCAGGAAAAGACAGCCTTCATATGCCCCTTGGGTTTCTTTCAGTTCACTCGTATGCCGCAAGGTACAAAAGGTGCGCCAGCAACGTTCCAAAGGTTGATGGAAAGAGTGTTAGGTGATTTAGTGCCCCGGGAATGCCTTGTATATCTTGATGACATTATTGTGTTTGGAAAGACGCTGGAAGAACATGAAGAACGACTCATGAGAGTACTCCATCGCTTAAAAGAAGAGGGGCTGAAGTTGTCGACTGACAAATGCAAATTTTGTAGATCTTCGGTCACTTATGTAGGTCATATTGTTTCTGCTGAAGGAGTTGCTACCGATCCTGGTAAGATTGAAGCTGTGGTGAATTGGCCCCGACCGCAAAATATTACGGAGTTGCAATCTTTCTTGGGGTTTTGTGGATTCTATCGACGATTTGTGGAAGGATATTCAAAAATTGCTCGAGCCCTCCTCGACCTGTTGAAGAGTGATGCAGGAGATCCGGGAAAGAAGAAAGGGTCTTCCAAAAGCCTTTTTGGCGATAGGTGGACTGCTGATTGTGAAGAAGCATTTAAGTTGTTGAAGAAGAAATTGACAGAAGCTCCCGTTCTGGCTTATGCTGATGCACAGAAGCCATATGTGCTACATGTAGATGCCAGCTTTGAAGGATTAGGTGGCGTGCTGCACCAAGAATACCCGGCCGGGTTACGGCCCATAGCTTTCATAAGTCGAAGTCTTTCTCCCAGCGAGAAAAATTATCCAGTACATAAATTGGAGTTTTTGGCGCTCAAGTGGGCCATTGTTGATAAATTACATGACTATTTATACAGAGCCACATTTGATGTAAGAACAGACAACAATCCACTGACATACGTTTTGTCAACCGCTAAACTCGATGCTACAGGACATCGCTGGTTGGCAGCTTTATCCAACTACCAATTCACACTCAAGTATAAATCGGGGCCTAAGAACATTGGGGCAGATGCTCTATCAAGACGGCCTGGATTACCTAGTCCGGAAGTAGTGGATGAATGGGAAGAAGTGCCAAGTCCTGGAGTAGGAGCTTTGTGTGCCATGGCTGCTGTAGTTGAAGACCGAGTAGCCTTTTCTGAAACTCGGCTTATTGACTCTATTGGGGGAGGTCCCGAAGCTGTACCAGACATGTTTGCCTACCCTGCCACTTTAGGATCCTTTGAGAGTTGTTCTATATCTTCAAAGCGAATGATCTGGAGTCAAAAGACTGATCCTTTAATTGGACCTCTTTATCAAGCAGTGAGTTCTCAAGACAGAGAAATGTTAAAGACATCCCTACCCTCTGAATGCAGTCAACTTCTACGAGATTGGGAGAAGTTTGAAATAGACAATGGCCTACTTTATCGTGTGGTGCTGTATCATGATCACCCTGGAAGGCGCCAACTAGTTATTCCAAGCTGCTTTCAGAAGATGATTTTCCGAAGTCTGCATGATTATCATGGTCATTTGGGACCTGAGAAGACTTATGGCCTAATACAAGACCGATTCTACTGGCCCAAAATGAGAGATACCGTGACTTGTCTGTGTAGGTGCTGTCGCAGATGTTTGCAGAGGAAGACTGTCCCGGTTCGAGCGGCCTTCATGGGACACTTGAAGAGTTCGGGCCCCATGGATCTTGTCTGCATAGACTTCCTTTGTATTGACAACGACTCCAGAGGATTTGGAAATGTATTGGTGGTGACTGATCACTTCACACGATATGCTCAAGCCTTTCCGACTAAGGATCAAAAAGCAGTCACTGTTGCAAGAGTGCTTTGGGAAAAGTATTTTATCCATTATGGCTTACCACACCGGTTGCATTCTGATCAAGGCCGGGATTTTGAGAGTAACCTGATCAAAGAGTTACTTCAGTTGTTGAACACCCGCAAAAGTCGGCGACGACGCCTTACCATCCAGAGGGAGATGCCCTTCCTGAAAGATTTAACAGGACTTTACTTGATATGCTTGGTACCTTACGAATTGAGGATAAGCGATCCTGGAGTCGAAAAGTGGAGGCTATGGTGCATGCCTATAATAGTACAAGGCACGAGAGCACAGGATATTCACCATACTTTCTGATGTTTGGAAGAGAGCCTAGGCTACCTATTGACATCTTGTTGGGAGTCTCTACCGATGGTATCAGTCATCGAGATCATTACCGATACGTGGCACGTTTGAAAGAAACGCTTAAGAGTGCTTATCAGCTGGCTGAGGAAAATGCGGCCAAAGTGAATGAAGGAAATAAAAGGAGATTTGATCTTCGAGTAAGATACCGAGAATTGAACCCTGGGGACCATGTTCTGCTACGGAATTTGGGAGCATCTGCAAAACATAAGCTGGCTGATCGATGGCGGAGTGAACTCTTTACAGTGGTAGATCGGTTGCCTGGAATACCAGTCTACAAGATAAAAGGACGGGACGGGAGGATCAGGACTTGGCATAGAAATCATTTGTTGCCTGTACCTCAGATTGATGGTATGGATATCTCCAATGATGGCTCGGCCTGCGATTCTCCACAGTCCTTAGCCGATATTCCACCTGACCTTCCTGAAACTCCTGAGAGTGATTGGACTGTGGCTCCTGAAGTTCCTAGATCACCAGTATCTTCTCCTTCAGGGAGACCTATGAACCCTCAAACTCCAGAATTCGTACCTAGATCTGTGTCTACAGATGAGCAGGGATCTAGCTCTCCTACGCCACCAGCACCATCCCCTCCCATGGCAGACAACCCTAGTTTAGGGCCTGGACATGCTAGTTTACCTCAGAGAGAGGTACGGAGAGGAGAGAGAATTAGACACCCTCCACCTATGCTGACATATGATAGTTTGGGGGACCCCAGATTTACTACTCAGCCTCATTTATACCATGCTTGGGTGGGTGCAGTGTCCACTTTGGTCAATATGTTACCAATTTTCGCTCCTGCTGGCATGTATACCTATTAACCTGTTGTGACTCTGTAAATGCAAAAGCAACCATATTGATATTGTCATTGGTAATGTTGACTGTATACTATGACTTTGTATGTCTTTGACGTGACGTAAAGATTTCACCAGAGGGAGAGTGTAGGGAACTGCCATTTCTACTAGTATATAATGTATCTGGCTTCTTTGCCCCTGCAGTTTGGCTTCAGAGACCCCAGGAATTTAGTGCAAGTTTTGTTTTGTAAATACAGTGAGTCAGACACATGTGAGGCAGAGCTGCTGGGGGGAGAGATGTGAGCAGAGCTGCTGAGACAGACATGTTATGTCTGAGGGAGTCTAAGAGCCACTTGTTCCTCTTTACTTCACAGTATATAGTTAGGTATGTGTTACCCCCTATATACTCACAGGACCTAGCTAGTAACCGTAGTTAGGGATCAATATATATATAGTTCAGGGCAGTGATAGGTTAGGCTTCCGAAGGCCAACTAGCTAGTTAGAGGCCCGGTGGCACTAGTAGTTTAGCTGGCAGGTTAAGGACTCAGTGTTAGGGTAGTCAGGCCTGCATCTACTGCCGTCACCGTCGCCCTGTTTGCTGCCTGTGAAGAATCTCACCATCATCATCATCATCTCCTGATCGGCTGTCTGTCATCTCCTGGAAGAATCCGAGGATCCACAGTCATCCACAGGGGCCCCTGCATCTCTTCTGTTGCCTGGAGGTATTGTGCACTGGACTCTTGCTATATATCTATATATATACCCGGGTATATAACCTAAGACGGTTGAGGACTTGCTGGTTGTTGTAGTATTGCTGTGTTCTGAGTATATTGTATGTATGTATGTATGTATTATTACCCTGTTGATTCTTATAAAGCTACTGTTATAACCTTATGTGGTATCTGTATGTATTCTTCAGACTGTGAGATTAGTACAGTGATCCTTGTTAAGGCTACTAACTGTACCTCATGGGTAAGTCCCAGGAAGAGATCCTCCCTGTAATACAGAGGCTCTATCCTGGGTGGAGGCACTGATATATTTCATATATGTTCCCACTCTTCCCTTCAGCGAAGGCTTCAGGTCCCATTATACACACAGGTCAGCGCCAGAGTCTGTTGCGGGAGGGATAATACTCATACCCCCCCCCAAATAGGGCTACAACTGTATTATAGCTCAGTCCCATTCAAGTGAATGGGCTGAGCTGCAATACCATGCACCGCCACTATACAATTTACAGCGCTGTGCTTGGTTTTCTGCAAAGAGGCCGCAGCGCTCATCCGTGCACCACAGTCTATTGTAATAGCTGATTGGTGGGAGTCCCAGGTATAAGACCCTCGCCCGTCTTGACTTCCTAAGGATAGGTCATGAATTAGTAAGACTGGAAAGCCCCTTTAAGTCATAGCACTTAGATGATACGTGACAGTGATCAATAAACATTGCTGCCTCGGGTTTACCTTGCCAACACATAAATCCAATATACGCTGGTGATACAGACTGACTCCTGTGATATAATATTAAAGGCTTCGGCGTGGAGCGGGAATAGGCGGGTGAGATCGCCTCCTGCATTCTTAATACTTGGCCTATATAAGGGCCCCGTGTTTATCAGCCGAGAACGAAAAAAGCTTTCAATCTGAAAATAGATGAAGGCAATCCTTACATGACCCGAGTGCATGTGCTTAATATTGATGAGAGGCGGCATGAGACACAGAGCGCTCACAATCTCACGAATAACCACTTCACTTCTGTGCCATTTATTCTAGAGGCCTCCAAAAACTGTTTACAAAG
Source organism: Leptodactylus fallax (assembly GCA_947044405.1). Classification (NCBI taxonomy): domain Eukaryota; kingdom Metazoa; phylum Chordata; class Amphibia; order Anura; family Leptodactylidae; genus Leptodactylus; species Leptodactylus fallax. The sequence continues at coordinate 543,337 of CAMRHE010000483.1, forward strand.
CATTTCGGGGACAGAGGTTGTGACTTCACAAAAAGGAGAAGTTATCGCCAGTGTTTATGGGTTTCCAAGGACTCTGCAGGCAGGAAAGGGTCAAATGTCTAATTCCGGAGATTCCCTGAAGATTATATTAGAGCGCTGCAAAGTAGGCAGAGGCGTAACATGTAGCTCCTAAGCCCCAAAGCAAAACCTGTACCAAGTATAATGTGTCATAGTACTGGCCTCCTCATACTGGGAAGAGACACCTTATGGGCCCCACAAGGCTCCTGGGCCCAGCTGCTACCGCACCGCCTCAACCTGCACCCCCTCAATTTGCACCGCCTCAACTTGCACCCCTGATAATCGTCAATCCCCTTATATATTAAAGGGGTTGTTCAGCTCCTTGTTATTGATGACTTATCTTCAGCATGGGTCATCAATAATATATTAGTGAGAGTTTGACACCTGGGGCCCCCACTGATCAGCTGTTTGATGGGTTGCAGAGTTCAGATGAGTGTCATGACCTTTCCTCTGCTTCTATCACACGCCACCTATTTCATAGTGGCCATGTGATGCAATTACAGCCTCGTTTATTAGAAGTGAAAGCTGCAATTACAGATGCCGCCAGCAGGTGTTCAAATTTTCCCACAGCACCACCACAGGAAAAACTGAGCATTATACATTTTTCTCTGTAATGCATGAAGAGGTCAGATCCTTCAGAGACAGAAACTCTTTGTAGCCAATGTTCTCTCTCAATGGCGGACAGTCTTCTATTAAAGGGGACCTTTCACCAGCTCCAACTCTTTTCATCCTCCAATAGCCGTCCCTTCACTGATTCCAACACAGTTGGAATTTTTTCTCTAGCCCCCACCGTTCCCGAGCAATCGGTGCTGTTAGTTCAGCAACCAATATGCTAATTTACTGGCAGGTAGGTGGTCCAAGACCAAGTGATCCAGCCAAGGACTGCCCATCAGAGAGCCTAATTAGCATATTGGGTACTGACATTAACTGCATTGATTGCTCAGGAACAGTGGGGGGTAGAGAAAAAATTCCAACGGAGCTGGAATCAGTGAAATGGTGCCTATCGAATGATACAAAGAGTTGGAGTTGCTGGAGGTCCCCTTTAAGGGGTTTTCTACCACTAACACTACTCCCCTGATATTGCTACTTTACAACACAAGTCCTTTACAGCTGGATGCAGTATATAGCAACCTGGACTCCTAAGGACGGATGACCCCTTTCCAAGCATCTTATACATGTCCAGGTTAGTATTACTTGTGTCTTATGACAGAGCCGCTTATATCATAGCATTACACAACATGTAAGTGTTACACAATATATACACAGATCATCAATTCCAGCCAAAACTTTAACTTTAGAAATTTCATTTTTATATTTCCCTTCAATGGACGCAATCTTCTGATTCTAATTAATTTATGGACAACTTTTAATAAACTGCAGACATCAGAATAAGGAGTGTCCAAGACAACAAGCTCTAATATAATAAAAAGTGCTCTAATATAATATAAATAATCCCCTCTTACTATTTAGAACACCTGCATGCTCAGCCAAACCAAGCGTATTCTGGCACCAGGTGGTATTTTATACTGAAGGCCTACACCAATCGATTGCTGGGGTCTGACACCTGGACCTTGCAGCGATCAACCCATAGTGGTGGCGCCCGGGTACTGCAGTTCTGTGTCTATCACTTGAATAGGGGCAGATCTGCTTTCGGCCTGTGCTTTGTGATAGCTTCCAGTGCTGGATTGGTTGATCGGTGCGGGGTCCAGGTGTCAGATCCCTCCCAATCAATACTGATGATTTATCCTGTGGATAGGTCATGAGTATAAAAAAAAAACCCTTTAGGCTAAGGCCCAACGTGGCGTCCCGTAGCAAAAAAAGCGCTGCGGGAGAAAACGCAAAGGGATCGCATCGCGTCGCGGTTCTTCCCACAGTGCTTTAGAACAGAAAGTTTGCAGAGGTTTCCTCTGCGAACTGTTTCAATTATACCTATGGGGAAACCGCCGACGTTCCCGTAGGTATAATTGACATGCTGTGATTTCCAAAACCGTGCCGATTTTGGAAATTGCCACGTGTCCGCAGCGCGTTTTTCTCCACAAAGTGGGCATGGGATTCACTAGAATCCCATCCACTTTGCTCAGACTGTAAAACTCCGCGATTTTTTCCACGGCGCTTCCGCCGTGGGCGAATAGTGGCATTTACGCCACGTGGCGCTTTAGCCTCAGGCTATGGCCCCACGTTGCGGAAACGCAGCTTTTTTTTGTTGCAGATTTTGCTGCGTTTTTTTTGAGCCGACGCCAGGAGTGGATTTATGAGCAGGTAGAAGTATAAGAACTTCCTATATATTTCCCCTTCCTTTTGTAGCCATTATTGGCTTTAAATCAAAAAAACGCAGCAAATTCTGCAACTAAAAAAGCTGCGTTTCCGCAACGTGGGGCTGTAGATTTAGGGACGGAAAATTGCCATTGATTTCTGTCACTCCATTCAGACAGTGGTATAAGAGGCCCCCATTGTTGTGATCGTGGGGGTCCCAGTGGTTGGAGCCCCAGTGTTCTGTAGGGGATAAACTGTTTTGGTGGGAAAACCCTTGTAAGTTCTACTTCACTTTGGGTGACAACTAAATATGGCATCCATTAGTTCCCCTACGAGTTATCACCCAGCTTGTATATGGCCACTGACCAACAGTATGCAACAATACAAGTGGGGGGAACATGCAAAGGGCCTATAAGTCTTCCCCTAGAGGGCGCTCAGTCTATTAGCACCACCATGCTGCGGGTTATCCGCCATACTGTGCCAATTGGATTTGGCCATTCTAATACTAGAAGATAGCGTCTGCGTTCATTGGATGGGCCTGGTGGATGTCAGGAGGGGTTCGCTCGGTTTAGTCGCTGCTCGGCACGTATATACCTTCCCACATATCTCTCTCCAAATATTACACAACTGAAAACATTTCCCTAAACCACATGGATACCGCACGACTGGAATTTACTGTAAACCGCACATAGGGTGAGGCTTGTGGGCTGATCTGTACACAACAGACTCTCGTCCTCCGGGGTACGGTCATACACAGCGCAATGTGTACTCCTTCTACCCAAACACATTCCAGGGTTATTCTGGGCTGGGAGAAGGAGTAAAATTATCAGTGCCGACATGTCTATGTATCAAACCCTAGTGGCTGAGGATACCGAGATGTCTGTAGATACGTCGCTACAGCCGCTATGTGAGCGCCATTTATAAAATACAGGCTGGTGAGAAGGAAGGATTCTCTGTAGCGCTCCGGTTCCTCTCCAAATTCAGCCCTGTGTAACCTACAATGGGGCTAAACAGCTCAGGTCTGGAACTGCAAAATTGCATTGGATTGCAAAATCTGCGGGAAGATCGAGCAGTGTCCTAAAAAAAGAAGTGTCCATCACTGCTTCCTACTGAAAATCAGCTGCAAGGTCCTCTGTGTGAACAGCCCCTTAAGGATCCCCATTCCTAAGGCTCTGTTCACATCTGTGTCTGAGGCTCCCTTGCAGATTCTGTCTCATGCATTGGGGACTCTATTGCAGAGTTCCTCACACACATGCAGAGATATTTTTCAGGGCTTTTGATATGACGGATCGGTCATCAATATTCAAAACCCAACACCCCCACTGACCAGGGGAGTCACCGGTGCTAGGACTATACAGTGTATGGAGCTGGGAGCAGACGGCTCCGTCCACTGTGTAGTGGCAGCGCTGGGTTACTGCAGCTGAATAGTAGCTGACCTGACACTACACAGTGGATGGAGCCGCCGGCTTCCAGCTCCATACACTGTATAGTTCTGGCGTCTCCACGTATCAGCTGATAAGTAAAGACAGGTCATATGAAATATTCGGACAATCCTGGTTTTATTAGTGGGGGGCCCCAATAGCTGGAACCCCTGACACTCAGCTGTGCGGAGGGGCCACAGCACTCTCAAGCACTGCAGACTCTTCCTTGTGGCGATTGGCAGACTCTTCCCTGTACCCATGACGTCACGTCCACTGGTCACATGGTACAACAGCGGCTCAATACAAAGTACAGCCACTATACAATGTAGGGCACTGTGCTTGGTATTCACTGCACGCTCTGGAAAATCCCTTTATTGGAACTTACTTAAATAGAAGACATGATCCAAGTTTCCTTGAGGAATAATACTTCCTGTAAGACAGTTTCCTGATTCAACAGGCATAGACTTGTTCAGTAATGCAGGTGCACCCTCTTAGTTGGGGTCCTTTGATGTTGACGCCCCCATACACTCCAGGTCAGGTGCAGCCTTCGCTTGGTAAACATGACGTCTCCATTAATGGGTTTATTTGCTCTCTAAGTAGTTTGTCTTGCGGCAGAAAATCCTCAGCGCAGAGATACAGCACGGAAATAATATTAGAGACATATAAATATTTTACCACGTAGGGATGGAGGGTAATCGCAGCGCGTGCAAACATGACGACCGGCAGGAACACGCACTGAATTATTACTGCATGGAAAGTACCTGCTAGTCCTGCAGGATTATAGGGGCTGTCACTGCTGGAAAGTGACAATGGAGGGGAAAACTAGAGCTGGGCCCAAGCCACAGCAACCAGAGGGCTGGCCTGGGATGTCTGCTCTGCAGCAGTGAATGCAGCAGCCACTATGGAGCCAGCAAGGTGTAACGTCACCTGTACAATCTGTGCCAGGGCCCCCACCTACCATATTCCCTTTATAATAATGGTGTCTTATGCAGTAGAGGGGCATTTGGCCCCGTCAGGCACCAGGCCCGATTGTGACCGCTTCCCCTGTGCAGCGACTTAGGCCAAAACACATATTGTGTCGTCACACATTGCAATGTATCGTCGCCATCATGGCAGTCTACAAAAGTGAATGGTCATAAAAAATCCCACCCTGACAACAACAACGTGACCACATTTATTTTCATCGGCTGCCGTGGCCGCACAACATGGCCAAAGTCGCCGTGTCGTCCTCGTTTACATCAAACTAATGCTTTCATGGCGGCCACTGATGGCACCGAGCAGGCCCCCCTGACTAAAATGGGGTCTGTAGGATTTCCATCATAGGGCCCGGCATCTTACTGGACATAACACAGCAGGCAGTGGGTGGAGCTGATGTCAGCCAATCAGTAACACTTTAACTGATCTCAGAGATGCTGATTGGCTCAGAGTAGATACTTCACAGCAGGTGGTAAGGCTCCTCCCAAGTGTCCTTTCCAGTTGGATGCCGATCCTATAAGTACGGACCCTAAATGGAGATCCCTGGATCACGATTTTATGGATATGTTAGTTTTCACATGCGTGTCCATACAGCCTCATCTATGTATGTATTGCTGCGGTTCTCATCACCTCAGCTTGGGGTCCAAATTTCCAGTTAACACAGCTTGTTGTCTGAATAGGCTCTTAGTCATTAAAGGGATTTTTTTCACTATAGGAAGTCACGCCGTATCATTAGGACATGGCATCCTTTCTAAATCAGTGGGGTGGTCGAGTGCCCGGGCCCCTAAAATCCCTCAAGGGGCCACAGTACTGGATAAGCACTGAGGTTTGCAGTTTGGGCACAGCTGTACTCTATTCACTTCCAGGATGGGTAGGGGTCCCAGAGGTCGGACGCCCCACCTATCAAAAGATTGCAGCACATCCTAATGATAAAAAGTGTAATATAAGCATAGCTACATTGCAATAATGCAGAAGGCTGACCCGCCATACTATGCGACGTTTTGAGCCACCCTACAAACTCATCTCTGCTATTCCTGTATATTCTAAGGAGATTTTAACCCCCAAAAAGTAATTATTATCTGAAAAATACTCAATATTAAGATAAACACATTGGAAAGGGTTAAAAAAAATATGACAGCTCCCATGTGTTTATGTAAGAGGTCAGTCGGTGAAGAAGCCTTCGCCATCCGCAGGAACAAAAACACACAAGAGGTCACGATAAGCAACAATAGCAACATAACCTATAGAAGACTCTGGTGTGTCCTGCCGAGCACTGCTGCCACCCATAGACACCGCCGTGTGACCATCTACACACTGATATCTTCATATATGTCCCTATGTAGCAGAGATGTGTTTGTCATTTGGAACAACATCCCGATCCCACGTCTGTCCATTTACATAGGACTGTAAGCAAACCTCCATCAATGCCTTCATGAGATATGGAGATAAATGATGTCATCCCAGAGCTCTAGTAGACAAACCCAACTCTGCTACATCTGTATAAAACCAGCAACAAACCACAGGTCAGGAAACGCCTCTCTGATAAGTTAATAAGCACGTGCGACGTGTCACAATTTCTCAGACAATTCTTATAGAGATGACAAGGGACACATATAGAAGAGATTCTATAGGGAAGTTACATGGAGCACATGATAAGAGTATAGAAGGAAGCCAAGAAATAAGGAAATGGTCAGAGATACAGAACAAATACTGACAAGTAAGATAAACTGTCCATGGATCTAAAGATCTATCTGTGCTCCGTATCTGCCTGTCTCTATCTATGTGGCTATTCATTCATCTATCTCTATAGCCAACCATCTCTCATATCTATCCCATATCTATCTATCTATCTATCTATCTATCTATCTCATATCTATCTATCTATCTATCTATCTATCTATCTCATATCTATCTCCTATCTATCTATCTATCTCATATCTATCCCATATCTATCTATCTATCTATCTATCTATCTATCTATCTATCTCATATCTGTCTATCTATTTATCTATCTATCTATTTATCTATCTCATATCTATCTATCTCATATCTATCTCATATCTATCTATCTCATATCTATCTATCTCTCCTATCTATCTATCTATCTCTCTCATATCTGTCTATCTATCTATCTATCTTATATCTATCTATCTATCTCATATCTATCTATCTATCTCATATCTATCTATCTATCTATCTATCTCATATCTATCTATCTATCTCTCATATCTATCTATCTATCTCATATCTATCTATCTATCTATCTATCTCTCATATCTATCTATCTATCTATCTCATATCTATCTATCTCATATCTATCATCTATCTATCTATCTCCTCTATCTATCTATCTCATATCTATCTATCTATTTATCTATCTATCTATCTCCTCTATCTATCTATCTCATATCTATCTATCTATCTATCATATCTATCTATCTATATCTATCTGAAAGGTTCTGTGTATGTAGAACCGAAACATTGCAGTCGGAATAAATCCACACACCACTTTTTATTCAGCAATTTGGAGTGCTGTCTGTTCTTTATCTATCTATCATATCTGTCTATCAATCTTCTATCTATCTCTGTGTTTATTCATCCATTTGAATTCACCTATTTCCATCCATCCATCTCTGTCTCTCTCTCATATCTACCTATCTCTGCCTCTAATATCTATCTATCTATCTATCTATCTATCTATCTATCTATCTATCTCATATCTATCTATCTATCTATCTCATATCTATCTTATATGTATCTATAAACATTCTGTAAACATGTATAGCTTCCTATATATCCATCTTCCTCTATGTATTCATCTATCAGTCTATTCTATCTATCTACGTCATAAGTATTTCTGTTATCAGAAAAGCACTAATAACCGTGCACCACACAATAATATAATTGTGTCATATAATAGTGATGTAGCAGAGCTGAATCTGTATTTTCCTAAGTACACACACCACAATAGTTTATCCAGCCCTCCAATGTAAAGCACATACAGTGTATAGTAATATTAGTACGAGATGGGCCAAATGACAAGCTCAGCACTTCCACATCTGACACACTCAGCTCTGCTGCATCTGTATTTCTTACTGTCCAGTCCACACACCTTATGAGGAGAATAGTTGTATCCTAATATTTGTGTCGTTCAGGGTGAGGAGTCCAGTAATCCTCCCGGGCCCGCTCATGGTGTATACAGGGCGCTCTATAGATTGGCCAGAAGTCTCCGCACACTTTTCTCTCCATACATCCTGCCTGTTCCTCAGTCACTGCCAGTTGTGCAGAGAAGCAGCCGCAGCCGCCTGTGCAATCCCTCCTGCCCCCACAGCTACTGTACAGCGCCACACCTCCTCCTGCACAATCCCATTAACCCCTACAAGGCTGCCAGCGACAGGACGTGCCACAACCACCGATGACGAGACAGCGTCAGCTGCAAAAACTTAGATTTTACAGCCAAGAACTTGAGTTTTTGTTGTCATTGTTGTAACTTGTTAAAGAACTTTCTGATAGTGACCTAAATACTTGTGATGACAAGTGCTCCGGCCAAGCCTGGGTCTACACCGAGACTTTTTGCAGAGCTGCTTGACTTTAACTATTGAGTTTCATGTAATCTTGTGGACCGCAGCTCTCATGTCACCTGAAAGGCTCTTAACAACTTTATTACAGTAATCGACCATGATTCTACTATATAGAACATCTTTATACCATTATTTGCTTCCAGATACCCCTCTATGCTGCTCAGGACGGGTTCTACACAGAATCAGTCTCCTTTCCCCTCTGGCAGCTGATCGAGTACAGCATATACAGCGTCTTTGGAAAGAATCAGTCTCCTTTCCCCTCTGGCAGCTGACCGAGTACAGCATATACAGCGTCTCTGGAAAGAATCAGTCTCCTTTTCCCTCTGATAGCTGACTGCATACAGCATATACAGAAGACTCTTGACAGAATAATTCTCCTCCCCCCTCCAGCAGCTGACAGTATACAGCATATAGAGCGGACTCTGGACAGAATCAGTGTCCCTCTCCCTCTGGCAGCTTCCAGCACCCATACAACATGAAACACAGGGCTGAAAGCAGAAAGCTCTGGTTCCTATATAGTGGCTGCGTGCCACTCATCTCTCTATGGGAGAGTTTCTTAGACATTCTCTGTGCAGGGAGGGGAAGAAGAAAAGCCGTGACATCATCTATTGTCAGTAGTGATGTAATGATGGCTATGTGTGTTATCTATAGAGGTGTTAGCTTCTATAGTTATATTGTCTGTGATGTAAATGAGGTGACTGCTGCAAAGAAAACCCCTACAGAATAGAAAATTGTCAGATTATTATTTCGCTTAGTGGCCAGAGTAAAAATTGCAGGACATGAAACATTAAAAATAAAGTTAATCAAAAAACCCTTAAAAAAATATGTTTCACATAAAAATTTGGTTTAAAAAGTAGGTCGTTTTTGGTGACACTTTCTCTTTAAGGCTGATTGGTTGGGGTCTCTCTGAGGAATGTCTTATTATAGACCCTCCATGTGTGTCCAGAAAGTCTCCACCAAAACAAATGGATAGTAGAGAACCCTCAGACTGATGGTCAGCACCAAGGCCGGCCATATCTTGGCAGAACAATGATACCCTATGTGTAACTGGCACACACATGGGGTGAGGTATCGGAAATACGGGAACACCTGATCCTATGGTGTCAGGTAGAGGCGCTCCCAGGGGGTTTCCTAATACCTGGAAAGCCCCTTCTAATCTACTCAAGAAAGCACCAAGCTTAAAGGGGCTTTCCAGGAGTAAAAAAAAAAATGTATCCACCAGCAAAGAAGGGGTTACATTATATAGATTTTACACACACACACATGATAGATAGATAGATAGATAGATAGATAGATAGATAGATAGATAGTGTTTGGCTGCTTTTGATCTTTTGTTCATTTAACCTCTTCAGTGCTATTGGGTCCCTTTAGAAGTCTGGGAATATCCCTTAAATTGCCATTCTTTCTGTCACCACTAGGGTGACAATGATTTACCATTATCTTTCATGGGGGAAGTATAAATCTGTATCTATGAGCTCCCTCTTGTGGCAGCTGCAGGCAGACAAAATTTTACAATTTAGCTGGGTGATTATGTCAGCAGAGGGGGTAGAAGTAAATGAGCATTTTTGCCATCTCCATCCTTAAAAAACAAAAATAATAATAATAATAATAATAATAATAAAAAAAAAACATAACCCAAGGTGACCTGCGCTGTGAATTTTTAACTTACAGTATGTCAATTATTGCTGAGGGTTTACCAGCGGCTGTTAACCATTGTAAACAAGTTGAAAGCTGCCGGTGTGCGGCCACCAAAAAACACCCAATTCCAGGTGGTACTTCTATTGCATACATACAGCAGCGTGCCCGCTTAGTGGGACCCCAGCCTGGGTGTCTTCTGCTAGACTAATATCGTACTAGAACCTGCGCCCGCAGAGGATCCTGATACTTTAGTGCGCTGGTCTGACACTGGCTCCATACCTCCATTTACCAGTATATACAGGGTTAAGAAGGTACACATGGCTCCCGGCATAGATAACCACGTGATGTTGACTAATTATTAGTCAAAGTGACAAACGGGAGCGACAAGTCCCGGACTACACTACGGCAGAGCTATGGAGAGATCAATGGTGCATCAATAGTGCATCAATAGTGAGTCAGCCATAGTGGGAGGGGAAGGTATTACAGATCGCACTGCCTGGTACTTATAGGATAGGCCATCAATGTCACATCAGTGGGGGTCCGACTCCTGGTACCCCCAAGGGCTCTGTACATTGTGTTGTTATGCCTGGTTACTGCAGCCTAAGTGAATGGAGCCGAGCTGTAGTACCGTTCTAGGCCACTACATACTGTATGGAGCTGTGCCTACCAGAGCAATACAAACCACTTAAAGGGGTTTTCCAAACTTAATAATGGATGACCTCTCCTTAAGATAGGTCATCAATTGAAGATCTGTGGGCTCTGCAGTCTCTTTGCGGCTTACCAAGCACAGCGCCGCACATTGTATAGTGGCTATGCTTGGTACTGCATTTACCTGAATGGGACTGAGCAGCAAACAGGCCATGTGACGAGTTTGTGAAGGGTAGGGGTGCTCAGTGTCAGAAGGATAGGCCAGCAATATTTAAATGCTTAAAACCTCTTTAAGACATAAAACAATTGAAAAAAAAAAAAAGTAAAAAACCAAAGAGGGTACCTAAAGGAACAGATCAGGATTATACAAGCACGGCGTCACTTTCTCCTAAACAAACCCCATTTCTGCCCTGAATATTGAAGTAACAATCCTGGAACTTCTTGTCTTATATCTCTGTGTTGTACCGTTCCTCTGTTATTCCTCCTACACATTTGTTACCATTTGTGGGTGTCTCCCTACACCGTCTGACATTGTCCAAATCACTGATGACAGTATCAGACAGCGCAGGAAACGCAACTCATGGACAAAAGAAATTGTAACATCCAGTTGTCAATTAATTCACAAAGTTCCAGGAGGAATAACAGAGGATTGGCACAGAGTATGAGGGAAAGGCTGAAGCAGTTGTCTAAAAAAGTGGGAAACGTCAGATCACAAGCCATCAAGTGCGTAAATGAGAGGACTCTACGGCTAGGTTCACATCTGCGCTGGGCTCTCCCCCGGCGGATCCGAACAACGGAGAGCCAGCCCACTAAAACAGCGGTACCCGCAGACACCGGCAGACCCCACTGACTATAATAGGGTCTGTTGTTTTCATACTGAAAGCAGCGGACAGAAAAATTCTCTGTATAGTGGTCAAGAGCTCCCCTGCACTCGGGGCAGGGCTCTGCTATGCTTGGTCGTTTCAATTGATCTTATAACAATCCCCTGAGGAGCATCCATGTTTTGGATGCGAAACGCGTCGGAAGGGAAGGAGATATTAATAGGGCAATTTTAGGGTCAGCATTGGGACCGCCCTTGTAAGGGTGGGAGTTCAGGGTGACAGGATTGCACAGGGTCAATATCCTGCACCCATCCTTGGTTCCCTTTGCGTTTGGATAAATTGTAGCCCTAAAGGTGGGGTATGACATCCTTCATCTGGAACGGGTAAGAGCGTTCCAATTATTTTCCGATTTTTATACCATCCAATCATTGGGGTTAATTATATTTTAGATGATTATTAAATGTTAAGTTTTATATGTCATATAATTGTGGATCTTTGTTGTATGACTCCGTCACAGATGTGAACTTAGCCTCGGCAGAAGATTGTCACACGTAAAACCATTAAGGCCACGTTCACATCTGAGCTGGAGTTCCGATGGAGACTCCATCGCGGTCTCTGTCTAAAAATCGGCAGAGGAAAAAGTTCTGCACGGAGGACTTTTTCCTCCGCCAGTTTCAGTTTTAAAACGACGGACAATGGACGGACTGCAGTATAGCCAACAGTGTTCGGCGAATCCCACATGTAACCGCTTTTTTTGCGGTCTGCTTATTAGTTGTTCTGGTCGTCTCCACGGACCTGAACAACGGAGATGCAACGCTAGTGTCAACCTAGTGTAAGGCTACCGGTACATGGTGCAATGGCCACATGCGACATGTCTGATGCTGTTATTGAGGCTGATTCTGCCCCAATTCTGAAAAACAATAGAAGGCAGAGATTGCAGAACAACGCGGAAAAATAAGCGCCCTATTCGATCCTACCGCAATGAAATGCCGATGCTCTGCGAATGTCCCCATCGATTCCCCCCCCATGTGAATGGCCCCCTTCCCTAAAGTTGTCATTGTCCTGTAATTTTAACATGTTTCACAGATAAAAGTGGGGGCGCTAACAGAGGAATTTGACACTGAATTTGTTAGGCAGAAAATTTCTTCTTCGGGAATTTGAGGCAGATTTTGATGCTGATTCTGAAACCCTTCAAAATCTGCTGCAAAAAATCAGCAGAAAAATTCTGCCTCTTCCTCCCATTGAAATGAATGGTGGGCAGATATTAGGCGGAATTTGGATTTGCAGAGCTCCAAATCTTCTGCATGAACATAGTTAAAGGGGTATTCCCACCTTGGACCCACGGGATAAGTCATGAATGTCTGACAGGTTTGGGTTGCACACCAATCTCAAGAACATGGGTCCTGGTGGCCATAGCGTTCGAGTAGAGAGTGACGAGACAGGCGGCTGTACGCGTCTCTGTATCCACTCTCCTCCTTTATGGCTTGGCTGTTTCTGTAAGTTACATTCACTTCTATGGAATTCATGGCACGGCGTAACACAGTGAACTCGGACAGACTTGACCGTTTTCTCAGACAATGTTCAGAATTGTTCATTTTGACCCGGTGCCCATAAGAAACCTTCTAACTGGTTCCCAAGGGAAACAATGCTCCAAGGCGTAGTCAGTGCCAATGCTATACGGGGCAAATAATTCAATTACATATTATACTGCTCAGACAAAGACACATTCTGAGCCTGAGACCATTCAGAAAAAGACCAAACATTCCGCGTCTATTCCATTAATCAATGGAAACCATCAACAGGACGATTTCTCAGAGGTGTTGCAGGAGAAGCTGCAGGCAACCAGGCATTACATAGGTGGTGCATAGTCACAAGTGGGGCGGCATAAGCACCTGGGCCACCTAGGGGGCTCAATGAGCGCTTATTGCCTTGGTAACAGCCCAGGGGCAGAGCAATGCTACAGATTTCACCATTACTTACTTCTCGCAGCTCTCCGTACTCCCCCGCTCTTTCCTTGTTTCTGGAGCCAGAGCTCAGAGAAGGCACAGGGAGCCTGGGGAGCTATAAGGTATAAATAACGGTAAAATCTGGAGCACCGTTTAATTCCTGGGCCTCGCCAGCAGAGAAGGCAGGCATATGGGGCCAGGAGCAATTATACTATGTGGGGGCAAAAGGAGGCCATTATACTGTATGAGGGGAGGGGCTGTTATACTGTGTAGGGGCAAAATGAGGCCATCAAACTATGTATGAGTGCAAAATGGGGCTATTATACTGCGGTGGGAGCAAAAGGGGGCCATTATACTGTGGACTGGGCCTAAGGGGGGCTGTTATACTATGTGTTGGGCATTAAGGGAGCTATTATACTGTGGGGCAACCCTAAGGAGGCTGTTACACTATGTGCTGGGCATTAAGGGCGCCATTATACTATGTGATGGACATTAAGGGGGCCATTATGCTATGTGCTGGACATTAAGGGGACCATTATACTGTGTGGGGCCATAAGGGGGCATTATACTATGTGCTGGGTATTAAGGGGACCATTATACTGTGGTGAGAGCCTAAGGGGCCATTACATTGTGTGCTGGGCATTAAGTGGGCCATTATACTTTGTGGGGCTATAAGGGGGCATTATACTGTGTGGGGCCATAAGGGGACATTATACTGTGTGGGGACATAAGGGGACATTATACTGTGTGGGGACATAAGGGGGCATTATACTGTGTGGGGACATAAGGGGATATTATACTGTATGGAGACATAAGAGGGCATTATACTGTGTGGGGACATAAGGGGACATTATACTGTGTGGGGCCATAAGGGGACATTATACTGTGTGGGGACATAAGGGGACATTATACTGTGTGGGGACATAAGGGGGCATTATACTGTGTGGGGACATAAGGGGATATTATACTGTATGGAGACATAAGAGGGCATTATACTGTGTGGGGACATAAGGGGGCATTATACTGTGTGCTGGCAGAAGGGGGCCCACACAAACTGGCCCTGGTTACAAGAATGGCTGTCCATGTAATACATAGATGTATCAAGTCCACAGAACAGAAGCCTGCTGGAAATAGGGAAGAGATAAAGAATATGAAGTTTAATGCAGCAGTTTTACATACAAAAGACACAAAAAGGGCTAAAAAAACAAGACAATAGATAAGGAAATGCAAAAGATGCTGGAGGAAAAGCAGTGCCATAGCTAAGTGGGGTAGGATGGCAGTGCTGGGGTCCTGGTTCCTGTCTGGTTTCCTTTGGCCCTGATGGGCAGGATAGCATAGTCTGCTGTAAACTAGAAAAAACAGACATGTGTTGGATACAAAAATAATTAAATAAATAATTAAATAAATAAATTTTTTAAAAAAAGGGAAATCGTTCAGATTTGCTGCAAACTGAATTAATTGAATCTATCAAAAATCTAGTCAGCAGAGCCTTTACTGTACATTATTCTATTGTATGGCCCATATACTCTGTGACCGGCGCTGACCTACACGCTCCGCCGCTCTATGGTGCATGACTAACCCATCAGATAATAAATCAAACCTCACTAAGATAAAGAGGGAACATTACAGGTAATAAGTGACCAAGCACACAGCTGGGAGACGACCTCAGCATATGTCAAGACTGCCCACCTGTCTATAGAGCGCTGCCGAGTGAGGAGGTAAACAGGAAGCGTACGCTGCGTACGGTGCCCGGTATCAAGATTACATTGTGATGAATCAATATTCTATAAATATTATACTTAATCACACTGATACACACTAAATTATAAATATATTAAATACTATAGACAATCCAAAAACATTCTTAGAGGGGTAGTCTCATCTAAGAAAAGTGAAGGAATATTTATGACTAGTGGGGGTCCTACTTGAGGGACCCCACCATTACAGAACATAATTTGCCTGTGGGCTATTCTCAGTCTATTACATACTTGCCAACTTTTTAAAGGGATTTTCTGGGCCTAAATTGATTTTGTACACTGATGACCTATCGATTTGTGGTCGGAAAACCCCTTTAACATAGACGTTCTGTAGACCCGAAGTATGAAATGCACTGCCCAAAATTTTCAGGTGTCCACACCCCCCCTTTTTTTTTTTTTTTTTAGTAAATCCCTATTTGTGATATGGGCACAACATGTGACGGCCATGCCCCTTTTTTGTGATGTGACCGATGCCACATATGCCATAGTGTACGTCATAGCAGTGTAACAATTGAGGATAACCTGTGGCAGGCCTCAATAGTTATGTAGTGATATTTCTATGGTACAAGTGATCTAATGATCGCAGGTTCAATCCCCCTGGGGAAGGGGGCTGAAAAAAAGTTTATAAAATATTTAAAAAAAAAGTAAAAATTTCCAATATTCATTGACTTAACCGATGTTGGACTCCGACAAAAAAAAAAAAAAAAAAAGTTGTTTTACGTTAACGGGTTATGTGACATCTAAGACGTTCTCACGATGTAAAAAGCGTCCTGTGAATCAGGTGGTAACACAAGCCCTGTACATGTGAGGCCGCGCACAAAACACGACCCTCTCGGCCTGCCAAATGACTTAAACAGGCCACAAGTTCAGCGCAGAATAAAGCATTGACTCGGGGATTTATTGACAGCAAATAAAAGCCCTGACCAAAAAAAAAGATCTCGTACAGACTGAAACACTCGCATGTCAAAAAGTTCTTTGTCAGCACAGAGCACCCCGGGCTAAATGTTTTACCATTCATGGCGGAGAATACTACATCTTAGTCGGTCTATTCTACCAAAATCCAGAGCAGGAGCCTAACAGTAAAGAGGCCTGGCCCCTGTGTACAACACTAATCTCTATTGTAGGGGACAAAGGGGCCAGCTCAATGGGATTTAACACTATTGCTATGGGCCTACGGGGCTAACAACAAGGCTGATCGCACTTGCCAGGGCATGTGATGGGTTAAAGGGCATTTTCCCCTGAAGTAAAGATTATTTGGAAATCGCAGAGTCCTCGGACCGAAGCGCAACATTTCTATATGGACTGTATTAAAGGGATTGTCGAAATATCAGATAATGATGGCCCATCCTCCTAGTAGTGCAGGCCCTTCGTTTTCAGAATCAGGTGGTTCCAAAAGGTGCGCCCTAGTGATACGCCAGCACTTTACAAGACGGGCATAAGCCTTCAATAATAAGCATACTGGCAAAAATTTGCTAGCAGTTGTCTGGGAGGGACAGCACGTCGGGCCTGCCATAGCCCTTCATGCGAGACCAGGCCCATTTTTAGGACATGCAACGCGATCCGAGCCTAAAAATTTGTTACATGACTGGCCCATCCCGTGCCCACATCACCAATAATAGAGAGCTCGGCTGGCAGAAAAAATAAGCGTCCCCCTCGTTCTTCAGATGGATTCCGCATGAGAAAAATATACCTTTATCTCTGGTGCGGAATTGGAATCGAAATTTGTGAAAATTTGCTTGCAGTATTTGGAATTTTACCCAATGAAGGCAAAACACAGCTTCAAATTCAGCATCAAATTCCTACGTGTGAACACCGCCTTAGGATATGTTCACACAGCAAAATTTGCACAAGCTATCTCCCATTGAAATGAATGAGAGGCAGATTTCAGGCAGCTGTGTGAACATGGCCCTATAGATGACAGCATCGCTGAGGGTCTTGATCCCGGGACCTCCACCAATTGCTGCTCCGAGCACCGTGACCCTTTCACTTGTGGCTTACAGCTTTGCAGACCTCTGAGCTACGATACTGGTCTCTCCATTTAATTAAAGATAATGGCCTCTAATTAAAGGGGATGTGTCAGGTATTTCATTTTAGTGTCAGTAATTACATCTAAGTATATAGAAGAGTGCTAATAATTTCCCTGGGGGCAGCCATATTGGGTCACACCCGTCCCACACTGACTGCATAGACAGTACATCACTGTGTGCGTGCTTTATGGCAGCTGTAAAGAAGAGAAGTTGAAGAATACATATTTGAAGTACATTTTGATATGTTATGGTGACACATTGTACGTTTTGGGTGCTGAGACCCCGTCTATTCACTAAGATGAAGGGGCTGACGCTGTGCTTCTTTATTTTAAGCTAGGGCTACACGGCGGCCTTAGCCTTGAATCCCATCACGTGAGCAATGGACGCCCTATTGCCTCGTGGCTCCTTTGCTAATGTAAGTGAACAGAGTCGCACTGCGACCCCAAGCGCGTTGTGACTGTAACTTTTAGCCGTAGTAAAATCTAACACTGCTGGATTTTTTGGCGACTAGAAGTCGCAGTCGCACCACTCTTGGGGTCAGAATGCGATTCCTTTGACTTACACTGGTGAGGGAGTCTCAGGAGAATATATAACAAAGAAGCTACTGATGACATCATCAGAATTTTCATAGACGTTTCCCTTTAAAAGGAATGTGTCACCACTTTTTTAATTTATTTATTAAGGTGAGAGTGAAATCGATCACTTTTTTCTAATCTGTTTTTATTTTCTGATTCTATTTTCTGTACATGGCTATGGGGGCGGCCATCTTGCCTGAGCTTCTCTGCTCTGTTAGCAGCATTTACAGCAGTCTCATGGCCATAAGCAGCAATGGGCTGGAGTCGACTCACTGAGGTCTATGGGAGAGTTTTCTAGACATGCAGGGAGGGGGAGGAGATAAGCTGTGACATCACCTATTGTCAGTAGTGATGTAACGATGGGTCAGTGGTGTTATCTATAGAGGTATTATCTTTGATTGTAATCCTGTCTGTGATGTAAATGAGGTGAATGCTGCACAGAAAATTGGCAAGTGCCAGTCTATTATTAGGCTTAGCGGTCAGAGTGAAAATTGCAAGCAATAATAATACTTTTAAATGAAAAAAAAATTCTTAAAAAATATTAAACCTAAAACTTTAAGTTTAACTTAAAGGGGTTGTCCAGGATAACGCAATTTTTGCCAGGAGAACGGGGAGGGTGAAAAAAAAAAAAAATCCACACTCACCTGTCCCCAGTGTTCTGGCGTCTCCCACAGCTGTTCAGTCCTGCTGTTCCCGGGCCTTGTTTTGGCGGAAGTCCTCGCTGTACATGACCACTAAAGTCTATCGGTGGCCTAATTAAAGGAACCGGGATATCACTCGTATACGTAACCTGTGACGTTCCATGTCTTTTCCTTAGGCCACTGGTTCGTCACATTAGGCAGGGATTTAGGCCCAAACAAGACCAGCAGGACCGGACCGTGGTGGGAGACACCAGAGCACAGGGGACAGGTGAGTATGGGGTTTTGTGACTTATAGAGAGCAGAAGATGGGAGTAGTAATGGCTATGACTGAGGTAAGGTTAGTGGCCAGTGGGCTACATTCGTGTTTCTTTCCAGATACAATACTGAACATTCGCAGGATTAGAAACATGGCCAAGTGGCCTTCATGAGGAGTGTCTGTATGGTGTGAGTATTTATGATGCCTTTCATTATTAGTCCATTAGTCTTAATGTCCTTGTTATATGGTCGGCGGAGCAGCCTCGGCCACTGTGATAGTTTCTTGGCACAAGCGAGTATTAAGAATGACTCCTACTATTATTAACATGAACCAGGTGCTTGGAAATATGTACGATTATACAGTCAGCGTTTCCTGTAATCTGTTATATCGCCACAATTCACACCGTGAGAGCGCTGCCAAATTAGAGAGTGCAGAGGATTAACAGAGGAATGTGAGGGGCTGTGCACACTCCATAAGTAATCCCCGTCCGTTCCCACCTCTTAGAGACATAAATGTGTCCCCCCCAAAAACAAAGATAAAACACACGCCAGCAGCATTCCTCATGACATCCTCCGCATTGGTCTCAAAATGTTACATATATAGTCAAAGAAAAAAAAAAAAAATAGCAGTGGTTACTGGCTGGGAGGAAGCTTGCTGCAGGAATCTACCACCCCACATTTTATCCAATGGAAACTATAGAACAGGGGAACGTAACTACTTTTAAGTAAAGGTCCACTGACCAGGGTTTGTCATCAGGTGAAGGTCTGAGATGAATAGTAGCAGAAAACGTATTTACATGCTGTGCTGTGCAAAAGTTTTAGGCAGCGTGAAAAAATGCCACAAAGTAATACTGCTTTCAGAAATAGAAGGGTTAATAGTTTCTTTTTGGTAACAAACTGAAGAGAATTAAGAAAAGAGAAATGTAAATCCCATCAATATTTGGTATAACCTTTGCCCCTTGCCTTCCATCAGTTCTTCTCGGTACTTGCAGACAGTTTTTGGCAGAACTCAGCAGGGAGGTTGTTCCCGCCGCCATCTTGGAGAACTAAGCACAGATCTTCTGTGGATGTCGCTTGCTCCAATCCTTCTGTGTCTTCATGTCATCCCAGACAGACTGGATGATGAGATCAGGGCTATATCTGTGGGGGCCGGATCATCCCTTCCAGGACTCCTCCTCCAAAGGGCAAAGGTCACACCAAATATTGATGGGATTTACATTTCTCTTTTCTTCATTCACTTCATTTTGGTAACTGACAAAAATAAACTATTAACCCTTCTATTTCAGAAAGCATTCTTACTTTGCAGCATTTTTTCCACACCTGCCTAAAAGTTTTGCGCAGTACTGCATTTTAAGACACCCTTTTAAATCTTGTCCAGTTCCACTCATGTCTCCTTTGACCCCATCAAGTTGCTTTGTGCCCCCATACAGGGTAACATACAGTGATGAGACCTCCTTAGTGCTCCCACACAGTATAATGCCCCCCACACAGTATAATGCTCCCATAGTGCCCCCACACAGTATAATGCACCCACACATTATAATGCCCTCATAGTGCACCCACACAGTACTGTATAATGCCCTCATAGTGCTCCCACACAGTATAATGCTCCCAGTTCCACCACACAGTATAGTGCCCCCACACAGTATAATGCCCCCACACAGTATAATGCTCCCATAGTGCCCTCACACAGTATAAGGCTCCCACACATTATAATGCCCTCATAGTGCACCCACACAGTACTGTATAATGCCCTCATAGTGCTCCCACACAGTATAATGCTCCCAGTTCCACCACACAGTATAGTGCCCCCACACAGTATAATGCCCCCACACAGTATAATGCTCCCATAGTGCCCTCACACAGTATAAGGCTCCCACAGTGCCCCCACACAGTATAATACCCACATAGTGCCAGCACTTGCTTTTGTCTGTTGTTGCCACCTAGCATCATCCCCTAAAATAAAGTTTGTCGGCACCCAATGGGTGGCAACCCCAGGGAAAAATAGGTACTCCAGTAGATGCGACCATCCCCCTGTTGCACTGAACAGCTCATTTGAAGGTTAAAAGTTGATTTCTCAGCAACAAAATTGCACTTTTATACTAAAAATCTGTGTGGTATAACTGCCCCTACGATAGCATATACAGGATTTTGGTGGCAGACAACTCCCTTTAAAATGAGGAAGAGTATGCACCTGTCAGAAAAGTAACACATCTTGTGTCTGAAACTAGGACATGGGACCCTCCATAATATAAATGCTCCAGGCTCCCAGCCACCAGGCAGAGGCCGGATTCTCCTACGTCCCATCTCTCCACCATCCAGGTGCTTTAGCATCACCCGCTCCTCGTAACTCACGCGGTTTAGGCCGCCATCTACTAATGTCAACAGCAGATTGTCTCTGGCAACAAAACAGGCAATGAAGAGCAGCCCCCCCTCCATTCCAAGAAGTACCACGGGGACCATCACAGGAACATGATGAGCGCTTTCTCAGTGAACATCAATAATTCCTCGGCAGCTGGGGACTCCCATTAAAATTTTAAGCTCCTCTGAAAATACTTAACTCTCTGCTAACAAGACTTTTACATTTCCAGCCCTCATCCCCCTGCAGGTATAATGTCTTTAGCAGGGCGTCTGTTACATACATTGACAACTTATATGTACGCTTCTTGGTGTCCATCACATTGCAAATATATGCTGATCGGCCATAACATTAACCCCTTCCCACCCTAGGCACTTTTCGATTTTCGTTTTTGACTCCCCGCCTTACAAACCCCATAACTCTTTTATTTTGCTGTTCACAGAGCCACATGAGGGCTTAATGTTTGCGGGACAAATTGTACTTCATAATGGTAGCGTTTAATATTCCATACAATGTACTAGGAAGCTGGAAAGAAATTCAGAATGGGATGGAATAGAAGAAAAACTGTGTTTGCGCGACTTTCTTACGGGCTTCGTTTTTACGGCATTCACTGTGTAGCCAAAATGACATGTCATCGATTTTCTATGGGTCAGTACAATTAAAGGGACACCAAATTTATATAGTTTTATTTAAGTTTTAACCCCTTAACAAATCCCAAACTTCCAAAAACCCAAAAAATTTTTCTTGGAGTTGCCATATTCTGCATAAGGCATTTTTTTTTTTTTTTTTGTGGGGCCGACATTTTTTATTTATACTCTTTTGAGGAATGTCTATTGCTTTGATTGCTTTTAATTAACATTTTTATAAGAAACAAAACAGAAAAAAAAATAGAAGTTCAGCTCAACTGATATTTTTTTTTTTTTACAGGGGAAAAAAGGCTGGGCGTTTTCGGACACAGGGATACTTAATGTGTATGTGCTTAAGTTTATTTTTTAAATTTTATATGTATTCTAGGGAAAGGAGGAGTTGATTTGAATTTTTAATTCCTTTTAATTTTTTTTTTTCCCTTTTTATTTTTTACTGTTTATTATAGTACTATTTATTATACTACTTATGCATTGCACATTACCAGCACTTCTATTACAGGTTGCATAAAGCAGCCTGTAATAGAAGTTAAAGAGGTTGTCTAGGAATTTTTTTTTTAATGCCTAGACAACCGGGAGAGGTTTAAAAAAAATAAATAAAAAAAATCATACTCACCTGTCCGCGATGCTCCAATGTCCCTCCATCGCATTTCGGTCCTTTTGCTCCGGCGTCTTCTCAAAGTAAAACTGTTCACTGGCTGTGACGTCACGGATCCCTTCCGCTGATTGGCCTCAGCTAAGGTCAATCAGGGGCCTCAGTAGGTCTCAGGAAGAGACCTGTGATGTCACAGGTAGTGACATCGCATGCCCTTCGCGGAGGCCACTGATTGGTCTCAGCGGTCACGTGTGGCTGGGACTTCCACCACACGTCATCACGGGACCGAGAAGACCAGACCGCGCAAGGAGGCACCCGAGCACCGTGGAAAGGTGAGTATAATTTTTCTTATTTTTTTCACTGCCCCCGGCCTATTTAAAACTTAAACGAGATGTCCATTTTTGCCTGGACAACCCCTTTAATGCCAGACAAGCCTGTGAGCCTTCAATAGGCTCCCGGCTGTCATGGCAACTGATCACTAGTTCCGAATCTCGTTCCCAGGATCGCCAATCCACCCCAAAATGGGAAAATGGCACCTCAGTCAGCTTTGGACCCTATGGGCCAATTGCTTCCAAGACCAGGACCATCTTAAGAGGTAGTGACCTGGCAGTCTCCCCGCAGCAAAGTCTATATCCCTGTACAGGAGTTAAATGATGACTATCAGGAAGCCTACTAAGATAATGCTCTTAAAGGTGGTCCAAAACTTGCCCACAACCCACTAATACCAGGTGACGAACGGGGGAAAAAAAAACCTGGCTCCATACTTCCATAAAAAGTGGCCTTTCTGGGGCTACAGGCCTGAAGCCTTCCCATTGTCAGTATCATAGGAAGTCCCAAAGGAGAGGCACCCATCAAAATGATGACATTTTTCAGCAATATGTGGTCACTTTATAACATGGGAATATTCCTTCCATTTCTCAATCTTCTCATTCCAGGGAAAGGGAAAGGGAACGTAATTTTTTTTTTTACATTAATGGTGTATTGTTTCAGAGGTTTATTTCTGACTATTCTTTTTTATTTCATAATGGACATTCAAAAACAATCACAGCCCAACCAAATAGGATAAGCGAGACGCACATCTGTGCTGCAAACATAGCAACCAGTCAACTGTTTACTGCAGCGGACAGGTAAATGCTTATTGCAGATGGGTTGCTATGGTTTCAGGTCATTTTCACCTTTAGACAAAATAATAAATTACATTCACTCTTGGAAGATTCGGCTTAAGATTCATTCTCCGGGCTGGATTCTTTTATTTGGTACTGCGGGCTTCAAACTAGGAAATGTATATATAAAGTGATACTGATCTCTTCTATAGCCGATTATTTAGGCATTTGCCAAAATTTTTGTAATGGGTTTTATTCATGGCAGGTCAGCTTCTATCTTGTTTCAGATTTAGATCAGAGCATTATAAGCCAAAGAAGTCCAAAAAGCAAACAGGATAAGTCATCAGTATGTGATCTATCAGGGGTCTGACACCCAGTATGTGATCTGTCAGGGGTCTGACACCCAGTATGTGATCTGTCAGGGGTCTGACAACCAGTATGTGATCTGTCAGGGGTCTGACACCCGGTATGTGATCTGTCAGGGGTCTGACACCCGGTATGTGATCTGTCAGGGGTCTGACACCCGGTATGTGATCTGTCAGGGGTCTGACACCCAGTATGTGATCTGTCAGGGGTCTGACACCCAGTATGTGATCTGTCAGGGGTCTGACACCCGGTATGTGATCTGTCAGGGGTCTGACACCCGGTATGTGATCTGTCAGGGGTCTGACACCCGGTATGTGATCTGTCAGGGGTCTGACACCCGGTATGTGATCTGTCAGGGGTCTGACACCCAGTATGTGATCTGTCAGGGGTCTGACACCCGGTATGTGATCTGTCAGGGGTCTGACACCCAGTATGTGATCTGTCAGGAGTCTGACACCCAGTATGTGATCTGTCAGGGGTCTGACACCCGGTATGTGATCTGTCAGGGGTCTGACACCCAGTATGTGATCTGTCAGGGGTCTGACACCCAGTATGTGATCTGTCAGGGGTCTGACACCCGGTATGTGATCTGTCAGGGGTCTGACACCCGGTATGTGATCTGTCAGGGGTCTGACACCCGGTATGTGATCTGTCAGGGGTCTGACACCCAGTATGTGATCTGTCAGGGGTCTGACACCCAGTATGTGATCTGTCAGGGGTCTGACACCCGGTATGTGATCTGTCAGGGGTCTGACACCCGGTATGTGATCTGTCAGGGGTCTGACACCCGGTATGTGATCTGTCAGGGGTCTGACACCCGGTATGTGATCTGTCAGGAGTCTGACACCCGGTATGTGATCTGTCAGGGGTCTGACACCCGGTATGTGATCTGTCAGGGGTCTGACACCCGGTATGTGATCTGTCAGGGGTCTGACACCCGGTATGTGATCTGTCAGGGGTCTGACACCCGGTATGTGATCTGTCAGGGGTCTGACACCCGGTATGTGATCTGTCAGGGGTCTGACACCCGGACCCGGCACAGATCAACTGCTCTAGTACCCTCCGGGTGCCAGAAGCTGCTGGTGGCTTGTCCACAGAGCTGCAGTTCACCGAACTCACCACTATGCAGTGAACGGGGCTCCTGGGCCGCTCCTATTACTTTAATAGATGCCGTGCTGCATGCGCCGCCCATCCGTGTGTCGGACCCCTATAGTTCACATACTGATGATGCACCCCACCAATTTAATAGCCTTAAGATAATTTTTCTTTTTGTTTGGTCACCTATGAGCTGGTGTACCTTGATGTTCAGATCACCCCTCTCTATTTCCAATTATTTCAGGCCAACCACCCTCCTATATTTAGCGAACGCACCTCTCTCCTCACCAAGCAGACAGATGCCCCTCTATCTTGGATGGTTCACATAGCCACCATCAAGATGACATCTCCCTAGGATGTACCAGTAGTAGAACCCTCACATATCTGAAAGACCCGACAGAGAAGAATTTTGACATTTATCCAGTATTACACCAAAAGCTGCATTGCTCAAAACACTATGTTTATCCATAAGCAATGGGGCGATTCAGTGGTCCCTAACTTAACCAAATATTATTATGCAGCCTTCATTGTTCAACTCTCACTTCTACATACTAGCTCCAATATGCCCCTATGGACCTACCAAGACATCCCCATCTGCTCAACTCTTCCAATAGATTCCATCCAGTGGATTCCACCAGGCCATCACTGCCATTCTGAAAGTCCCTTGATGAGACGCTCCTTACCAGTTTGGGACAATATTAAATTCATATCAGACTGTTCTAGCCTCTTGTTCAACCACAGCCATGGTAAGTCAATAGGAACTACCTGTCATAGAGTAGAGAAGCCAACTGAAACCTTACTAAGTCAACAAAAATTACCTTTTGAAAAGTAGGAAAGTCAACCGCAAGTGAACAGGAACCAACTGTTGTAGAGCGGGGATGCCAACTGCAACCATGGCAAGTCAAGAGGGAACTACCTGCTGTAGAGTAGTGAAGTCAGCTGTAGCCATGGCAAGTCAACAGGAACTACCTGCTGTAGAGTAGGGAAGTCAACTGCAGCTGTGGCAAGTTAACAGGAACTATTCAAGTGCCTTCGCTACTCTACATTACTTTCACCACCTCTGCGATAATGGAGATAAAAGGTTCATAAGAACCAATACATCCATGCACAAACAATATTGCCATAACCTTTTTCTAATATCTCAGGAAACTCTGCAGCATACAATCTTTTGCATTTGGAACGGAGTGCTGTTGACTTCTTCCAGATGCTAAACAGATTACAATATCCTTCAACGCGCACTGATATGCCAACTCTTTATAAAAACCCAAGGGTGAGGCTGATGTTTGGGCAGGGTGGGTGATATTGGTAATGGAATCAATTTTGGGGACGCTTATACTAGGTGTAGCGTCTACTATGCTCAAGCCATATTTTGGCATAGCTGCCCATAGGTCACCTAGAAAAAATATTTAAAAAATTGAGTTAATAAATAACATGATGGTGAGGTGGACATTGACCTATTAGTACAGTGCTATGGACCCGTCATGTTAATGATACTGGTAATAAGCGACGAGCTGTGATTAATAGAAATGAGTCCAACATCCACTACAAGTAAGAAAAATATTATTGCACTCTGTAAACTAGAACGGCCTCCATCTGGAAAGAATCTGCAGCCCCCGAGTTTAGACAGTAACGTTAGACTGTTATGGTTCCATGTGATTACAAAGAGCTGTCCGCTCTGTTGACTTAACTAGTAGGAAAACATTGGGAGTGTACAGACGACAGGATTACCTTCATTTGGAGGCAGGTGGTCTTAAAAAGCACAAAGGACCCATCCAGTACACAAACGTGAAACGCAACAGAGTAACTTTGTCAAAAATAAGGAACTGCGGAACTTTTTATTAATGACCTTGTGGTGCTGAACTACACATTGTAGGGCTAAAGACCTGCTGGGCAAATATAAGGCTCTGTTCACATCTGTGCTATGGTTTATGTTCATCACAGAAGTCATAGTGTTGTCTCATATCTGTACGACTGATGGTATCCTTGACAAAACCCAAGTATGACCCAGGGTAAGCGTGAATATATCCTAAGGTTCTGTTCAGATTGTCGTCATTCCTGTACTTCTGTTTTTCACATATTTTTGAAGCAAGAATGGTGCAGCATTATTCTTGGGGTCAAAATTACATGAGCCTCGAGGGACCCTTATGGATCCCATTAGAAGTCCATCTGCCATAGACTTCCTGCAGATTTCAATTTTGTGGATTTTCTGTGAATTCTGATCTGAAAATCCACAAAAAAAATTATACCATATGTGAAGTATTTAAGGAATACAATTTTTTTCCCTTATTCTTTCATAACAGGAAAACAGTATCCAGGCACAACCTGCATTCCATAAACTAAAAGGATGGATGTTTTGTCAGCTACATTAAAATCCATGGATACTGTATAATATACATCTGAACTCAATGTACACTGCAAACTGTATAGTTAAACATAATATAAAAAGAGTCGAGAAAGTTCTTCCTCTCTCTCTCCAAGCAGGAAGTGCCAGCACAACATTCAACCATTAAATCAATGGCTAAATTCCATCCACACAATGAAATATCCCTGTCTACACATGAGGGGAACACTCCATCAGTGCTGGCTACCATCATAAAAACTAAGAAATTTTGACAGTAGTTGTGAAGAGCCGATATGTAGTTGTAAATAACAAAAGGAGAGATTTATAGTGCACAAAAGTAAAGCGAGGCAGAGCAGTATTGGTCACACGACTAAAGTCTCTTTACAGTTTAATGCAACTTTATGATTGCAGAAACGTTGCAGCTGACTACGACTACGAGTGACAACTCAGTTGTGAAATCAAACCTTGCGTGGGTTTCCTTCATAAACATACTGATAACGATATCATATTTAGATATTAAGCCCTACTTGGGACAGCGAGTGATGACAATATCTACAGAATATGATGGCAATAAATAAAATATATATATACAGTCATATGAAAAAGTTTTGGCACCCCTATTAATCTTAATCATTTTTAGTTCTAAATATTTGGGTGTTTGCAACAGCCACTTCAATTTGATATATCTAATAACTGATGGACACAGTAATATTTCAGGATTGAAATAAGGTTTATTGTACTAACAGAAAATGTGCAATATGCATTAAACCAAAATTTGACCTGTGCAAAAATTTGGGTACCCTTATCATTTTATTGATTTGAATACTCCTAACTACTTTTTACTGACTTACTGAAGCACAAAATTGGTTTTGTAACCTCACTGAGCTTTGAACTTCATAGCCAGGTGTATCCAATCATGAGAAAAGGTATTTAAGGTGGCCAATTGCAAGTTGTTCTCCTATTTGAATCTCCTCTGAAGAGTGGCATCATGGGCTCCTCAAAACAACTCTCAAATGATCTGAAAACAAAGATTGTTCAACATAGTTGTTCAGGGGAAGGATACAAAAAGTTGTCTCAGAGATTCAACCTGTCAGTTTCCACTGTGAGGAACATAGTAAGGAAATGGAAGACCACAGGGACAGTTCTTGTTAAGCCCAGAAGTGGCAGGCCAAGAAAAATATCAGAAAGGCAGAGAAGAAGAATGGTGAGAACAGTCAAGGACAATCCACAGACCACCTCCAAAGAGCTGCAGCATCATCTTGCTGCAGATGGTGTCACTGTGCATCGGTCAACAATACAGCACACTTTGCACAAGGAGAAGCTGTATGGGAGAGTGATGCCAAAGAAGCCGTTTCTGAAAGCACGCCACAAACAGAGTCGCCTGAGGTATGCAAAAGCACATTTGGACAAGCCAGCTTCATTTTGGAAGAAGGTCCTGTGGACTGATGAAACAAAGATTGAGTTGTTTGGTCATACAAGAAGGCGTTATGCATGGCGTCAGAAAAACACAGCATTCCAAGAAAAACACTTGCTACCCACTGTAAAATTTGGTGGAGGTTCCATCATGCTTTGGGGCTGTGTGGCCAATGCCGGCACCGGGAATCTTGTTAAAGTTGAGGGTCGCCTGGATTCAACTCAGTATCAGCAGATTCTTGAGAATAATGTACAAGAATCAGTGATGAATTTGAAGTTACGCCGGGGATGGATATTTCAGCAAGACAATGATCCAAAACACAGCTCCAAATCTACTCAGGCATTCATGCAGAGGAACAATTACAATGTTCTGGAATGGCCATCCCAGTCCCCAGACCTGAATATCATTGAACATCTGTGGGATAATTTGAAGCGGGCTGTCCATGCTCGGCGACCATCAAACTTAACTGAACTGGAATTGTTTTGTAAAGAGGAATGGTCAAAAATACCTTCATCCAGGATCCAGGAACTGATTAAAAGCTACAGGAAGCGACTAGAGGCTGTTATTTTTGCAAAAGGAGGATCTACTAAATATTAATGTCACTTTTCTGTTGAGGTGCCCATACTTTTGCACCGGTCAAATTTTGGTTTAATGCATATTGCACATTTTCTGTTAGTACAATAAACCTCATTTCAATCCTGAAATATTACTGTGTCCATCAGTTATTAGATATATCAAATTGAAATGGCTGTTGCAAACACCCAAATATTTAGAACTAAAAATGATTAAGATTAATAGGGGTGCCCAAACTTTTTCATATGACTGTATATGTCTCTAGAGTCTAGACAGTACTGAATTGTATCAGTTAAAGGTTCCATACCTACAGGATAATACACAATGTAACAGTCCAGATCTCTCTGATCATAAGGATTATGTGTAAATGACGGTCTATAATATATTTTATGTAATAAAAGTTCTAAGATGATCTAACTAAATAAAATTTCATTGTGAAAGTTAAGAAAAACACAGACACACACAACGCTAATTGTTGAAATTGTGTCCTCCGGTGTCTGTAAAGTATGATATAAGCCCCAAAAAATGCAATAGAAAACTGGTTATTAAGTCTTTTATAAAAGACTGTTGTAGCCAGCGGCAATAACCAAAAAACACATCAAAGAGATGAATCATAAAACTTAATTAAAAACGCAAACAAGACATTACAGGCAAGTAGGAGGAGCAGCGCCCTGCACTGGTGGAGAACAGATACTACACTGTAACCCCAGCAGATCATTCACCAGGAGGAGATCCTCCGTGCCCTGATGCAGATCCTTCTGCTTTTTGTAAAATTTCACAGGGCGTCCTCTCTGTTTCCTGAGTTTCCCTGTTCATTGTGAGGACTCTAATTTTCCAGGACAAAAATATTCATGACCCACCTTTAGGATAAGTCATCAATATCAGACTATGGGGGTCTGATGCCTGACAACCCCACCGATCAGCTGTATGAAGAGGCTGCCAACAACTGCTATGGCTTCTTCACTAATTGCCAAGCGCAGCGCCGTACATTGTATAGTGGCTGTACTCAGTATTGCAGCTCATCCCATTCACTTGTTTGGAACTGAGCTGCAAATAGGCTACAGGGCCGATGAATGTGACATAACAGGCCTGTGAAGCAGAAGCAGGGTTCACCAGAGCGTTCGTGCCAGCTCGGTCTGCCGATCTGTAGGGGGTCCAGGTGTCAGACCCTCACTGATTTAATATTGATGGACTATCTTCAGGATAGGTGATCCGTATTGTAGCCCCAGAAAATCTCTTTAACTATCATGAGAAGAGCTCAATGAGACAATGGCAGAACGGCTGCTCTATGAAGATTTATGCAGCCTGCAGCAGGGAAAACTGGAGGACCTACCATGTGGGGAAAGAATTTTAAAGGTATATCCACATCGGTTATGAAAAAAAAATTTGGTCATTTTGTTGTAGATTCTGCAGTGAATGCAGTGCAAATTTCAGATTGTCCGAAAATTCAGAAAAAGTTGAAATATCTGTAGCGTCTTGCTGGGCAGTCTGATCTCTGGCTGTATAATCCTTCATACTTGGTGTCCCATAAGTTTTTTTGCTGCTAATAGCCCCATTACGGCTGCAGCACATTTTACATTTTCTCTCTGAGGCAGGGGGCATGTACAATACTGAGTAGTCCACCCTCAACCATTATTATTACTGGTTTCTTTATATGTAATTCTGCCAAGAGTAACTGTAACATGGCAAACAAATAGCTGAGAAAAGCCCAAGTGACCAAAATATAGGTGATCCAGGAACACTGCCAATCCAGGTTATGATGCAACTAAAAAGATCCCCGACACAGAAAAGTAAAGATCTAAGCACAAAAAGGAAAGATGCTTACTGTCTGAGACTAACATCCTATAAACACTAACACAAGCAGCTAGTCAGTAGTAGCTATGTTCTACTTGCACTCACTGTAAGCTGTGAAAAGCTGCAGACTCCTCTCTGTGCAGTGTGTATAGGCAGGGAATCTGTATGTTAACCTGATGAAGTGTAGAGGATGCAAAGAGAGACCTGTCCCTCCCCCTACACTTCCTTTGAAGTGAGACCTGCCGCTCCCTCCTACACTTAGTGTGTTCCCGTCTTGAGCTTGCTGATTTCTAAAGACAGACTTGCCCTAGTAACAGGGAATGAACAGCAAATTAGGAAGGAGGGAGACAACTTTAGAGTGGTTTTCGGGCAGAAAACAGCAACTTTCATAAATAAAGTACATTATATTGTGGTCCAGAATCACATGCTCAAATAAATGAGACTACGTTGTCTGAGTTAGTATTCCTTATGCACATGATTAACTTGCAGATTTGGTAGGGGTCCAACCGCTCAGGCTCCCACTGACCAGAAAGGAGGATTTCTTTTTCCTGTTCTGAATGAAGTAGTGGTTGCACATCTAAAAAAAATCCCCCTGTTCTCCTGATCAGAGGGGTCTAAACAGTGAATATAGGTTTATTAGATAAAAGAAAATCTGCTGTGATCCAAAAACATATAAATTGACATAATGGGATAATATATGTTGTGTCATATAGGGAGGGAATGTGGTGCACACTCCTAGCACCATTTCTATATGGGATTAGACAGAGGTTTCTCATCGGACAGGCTTGTTCCACATGTATTCTCCAGCCAGATTGTTTCTCATATGTATTCCAGTCTCCAACATGGATGTGAGTCTTCATACATACAAATCCTCAAGGAATTCTCACCATATGTAAAGAATGTAAACAGGAAGCTCCATAGCGCGGTCGCGGCCTGGAAAAGTTTCTTCCAGCGATAGTTTTCCCAAAGCAATTAACTTGGACATTGGGTAGTGAAGATGTCAGGAACAGCAAGTGACCTTTAACTTGAACTTGTGGTTACATCTGTCAGTGAAAGGAAACTTCCTCGGATCGCTGATATCCGTACAGAATCCTATTATAGAGATGCCCAAACACATAAGACAGATTCTGGTTGTAATGGACGACTATGACCCATATGAGACACAGATTGTATGTGACGGTAATATGGCAGGCTGGAATTTTCCATCAAGAAACCAACATTAAAAGGTTTTTCCAGGATACATTATCAAAGGTAGATCAGTGGGGGTCTGACACCCGGGGGTTTTGGAGAGACAGCGACAGAGGTGAAAAGCCGCAATGATATACTCTGCATTGGTATTCCAACATGGGGAATCGGGGGCCAAAAAATGAAGAGGCACGTAAGGTGGATGTCCATCTCATATTCCTCTTCATTTTCTGATGTCGGAATAAGACCTTACGGAGTTAATAAGGTTTTCCTGAAACAGAGAAGCTACAAAGATAGTCTCTCCCTCTGGAGGACCTGACACGTCCATATACTAATGTGTAATGCTTTATTCTCCCTGCGGTGGCGCTGCCAATGGGGCCGAACACCAGATGTCGCTTGCAAGTTATTGATTTCCAGCCACAGGACACCCTATAATAACCTGTTCTTTTGGGACCTAACAACCCCCTTAAGCAGCCCCATGTCCATGTGCTGGACCGGGATTATAATATACATGTTATACACTATAGACATGCAGGTGACAGTCCAGTTTCATCCTAAACCACAAGCACTGTGCAGAATCTCGGCGCACCCCAAGGCTTTTGGTCAATGACGCGTGAATAAGGCAGTCCATACATTACAGATGTCATACCTGCTAGTAACATATGGTACCATAGCCTAAACCATGCTATATACTGAACTGAACATAACATATACTGTACAGACACAGTGTATCGGCGACGGGTCAGGTAAAAAGCCAACTGTGCGGTTATGTCCCGGCTTTAATTCATTGTGGCAGCTGTAAAGTCTAGCGCAAGCCAAGCATCGTGCCCTAGAGAAGGAGATGGGTAAACTCATATGAACTCCACATATGGTACAAGAAGTAATTATATCGCAGATGGCCTCCATGTTTCCAGATACATATTGTACTATATAAAATACAGATGTAGCAGAGCTGAAGCAGACAGATGTAGTAGCTGCTGTGTTATATCCTCCCTCCCCCACAAGACCAACTCCGGCAGAAGGCAAAATCTTAACATTGCCTGCAAGTCTAATTGTAAGACGTCAATTATTACAGTGAGAAAATGTCTTGTGAACCAAGATATTAATAAATGAGTAATAATATGGGGGGAAAATATCCTTATTCCGCTTTTTCCAGTCTAGATTTATAATGTAAAAAAAAAAAAAAGATTGTGATAAATGCAAATCATCAAGTATTTACCAGTATTTCACATTTTATTTTGCGGTCTATGCAAGTACTATGTGATCCGCTCTGTGTCCAGACACTGGATGAAGCAGCTCTTTCTGCCACA
This sequence comes from Leptodactylus fallax, assembly GCA_947044405.1. Classification (NCBI taxonomy): domain Eukaryota; kingdom Metazoa; phylum Chordata; class Amphibia; order Anura; family Leptodactylidae; genus Leptodactylus; species Leptodactylus fallax. The sequence goes on from CAMRHE010000483.1 coordinate 576,711, forward strand.
ATCACAGCAGGAACTCACAGCAATGCCTGAAGCACCAGCACCATGTAGTGAATGCGCTGCATACTCACAAAATCTTTTGGCTTACTGGAGGAAATTTACCAGGTGTGGTATTTGTGAAGTCAGTTTTGCTCCATAAACACCAAAATCAGATCTCACTCGACCTCAGCAGTAACATATGGTATCCGACACGACAAATCTCTCAACGGAAGTTAAGGCTTTGACTGAAAAATGATCAGTTTGTTAAAGGGGTTTTATCAGTAAAGAATAGGAGAGAAGTGTCGGATCTCTGGGGGTCTGATTACTGGGACCCCCAAAAATCAGGAGAACAGGGGCTTAAAAGTCCCCCATGCTCATGAATGAATAAAATGCAAGTGCGTTCCATGAATGGCGCTCCAGCCACTTCTATGGGGCTTGTGTTTCATCCCACGTAGGAGGTATACATGGGGGGCTTTCAGGCCCATGTTCTCCTGATCTCTATGGATAGGGGATAAGTGTCTTTAATCATAAAACCCCTTTAAGTATCAAGAAATACATCCACCAAAACTGACACAGTGGAGCAGATTCATCGCTGTGATGGCAGAGGATTCATCTGATTCATGACAAGGTGCAGGCCTCATCATGAATCAGTCACATCCTCCACCGGGCCGTAAATGATAGAGAAAGTAGCGCAGTCATTGGGTGGCGAAAAACTTCACTTGCAACCATTTAAGTTGCAAGTGGGGTTAAAAACATACAAATAAAAAAAGTGGTGCAGATTGTTAGTGAAGGTACCCCACTGTGCGGTGCCCTTTGTCATAATGCTCCACCCTCACAGCCCTGCAGTATGGTAGTTTTTGTTAGGACTGTTCCTTTAAGCAGATGGTGGTAAGTTTGTGTATTGCTCTGGTCTGGGACATTCAGATTTTTTGGATCCTCTAGAATTTTTTTAGGGGATTTGTTATACTTACTAATGGAATTGTTCTGTTTTTCTAAACAGGATCACCTTTAATCTGTTGCCTGTTCACACATAAGCCAAAAACTTGTTACTGCCAGACCTAAATTGTTCAAAGGGATATATAACTAGAAACATAAAAGCTTTTAGAACATAAAACTTTTCAATGTGTATCTGTGAGTTTTATGCCATAAACTTAACCTCTAAGTACTTTATTGGAGACTGATGGGTATTTGCCCCATGTGCTTGGTGTCGGGGGGCATCAAAAAGTCACTCTGGCTAAGTACCCTGAACTCTAATGTGAAAAAGTACTTATTTCATTTCCGAGGGTACATTCAAGGGTAACCAGTTTTCATAGATCCTTCATAGTCTTAAGTCTATTGAGAGATCCGAGAAAACAGCCTTAGAAACGGAGTACTTAGATCCAGGGCTAAGGCAGCCAGTTTTTTTCGCCCAGGGGAAGGAAAGCCAATCCAAGACTGTGATATTAGTAAACTTTATTAGCATAGACTAACATAATAGGGAACGCTATTACAGGCACATTATTTTTCTATCCTTTAACCTCAACCTGTGACTCCACACTTGTCAATGGGATAAGTACAGCGGCTTGTAAAGTGAAACTCCAGGCAAATTTTCATACAAAACAACATAGACATCCAGGGTTGTTACATTTTTTCCCTCCAATCCTTTGAATACAAGTTTCCAAGGTGTTCTGTATACTATAGGTCCTTAAAGGGATTTTCTGAACATATACAAATACAGAAAACGTACCTTTATGTATCTGAATACTCACAAGATGATGATTTCATAGATTTGTCCATTTCTGTGCAGCACAGTTGTTATCATGCCGCAAAGGCTTGCAGCAATAAGTGCAATTACCAATGTAAAAGACGACACTTACCAGGATTCCATTCCCCGCTCACAGATATTGCCTTTATTTAAAGCTACCTGCGTGACCCTCAATTGCAAGATGTAATATAGCGCTGCATTACTCCTTTTTTTCATGAACAACAAACCCGTTTTAAGATGGAGCTCAGCTACTGACTGACACTGTATAATCTGCTGGATGCGACCCAGCAAGTGAAAAGCACTCCAACATCTAGAGACAAAGAGGGGAGCCAAGTGGCTCATGAATGAATGTTGCAGTTCCCTAACCAGGGGGTGGCCGAGAGCGTCCTTCGGCACAAACACTACAGGTTCCAGACAGACACCAACCATCACATACTAAGAGGAGCGTTCCTTTAAATGGAACAAACCTACAATACTACAACCACTGGACAAGAGTGGAATTATTCCTATGAAAAAAAAAGCAAATCCTTTTTTAATTTTGTACAGCCCCTTTAATAGTGATACCACACCTTGTTGTGATGCAGGAACTCTATTACAGTCACATTCACACTTAGTACTGCCCCTCAGCCCTATTATCATGGACAATGGACAACTAGGGTGATTTACCATACTAAGGTTATTAATTATTTCCCCCCTATTCCCCTTAATGCATGTTTACAAGGTGCTCTGAATACTAGAGGACCCTAAAAAGGTTTTCTCAGCATATTCTAATACAGAAAAAGTACCTATCTGTGTCTGAATACTCCTAAGATGATGATTTCATTATCTTGCCCAGTTCTGTGCAGCACAGTTGTTAACATGCTGCAAGGGCTTGCTTTCGGTGGAATTATTAATGTAAAATACTACAGTTACCATGATTCCACCCCCTCTCACAGACAATGCATTTTATTTACAGTTGCCTGCTTGACCCTCTATTACAAGGTGAAATTTAGCCCTATAACATTACTCTGCTACTGCCTGACAATCTGCTGTCTGCTACACAGAAGTAGCTACAAAGACAAGGAGGACGACTGGAGTTACAAGCTACAGTTGGGCACAGACCAACACATACTAAGAGGAGAATTCCTTTAAATGGAGCAGACTCGCAACACCAAGACCACTGGACAACAGGGGGAGTTGTTTCTAGGGAAACAAATAGCAGATCCTTTTTAGTAGCGATTCCACACATTGCTTTCCTGCAGGAGGCACCATTGTAAATTTTGATGACACAGCTATTGAATTGCTGGAGCTACAGATTCTTCAGCTGTAACAAATTATATAAGAATCTGCCAAGAAAGTGATGAGTCTGTCAATAATTAGATCTAGAAGAAATATCCAAGTATCCTAATAACATATAGATGGATAGAAAGCAGGCCTGTCGGCTCATACAGGCTTCCCTATCTGCACGCAGCGTGTTACACTACAGGGGGCGACAGGAGTCTTATTATTGCCTGTTACATAATTTGCCGCATTGACTTTGTGCCTGGGTGACTACCATTTCAGTTCATGTAGCTACTGTATAGCACTTGATAGGAAGTTCTCCATGCTACAACAGGAAGCCTGACATGGTTATACATGCAAGATGAGGGGAAAAAAAGAGCAGTAAATACATTTATTATGTATACACAGGATAGGTGATGAATGTTTTTGTGGGATAACCCCTTTAAATCTGGAAACCCCATGTACAATAAGTTAACGTCGATCAGAATCTCTATGTAGGTATCTATCTAAAATCTATATAGAGTGCACATCATCATATGACAAGTGCCCTTTAAATGGTCTTGGCAAATAATACATGGCCAATGTGTCACCAGAAAATGACCTATTTTTTTAAAACCAAATTTTTATGTTAAACATCATTTTTAAGAATTTTTGATCATTTTATTTTTCATTTTTCCATGTAACTATCTATATTTTTTTTAAAATAGTGCTTTATCCTGCAATTGTCACTTTAGCCACTAAGCCTAATAATAGACTAGTACTTGCCAATTCTGTAGGGGGTTTTCTTTTGCAGCAGTTACCTGACTTACTTTACACACGGGATTACAATAGAAGATAACACCACTGAGCCATCATTACATCCATTACTGACAAAAGATGATGTCACCGCTTATCTCTTCCCCCTCCCTGCACAGAGCATGTCTAGAAAACTCTCCCATAGACCTTAATGAGTCAACTTCAGTCTATTGCTGCCTATGGCCATGAGACTGCTGCAAAGCATATCACTAAATGCTGTGAACAGAGCAGAGGAGAAGCGCAGGCAACATGACCGCCCCTATAAACTTGGACGCGCATGCATGAACAGGGGTCACAGCGGGCACAGGGGTTATTGTTGGGGTTGCCTGCATCCCTCTGACACTTATCTCCTATCCGCAGCATAGCGATGCAATTGTAATTTATGGCACGACCCCTTTAAGGGAAAATAAATAAATAAATGCTAATTCTTTATCAGCCATATTACATAATTATTTTTTCCTCTTTGGAAAATATACGGCAGTAAAATGTTAAGTACGTGAAACTATTAGGATTCCCGTCATTCTCTCGTAGTAATCGGAGGTGAGATTGGACTTTATCGTATTGGTGCAGATTTCTTTACAGCCTCGTGGCAGCCGCTTCTAAGCATTTCAGACATTTCCTAAATATTATTCCCATTGCCTAATGCTTATTTTGACAGCACAATCCAGCGAGCACTCGCCTTTGGCACCAAGTGCAGAACTCTGTCCATTGTTGGATGGAAAACTTTGTTATGAAATCGATCCAGATGATGACTAAATGTTAGGAGCTAAAAAGAGGCCAAAGATAAAGTCACCGAATTACTGGAGTAGCTCTAACAGGGTACCTACAGGAATAGTGAAAATATCAACAATTTGCCTAGAAATGTATGTAGGCACAGAAAGTGCTGCCGCCTAGTCACTTTATGAAAACAGATACCCTCCTAATCTACCCATAAATCTCTGCAAATTATGTAGGTCCAGTCAGTGCTGCCTTCTTGACGTTGTATGAAAATTATGTACTGTATGTAAAGACAGCACTACCCCTTTCTTATGTAAATGACAAAGGCACAGATAGCACTGTTTCCCTGTCTCTCTCTGTAAATGATGTAGGTAAAGATATCAATGTCTCCCTGTCGCTCTTTATAAATTATGTAGCCACAGATAGTACTACCATCCTGTCTCTCTCTATAAATGATATACACACAGATAGTACTGCCATCCTGTCTCTCTCTATAAATGATATACGCACAGATAGTGCTGCCATTCTGTCTCTCTCTATAAATGATATACGCACAGATAGCGCTGCCATCCTGTTTCTCTGTGTAAATGATGTAGGCACAGATAGTACTGCTATACTGACTCTGTAAATGATGTACGCACAGAAAGCTCTGCCTCCTTTTCTTTCCATTTACTAGAGGCCTCACACACAGGCCCTTTCTTTCTAAATAATAAAAGCACAGATAGTACTGCCTCACTATTTCTGTGTAAATAATGTAGGCAAAGGTAGCACTAGCTTCCTCTGTCTCTGTGTAATATTATAAGGGCACAGCAGATAGTACCATCTTCTTGTGTAAATAATGTGGGCAGAGATAGTACAACCTACTTATGTCCTGATGTAAATAATATAGGCACAGATAGCACTGCCTCTCTGTTTCTCTGGGTCAAAAATGTCAGTACACATAGTACAACCTCCCATTGTCTTCATGTAAATAACGTAGGCACAGATAGTACTACCATCCCATGCCTCTTTGTCAATAATATATTATTTACCCTTCAGATAAATAATGTGGGCACAGATAGTACTACCTCCCTTTCTCTCCCTATACATCATAAAGGTGCAGATAGTGCATTACATGCATATCTTTCCCTGAATAAAAAATGTAGGCAAGGGTAGTTTTGACTCCCAGTTTCTGCATGCAAACAGACACAGTTCGTACTGACTCTGTGTATCTTGTTTTATCATGCTGCAGCTCATCCTATCCATCCACTCTTTTGTCCCCCCTTGTTCTCTATGTTGAGGTTTTGCCCATTTGGCAGGCTGAGATCTCCCCTCGAGCGGACACAGTGCTTTCATAGGGCTGTAACGTGAGTGCATTGTAGTGTATTATGGCCATAGCACTCTGACCTCCCACGGTGCAACTAAGCTATAAACCTAAACTGCGCGAGGTCTAAGGTCTCATGCGTGGTACATATATACACTATATCACACATACATTTCTATGGGTCTTTACTATACATATGTGATTGACTTCCAGTAACTGAAATATCAGCCAGGACATTGGTGGTGATCCAAGCCCATGTGATTTTATTTTTATGCTGTACACATATGACTTGTCAGAAGATCATTTTTGGCAGTTTTTCCAAGGCGTGGCTCAGTACACTTTATTAGTATTTATCACATAAGCGGTTGGCAGCTATTGCTCTCTGTTATCATCTCTTTATCTTGCATCCTTCACTTGGATTAACATCCGAAGACAAACCTTAGAATGACGCAGAAATCGCCGTCTGTTCTCTCGAATGCCACCAATACCGCGTTACATAGATAAAGCCCAGATAAGTCTTGTTCTTCGAACACAATGTCAACAAATATCACAATTCACTTTGGAAATATCAATATTTTCCCCAGCGATGAATCTGAGCATCATCGCCTAGCGACTGCGGTCATGGCGTCATTCATCTCCTCCGCACGCATTTCATTGGTGTCCAGAACAGAAGATTAGATTATATCAAGTTCAAGGAACTAATGAGATATTGAGATGAAGCTATTATGTAGCAGTCAGAGTAACATGGTGCAGACGGGTCGTGGCACAAGGCTCAGGCCCACAAGACTACAGTGTGAACATGGACGAAACACCAATGATTCAATTAGTGGTCAGGGAGCCTTGGGCACTTAGGTTGTCTGATGAGATTACCTACAGATAAGACGTACCCACAACCCTACTTCTACCTATTGCTCTTACCATCCATTATATTGCAAAGGTCATGGTTCTTAAAAGGGCCATTGTGCCCCAAATGCCCCCTACGACAACCAATGCCAACATATCCCAGGTTTCAAAATAATCCTTCCCATCAGAATTCTGTGCCTGAGCAATATGAGCCTACTGGTTCCTGTTCACACAGGTATTTGTTGGATTCTGCTGTCTGCCATTTCAACCCAACTTTTTAGCCTATGCTCACCTGTATGCTATCTGCCCTGATCTCAGCAGGACAGACTCAGGCCTTGTACATCAGACAATACCTCTTGTCCCTATTTTTCTAAGCCTGTTCGCTTATATTTGCCATTACTGAAGTCACATCCCAGTGCCAAGGCTGCTGTAATCACAGGACAGGTAAACAGATATCAACATTTTTCTAAGCCTGTTGTTTATTACATTTGCCACTCCTAACCCCTTTAGTAACATGGTTAAACATATAAGATTAATGTCAGCTGATGAGGGTAATTTCAGCAGCTCTGACTGACCATGTAATGTTGTCCCAACTTTCCACTGATGGCAGATATCAGGGAAAATAAGGGCTGGGCCAGTTACATTTCAATATGCCCGATATTTTTCTTCTTAGGGGGATAATCAACCACCCAAAGTATCTGGCAGTGGTTTGTATTCCATTCTGTTAGCTGAATTTGTATGGGGGATTTGGGAGAAATACATGTTGGTCAACTTTAGTACAATCCTGTGCTCACATCCCGCTCACATCCCTCTCACATTGCACATGCTGTCTGTTCCAGTCAGTACCAGGGCTGCTGTAATCACAGGACTTTATTAGCTGGAAAATTCAGCACACACAGCACATAGACTAACTTGAAATACCCAGTTTGGGTATGATATTGAAGATAATTTAGGTACTTACTATATCTCTATACATGTAATTGACATCAGCAAGGAGGAAGTAAAGGCCTACAGTAAATAAAGTCTGTGCCTACTCTAATCTACACTGAAATAAATTGTGCAGCCTGCAGGAGAATGAAACTAGTAGAGATTTAACTTCCAGCTCCAGAATTCCTCTAATTCTACCCTGTACAGCATTGCTTTGCTGAAGGATTCTGGTATTCGCTCTCCAAGCTCTGCTCTCTGTGTATCTATGAGTTTACAGATTTAGTCATTTCAGCAAAACGAGTAAGAGAAAGACAATACTGAAGATATTTTAGGTACCTCCTATCATCTCTCTACACCTGCAGCAGATATCAGCAGGGAGGAAGTAAATGCCTGCAATAATTAATGTTTTCTACTACTCTGCTTTATACTGAAATGAACTGTTCCGCCTGGAAGGGAATCAAGTTAATAAAAAACTTCAATTTTTTCTTCATGGGAATATAACAAATATAAAAATTTGCAGCACTGTAAGAATACAGTGGAACAATAAGGATTCCATCTTGTACAGCATGGCTTCTCTCGAGGATTCTGGTATTCCCTTCCCAAGTCTTGCACCGGTTCTGTCCAGGAATTCAGTAATTTCAATTATGCAGGAAATGGACATACATGCCATACACTGTATACAACAAAACGAGTACGAGCAATCCATGCTATCCATGCTATCAATAGCAGCATTCTGTGATGACAGATGAGGGATTGGCCCGGATGGTTAAACAAATGTTCGCAGAACTACAATATGTTACTTTTTACGGAAATGGTTGTTATAGTCTAAATAGTTTCACAACCGCAGGTACATGGTGAGACTCAGAGGCTGTTAACCTCCTGCCCAATACTATTCTCCAAAGAAAGATGGAAAAGGAGCGGAGAACAATACAGGCAATTGTCAATTCAGAGGACTGTATATCCACAGCTTGTAAGACCACGGAATACAGATATCATGTGACACGGATATATTGCAACACTCTATTATTTCTCTGCTTTTTTTGTAGGTTCCATGTAACATACCACCGAGTGATCCTGACACTTCAGTCTAGTGTTTGGCAATGGACAGTATGGACAGCGCCATACACTGTGTAGTGGCTGTGCCTGGTTACTACAGCTTGGTACCATTTTAGAGGAGCTATCCAGGGACTAAATTTTACAAATTTCCAGGCTGGGTTCTAGCAGAGCTGCACATTGGGTATCAGGGATGGTTCTGACTCGTCATTACGTCCACCCAAGTCAATCCACCTCCTCTGTGTTCACAGTTATTAACTATACCCGTGGTGGCGAACCTATGGCAAGCGTGCCAGAGGTGGCACTCAGAGCCCTCTCTGTGTGCACCCATCTGTGGAAGAGATTATATTGTGTGGGGGCCACCGTGGAGCAAATTGTACTGTAAGCCACCATGGAGCATATTGGACTGTGTGGAGGCCCATCACCATTTATATCACACAGTATCTGTTTTATAGCAGACAAGTGATATTATTACAGGCCGTAATAACATTGCACGGTCACTATAAAATAGATCTGTGCGATGTAAATAGTGCACACTAATTGTTCAGAATTATGCCAAATGCAGTACAAAGTTGTTTGTATTAATTAAAGCTCTGTAAAGCCCCATTAACACAACCGTATTTTGCGGGTCCGTAACTGTCCGCAATTGTGGATTCGCACAGTATTAAAGTTAAATTGCCGTGTTGGCACTTTGCGATAAATTAGTGGGTTTTGGGTTGCAGTTTGGGCACTCTGTCTCTAGAAGGTTCGCCATCACTGTCCTATACTATGGGGCTGGCTTTACTATTAGAATGATCTAGTCTGACAACCCCCATAGTACAGGTAATTCTAGTGAACCCAAGAGAGGAGGGAGGAGGCAGACTGACTCGGGTGCAGGGCACTGGTCCCAATCATGTGACCACAGATCAGAACCAGCCCGGAAATCTGACATATAGCACTAACAGAACCTGCCGTGAAAATAGGTAAAATTTAGTCCCTGGATAGTCCCTTTAAGTTATTTCCTTTAAGTGAAGGGAAAGAACTGTAATAATCATTGTATATATCTGGCTAGTACACAGTGTACAGAGCAGTGTCAGGTTCTGTTGCACAGCAGGCCCAGCAGTCAGCTGATCACGGGGGTGCTGGCAGTTGGACCCCAGGACTAAGGATTGATCAGGAAGTCCCCCAATGGCTGAATTATGCAAAAATTCTCCAGATCTACGAAGATCTTGCTGTTACATATGGGACAACCAGGAATGGGAGGGAAGGGGAGCAACTGAGGGCAAATACTTTTCCAAATCTTACATATATATAGAATAAGATAGAATCAGACACGGCGATGTGCCTTAGCATCCTCTCTCAACTCCTCATCATCTCTTCCCTGTCCAGCCGTGTCAGTCAAGAGTGATAGACGGGAGGCCTCCACCACCCATCGTCTATCAAAGAAAATGATACCGCAGCCAGGCAAGCGCCTCACTCAATGACTGACGTGGATCCCCTCTTCTGAAGCAGCTGGGGGCACCACCCATACAGACAGTAATTTCAGGCTTAAACAAAAGTCCTCTTACAATATACAGCAGGAGGTACAGGAGCCCATGAATATTTTATAGGGTAGTTATCTCCGCTCTTCGTTGTGAGGGTTGGGGGGGTTAGTCACTTCTATCATAACTCGTATGGAATATGTCATGGACAATATGGCCTCAACATTATTCTCAAGTTATTGATGGACTTCTCACAATCTAAGATATACAAGGAAAAGAAAACGTCATGGTCATAACCATCTGGCACAGAGTGCTCGGCTGGCCCTGGGTAAGAACTTGCTATACATCGTGACTATGCTCCTGCCTTGTGGTCTCTTGCTCTGGAAGACTTGTCCGGTCCTGAGTCTTATGGGGAAGCAAAGTGCAGGGAGAGCTGTGGAGTAGGTTAGTTAGTGCCATACAGATGCTCATCCCCAACACCCAAGGGTCAGATGTTTTTACAGGAAGGTAATTTACCTATTAGTATATTTTTGGCATGTTGGAGAAAACCCCCGCAAACTCCATGCAGATGTTGACCTTGTTAGGATTTGAAACGAGGACCCCAGGACTGCAAGGAAACAATGCTAACCACTGAGCCACCATGCAGAAAACCCATTCAAGTAAATGGACACTTTGCAATACTTCACATGCCCAGTGGTGGTGCTGCAGGGAAACCGAACACTTACAGCTAGGTTTTCGCACGGATCACAGCTGATCGTTTCAAACTGGAGGATTCCTTAGATGGCACTCCAAGTTTAGCCAAAGCCAATCCAATTGCGGAATAGATGACCTAACTGAGTTTTTTACCACCATCTCTCTGCTTGGAGCTTAGATACAGCAATTACGACATATCAAAAGATGTGAAGGTTCCAAACGTGAACCCCATTCTGCAAAGCAAGGATGCTTCTGTACCTCCCTGGATGTCCAGGGCAGTTTGTCAACTCATCTTGCAGAACAGGGGTGAGGGGACCCCCATTGTCCTTACAGAGGATAGATCCTACCAATCAATGGCATATCTGGTGGATTTGATGGGAGAACCCTTTTAAGCCCTTTAAAGGGATTTTCCAGGGACTCTATTTTATTTATTTATTTTTTTTACTTACGGCCTACTCAGATTCTTTATGCGTTGAAACTCAGGGTTCCGCGCTGGTTCCAACACCAGGTCATGTGATCAAACCAACATTGGGCCCCCTCCATCCTGAGTTCAATAGTATTACGTGTATACGGGGGCTGGCTGGAGTTCGCCAGCACCTATAATACCACGGAGAGGGGTGCTGGTTTCAATCACATGACCCGGAAGCCCAATGTTCAAACACATAAGGAACCTGGGTGGGCAGTAAGTAAGAGAGTCCATAGAAAATCCCATTAAAGAAGAAGAATTGAGCAGGCCATAAAATGGACATCATACTGGTTGTCACGGATTTCCAGAAAACCAATATAACTCAAGAATTATGTATTTTTACAGCTTAAATGGCGACTCAAGTTTTTAAATTTTCCAAAAACGGTCATTTTAAATTGTGACGTTAACAAGAATAAGTAACGCTGCTTTATATTAAGGCTCCATATTAATGGCTTTCATGTGGACGGAGAAGGAATTCAAGACTTTGTCATTTTCTTGGGAAAATAGAGGAAACTAAAGTAAAACTGTTTGTTATTAATACGACCATGGGAAGCAAATTAAAAAGAAGGGGGGATCTGAAAGCCTTTTTCTATTGTGCCCAGGATGCAATGTGTTTGTTTAGAAAGCATCCATGTGTGAACGGCGCAAGAAAGCAGTTCTCTCCCAGATGCTGCGTATAATGGTCTTGGATGGAGATCTGTCGGTAAAGGAAATTCTAAGGTCACGCAGAACAACAAACTTCTCCCAGCAGAGACCGGTTAGCACCGAGAATGGCGGCCCTTTCATCTCAGGAAAATGCAGATGAGATGCAAATCTGACCAATATCAGCAATGCATCCTGGGCCTACCAACCCGGCGCTTGCTTTGCATCTTAAAGCCAAGATACTTATGACGCACCCATAAAGAGAAGATGAATGGGCGCCTGGAGAAGGACTCTCAGGACGGGTATTGTTCCTCTCCACCTACACACGTGCTCAAGGGTCCTCCAGGATTATCAGCGCACGGCGAACACGATGAAACACATGGATTATTATAGTCCTTCTATTATTATGTTAAAATCGATCTCTTGTATTAACCCCTTAAGGACGCCTATAACTTTTTTACTGTAATGTTGACAGAGATATGTCAGGGCTCTTTATTTGCAGGATAAGTTTTACTTTTTATTAGTACCAAAGTTTGGTATTGTAGGACTTTCTGATCACTTTTTATTGCTATTTATTGGGGAAAGCAAAGTGACCAAAATACCTTATTTTGCACATTGAGGTATATTTTTTTCTTACTGCGTTCACCGTACAGGATAAATAGCGTCAGTGGGGTCTTACGCTAGGTTCACACCTGCGTCTGGTATCCGTCCGCTGGCAAACCGTAAGAGAAAAACGGTTTGGTACAAAAAGGATTCCAAATGGTTACACAGCGGATACCCAAATCCGTCTTTTTAGACGGTTAGTCAGTGGGTGTCCCTTCAAATAAACGGACCGTTTGTGTCCTTTAGTAATCCACTTTCCTTAGACCTCAAAGGTTGTGGTCAGTCTGGAATCCTTATTTTTTGAACGGAGAAAAATTACTGCTCGTCCAACTTTTTTCTCCGTTCAAAAGATCGGATACCAGACGAAAATGCTCCAAACGCTCACCTGCGGATGGTTTTTACCACCCATTGAAATGGGTTTTAAACGAACCGTTTGAAATCAGCTTTTGAGGATTTTGAGACGGTTTCAAAAACTAATTTCGTGCCGAGAGGCGAACGCAGATGTGAACCCAGCCTTATATGTACATGGAGATACCTAACATTTTTTTTGTTCATGTTACGGTTTTTTAAAAACTTTTTATTGTTTATTTTTTATTCTTGGCTAACTTTTTGATTTTTTTTTTTTTTTTTTTTTACTTTTTTTTCTCAGACCCCCAATACAATGTACTGCAATACATCACACAAAGGTTCCCTATGTGTAACATCTTATTGCGGGGGGAACATACGAGGGGTGGCAAGGTTTTGGGCAAGGCACTTTTGCCCTCGGATCCCCTGGACGCTGTGATTGCTATTGATCACGGCATCCAGGGGGTTAATCTGCCAGAGTTGGAGTATCTTCCGACTCTGGCGGCTAGTCCCAGGCCTCGGCTGTGTTACACAGCTGAGTACCGGAAGTAATGCTACAGGTACATATCCTGTGCCCATAGCATTACAGCGCCATACTATTATGGTGCTGAGCTTTAACTACAAGTTTAGTGCGATGTAATAATACAGAACAAGAATGGGTTAAAGAGAACTGGTGAATATAAGAAACTTTGTAATATATCTCAATAAAGAAAAATGCTTCTTTCTCCACTTTTCAGGCTGCTTTCCTTCCCCTTCCCTTCAGTCAGCCTCTTATCATTGATATAATCTTGCCCGGAGGGAGATCTATACTAACTCATAGCTGTCATAGATATCCAGCAATTCTAACAAATCTGGCGGGGCCAATGGCTCAGCCCCCTGCACATCCTTTACAAGTCCCCTTTACTGTAAAGTGGCGAGGGTGGTGCAAAAAAAAAAAAAAAAAAAAAAGAGAAGAAGAAGACTGGCGTACAAGGAATAATAATTCTGCAGAGTTTAGCAGCCACAGCTATTTCTGTGCCTTTTCCTTGAGCCTCCTCCCCCTCCCCTCTCCATAGACTTCTATTTCAAAGTAACTCAACCTGATAAGTGGAGAAGGAAACAGATCCCCTTAATAAGATATATGACAAAGTTTCTTCTATTCACCTGAACTATTCATTTATGAGAAGTGGTTTTATAGTTTTAGGTTCCCTTTAAACACACAAAAATATCAACTATGGGTTATTATTATTTTATTCTACAATTCAGCTTTATTTACCAAAAACCAGAAGATTTTCACTTCTGAACTCAAAAATAATACCAAAAACCAACTGAAATCACACCTAGTAAACCCACTACTTACTCCCTGAGATCTCTGATATTATTTAACTCTTTACTTGCAAGACTGGATGAAAACACCTAAGAACCATCTGGATGACGTGACCCAGAATCCAAGGCCGTGTTTTCCTTTCTTTGCGGAGTGTTTTCAGACAGATGAAAGGTCTGGGTTTGCTGTGAGCAGTGTCAGCCCCGACTTCCTGCCCGACTAGTTAACACCCAGATCAGACGGCTTGTGGTATGTCCTGCTTGATATTCAGGATACCGCTTAGATGTCGGAGAACGTTAAAGATCAGACATATTAAATCCTCAGTCCTAGCAATTCAATGAAAATAAATGGAAGAAACCGGGAGGGGTTTTTAAGTTCCCTAAAATATTTAAAGGGGTATTCCAGTTATTTCAAGTCAGTCCTCATTTATCATGTAGCCCTGACTGAAAAAAGTAGCTGATCGAGCATACACGAACGTACCATTCACTTCTATGGGACTGCTGGAAATAGCTGACTGCGGCAGTCCCATCCAAAGAGTGGAGCAGCAGTGCACAGACTTGACCTGCCCTCCATTCAGGTCCATTTTCATGATCATGGGGGTCTCAGTCTTCTCTGATCCTCAAATAACTGGAATACCCATCATTAAACTAGCTCAACAATATGAAATTGGTGAGGTCAGACACCCAGCGCCCCCACCGATCAGCTGTTTAAAAGAGGCTGCAGACGAGTATTACAACTCACTACTTACCAAATACAGCGCCAAACATTATATAGTGGTTGTGCTTGGTATTGCAGCTCAGCCCCATTCACATGACACTGGCCTGTGAAGTGGGCTGAGCTGATCGGCAGGGGTGCCCCAGATGTCGTACCACAGCTGATCCAATATTCTATGGATAGGTCATCAATATTATAGCCCCAGAAAACCCTTTACAAAATTGCATTATGAGCAACTACGGTAACAGTATGAATACTGTCAGTACTCTGCAAATGGAGCCTGCAGGGTAGGAGCAGGAACCCTGCAAATAGTTGTGGTCCTCGGCCTGTGCCCCTCCGGTTGGTACAAAACTTCAACTCCTAGAAATTGTAGTTTTGCAGCTTGTACTAATCTAGGGATAGCAGTCCCAACCAGACTGCAGCCTTATTACCGCATCATTACCTATAGGTTTATCATCCTATAAAACTCAGAGGAACATATAAGATGGATGTCGAGAGAATCCCACAATAACATCAGGCACTAAAGCAAGATTCCAGTGTAAACGGGAACACATGTAGCAGAACTGAGTTTGTAATCTGTCATACTGATGTGTCTGCTATGTACGGTATTTCAAGGGGCTGCAGGTACATCTACTATATAATCCTAAAGAGGATCTATCACCTCTCCTGACATGTCTGTGTAAGGGAATACTTTTGTGCTGTTCCTCTGTTATTCCTCCTGGAATTTTATTAATACATTGACACCAGGTTGCCACGGTGTTACCATTCCCGATGTCCCTACATACTCACTGGGCATTATCAAACTCTGTAGGGCCCCCTCCAAAAAAAATAAAACGCAAGAACGGCACAAAAAATTTACCAAAATTTTGGGAAATACAAGTAGAGATTGAAGAAAGTTCTCCAGAAGGCGTTAGGAAAAGAGGCAGAACATGTAACCTGGGTAGGCCCCTATTATTTGGATACCCCCAGGTACCATCAGAGAAGGACGTTACCCCATGGTCATGAGGCGATACTTGGCTGGTGCAGCAAAAATGGTACCATGATCCTTATTGGTCATTCAGAGAGGACTGCACCGCTTTATGTACACCAATAGGGGGAGTCTACCAATGATACTACACCAGGAAATCTTAGGTTTACTATAACTAAGGCAGAAAACTAGGCCAATCCCTGACTGCCATAGATTTCAGCTCTGGCAATCATCATCCAATTGGTCGGCACCGATTAGTCGGAAGCCATATACTAGATACACAGCTTGAAGCAGCCCTGCTCATATACAAGGGAAATGGAGCGCTACCACTACAGTGTACAGAGCTCCGTACACTATATACAGCTTCCAGTGTAGCAGCGACGGCCTAGCACTGCAGCCCTACTCCCATTCACCTGAATTATATATGAATACCTCATATATATACGATTCCAGCGGCCACATCAGCTGATCGGTGCAGGGTCTATGTATAGGTTATCAGAATCCTGGATCCTGGACAGCCCCTTTAAGAGGCCAGAGCCTAATAACAGCAGGGGAATAAAAGTCTTCCTCTTTGGCCCGACTGGCGGGTTAAGGTGAGGGACGCTCAGAGGCAGAGGGCTATGATATGGTGGTACCCTCTAAGTTAGACTTATTAGGGCACACATAAAGGTCATTGAAATGGTCTCTTTAATTCGGTTATAAAGATGTTCAGAGGATACAGACCTCAAAGAGACAAAAAATTCATCTCTGCTACATCTGTATCCGGAAACATAACTTCTGCCCTCTTAGACAGTTATATTAACACAATGGGGCAGATTCATTAAGAACCCCCAAAGGAATCCGCGGAGAGAGAAACATGGATTGGGGTCTCTGGTTAGAGGTCGCAGCTGGTTCTGCTCTTCTACATTTTTAGGGTTTATTATTGTCATTGTGCCCATAGACTTTGTACATAGAGCTACTGACATATGGCTGTTCTCTGTTGTTGGCCATTATCAGAGGATTGTACACATATATATATACAGCACTCACTCACTGTTGTTCTCTGTTGTCAGCCATTAACAGAGAATTGTGTATATATATATTTACACACACACATACACACACACACCACACACTGTTTTTTTCCATTATCATAGAACTGTATACATACATATATACAGCACTCACTCACTGTTGTTCTCGGTTGTCAGCCTTTAACAGAAAAATGTATGTACATACAAACAACCATAAAAAAAAATTTGGCCCCCCCCTTTTAATCTGAATAATTTTTAGTTCTAAATATTTGGGTGTTTGCAACAGCCATTTCTATTTGATATATCTAATAACTGATGGACACAGTAATATTTCAGGATTGAAATGAGGTTTATTGTACTAACAGAAAATGTGCAATATGTATTAAACCAAAATTTGACCGGTGCAAAAGTATGGGCACCTCAACAGAAAAGTGACATTAATATTTAGTAGATCCTCCTTTTGCAAAAATAACAGCCTCTAGTCGCTTCCTGTAGCTTTTAATCAGTTCCTGGATCCTGGATGAAGGTATTTTTGACCATTCCTCTTTACAAAACAATTCCAGTTCAGTTAAGTTTGATGGTCGCCGAGCATGGACAGCCCGCTTCAAATTATCCCACAGATGTTCAATGATATTCAGGTCTGGGGACTGGGATGGCCATTCCAGAACATTGTAATTGTTCCTCTGCATGAATGCCTGAGTAGATTTGGAGCTGTGTTTTGGATCATTGTCTTGCTGAAATATCCATCCCCGGCGTAACTTCAAATTCGTCACTGATTCTTGTACATTATTCTCAAGAATCTGCTGATACTGAGTTGAATCCATGCGACCCTCAACTTTAACAAGATTCCCGGTGCCGGCATTGGCCACACAGCCCCAAAGCATGATGGAACCTCCACCAAATTTTACAGTGCGTAGCAAGTGTTTTTCTTGGAATGCTGTGTTTTTTTGACGCCATGCATAACGCCTTTTTGTATGACCAAACAACTCAATCTTTGTTTCATCAGTCCACAGGACCTTCTTCCAAAATGAAGCTGGCTTGTCCAAATGTGCTTTTGCATACCTCAGGCGACTCTGTTTGTGGCGTGCTTTCAGAAACGGCTTCTTTCGCATCACTCTCCCATACAGCTTCTCCTTGTGCAAAGTGTGCTGTATTGTTGACCGATGCACAGTGACACCATCTGCAGCAAGATGATGCTGCAGCTCTTTGGAGGTGGTCTGTGGATTGTCCTTGACTGTTCTCACCATTCTTCTTCTCTGCCTTTCTGATATTTTTCTTGGCCTGCCACTTCTGGGCTTAACAAGAACTGTCCCTGTGGTCTTCCATTTCCTTACTATGTTCCCCACAGTGGAAACTGACAGGTTAAATCTCTGAGACAACTTTTTGCATCCTTTCCCTGAACAACTATGTTGAACAATCTTTGTTTTCAGATCATTTGAGAGTAGTTTTGAGGAGCCCATGATGCCACTATTCAGAGGAGATTCAAATAGGAGAACAACTTGCAATTGGCCACCTTAAATACCTTTTCTCATGATTGGATACACCTGGCTATGAAGTTCAAAGCTCAGTGAGGTGACAAAACCAATTTTGTGCTTCAGTAAGTCAGTAAAAAGTAGTTAGGAGTATTCAAATCAATAAAATAATAAGGGTACCCAAATTTTTGCACCGGACAAATTTTGGTTTATTGCATATTGCACATTTTCTGTTAGTACAATAAACCTCATTTCAATCCTGAAATATTACTGTGTCCATCAGTTATTAGATATATCAAATTGAAATGGCTGTTGCAAACACCCAAATATTTAGAACTAAAAATGATTAAGATTAATAGGGGTGCCCAAACTTTTTCATATAACTGTATATAGCACAACTCTCTGTTGTCTCCCATTATTAGAGAGCTGTATATATACATATATACAGCACTCACTGTTGTTCTCTGTTGCCGACCATTATCAGAAAACTGTATATATACAAGCCCTCCCTCACTGTTGTTCTCAGTTGTCAGCTAATATCAGAGAATTGTATATATACAGCACTCACTCACTGTTGTTCTCTGTTGACGGCCATTATCAGAGGATTTTGACTGAATTTTATATCCCGGCCCTTGTGTACGTGGGATTAATATGTGTACTGCACCTTATATTTCTAGAGCAGAGGCTAGCTGCGCCCTCCTCCTTTCTTTGAATGTTTTTACATTTTTTATAACTGTGACCTATTTCATTTATTAACAATGTTTTATTGTTTATTAATTTTTGAGACTATTTTATTGGATGAAATTTGTAGAAATGCAGATTCATTAAGAATCTATGCCAATTTTTTAGCATAAAAAAAGTTGCAAATCGGTGGTTCTGACTTTATAATACCACCTGAGTGAGGTGGAGGCGAGGCATCTACTAAGGTGTATAGGCTGAGGAAACGCCTAATTCACAATGAAGCGGGCACCAAGCGTGCAGCCTCCGCCAAGACCACCGTACAATATACCAACTCTGACAAATCCCACCCAGCGGCTCTCAAGTCTTCGTGAAACTACTACTCCCAGCATGCTCTAAGCTAGCTTTATAGCGGCTGGAGGTTATGGCTGCAGTCCACTGCTATACATTATTCATAAGGTTTCTGGGTGATTGAATTGTAAAAGGTGACTTTCCTCCAGCTACCCCGTGACTAGCCTGTCCGCCTGAAACTAGCAATGAAGAAAACCGTACCTCTGGAATTTACTGCTCCGTCATAGCCTTGCCTTTTCTCCGGGATTCCTCTCAGACCACTGCTTCAGGTTAATCCACGATAAGACGGTCCACAAATCCCATGAAGCTTCTCATTAGCCTAATCACCTGCTGGCATTCCCAGTGTGCGAGGCGCCCCCAGCAGTGCAGCGAGGAGCACACGCCGCACACGGGAGGGGGGCTGGTTACCGTGCATTAGCTGTGTCCATAGGCTTCTGGGAGAGCACTGAGAACCAATTTCCAAAACAGCTGAACTAAATGACTGGAGGAAAGCGGACTTGGCGTCCGGCCCGCCCGTACCAGAGGTTTCACAAACACGGAGCTGAAACTATTGCCATACTTCCGGACGGCCAAATTCTTTAATCGTGTATCATATAATAAATCACACATATCTGTGATACTCCGCACCGGCTCTCTGCAGTAATCAGGGATAAAGACCAGCATGAGCAACCTACAGTGCTGTGCAAAAGTTTTAGGCAGGAGTGTAAAAAATGCTGCGCAGTATGAATGTTTTCAGAAATAGAAGGGTTAATAGTTTATTTTTTTACTAATATGAAGAGAATGAAGAAAAGAGAAATGTAAATCCCATCAATATTCGGTGTGACCTTTGCCCTTTGCTTTCCATCAGTTCTTCTCGGTACTTGCAGACAGTTTTTGGCTGAACTCGCCAGGGAGGTTGTTCCCACCGCCATCTTGGAGAACTAAGCACAGATCTTCTGTGGATGTAGGCTTGCTCCAATCCGTCTGTCTCTTCATGTGATCCAAGACAGACTGGATCCAGGAGTCACTTCCAGGACTCCTCCTCCAAAGGGCAAAGGTCACACCAAATATTGACAAAAAGTATTAACCCTTCTATTTCTGAAAGCATTCTTACTTTCAGCAATTTTTCCACACCTGCCGGATCACACTTAAGTTTCTTTGGGGGCTTTTGTTTTGGAAAAAAAAAAAAAATAATAAAATAAAATAAAATAAAAAATTATATATACAGTCATATGAAAAAGTTTGGGCACCCCTATTAATCTTAATCATTTTTAGTTCTAAATATTTGGGTGTTTGCAACAGCCATTTCAATTTGATATATCTAATAACTGATGGACACAGTAATATTTCAGGATTGAAATGAGGTTTATTGTACTAACAGAAAATGTGCAATATGCATTAAACCAAAATTTGACCGGTGCAAAAGTATGGGCACCTCAACAGAAAAGTGACATTAATATTTAGTAGATCCTCCTTTTGCAAAAATAACAGCCTCTAGTCGCTTCCTGTAGCTTTTAATCAGTTCCTGGATCCTGGATGAAGGTATTTTTGACCATTCCTCTTTACAAAACAATTCCAGTTCAGTTAAGTTTGATGGTCGCCGAGCATGGACAGCCCGCTTCAAATTATCCCACAGATGTTCAATGATATTCAGGTCTGGGGACTGGGATGGCCATTCCAGAACATTGTAATTGTTCCTCTGCATGAATGCCTGAGTAGATTTGGAGCTGTGTTTTGGATCATTGTCTTGCTGAAATATTCATCCCCGGCGTAACTTCAAATTCGTCACTGATTCTTGTACATTATTCTCAAGAATCTGCTGATACTGAGTTGAATCCATGCGACCCTCAACTTTAACAAGATTCCCGGTGCCGGCATTGGCCACACAGCCCCAAAGCATGATGGAACCTCCACCAAATTTTACAGTGGGTAGCAAGTGTTTTTCTTGGAATGCTGTGTTTTTTGGACGCCATGCATAACGCCTTTTTGTATGACCAAACAACTCAATCTTTGTTTCATCAGTCCACAGGACCTTCTTCCAAAATGAAGCTGGCTTGTCCAAATGTGCTTTTGCATACCTCAGGCGACTCTGTTTGTGGCGTGCTTTCAGAAACGGCTTCTTTCGCATTACTCTCCCATACAGCTTCTCCTTGTGCAAAGTGTGCTGTATTGTTGACCGATGCACAGTGACACCATCTGCAGAAAGATGATGCTGCAGCTCTTTGGAGGTGGTCTGTGGATTGTCCTTGACTGTTCTCACCATTCTTCTTCTCTGCCTTTCTGATATTTTTCTTGGCCTGCCACTTCTGGGCTTAACAAGAACTGTCCCTGTGGTCTTCCATTTCCTTACTATGTTCCTCACAGTGGAAACTGACAGGTTAAATCTCTGAGACAACTTTTTGTATCCTTCCCCTGAACAACTATGTTGAACAATCTTTGTTTTCAGATCATTTGAGAGTTGTTTTGAGGAGCCCATGATGCCACTCTTCAGAGGAGATTCAAATAGGAGAACAACTTGCAATTGGCCACCTTAAATACCTTTTCTCATGATTGGATACACCTGGCTATGAAGTTCAAAGCTCAGTGAGGTTACAAAACCATTTTTGTGCTTCAGTAAGTCAGTAAAAAGTAGTTAGGAGTATTCAAATCAATAAAATGATAAGGGTACCCAAATTTTTGCACCGGTCAAATTTTGGTTTAATGCATATTGCACATTTTCTGTTAGTACAATAAACCTCATTTCAATCCTGAAATATTACTGTGTCCATCAGTTATTAGATATATCAAATTGAAATGGCTGTTGCAAACACCCAAATATTTAGAACTAAAAATGATTAAGATTAATAGGGGTGCCCAAACTTTTTCATATGACTGTATATATTACACCTGTCTAATACTGTGTAGCTGATCCATCAAGTCATGGACACCACAAGTGCTCTGCAGGTTCTTGTGGTATCTGGCACCAAGACATTATCAGTGACCCTTTTTAGGTCCTGTGGGTTGCTCAGTGTGTCATTTTCCCCACCATATCCCACGGTTGCTCGATCAGATTGAGATCTGCAGATTTTGGAAACAAGTCACCACCTTGATCTCTTTGTTCCTTGGACTATTCCTGAACTATTTTTGCAGTGCGTCCTGAAAAAATAGGCCAATAGAGGGCTCCACTGTGAGAAAAAAGGCATACTTGGTCTGTAGAAAGTTTAGGTAAGTGGTACATATCACAGTAACATCCACCTGATGATCGGATCCAAGGTTCCTCAGCAGAACAATGCCCAGACCATCACACAGCCTCTGCCAATGCCTTTGCCCCATGTTTCTATCTCTTCCCCAGGTAAGTGATGCACGCACCCGGCCATCTATATGATGTAACATGTGATTTATCAGTCCAGACGCCTTCTTCTATTGTTCCATGGTCCAGTTCTGGTGCTCATGTGTCCATTGAAGGAGTTTTTGGCAGTGGACAGGAGTCAAGAAGGACACTCTAATCGATCTGTGGCTTTGCAGCACCAAACAAGCAGGCCGCCATGTCCTTTCCATCGTAGACAATAGGAACATTTTCAGCAGTTCGCTTTACATTATTGTGGAAACAGACCAGTTGGGCTAACCCTGGACAATTCACTGACTGTCCTTCTAACCGCAACATCCTAGGAACATTTAACAAGACCGGCCATTTTGGAGATGCTCTGACCCAGTTGTCTAGTCATCACAGTGTGGCCCTTGTCAAAGACCACCAGATCTTTACGCTTCCCCATTTTCCATTTTTAAGAACTGACTGTTCCCTTGCCGGCTGACATATCCCACCCCCTGACAATCACCAGTGTCACCAGATAAGCCATCTGTCGGTGGTTTTAATGTTATGGTTCATGATATATTTTGGGATATACAGATAAATAAGAAGCGTTCCCATAGCGTGATTTATTGTTGGATATGATAACCAATATGACTGCAAGAAAAAACAAAAAGAAGGTGATCTGAGGATTCTCTGAACGGATATCAAAAATGTTCATTTTGGATAAGAATTAGACAAAACCGTTTAACATGTGTCGATGATCTGAGATTCCTCCTGCAAAGTGAATGCAGGCTCCACATCTAAACATGCCGCCGTCCATACGCTCATACAGTGTCTATATGTGTAGCTTAGTGTATGGATAATATTTCTTAATTCAGAGAAAACAGTTATATATATATATATATATATATATATATATATACACACACACAGGTATATATATATATATATATATATATATATATATATATATATACACACATACACACACATATATATATATGTATATTAGTATATGTATGAAGGGCCCATACCATTTTCAAAAGGGGAAGAGGAAAAATTATTTGCCAAATAACATTGCCATATGGTCTTCAAGTAATACCACCATACAGGGCCTAAAATGCATCTGTAACTACAGGTCAGTAATATACAAAACTTCAAGTAATCGAAAAATAACCAAAACCAAATGTCAACCTGGATAACCAACATGATTTTGCGCACTTGGTTATTTCAGTTTGGTTATTACAATACTCACGAGGTTCCACCTGCAGTTTCGTTTGGACTGAACTCGCCTGAACCAAAACTGGTCTCTTCAGACACCAGATTATAATAAGCGGAAGCCCAAGGAAGGTGATCAAAGAGCAGTTTTACTCACCGCTCGTGGGCTCCGGTGCGACTCCCTGTTCTCTTCAGGTCTTCTGACTGATGTCCGTGACCGCTGCAATCGCAGAAGTCAGTCAGGAGACTTGAAGACGACCAGGAGCATCGCCAGAACCCATGGGAGGTGAGTAACACTGTTTTTTATGCTTGCTCACCTCCCCTGGGCCTCCGCTTATTATACTCTGGAGTGTGAAAAGAAGGGGCGTGGTTTTGAAAGGGGTGTGACCTAAATCACCATTATTTGTAATAAAGATAAAATGCCCAATTAATTTTGATTTAGGTCATAATCGCCCGGTCCTACTGGACAGGTCAATGGAAATTTCCGACTGGTACGTGTGAAGACTAGGTAAGGTTTTATGACATGGGGCAGCCCCTCAGCTCCAGGATACCCATTAACATTACATACAATCCTACATCGGAACATCTAAAAATATCTATAGCCCTAATATATAACCTCAGGGTCGTGGCCTACAATACAACTCTGTGTGTCCAAAAAATGCAACGAAAAATTATGCACATTTTTGGACCAAAACGAAGCCAAGAAACAGGTGGTATAAAGTTAGACTACACCATCTAAAAATACAGCATATTCATCATCCAGAATTAGACAAATCAATAAATATGGCGCGACTCAATACCG
Source organism: Leptodactylus fallax (assembly GCA_947044405.1). NCBI lineage: Eukaryota > Metazoa > Chordata > Amphibia > Anura > Leptodactylidae > Leptodactylus > Leptodactylus fallax. The sequence continues at coordinate 601,324 of CAMRHE010000483.1, forward strand.
TCTAGTCTAAGTTTGCACGGTCTTACTTTTAGACAGTATTAGTAAATCTGCCCCCGTGAGCAAAGTCGCAGGCAAATTGTGTACTTAATTCTAATCCATAGAATCCGTAATATAATCTGGTAATCCGAGCGGACTGTCGAAAGTTCATTTTGCAGATAGGTAAATGGCTTTTAGCTTCTTACGGTTCCCAATGTAATGGACATTTAACGAAAATGAAAAGTCGCAAAAGCAGTCGGATGGAGAGGATGGCGGAACAATAAAACGCACTTAAGAGAAACAAGATCCAAATCATTTCACCCTCCCAGGATAACACAACGTGATTACAAGTGGCACGGAAGGCCAAATGGCTAGATCACACCTCGTGAAAGCAATTACGTCCTGGAAGCAACGCGCGGTCTTAAAGGGAACAGCAATGATGTGTGTAAGCATCGAGCTAAATTCTCCAAGCTAGGAGCTCTCTATATATATTCCTGTATTTCCAATGTCCTCCTCAATCTCGCGGTTTGTAACCTTTGTTCCGAAAATTCCTCAACATTCCAACAAAGTTATAAAAAATAACCATTAACCGTACACTAAAGCATAGAGGAAAACGGTGAGATTATAGGGTAGTTCTAGAGAAGATCCATAATTACAGACATGGCAGAAAGGAAGAAGAAAACAGGTTATTTCTAAGGATTTAGGAAGGAAACTTTACACTGGATGAAAAAACATAAAATTATAATAAAGCGTTTTAGGCAAATGTGTAAAAAAATGCTGCAAAGTACGAATGCTTTCAGAAATAGAAGGGTTAATATTTTTGTCAATGAACAAAATGATGTGAATGAAGAAAAGAGGAATGTAAATTCCATCAATATTTGGTGTGACCTTTGCCCTTTGCCTTCCATTAGTTCTTCTCGGTACTTGCAGACAGTTTTTGGCAGAACTCGACACGGAGGTTGTTGCCGCCATCTTGGAGAACTAATAACGGATCTTCTGTGGATGTAGGCTTGCTCCAATTCGTCTGTGTCTCGCTGTGATCCAAGACAGACTGGATGATGTTGAGATCAGGGCTATATCTGTGGGGGCCGTATCGTCACTTCCAGGACTCCTCCTTCAAAGGGAACAAACTAACCTCTCAAAAAAGACCCAAAACTACCTATATATGTACCATGGAACTAACAAAGGCCAACTGGAGATGTTGACCCACTGGTCAGACTTGGCTCATCTCTAAACCAAGGAACATTCATGCTTTACCTTTAGCCCCCAGCAAAAAGATTGGCATAGGGGACAGACTTTGCTATGTCGCTCCCTCTCGGGCATTCTCCTTTAGCAACAGCTGACATACAAATGGGTTGGACTTCCCAAGTCACCGTATAGAGGCAATAGGCTGGAATCGTAGTCAGATGGAGCAGGGGTCAAGGCAGGCGGAGTGCAGACATGTATAGGTAAGGCAGACTTCAGGACAGGCAGCAGACAAGAAAACAAGGTCAGAAAAAGCGGAGTCCAAAATTAAAGCGCTGGAACAAGCGCACACCAAAACAGACTGGAATAGACATGACTCATTGGGCCCAAAGAGATGCAGTAAGGATCCCTAAAAAGCGTGGAACACTTGGGCATAGGCAGGAGTCAGGGGCACTTACCCCCTTGGTGTTCATGTATGTGCATGATGCACGAGTAGGGCTGTGACAAGTAGGAAGCAAACCATTTGGGGAGTGAAATCTGAGCAACCAAAGTGGTCGGAAGATCGTGATACTAAGTGAACCGTTTAGTATACACTGTGAATGTAGAAGCTATTTTATCCCCTCTCCCAGCAGGAAATATCAGCATCAGTGTTGGACTGGCCCATCATCCTCTGGTGGGCCCACTCTCTAATGGTACAGCGAAAGACACCCAAATTTGAAGGTTATCATAGTCTATCTCTTATGGGTTGTTAGAGAGTGGACCCTCAGAAACATTTTACTGTGTCTGATGGGCCCAAGAAACCACAGTCCGACACGGTCTGCATCATATCAAGCTTCAGTCAATAGTGAAGCTCCATCCAGACAATCTGAAGCCCATCTCTCATCTGTCAATGTCTCTGAAGAGAGGCAAGGAAAAGAGATGGCCTATGACTTTCTTTGGAACCCTAGGTGACTCTGTGGCTAAATTTGAGCTCCATAGCTACCAGAAATGTCTGATGTTATCTACTTTCTAGACCAATTTGCAAAAAATAAAAAAGTAGGTCTGCAACGCAAGAACAAAACAGGGTACATAACAGTGGAAATATAGCAGAGGCAAAGTACTTTATGAATGGGGTGTTCACATCTGCTCTGTTTGATGAAGAATAGATTAAATAATAAAATAGTCCGTCTAATGGCCGACGACAACAGATCCCGAGGAACCCCATTATAATAGGGTCCATCAGGTATCCTTTTGTTTTCCCTCTGACATCGCCAGATGAAAACATTCTGCTTGTCCGGGATTTCAAACGGACTCTGCGCCCGACGGACACAAGCACAGATGTGAACAGCGCCTAAGGGCTAAATGAAAGGAATATGAGGACATATTGTATGAACTCGCACTGAAGGCTGAAGGATGAGCCAAGACATAACATCTGTAGCCTCAAAACCTACAGGATTGTCTTTTCCACAAACACTGACCAGATGTGCTTATATAATGTGCTCCATGGTGAAGTACGGGAAATACTCATCCCTCTATTCATTTCTCAAGCAGCTGTCTGAGCTAAACAACCCCTTTAATATCCCTGTTACGGGGGTCCTTTAATCTGTGGTATGCAAATGTATTCACCATGTATGATTTATAGGAATTAGAGATAAGGAACTCTCCAGGCAGGCTGATGCAGTGATATGGTTTGTGCAGGTTCCTCGGGGGCGGAGCATGACAAGGAAAGTTCTTTAAATCCTTGTATGAGGCTCCACCCCCTCATATATTTGCAGTAGACATAGCTACTTGTATCAACCCAGTTCACAATGTTCCTTCAAAATGGGTATTCCCTTCATATAATGTTATGGCATGTTGCTCGTTTGATCCTTGGCAACCAACTCAATCCAAAAGAACAAAGTGTCTGAGGTCCCTTCAGCTTTTCTCCTGCACAGGGGTACATCCCGCCATCCCCTCAAGTAGATGGAAGGGTCCTACAGATAGTATGGGGTCCCATCAATATCAGTAAGGGATCTGACAGGACATACTCCTTTAAATGATTTAAAGGGATTATCCAAGATTAGAAAACATGGCTGCTTTCTTCTTTTCAGGAAGTGACCTCATATGTGTTGGTCACATGGGACTGAACTGCAGCATGGCCACATGACCAACGGATGTGATGTCACTTCCTAGAAAAAGCAGCCATGTTTTTAAATCCTGGATAACCCCTTTAAGGATTTGAGAACTTAAGTGCTTGAATTTGTATGAATTTGTATTTTATATTATACAGTATTTTATTGTATATATTACATGATACAAGACCTAGTTCACAAAGTTCATCAATACCCTCATGTAGTGGTCATTGTTCCTGTTGCTATGGGCAACCTCCCCACTTTACAGCATCTTCCAGCACTTGTTTCTGACTTTATTCTTGGGTGTAGGGTCGCGCCACGTTCCTGCGGATGCTGAAACCATCATGATACGACAAGCTGAAGGATCTCCTAGGAGATTGTAAAGGAGAAATCTTTCCTGATCCTCAGCGTGGGCTTACTCAGGCGCGTCGCCATCATCAGGTTAAATTGGAAAGTACTTAACGTAATGAATATTTAACAACCGCGGAGGATGAAGAAAGTTCTCTCTAGTGTACGATGTTAACTCATATATTCTGCTTGTGAGAATGTATGTCATGTATGTATTAAGTGGGTTATAAGAAGGCTCTGGCTAATGGAGGGAGGTCCCTATGGGGGAGTTCTGCTCTGGAGGACTTCCTGCATTGCTGAAAGTGCTTTATTTTCTTTAGGATTTAGGTTACCCCGGCCCTCTCCGGACTACTCTATATAAGAAACTGTGAACGCCTTCATATCTCAAGTAAACAAACTAATAAACCACCATGCTCTGCCAGATCCGTCCAACCATATACTGCCGGAACCATATAGACCCCATAAATTTATACTGAGGGCCGTCTGGTACCAATGTAGTGCCCCTGAGGGATTCTGCAGTGGAGGGTCCTCCCGTAACTCAGAAGTCTCCAGATTAAAAATGGCGGACAAAATAGTGCAGCATAGAGGTAAAATGCTGACGTAAAAGAAACCCAAGGGACCCTATGATAGTCCATCTCCATTCATGGCCAAGGTTATCAACGTAATGTTACGTATCGCAACCAACACTGAGGACGGAGCAGGAGGGTGCCCACCACCTAAATATCCACCCCCAGATTCTGATTTTTTTTTAATAGTTGGCTACAGGACATGTCACTATAAATAAGAGGGATAAACATCTTACTAAAGGGGTTTTCTCGGATATTGATGACCTATAAGTTAGGGGACCAACTATGATGGGGGGAATGGGGGTCCCTTGTTTCTCATAGTGAACTGACTCCATGCTGGAGAGGGAAGAGATTGGACAGGGGGTCTACATTACAGATATGGCTTATATGGACTACTATGGAGAATGCTGCATGTGCCATATATGCCCGCTCAGGGTCATGGCAACTAGGATCCCAGCTCTTCCAATAGATGGGGTACAGAGCAGTGTGAAGCGGCACCAGCTGACATGCTGAGGTTGTACTGTGCCCCTGCCTGTATGATGAAGGATAATCTCTAACACTCCCACACATGTTATATTACAGAAACCACACGTTATACACCCGGGCAGGAGAGCTGACAGTCTCCAGGAGATCCACACTGGCGAAATCAGGATTCACTCATTCAGCAATATCCAATAAATCTTTCAGCAAAACAGAAACCTGGAGGTACTATGCTCATCCCCCGTGTGGCGCACATCTGGGGGTACAGTGCTCATCCGCTGTGTGGTGTACATCTGGGGGTACAATGCTCATCCGCTGTGTGGTGTACATCTGGGGGTACAGTGCTCACTCTCGTGTGGTGTACATCTGGGGGTACAGAGCTCATCCTCTGTGTGGTATACATCTGGGGGTACAGTGCTCACCTTCCGTGTGGTATACATCTGGGGGTACAATGTTCACCCTCCATGTGGTATACATCTGGGGGTACAATGCTCACCCTCTGTGTGGTATACATCAGGGGGTACAGTGCTCATCCGCTGTGTGGTATACATCTGGGGGTACAATGCTCACGCTCCATGTCATGTACATCTGGGGGTACAATGCTCACCCTCAGTGTGGTATACATCTGGGGGTACAGTGCTCACCCTCCGTGTGGTATACATCTGGGGGTACAATGCTCACGCTCCATGTCATGTACATCTGGGGGTACAATGCTCACCCTCCGTGTGGTATACATCTGGGGGTACAGTGCTCACCCTCCGTGTGGTATACATCTGGGGGTACAGTGCTCACCCTCCGTGTGGTATACATCTAGGGGTACAGTGCTCACCTTCCGTGTGGTATACATCTGGGGGTACAGTGCTCACCTTCCGTGTGGTATACATCTGGGGGTACAGTGCTCACCTTCCGTGTGGTATACATCTGGGGGTACAGTGCTTACCCTCTGTGTGGTATACATCTGGGGGTACAGAGCTCATCCTCTGTGTGGTATACATCTGGGGATACAGTGCTCACCTTCCGTGTGGTATACATCTGGGGGTACAGTGCTTACCCTCTGTGTGGTATACATCTGGGGGTACAATGCTCATCCTCTGTGTGGTGTACATCTGGGGGTACAATGCTCACGCTCCATGTCATGTACATCTGGGGGTACAGTGCTCACCCTCCGTGTGGTATACATCTGGGGGTACAATGCTTACCCTCCGTGTGGTATACATCTGGGGGTACAATGCTCACCCTCCGTGTGGTATACATCTGGGGGTACAATGCTCACCCTCCGTGTGGTATACATCTGGGGGTACAGTGCTTACCCTCCGTGTGGTATACATCTGGGGGTACAATGCTTACCCTCCGTGTGGTATACATCTGGGGGTACAATGCTCACCCTCCGTGTGGTATACATCTGGGGGTACAGTGCTCACCCTCCGTGTGGTATACATCTGGGGGTACAGTGCTTACCCTCCGTGTGGTATACATCTGGGGGTACAGTGCTCACCCTCCGTGTGGTATACATCTGGGGGTACAGTGCTCACCCTCCGTGTGGTATACATCTGGGGGTACAGTGCTTACCCTCTGTGTGGTATACATCTGGGGGTACAGTGCTCACCCTCCGTGTGGTATACATCTGGGGGTACAGTGCTTACCCTCCGTGTGGTATACATCTGGGGGTACAGTGCTTACCCTCCGTGTGGTATACATCTGGGGGTACAATGCTTACCCTCCGTGTGGTATACATCTGGGGGTACAGTGCTCACCCTCCGTGTGGTATACATCTGGGGGTACAATGCTCACCCTCCATGTGGTATACATCTGGGGGTACAATGCTCACCCTCCATGTGGTATACATCTGGGGGTACAGTGCTTACCCTCTGTGTGGTATACATCTGGAGGGTACAGTGCTCATCCTCTGTGTGGTGTACATCTGGGGGTACAGTGCTCACCCTCCGTGTGGTATACATCTGGGGGTACAGTGCTCACCCTCCGTGTGGTATACATCTGGGGGTACAGTGCTCACCCTCTGTGTGGTATACATCTGGGGGTACAGTGCTTACCCTCTGTGTGGTATACATCTGGGGGTACATAGCTCATCCTCTGTGTGGTGTACATCTAGGGGTACAGTGCTCAACCTCCGTGTGGTATACATCTGGGGGTACAGTGCTCACCTTCCGTGTGGTATACATCTGGGGGTACAGTGCTCACCTTCCATGTGGTATACATCTGGGGGTACAATGCTCACCCTCCATGTGGTATACATCTGGGGGTACAGTGCTCACCCTCCATGTGGTATACATCTGGGGGTACAGTGCTTACCCTCTGTGTGGTGTACATCTGGGGGTAGAGAGCTCATCCTCTGTGCGGTGTACATCTGGGGGTACAGAGCTCACCTTCCGTGTGGTATACATCTGGGGGTACAATGCTCACGCTCCATGTCATGTACATCTGGGGGTACAGTGCTCACCCTCCGTGTGGTATACATCTGGGGGTACAGTGCTCATCCTCTGTGTGGTGTACATCTGGGGGTACAGTGCTTACATTCCGTGTGGTATACATTTGGGGGTACAGTGCTCACCTTCCGTGTGGTATACATTTGGGGGTACAGTGCTCACCCTCCGTGTGGTGTACATCTGTGGGTACAGTGCTCACCCTCGTGTGGTGTACATCTGGGGGTACAGTGCTTACATTCCGTGTGGTATACATCTGGGGGTACAATGCTCACCTTCCGTGTGGTATACATCTGGGGGTACAGTGCTCACCTTCCGTGTGGTATACATCTGGGGGTACAGTGCTTACCCTCTGTGTGGTATACATCTGGGGGTACAGTGCTCACTCTCGTGTGGTGTACATCTGGGGGTACAGAGCTCATCCTCTGTGTGGTGTACATCAGTGTGTACTCACCCTCCATGTGGTATACATCTGGGGGTACAGTGCTCACCCTCGTGTGGTGTACATCGGTGTGTACTCACCTTCCCTGTGGTATACATCTGGGGGTACAATGCTCACCCTCCGTGTGGTATACATCTGGAGGGTACAGTGCTCATCCTCTGTGTGGTGTACACCTGAGAGTACAATTCTAACGCTCCATGTTCTGTACATCTGGGGGTACAGTGCTCACCCTCCGTGTGGTATACATCTGGGGGTACAGTGCTTACCCTCTGTGTGGTGTACATCTGGGGGTACAGTGCTTACCCTCTGTGTGGTATACATCTGGGGGTACATAGCTCATCCTCTGTGTGGTGTACATCTAGGGGTACAGTGCTCAACCTCCGTGTGGTATACATCTGGGGGTACAGTGCTCACCCTCCGTGCGGTGTATATCTGGGGGTACAGTGCTCACCTTCCGTGTGGTATACATCTGGGGGTACAATGCTCACCCTCCATGTGGTATACATCTGGGGGTACAGTGCTCATCCTCCGTGTGGTATACATCTGTGGGTACAGTGCTCACCCTCGTGTGGTGTACATCTGGGGGTACAGTGCTTACATTCCGTGTGGTATACATCTGGGGGTACAGTGCTTACCCTCTGTGTGGTATAGATCTGGAGGGTACAGTGCTCACTCTCGTGTGGTGTACATCTGGGGGTACAGAGCTCATCCTCTGTGTGGTGTACATCAGTGTGTACTCACCCTCCGTGTGGTGTATATCTGGGGGTACAATGCTCACCTTCCCTGTGGTATACATCTGGGGGTACAGTGCTCACCTTCCGTGTGGTATACATCTGGGGGTACAGTGCTCACCCTCCGTGTGGTATACATCTGGGGGTACAGTGCTTACCCTCTGTGTGGTGTACATCTGGGGGTACAGTGCTTACCCTCTGTGTGGTATACATCTGGGGGTACATAGCTCATCCTCTGTGTGGTGTACATCTAGGGGTACAGTGCTCAACCTCCGTGTGGTATACATCTGGGGGTACAGTGCTCACCCTCCGTGCGGTGTATATCTGGGGGTACAGTGCTCACCTTCCGTGTGGTATACATCTGGGGGTACAATGCTCACCCTCCATGTGGTATACATCTGGGGGTACAGTGCTCATCCTCCGTGTGGTATACATCTGTGGGTACAGTGCTCACCCTCGTGTGGTGTACATCTGGGGGTACAGTGCTTACATTCCGTGTGGTATACATCTGGGGGTACAGTGCTTACCCTCTGTGTGGTATAGATCTGGAGGGTACAGTGCTCACTCTCGTGTGGTGTACATCTGGGGGTACAGAGCTCATCCTCTGTGTGGTGTACATCAGTGTGTACTCACCCTCCGTGTGGTGTATATCTGGGGGTACAATGCTCACCTTCCCTGTGGTATACATCTGGGGGTACAGTGCTCACCTTCCGTGTGGTATACATCTGGGGGTACAGTGCTCACCCTCCGTGTGGTATACATCTGGGGGTACAGTGCTCACCTTCCCTGTGGTATACATCTAGGGGTACAGTGCTCACCTTCCGTGTGGTGTACATCTGGGGGTACAGTGCTCACCTTCCGTGTGGTATACATCTGGGGGTACAATGCTCACCCTCCATGTGGTATACATCTGGGGGTACAATGCTCACCCTCAGTGTGGTATACATCTGGGGGTACAGTGCTTACCCTCTGTGTGGTATACATCTGGGGGTACAGTGCTTACCCTCTGTGTGGTATACATCTGGGGGTACAGTGCTTACCCTCTGTGTGGTATACATCTGGGGGTACATAGCTCATCCTCTGTGTGGTGTACATCTAGGGGTACAGTGCTCAACCTCCGTGTGGTATACATCTGGGGGTACAGTGCTCACCTTCCGTGTGGTATACATCTGGGGGTACAGTGCTTACCCTCTGTGTGGTATACATCTGGGGGTACAGTGCTTACCCTCTGTGTGGTATACATCTGGGGGTACATAGCTCATCCTCCGTGTGGTATACATCTGGGGGTACAGTGCTCACCTTCCGTGTGGTATACATCTGGGGGTACAGTGCTCACCTTCCGTGTGGTATACATCTGGGGGTACAATGCTCACCCTCCATGTGGTATACATCTGGGGGTACAGTGCTCACCCTCCATGTGGTATACATCTGGGGGTACAGTGCTTACCCTCTGTGTGGTGTACATCTGGGGGTAGAGAGCTCATCCTCTGTGCGGTGTACATCTGGGGGTACAGAGCTCACCTTCCGTGTGGTATACATCTGGGGGTACAATGCTCACGCTCCATGTCATGTACATCTGGGGGTACAGTGCTTACATTCCGTGTGGTATACATTTGGGGGTACAGTGCTCACCTTCCGTGTGGTATACATTTGGGGGTACAGTGCTCACCCTCCGTGTGGTGTACATCTGTGGGTACAGTGCTCACCCTCGTGTGGTGTACATCTGGGGGTACAGTGCTTACATTCCGTGTGGTATACATCTGGGGGTACAGTGCTCACCTTCCGTGTGGTATACATCTGGGGGTACAGTGCTTACCCTCTGTGTGGTATACATCTGGGGGTACAGTGCTCACTCTCGTGTGGTGTACATCTGGGGGTACAGAGCTCATCCTCTGTGTGGTGTACATCAGTGTGTACTCACCCTCCATGTGGTATACATCTGGGGGTACAGTGCTCACCCTCGTGTGGTGTACATCGGTGTGTACTCACCTTCCCTGTGGTATACATCTGGGGGTACAATGCTCACCCTCCGTGTGGTATACATCTGGAGGGTACAGTGCTCATCCTCTGTGTGGTGTACACCTGAGGGTACAATTCTAACGCTCCATGTTCTGTACATCTGGGGGTACAGTGCTCACCCTCCGTGTGGTATACATCTGGGGGTACAGTGCTTACCCTCTGTGTGGTGTACATCTGGGGGTACAGTGCTTACCCTCTGTGTGGTATACATCTGGGGGTACATAGCTCATCCTCTGTGTGGTGTACATCTGGGGGTACAGTGCTCACCCTCCGTGCGGTGTATATCTGGGGGTACAGTGCTCACCTTCCGTGTGGTATACATCTGGGGGTACAGTGCTTACCCTCTGTGTGGTATACATCTGGGGGTACAGTGCTCACTCTCGTGTGGTGTACATCTGGGGGTACAGTGCTCATCCTCTGTGTGGTGTACATCTGGGGGTACAGAGCTCACCTTCCGTGTGGTATACATCTGGGGGTACAGTGCTCACCTTCCATGTGGTATACATCTGGGGGTACAGTGCTCACCCTCGTGTGGTGTACATCTGGGGGTACAGTGCTTACATTCCGTGTGGTATACATCTGGGGGTACAGTGCTTACCCTCTGTGTGGTATAGATCTGGAGGGTACAGTGCTCACTCTCGTGTGGTGTACATCTGGGGGTACAGAGCTCATCCTCTGTGTGGTGTACATCAGTGTGTACTCACCCTCCGTGTGGTGTATATCTGGGGGTACAATGCTCACCTTCCCTGTGGTATACATCTGGGGGTACAGTGCTCACCTTCCGTGTGGTATACATCTGGGGGTACAGTGCTCACCCTCCGTGTGGTATACATCTGGGGGTACAGTGCTCACCTTCCGTGTGGTGTACATCTGGGGGTACAGTGCTCACCCTCCGTGTGGTATACATCTGGGGGTACAATGCTCACCCTCAGTGTGGTATACATCTGGGGGTACAGTGCTTACCCTCTGTGTGGTATACATCTGGGGGTACAGTGCTTACCCTCTGTGTGGTATACATCTGGGGGTACAGTGCTCACCCTCCGTGTGGTATACATCTGGGGGTACAATGCTTACCCTCTGTGTGGTATACATCTGGGGGTACAGTGCTTACCCTCTGTGTGGTATACATCTGGGGGTACAGTGCTCACCCTCCGTGTGGTATACATCTGGGGGTACAGTGCTTACCCTCCGTGTGGTATACATCTGGGGGTACAATGCTCACGCTCCATGTCATGTACATCTGGGGGTACTATGCTCATCCTCTGTGTGGTGTACATCTGGGGGTACAGTGCTTACCCTCTGTGTGGTATACATCTGGGGGTACAGTGTTCACCCTCCATGTGGTATACATCTGGGGGTACAGTGCTCACCCTCCGTGTGGTATACATCTGGGGGTACAATGCTCACCCTCCGTGTGGTATACATCTGGGGGTACAGTGCTTACCCTCTGTGTGGTATACATCTGGGGGTACAGTGCTCACCCTCCGTGTGGTATACATCTGGGGGTACAATGCTCACCCTCAGTGTGGTGTACATCTGGGGGTACAGTGCTCACCCTCGTGTGGTGTACATCTGGGGGTACAGTGCTTACATTCCGTGTGGTATACATCTGGGGGTACAGTGCTTACCCTCTGTGTGGTATACATCTGGGGGTACAGTGCTCACCCTCCGTGTGGTATACATCTGGGGGTACAGTGCTTACCCTCTGTGTGGTATACATCTGGGGGTACAGTGCTCACCCTCCGTGTGGTATACATCTGGGGGTACAATGCTTACCCTCTGTGTGGTATAGATCTGGAGGGTACAGTGCTCACTCTCGTGTGGTGTACATCTGGGGGTACAGAGCTCATCCTCTGTGTGGTGTACATCTAGGGGTACAGTGCTCAACCTCCGTGTGGTATACATCTGGGGGTACAGTGCTTACCCTCCGTGTGGTATACATCTGGGGGTACAGTGCTCACCTTCCGTGTGGTATACATCTGGGGGTACAGTGCTCACTCTCGTGTGGTGTACATCTGGGGGTACAGAGCTCACCTTCCGTGTGGTATACATCTGGGGGTACAATGCTCACCCTCCATGAGGTATACATCTGGGGGTACAGTGCTTACCCTCTGTGTGGTATAGATCTGGAGGGTACAGTGCTCACCTTCCGTGTGGTATACATCTGGGGGTACAGTGCTCACCTTCCGTGTGGTATACATCTGGGGGTACAGTGCTCACCCTCCGTGTGGTATACATCTGGGGGTACAATGCTCACGCTCCATGTCATGTACATCTGGGGGTACTATGCTCATCCTCTGTGTGGTGTACATCTGGGGGTACAGTGCTTACCCTCTGTGTGGTATACATCTGGGGGTACAGTGTTCACCCTCCATGTGGTATACATCTGGGGGTACAGTGCTCACCCTCCGTGTGGTATACATCTGGGGGTACAGTGCTTACCCTCTGTGTGGTATACATCTGGGGGTACAGTGCTCACCCTCCGTGTGGTATACATCTGGGGGTACAATGCTCATCCTCTGTGTGGTGTACATCTGGGGGTACAATGCTCACCCTCAGTGTGGTGTACATCTGGGGGTACAGTGCTCACCCTCGTGTGGTGTACATCTGGGGGTACAGTGCTTACATTCCGTGTGGTATACATCTGGGGGTACAATGCTCACCTTCCGTGTGGTATACATCTGGGGGTACAGTGCTTACCCTCTGTGTGGTATAGATCTGGAGGGTACAGTGCTCACTCTCGTGTGGTGTACATCTGGGGGTACAGAGCTCATCCTCTGTGTGGTGTACATCAGTGTGTACTCACCCTCCGTGTGGTGTATATCTGGGGGTACAATGCTCACCCTCCATGTGGTATACATCTGGGGGTACAGTGCTCACCCTCGTGTGGTGTACATCGGTGTGTACTCACCTTCCCTGTGGTATACATCTGGGGGTACAATGCTCACCCTCCGTGTGGTATACATCTGGGGGTACAGTGCTCACCTTCCGTGTGGTATACATCTGGGGGTACAGTGCTCACCTTCCGTGTGGTATACATCTGGGGGTACAATGCTCACCCTCCATGTGGTATACATCTGTGGGTACAATGCTCATCCTCATGTGGTGTACATCTGGGGGTACAGTACTCACCTTCCCTGTGGTATACATCTGTGGGTACAGTGCTTACCCTCTGTGTGGTGTACATCTGTGGGTACAGTGCTCACCTTCCGTGTGGTATACATCTGTGGGTACAGTGCTTATCCTCTGTGTGGTGTACATCTGGGGGTACAGTGCTCACCCTGTGTGTGGTGTCCCAGAAATTTATGCTCTAAGGATATGCCTTGTCTGCCATCGTTCTCCCCTTGGCAGCCAAGAGCTGCAATTATCACCCACTGACAGCACCATAGCCCCATTGTCAGTCATAATGGCCCCATTATCAGTCATAATGCCCCCACTTTCAGCCATTATGGTCCACCACATTAACCATAACCCCAGTGTCAGCCACAATAACACTAAGCTGCTCCTTCCTACATGCCCCTGGTTAGAATTGGACCCTTACAAAGAATATATAACAGATGACCCTGCCTAGAGATAAGCGGTGCCTCTATAGCGCCGCTCTTCTCTGCCATGTAACCACATTCTGATGCCCACAAATCTGCTTTTATTATTTACAAGTGTACAGGGGGTGGGGGGGGGGATTTCCTATTGACTTGTCTATAACCCCATGCAGGTCTATTGAAATACAACAGGAAAATAAACTCCCCCCCCCATATTCACTAGACCTGGGAACAATTCACATCCTACAGGCTGGCTCTTAGTCAGGGTTCACATACTATCCATGTACCCAAGGAAGCGCTTGCCGCATTACTAGTAGGAATGAATCAGCTCGGCTATTCTTCCCTCTAATATTTAGGGAAATTGCTCAGGATAACAATAGTGGTGCAGGATACAGGATTAGATCTACCAGGATAATAGTGGCCGCGTCCATGCCCCCAAACAATGAGTCACCAGAAAAGTGACATCATAGGATTGTAGCGCTCCGGAGCTTACACAAATGGATTTACTCTGGAATCTGGAGAAAATCAGGTCAGGATGACACAGAACTAGTATGACAATGCGGCTGCTCCATAGGGGGAGTCTGATACACTGTAATATACTGCCCCCTAGTGGAGTCTTCTAATAACACAGTTACACACTGAGCACAAGGCGACCGCCAGTGAAGCTTTAATGCTAAAGATGGGGCTAGGATTTACCCCAAAGCCAAGTAGGGGGTCAATGATGTCCCCAAAGATCCTGGATAGCAGATGCCCCACATGCCAGCTGCAGATTTCCCCCATAACACTGTGTTGGTCACATTATAACGTTAGTCAGTCAGAGACAATGCATCAGTGCCAGCCAGCGATGCCACCATAAAAGGTCCAGCCGGTGTCGAAATGACCCACCAGAGGCCCCAACACAATAATGCACACCCGAAATTGAAGGGTACCGTGGGCTATTCCCCAGGGGTGGTTGGAGGGTCGGGTCCCAGAGTCATTTTATCACGTGGGCCCGAGGTACCCCAGTCTGACACTATATGGGGCACTGAGCTACGTTTCCTTATAGCTTGGTCTGCAAATGTATCATTGCAAAATCTCAAGCAGAGACTGAACGAGTCGAAATAGCTGAAAGACGACCCCAGAGAATTCACCAGCCCTTATAAAAGGAGGGTCATGGTGACCCCATCTTATTGCAAACTTGTGTCTGGCTATAGATGTTCTGAAATCCATTATGGAACACATTCAAAAGGGTTTTTTCGGGACGCACATATTGATGTATAGGTCTTCAATAAGTTATCAGTGGGGGTTCGACACCCGGGACCCCTGCAGATCACTTGGTTGAAGGTGTCCTCAGCTTTCAGGTGACTCTTCACTGAATACCAAGTACAGCTCCGACCATATTGTGGGGACTTTCTTTGGTATTGCAGCTCAGCCTATTCTAAGTATAGGTCATCAATATGCAAGTCCTGGAAAACCCTTTTAATAAAACCACTCTTGGTTTTACCAGCAGAGGGCAGCATTACACTTCCTACTAGAAAACTGAGCTGACAATGGAGAAAACTGTATTAGAGAAGTAAAAGGCTTCCCCCCCCCCCACCATGTAGACACCTATCCCCTATTCACAGGACCCCCAGCAAGAATGAATGAAAGCAAGCTCCTATGTGAATGGAGCAGTGCTCTGCCATGGGACCGCTGGAGATAGCAGCAGTCCCTTAGAAGTGAATAGAGTGGTGGCCACATATAGGCACCTATTCACATGGAGTATTCAGAGAACCCTTTGGTGCCCCATGCTCGTGGACTGCCAACAGTCAGACACTTATACCCTATCCTGTGGAAAAACCTTTTATAGACGAGGGGTCTCCATGCTCTTCATCTTTTGGTCCGAGAGGACAGAGGCTACAAAGAGAGTCTCTCCTTCTGGAGGACCCGTCCTGTCCTATATAACCTGCTGGTGTATGGTGGGGGTGCCGCAGGGAACTGAATACTTACTGGACCCAGGTGGTAGACAGGACAAGGTCAGGAGGGATTTCCAGCCTTCAGTCTCCATGTAAACACGTGTATTTCCTTTCACAGTGAGCAGAAGTCTCCGTAACGGCCAGGAATTTCAGGCTGAATTCACACACGGCAGATTTGTTGCAGAAATTACCGATTGTTGGATTTACCTGAATGGAGAATGCAGGAATACAGGGGCTCGCCACCAAACATAGCCCCATTCACAAGAATACAAATGGTTTTTAGTTGCAAAAATTTCTGATCCTTAGATCTGGCGGTATCACTCAAGTCTCTGTGGGGGGAGGTGATAATACACGCCACCAAAATTTCCTGATGCCAGCTATAATAGATGAAATGGCGCACAATGTCTCTAACTCCTTCCCAATATGTGCCATACTATTACGTCGTGCTAATGCCGCGGGCACAGGAGCTGTGTCTGCGGCATTATGTCCGGCACTTGGCTGTATCGAAAGATACTCCGACTCCAATGAATCAACTCCTTGGATCCAGTGATCAATAGCGATCACGACATCCAGGGGGGATGCAGTACATTGTACAGGAGATCATTGGAGATCAGAGATCGCACGTACAAGTCCCCAGAGAAAAAGAAAAAATAAATAATAAAAAGTTTTAAAAAAAACACCTTTTCATTTAAAATCGTATACAAAAATAGCGCTATTTATGCCGTATGGTGAACACCTCGCTTTCCCCAAAAAATAGCAATAAAAAGTGATCAAAAAGTCCTACATACCAAACATTGGTACCAATACAAAGTACAATGTGTCCTGCAAATAAAGAGCCCTGACATATCTCTGCCAACAGTACAGTAAAAAGGTTATAGGCATCAGAATACGATGACCCCAGGAAAATCGTTTCTTTTCAAAAAGTGACATTTTATTTGTAAAAATGGTAAAACCTAATAAAAACCTATATAAATCTGGTATCGCCGTAATCGTAATGACCTGCCGGAAAAAGCTGCCATGTCATGTATAATGCAGAGGGAACGCCGTAACAACAAAATGCAAAAAGTGATGATAGAATTGTGTGTTATTTCACACGGACCCCCAAAAAACATTAATAGAAGCTAATCAAAACATTATATGTACCCCAAAATGGTGGCAAATGAAAGTACAACTCGTCCTGCAAATAATAAGCCCTCACATTGCTATGTGGACAGAAAAATAATAGAGTTGTGAATTTTGGAAGACGGAGAAGGAAAATAGGAAAAAAGTCACCGAGCATTAACGTACAAACTACCCTGCGTCATTAGAGGGTTAAGACCATACTTTCCAACTCTTCTGGAACATCCTGGGGGCTCACAAAATAAGGGGTAACCTCCGGACTCCTAGAAGAGCTGGCAATTTTCCTGGGCCTGGTAGAATGCTCCCGCATCTTCGTACCCATGTCACAAAAAGTGAGCATGGTCCTGCCAAAAAATCTGACTTAGAAATTCTAATCTTGATAAATCTCCTCCACTAGGTTTACCTCCAGATAAGACGTGATGCTGCAATATATTATCCCAGATGACAGAGTCACCTCTGCTGCATCTGTACATATATATATATATATATATATACAGTACAGACCAAAAGTTTGGACACACCTTCTCATTCCAAGAGTTTTCTGTATTTTCATGACTATAAAAATTGTAGATTCACACTGAAGGCATCAAAACTATGAATTAACACATGTGGAATTATATACTTAACAAAAAAGTGTGAAACAACTGAAAATATGTCTTATATTCTAGGTTCTTCAAAGTAGCCACCTTTTGCTTTGATTACTGCTTTGCACACTCTTGGCATTCTCTTGATGAGCTTCAAGAGGTAGTCACCTGAAATGGTCTTCCAACACTCTTGAAGGAGTTCCCAGAGATGCTTAGCACTTGTTGGCCCTTTTGCCTTCACTCCCAGCTCACCCCAAACCATCTGGATTGGGTTCAGGTCTGGTGACTGTGGAGGCCAGGTCATCTGGCGTAGCACCCCATCACTCTCCTTCTTGGTCAAATAGCCCTTACACAGTCTGGAGGTGTGTTTGGGGTTATTGTCCTGTTGAAAAATAAATGATGGTCCAACTAAACGCAAACCGGATGGAATAGCATGCCGCTGCAAGATGCTGTGGTAAACATGCTGGTTCAGTATTCCTTCACTTTTGAATAAATCCCCAACAGTGTCACCAGCAAAGCACCCCCACACCATCACACCTCCTCCTCCATGCTTCACGGTGGGAACCAGGCATGTAGAGTCCATTCGTTCACCTTTTCTGCGTCGCACAAAGACACGGTGGTTGGAACCAAAGATCTCAAATTTGGACTCATCAGACCAAAGCACAAATTTCCACAGGTCTAATGTCCATTCCTTGTGTTCTTTAGCCCAAACAAGTCTCTTCTGCTTGTTGCCTGTCCTTAGCAGTGGTTTCCTAGCAGCTATTTTACCATGAAGGCCTGCTGCACACAGTCTCCTCTTAACAGTTGTTGTAGAGATGTGTCTGCTGCTAGAACTCTGTGTGGCATTGACCTGGTCTCTAATCTGAGCTGCTGTTAACCTGCGATTTCTGAGGCTGGTGACTCGGATGAACTTATCCTCCGCAGCAGAGGTGACTCTTGGTCTTCCTTTCCTGGGGCGGTCCTCATGTGAGCCAGTTTCTTTGTAGCTCTTGATGGTTTTGGCCACTGCACTTGGGGACACTTTCAAAGTTTTCCCAATTTTTCGGACTGACTGACCTTCATTTCTTAAAGTAATGATGGCCACTCGTTTTTCTTTACTTAGCTGCTTTTTTCTTGCCATAATACAAATTCTAACACTCCTTTCAGTAGGACTATCAGCTGTGTATCCACCTGACTTCTGAACAACACAACTGATGGTCCCAACCCCATTTATAAGGCAAGAAATCCCACTTATTAAACCTGACAGGGCAAACCTGTGAAGTGAAAACCATTTCAGGTGACTACCTCTTGAAGCTCATCAAGAGAATGCCAAGAGTGTGCAAAGCAGTAATCAAAGCAAAAGGTGGCTACTTTGAAGAACCTAGAATATAAGACATATTTTCAGTTGTTTCACACTTTTTTGTAAAGTATATAATTCCACATGTGTTAATTCATAGTTTTGATGCCTTCAGTGTAAATCTACAATTTTTAGAGTCATGAAAATACAGAAAACTCTTGGAATGAGAAGGTGTGTCCAAACTTTTGGTCTGTACTGTTATATATATATATATATATATATATATATATATATATATATAGATATACACACACTGACAGACTAACACAATACCAGACCTTCTGGTGTCAGCCATTGTGGTGTAGACGCAGATAATGGGTGTTTATAAAGCACATAGCTCAGGAAATTTCTCAGGAACACAAGACAAAATAATATGGAGGACCCTGTAATTCCCATAATTGTTATCTGTAGAGTTTACTTTTTGTGCCCTCAAAAAACGCCACCGAAAATCAACAATAAATCATCTACGTCGAATATGTCTGCAGCCGTATCGCAGTGTTATGGTTAGCGGGTGTGATCATAAAAATAGTACAGAAAGTGAGAGTGCATGGAAAACTACCACCATTGTCCACAACTACTACACATCACGGCCACGCGAGGGGGTAATAGAAAGCGCAGAGGGTCCCAGCAGTCAAAAACCGATTGTCGAGGGTTCAGCTGGTTGTACCGCCATGATCAGGGGTGCAAGGTAGCAGTCACGCTCGAGCCCTGGTGCATTAAAAGAGTCCTGTTCTATATACTTATCCCCTATCCACAGAATGGGGGTCCTTCTCCTGTCTGTATCAGCAGGGTCCAACACCCAGGACCCATGCCAATCAGCTGTTTGAAGAGGTTGTGACATCACATTCATCGGTCACATGGTACAGCAGTTGCTCAGTCCCATTCATGTAAATGGGGCTGGGCTGCAATACCAAGCAAAACCATTATGATATATATGGTGCTGCGCTTGGAATTTGGAGAAGACACTGCAAGACTCACCTGAATGCTGCAGCCTCTTGAACCATTTGATCTGTGGGGGTTCTGGGTGTCGGACCCCATCCAACCACATATTGATGACCCATCCTAAGTATAGGCTATCAATGTATAAGTCCTGGTAAGCTCCTTTAAGACTGGATTTTTTTCTACCCTTGATACCCATCTGCCTACCGACTGCAGGGCGAAAAAAAAAGGAATGAAATGGCACATTTTTGGTGCAAATTTTTCTTTGTGCAAATTGGTGCAAAGATGTGCCACCTCTAAGCCAGTTTTCTGGAGGACGTCCCCTAGTAAATTGCCCCAATGTCTTTCCTTGCACACTGATGCTCCTGCCCACCCCCTGTACGGGACCCTGGGTCTCAGTCCCTTGCACAGTGGGTGGCCGGGGGAACATTTTGCAGGAGAAAATATGAAAGGACCAAAGTAGAGATCAGAGGAGGTGTCAGAGGTTGGACCCCATTGATCATAGTGCTATGATGGTGGGGACACGTCACATGCCACTTCTCCCAGGTGAAAGCTGGACAAGCCCTGGCAGGGGACGTGAAGGCCCCGACACTACTTGACATACACCTACCCGTGCCGCCGGTTCTGTTTTTACGGCCATGACATAATGCTCCCATAAGTGCCAGTAATTCATTTATTTCCCAGGAAAGCCCTTTTTACGAGGGTGATATGTGGAGGAATAGACCCTCTTTGTCTGCAGGTTATTATACAGTTAGTACAGTGGTTAAACCCCGAGAAACCCAAACCAGAATTCTATGGCAAGAGCCCAATAATGTAATGAAATAAAAGCTCGGGGCTTTCCAGTGCGGGCAGGTCCATCAGTATTCCTAATGCCGCGTCCCCGGGTGGTCGAGGGGTCTCTGAGGTCCAGAAGAATGCCAAAAAGCAAACGGCTGCGCCATTAACTTACTTTACACGTTAAAACAAATAGTCGTCCGGGCCGAGGCATGGAAATTAATTATTTAGCTGGAAAAATATTATTACAATCCAGGAGAGAGAATTTAAAGGGACAGACATCACAATCTATTAGATACCAAAAAAGTTTATGGAAATGAAGGTAAATCTCTGTATAATGGACTTTTTGAATTTTCAAGATCTTCAATACCTATCAGTGAATGGAAGGGGTCTTATTTACATTGAAAAGCTGTACAGAATGCGGGAAAGGACCCAAGGCTAAAACAATACAGGGGCCCTTTGCTCTAGAATATCTCAGGATAGATATCGGAATCGGTGGAATCACAGAGGTCGGATAGGCCATCCTAGCGATATGCCATCAATTTTATATACGTTTGTGTATAATTAAAAAAACTAAACTGTACACTTTAAGATACATTAGTCTATTAAATCATGTACGTATGACACATTATAATACATCATAATTATACATTTTGCTACCCTAGTACTGGTTTCACTAACAGTGTATTTTTTTTGGTAACTATTGGATTCTGACTACAAACAGTCTCCTCCATAGTCAGGTCCTGTCAGCAGCAGTTCTGACTACAACAGTCTCCTCTGTAATCAGGTCCTGTCAGCAGCAGTTCTGACTACAACAGTCTCCTCTGTAATCAGGTCCTGTCAGCAGCAGTTCTGACTACAACAGTCTCCTCCGTAGTCAGGTTCTATCAGCAGCAGTTCTGACTACAACAGTCTCCTCCGTAGTCAGGTCCTGTCAGCAGCAGTTCTGACTACAACAGTCTCCTCCGTAGTCAGGTCCTGTCAGCAGCAGTTCTGACTACAACAGTCTCCTCCATAGTCAGGTTCTATCAGCAGCAGTTCTGACTACAACAGTCTCCTCCGTAGTCAGGTCCTGTCAGCAGCAGTTCTGACTACAACAGTCTCCTCCATAGTCAGGTTCTGTCAGCAGCAGTTCTGACTACAACAGTCTCCTCCGTAGTCAGGTTCTATCAGCAGCAGTTCTGACTACAACAGTCTCCTCCGTAGTCAGGTCCTATCAGCAGCAGTTCTGACTACAACAGTCTCCTCCGTAGTCAGGTCCTGTCAGCAGCAGTTCTGACTACAACAGTCTCCTCCGTAGTCAGGTTCTATCAGCAGCAGTTCTGACTACAACAGTCTCCTCCGTAGTCAGGTTCTATCAGCAGCAGTTCTGACTACAACAGTCTCCTCCATAGTCAGGTTCTGTCAGCAGCAGTTCTGACTACAACAGTCTCCTCCGTAGTCAGGTTCTATCAGCAGCAGTTCTGACTACAACAGTCTCCTCCGTAGTCAGGTCCTATCAGCAGCAGTTCTGACTACAACAGTCTCCTCCATAGTCAGGTTCTATCAGCAGCAGTTCTGACTACAACAGTCTCCTCCATAGTCAGGTTCTGTCAGCAGCAGTTCTGACTACAACAGTCTCCTCTGTAGTCAGGTTCTATCAGCAGCAGTTCTGACTACAACAGTCTCCTCCGTAGTCAGGTCCTATCAGCAGCAGTTCTGACTACAACAGTCTCCTCCGAAGTCAGGTCCTGTCAGCAGCAGTTCTGACTACAACAGTCTCCTCCGTAGTCAGGTTCTATCAGCAGCAGTTCTGACTACAACAGTCTACTCCGTAGTCAGGTTCTATCAGCAGCAGTTCTGACTACAACAGTCTCCTCCATAGTCAGGTTCTGTCAGCAGCAGTTCTGACTACAACAGTCTCCTCCGTAGTCAGGTCCTGTCAGCAGCAGTTCTGACTACAACAGTCTCCTCCGTAGTCAGGTCCTATCAGCAGCAGTTCTGACTACAACAGTCTCCCTCCGTAGTCAGGTTCTATCAGCAGCAGTTCTGACTACAACAGTCTCCTCCGTAGTCAGGTTCTATCAGCAGCAGTTCTGACTACAACAGTCTCCTCCGTAGTCAGGTTCTATCAGCAGCAGTTCTGACTACAACAGTCTCCTCCGTAGTCAGGTTCTATCAGCAGCAGTTCCGACTACAACAGTCTCCTCCGTAGTCAGGTCCTATCAGCAGCAGTTCTGACTACAACAGTCTCCTCCGTAGTCAGGTTCTATCAGCAGCAGTTCCGACTACAACAGTCTCATCCGTAGTCAGGTCCTATCAGCAGCAGTTCTGACTACAACAGTCTCCTCCGTAGTCAGGTCCTGTCAGCAGCAGTTCTGACTACAACAGTCTCCTCCGTAGTCAGGTTCTATCAGCAGCAGTTCTGACTACAACAGTCTCCCTCCGTAGTCAGGTTCTATCAGCAGCATTTCTGACTACAACAGTCTCCTCTGTAGTCAGGTTCTATCAGCAGCAGTTCTGACTACAACAGTCTCCCTCCGTAGTCAGGTTCTATCAGCAGCATTTCTGACTACAACAGTCTCCTCCGTAGTCAGGTTCTATCAGCAGCAGTTCTGACTACAACAGTCTCATCCGTAGTCAGGTTCTATCAGCAGCAGTTCTGACTACAACAGTCTCCTCCGTAGTCAGGTTCTATCAGCAGCAGTTCTGACTACAACAGTCTCCTCTGTAGTCAGGTCCTATCAGCAGAAACTCCCTTTAGACTCCCTGCACACAGACCGTTCTCTATAGTTATTTGCACTGCAGCTGCCTCCTCTCCGAGATGTCACCCAGCAAACTCCAGTGACTGAGAAGAATCATATCAGCAACAGGAGAACCGCAAGGACAAAGGGAGGACAGAGGGGACATTACGGCCTGGAAAGGTAGGAGAAGGTAGAAGGAATGGACTGGCTCAGTGTAAGAGAGAACAATCTCACACGTCTCATCTAGTGAGACAGAGAGTGTTTAGTATATCAATGCAGTATCTGTAATAAGACGTCGATCACACAACAGGGGGAGGTGGAAGTTTTTTTTTCAGCATGTTGACTATACCGTCTACTGTCAAGATAAACAATGCTTGCAGTGGGTCAATAGCCAAAGTTTGATACAGACAGAAAAGATACATCAAACCAATGCAATAAAATACACCAATATTCCTTATACATAATTGAAACTCTTCAATAAATGCATGACAGTAAAGTTACCTGGCACCGTTGACATCAACACCAACCATAAGCTGACCATTCAAGGATAAGACCTCATCCCGCAGCTTTATCCTTCCACTCTTGGCGGCCGGACTCTGCTTTTTTAAATCCGTAATCCATATACATCCAACATCAAGCACGGGGCCATTTTGCACTTTTCTTTTTTTACTTCCTCTCCTCTTTTCACCACAGTGTCCAAATATTGGAATGTTTCCAAAATTCAGACCAAGGACCATGTCCTCTTCCCCATCCCTGGTGAGGTAAGCCGTGCAGATCTCCATGTCTAAGATGCTCTGGTACCTGCCAGAGGTCACCTCCTCCAAGTTGAAATTTAGCAGTATGTATTCCTTGAGTTTCTGGATGGCAGCCATGTACAAGGCTTCTTCTGGTCCACCATCTTCTGTCGGAAGATTGTCTTGGAGCCATTGGTGTAGAAGAGTCAGATGAGACACGGCATTCTCCTGAGTGATCGGCATTGTGAGGAGCCAAAAATCCTAGCATCATGGGAAAGTCAGTAGAGGCGCAGGCACTGGTCCTTTCTCCACCGATGACACATGGAACACGAGAGGAGCCATTCGGGACTATCTTAGGTAACGTCACATTCTGACATTTGATACAACTCAACAAAACCAAGGAAAATTAGGCAATTCCAGAGGAGCGCTCACGTCATGGGAAGAAGAGGCAGAATGGAGGAAAATATCCAAAAATACCGCAAAGGTTTCAGTGTCAGGATCCAAAAGAACAAAACAATCCAATGTTCTACACAATGTTCCACCTACAAAGTATAATAGACAGAGTTATAAATGGCATCATACCATTATATATATACTTAACAGATGAAAAGTATGGTTAACCAAAATGTCTAATTTCCTTATTTGATGTTTTGTACAGAGTTGCTGGGATACGTTTGGTCTGAAACCACATGAGATGGATGTCGGGGAGCAAATTATGGCCGTACGAGCTGCCAAGTCGGGGGGAAATACAAGGTTAGTCTATGGAGGGAGCCTGTCAGGACATATCACAGGACTGAACAACTAACAGGGCTGTGTAGGTCACATAAAGACAAGTCCAATGTCTATGGTGGTTTCACAGCTTCCTAAAAACATGACCTTTAATTGTGTCTTTTATTAATCTGGCAAGTGTCCAAAGGGTGTGGCCAAGCCATGGAAGTGTCCTGACTATTCTTCAGTAATCCAAGTAACGCAACGTAATATATTCCACAGTCTCTATATCTTTTGACATTTCGATGCGGTCAGCAGCAGACACTACTGAGGCAACCATTGCAGTGAATGGCAGCAGCTATATATGATCGTGTCGAAATGGTATCATTAAAGGCCAGGATACAAAGACCGTCGGGTAACACAGGTAACGGCAGTATAGTAGTGGTATCCAGTATGTTATTCTAAATGGTGGGGGGGCCAACAGCCAGACCCTGTACGGATCAGCTGTTCGGGGGACTGCTTCCGACGCCCATACTATACAGTGCACAAAGCCAAAAGCAGATAGCTCCATATCATGTACAGTGGCTAGGCGACGTTACTACAGCACGGCACTCATTGACGTCAATCCTAAAGACAGGCCATAAATATCTGATCAATGGGGAGGGGGACAGCCAAAACCTGCACAGATCAGCTATTTGGGGCTGCTTCTGATGTCCATTATATGAGAGATGACCTACAGTAACAGCACTCGGACACTATACAGGGTACAGAGCTATCTGCTTCCGGCTCTGTGAACCGTATTAGTTCGTGTCTCAGTTTATGGCCCCTCTCCCCACCATCCCTTTAAGGCTCTATTCACACTTGCTTTCATGAGGTTGAGCTAGGTTTCCCACAAGCTTCCAGTATTTTTTACAGCAAGAACAGCGCTGCAGAACAAGATGTTTTTGCTATCAAAAATATCACAACCCCATATAAAGGGAGTCTGTCACCAGAACCCAGCACATCAAGATGCCCCATTCCCCTGCCGATAGATAGGTTAGGGTCACCTGAATCATATGTCATTTTCCCCTTTATCGCCTTTTTTTGTCAATACGCAAATGAGCTCTTTGGAGTAACAAGGACGTCGCCATTGCTCTATAGAGGTATGCAGCAATGCCTTTGTTGTTCCAAAGAGCTCATTTGACACTGTATGATTCAGGTGACCCTAACCTATCTATCTCCCGGGCTAGGTTGACATGCTGGGTTCTGGGGACACACTCCCTTTAAATCATTTGGTAACAGATCCATCACATCAGAAGCCATGATGCTAGTGTGAACAGAGCCTATAACGTTGAGTACATGCATGCTCCATGATGGGATTTCACCCAAGGACCCAAAAGCCATAAGGGAACAGTACTAACCACCCAGCCACCATGCTACCCAAAAATGCTGCCAAATACATTACCTCACCAGGGGAAACGACTGCGTGCAAAGTTGTAATGTGATAATATGTGAGTCTGTAGGGTATAGATCTAGCCTTAGAGAGTTAACCCACATTTAAAGGAAGCGTCTCCTCAATCTAGTCCTGACTAAAAGCCTCATTATGAATAATCCAGACGCTGCATTTACCATCATCAGCATAACAATGCAAAGTGCACACAGAGCACGGCCATTAATAGGCCAAAGGGTGCTCAGTAATGGCCGAGCTACAACATTCAATAAGTACTTATGGTAAATTAGGATTATACACATTAAGGGTATTCACAGCCATCACGTGGGCCGACACATCTTCTCTTCCATCACCTTATCCCAAGAGAGGCTCCAAGAAACACCTCCGGATAAGAGCTGGCGAGCAATCCCATCCAGTAAGAGGATGCAAAGTCAGCACATCAGCAGAGCTTTCATAAAATAAGGTCATATACAGCAAGGCGGGCAGACAATTCATGGCATGTCCGGCCTGTTCTAGATCTCTAGTAAAGCTAATACGCAGGACTACCACCTGGAACAAGGAACAAAGGCGACCGATCTGCGTATATACTGCTGTAAAAGAGTGGGAAAGTGAGAAGGACGCTCAGACTGAATGTAAAAAAGGCTGTCCCATCAGGAATTGTATCCAGTCTGGACAATGCTCTGTGAGCTCAACACATCAGCAGCAGCTGCAGAAATCTCTCTACTACAATGTATCAATCTGTAGTCCAAATTATTGAGCTCACAGAGCATTGTCTAGACTGGATACATAAGTAGCAGCTGCACAAATCTCTCTGCTAGTTTGTACAATGTATCAGTCTGGAGTCCAGACTGCTGAGTTCGCAGAGCATTGTCTAGACTGGATACATCAGCGGCAGCTGCACAAATCTCTCTGCTACAATGTATCAGTCTGGAGTCCACAGCTCACATATTGTCCTTGACTGGATTCAAACTCAGGGCCCCATTTCGATCCAATAATTATAGAGCAGGTCCTATCCCCCTCTGTGATATCGGATCGGAACAGGACAGAATCCCCCCCATAGAAATGAACGAGTAACAGAAGGCACTCAGATGTCATCTGAGTGAAACCCGAGTGCCTTATGTTAAAAAAAAAAAAAAAAAAAAAAAAAAAAAATCGCCACCCACTCGGCCTGCACACTCGATTATTTATTATAACGGGTCCATGTAGGGGACCACGAGTCTAGGGGCAAAACTCAGAACAGGTCCTATTCACTACATGAAATGAATGAGTCCATGCAAGGCACGGACAATACATGGATATCATCCATGTTCCGTCGGTGCTGCTTTCCCACAAACCCGTAGACGCACACAACCGTGTACATGTAGCCTTAGTAAATGTGGACCATAGTGTGTGTGTTTATATGCACAAGGGAGCCCTTTAAGGAAGTCTCATGAACCTGACCTCTACAGAAAGTGTCATATCTGTGATCCCTCTAATCACTAAATTACTGCGAAGTCAGGCTAAGTTCACATCTACGTTGTTCTCCGTCGCAGTGTGCGTCCAAAATTGCTGGAAGAAAAAGTTTGACTTTTTCATCCGGAGGTTTTGGTTTTAAAGAACGGACAACCGATGGATCCCATTATGGTTAATGGGATCGGTTGGGCTCCATATCTGACCAGTGATGTAGCGGTCCGCTTATCCATTCTGTTCCTCTTAAGTGTGAACCTAGCCTTAATTTTCTTATTGTTTTTGTTCGATTCCATTAATATATATATATATATATATATATATATATATATATATATATTCATATATTCTGTATATATAGATATATATATATATATATATCTCATCTTCGTGTTACTGAAGCTACAGCCCAGAAATCAGCCTTGCTATTTTATAGTCATGTCCTCTGGAGAAGTCGCTGCCCTGTAACCCTCCAATGTACGGCTGTAATTACGTCCCCACATTGTCATTTTCTTGTGGCCGGGCAGTCACAGACTAGTCTTCTGCTGGGTAAAATGTCTACCGTTTACCCTATGGCTCGGTTACAAAGCCCAGCTGAGCATCCACTGAATACATTGTGGTTAGACAAGTATCATAAAAACACTGAGCGATGACACGGCGCAGTCTTCTTTCTAAAAACAGCCTGCCCTTTAGAAAGCAATTCCTCATAAACCATAGTGTGTACATGGATGTAACCACCATCTATGTATAAACACAGCACCAGGGGAGAAAAACAAAAAGACTTCTCTAACTTTTTCATGGTTCCCAAGGTTTTCATTAAATGGGAGCGATTATCAAAACTGCCAACAGGGCTGCCGTATGTTTATGTTTTGGCTGCCGAAATATTTACCGCCACCCTCGAGTATTCCTACCCATTCCCTAATGTTTACATTTTTTAAATATTTTTTTTTAATTTTCATTATCTATATTGAAAAATTTTCAGATTTTTTTTTTTTTTATTCTGGCTGACACTTCCTGTTCTGTAGATATCACTTCATAGCAGTCACCTCATTGTCATCATAGACAGGATTACAATGACAGATAACAACTATATATAGATAAGACAGCATCTATCATTCACAATAGGCTGACACTTCCTGTTCTGTAGAGATCATTCCACAGCAATCATCTCATTATCACCACAGGCAGGATTACAAATGCAGGCAATACCTCTATTTACATAAAATAGGATCCATCATTCACAATAGGCTGACACTTCCTGTTCTGCAGACATCACTTTACAGCAGTCACCTCATTATCTTGACATGCCAATTCTCAGGAATCACTCCACCTGCCATGTAAAAGAGCACCAGGGCTATGGAACAGAACTACTGAGCATGGGTGACCACCAGCACTTGACGCATTAGGTGTTCGTCCTCAGAAGGAATCAAGCGACCACTAGGGATGCCCTAACAAGTATGTAAGAGAAATATCTAGACACAGGGGTGATTTATTTCAATTATCTTAATTGAAAACTTTGTTTTGCCTGAAGTAACAGAAAATTGTAATAGTTATGGAACAACAATGTGAACTACTACAAGTAATCCAGGGACGAGGATTAATCCGAAGTTTAGACTGGAGAAAAACAAGTAAATCCTTCAGAGATTATGTTATTTAGTAGCAAAGGCCACAATGGAACAGATTTTACTTGGTACAAGGCCAACGGCTGCTTCAGATCTATAAAAAAAAAAATCAAGGTTTTCAGTAATCGGTGAAATAGTATCAGAGTAGCAATGACAAGGATATGAGAGACAGAGAACCTAAAACATGTTATCGGACATCATTGTAACAAGATGCCTCAGACTGCTCTGACAGCAACTTATCTTCTCTAGAACAAGAGGCTCAAAGACTTTAACTGCCCAATCCTTAACTCTCCTGACATCTGACACAAGGGGAACATCTGGAGGTTCCCAAACACAAGTTTGTCTAAACCCCTTAAGATCGTTGGGTATGTCCAATAAATATTTTGTGTGTGCATTAGGCATTAAAAGGAGTCTTTTACCAGAACCAGCATATCACCCCAGCCCTGCAGATAGATATGCTGGTTCTGGTGACACTAACCTATCTATCTGCAGGGCTGGGGTGATATGCTGGTTCTGGTGACACTAACCTATCTATCTGCAGGGCTGGGGTGATATGCTGGTTCTGGTGACACTAACCTATCTATCTGCAGGGCTGGGGGGGATATGCTGGGTCTGGTGACACTAACCTATCTATCTGCAGGGCTGGGGTGATATGCTGGTTCTGGTGACACTAACCTATCTATCTGCAGGGCTGAGGTGATATGCTGGGTCTGGTGACACTAACCTATCTATCAGCAGGGCTGGGGGGATATGCTGGTTGTGGTGATACTAACCTATCTATCTGCAGGGCTGGGGTGATATGCTGATACTGGTGACACTACCTATCTATCTGCAGGGCTGGGGTGATATGCTGGGTCTGGTGACACTAACCTATCTATCTGCAGGGCTGGGGGGATATGCTGGTTGTGGTGACACTAACCTATCTATCTGCAGGGCTGGGGTGATATGCTGGTTCTGGTGACACTAACCCATATCAGCCCAGTCCTGCAGATAGATAGGTTAGTGTCACCAGAACCAGCATATCACCACAACCAGCCAACCCCAGTCCCTGCAGATAAGATAGGTTAGTGTCACCAGAACCAGCATATCACCTCAGCCCTGTAGATAGATATCTGATATCTATCTGCAGGGCTGGGGTGATATGCTGGGTCTGGTGACTGTAACCTATCTATCTGCAGGGCTGGGATGATATGCAGGAGTCTGGTGACACTAACCTATCTATCTGCAGGGCTGGGGTGATATGCTGGGTCTGGTGACACTAACCTATCTATCTGCAGGGCTGGAGTGATATGCTGGTTCTGGTGACACAAACCTTTAAAAATTAACTATTTGGTAAAGTGGAAGGAAGGGTTAATATAAAAGACATAGCAAAAGGGACATAAATCTACCACAGGCAATCACAATTATTAGGACCGCTGACAACATCAAAAGAGAGGAAAATATGGGCAGAACTGGAAAGGACCAGACTAACCAAGTTTCCTAAAGAATAGAGTTATTTCCACAAAGCTTTCCCAGATGCAGAAGAGACATTGTATATTTGACAGAGTATAATGTTAGGAATAACGTTATGTAACTTGTATTTTTAGGTAAGTAAGATGTCTTTATAATCTTTTGATTATAAATTAATATTGTGGATCCATGCAGTAATACTACTTAGATACCTTACATACTGTATATACACTATATGGAGAGACGTATTGTCCCCAGATATATATACACATATACAGTATATACACTATATGCAGAGATATATTGTACCCTCCTCCTAATCCCCATTGCCCCCGGTGTATATAATCCAGCCCCTCGCCCTGCAGTTGCCTTTACACACTTTAGTGACATAATGGCCGGTTCTCTGGAGATCACTGAATCCAGCCGGGTTCTGTAATAGGAGACACCTAAAATGTCTTCCCTCCTAGATATTCTGCCATTACCTGTGAGCGGAACCGCAGCAAGTCAGCCACAAAACACAAGCAGACCACGTAAACTTACAGAGCGGGTGCGCCACCGAGTGATGAGAAGGAAAGTGCAGAAAAGTCACCAACACTCTGCTGACTCCATAACTGCAGAGTCCAAACCTCCTCCGGTATTAACATCAACACAAAAACTCTGCCCGCCGGGAGATACGTGGCATGGAAGGGTGTCCATGGCCGAGCAGCTGTATGAAAGACGTACATCACCAAGCTCAATGCCAAGTGTCAGACGGAGCGATGTAAAGTACAATGCGAAGTGTCAGATGGAGGGTGTAAAGCACAATGCCAAGTGTCAGACGGAGTGGTGTAAAGTACAATGCCAAGTGTCAGACGGGGGGGTGTAAAAAAAAAAGGCAAAAGTGAGAGGGGGGGGGGGGAAAAAAAAAAAAAAGTGTCAGACGGAGTGGTGTAAAGTACAATGCCAAGTGTCAGATGTAGCAGTGTAAAGTACAATGCCAAGAGTCAGATGTAGGGTGAATGTACAAGCCAGTCAGATGGAGCGGTGTAAAGTACAATGCCAAGTGTCAGACGGAGTGGTGTAAAGCACAATGCCAAGTGTCAGACAGAGCGATGTAAAGTACAATGCCAAGAGTCAGATGGAGGGGTGTAAAGTACAATGCCAAGTGTCAGACGGAGTGGTGTAAAGCACAATGCCAAGTGTCAGACAGAGCGATGTAAAGTACAATGCCAATCAGATGGAGCAGGGTAAAGCACAATGCCAAGCGACAGACGGAGTGGTGTAAAGCACAATGTCACCATTGGGCTCTTGAGTGGTAGAAACGTGTTCTATGCATTGACCAATCTTCTCTATCTGGCAGTCTGATAGACCAGTTTTGGTTTGGTGAATGCCAGGATAACGTTACCTGTCTGACTATGAAGTGCCAGTTGTAGAGTTTGGTGGAGGAGGGGTTATACTACAGGGTTGTTTTACAGGGGTCTTAACTTTTCAGCAGACTAAGTGCACAAATCAAGGTTCATAAAGACATGATTGGGGGATTTTGGTGTGGAAAAACTTGAATGTCCACAAAGAGCCTTGACCTCAACTCCATCCAAACACCTAAGGGATGAACTAAAATGAAGAGCGAGAGCCAGGCCCTCTCAATGTCCATCATCTGTGTCTGACCTCACAAAGGTTCTTCTGGATAAATGGGCAAAAATTCCCACAGACACCTCCAAAATCTTGTCGAAAGCCTTCCCAGAAGAGCAGATTTAGAGTGGGATGTCCTAAAATGTCTGATAGGTGTAATAGGTACTAAGTCCAATTATTTTCTCAATATAGTGTAGATCGATAGACAGACAGACTGATAGATTTATTACAGATTTGCTTATTTGTGAATACACGACAGCATGCTGAAGGAATAACTTGTGAAATCACAGGCCATGAATATGGATAAACCATGAAAAAAGGCTGCGGTTTTATGGATTAGAACAGCGTGTTCGCTATAAAGAAAGGAAAATAAATTGCTTTCAGGTCAGAAAGTCGAAACGTAGCAACTAGATCCAAAAAGGATGCTGAATGTCACACACAAGTCACACATACAAACTGTTCATATTAACATTGTGCCGCAGACATCAACAATCGGTGCAGAATAAGTACAGGCGTGTTCCATGTCAGTCAACTTCACAAAACATCTGTGATGAATATCGTAGGCAGCTGTAGAAATTATACATGTAGAATAAAGAGCCAGAACAGATCTTTTATTATATACCTCTACTAGGGTACTCAGACATCTACGTAACTCCCATTGAAATAAATGGACCCTCTTAGACGTACACTTTTGGAACGGTAAAAAATATTGCTGCAGTAGTATACATAGCCTAAAAGGGGGAGCTCACGAATAACACTCACCTCCAATACACAGGTGGTAAATGTATGCTCTTTGCAAGGAGGGTAGAATCAATTCCCGTCACCTCCACCCATGAAGAAATAAATGGGGGTCCCACATGGGCTTAGTCCGAACGAAGGGGAGGTGACATGGGATGGGAACCAACAGCTCACTTATCCATGCCCCCTTAATTACAAACCCGCCTCCGAATGGGTCACTGAGAATCATTTTAATCTAATTTTATGACGTCCTATAGCCAACAGCCATCGGGGATCATAACATTAGGTTAAAAGGAGGTGTAATAGGGTGTCTGACTGTGTACACATGGTAAACAGCAGTTATTTATAAGGAGCCATTTGGGCTCCAAAAGAGCCGGCTCACTAAAAAAAAGTTCTCATCACTAGTAATGGGTGTCGGACCCAATCGATCAGATACTGATGAGATATCTCATCAGTACCAAAAATGTTCAGATCCTGGACAACCCCTTTAATATGAAAACAATGTGTGCCAGCACTGTGTTAAAATTCTCACTTCAGGTAAGGGTGGGTTCACACCTGCGCTTCAGTCCGTCCGCTGCCAATCCGAGTGAAAATCTCGGGGAACGGGATTGGCATTAGATGCCGACAGGTTAGCAACACATTGGTTAAAAACCCATTCATTTGAATGGGTTTTTAAAACAATGCGCGGGTGTCCGATTGCACCCTCTGTGCTGCGTATCCTTTTTCTTCGTCGGAAACAAAGTCGGACATGCAGGACTTCGTGTCCGACGAAAAAAAACGGCTTCGCAGCGCAGAGGGTGCAATCGGACACCCGCGCATTGCTTAAAAACCCATTCAAATGAATAGGTTTTTAACCAATGCGTCGCTAACCTGTCGGTATCCGATGCCAATCCCGTTCCCCGAGATTTTCACTCGGATTGGCAGCGGACGGACTGAAGCGCAGGTGTGAACCCACCCTAAGAGTTTGCGACAGGACCTGCAAAAAAAAAAAAAACGTTGCAGAAAGATTTCCAACTCCCATTTGCTTCAATAAGAGTTTCAGGCAGATTACCCCCAAAGATCGGGCGGGCGCTTCTTTTTTCTGATAGCTGATTCCTTCATGAAGCATCTGCCTCCCATTGATATTAATGGGAGGTGGAATTTTGTGGTGGATTGTGCCATAAAACTCCTCCGTGTGAACCTGACCATAGAATTCTGAAGTAAAGTAAGCCAATGAATAGGTGACAAACTTCAGAATCAGTCACTGTGTTAAATCTGGCACATTTTTAGACAACATCAGTAGTAAATCTATCCTACGGGCTTCTATATAACAGCGCTGAAGTCTGACAAAGACCCCAGCTCTAGTCACACTTTTATACCCCTGTAGGCACCTTACTTGACCAATCAATAAATCTTCCCATGATCCCAGAAACCAATCAAAACTTGTTACCGGGTCAAAGGGAAATACTTCCCTGAGACCTGTGTGACATTGCCTGTAACAGTGGCCAATCACAGGCCGTCGCTGGGCCACCAAAATCTGCCCAGCTACCAGCAGAGAAGAATACTTCCCGCCAAAATTACCTCAAGGAGCTGACCATGGATGCCAATGATCCTGAGGGTCACCTTCGTAGGGTCCAGGCTCTCCTATCATGGCTGTAGTTTGCACTTTTTTCACAAGTGACTTTTCTAGTATTTTATACTCAGTAACTGGGCAGGGAAAATCTGAAAAAGCATAATACTGAGAACACATATACAAGCATGATTCATGTTGGTTTTTTGGATGTGAATAATACCCTGCTCCTCAGCACTATTGCCCAGTGTGAACTCAACCTAAGAGGATTTCACCAGCCCCATATACTTAGTAATTACAGCTGCGAGCGTACCATGCTGCCTCATACCCATTACCCACCAGCCTGGCTCTGCCGCCTGGGCACACGTTTTACCAGTGAATCAGAGCACCCTGTAATAACATTAGTCTTGGATTTGGTTATATGACATGTCGTAGATTTTTCATGAGCTCATTCTCCTGCTCGCTCGCTGGCGTATGTAATTATTCCAGCCGGAAACACTTTTCTAACTAAGTGCACAAGGTTGCCGGGTTTGGCTAAGTATGGATTAAATAGGCAATTAGTTTAATTGCTTGCAGAAGTGATATCAGAAAAAGATGGAAAATCTGCCGAGTTGTGCAATAATATAGGAGTAGGGGAGGTATTGCTGCAGTAGAGGGGCTGTCAGAGTTCATACAAAGGGCACTACACTTGTCCATTGGCCGCATCTGGTATTGCAGCTCAGGCCCATCCACTCGAAAAGGATGCATAGTATGCCAATGAATTATTGCCTGTCAGTGTTACACAGACAGACAAATTAATAGGCCTTACTTCTGGCATGGTCAAATAGGGGGCTGCTTATGGCAGACGTAGGGCATTTGTTGGGCTAGGTTCACACTTGCGCTGGGCTTTTCGTCGTTCGGGTTCGTCACGGGACTCAAACGACGGAGAGCTCATCCGCTAAAAAAGCAGTTATCCCCGGACCTCATAAGCTATAATGGAGTCCACCAGGTTTCCACCATTTTTATACTGAAACCTCCTCGGTGAGCCTAGCCTTAGTTGGGTTTTGCCATGGTAACCCATTTGTGACCTCTAATCGAATTACATTGCGAGGTGCCAATAAACTGACAGAGGGAGACCCTACTGACTGCAGCATCTAAGGAATGAAGTATCTTGGATTAGCAAAAGCTCAACTGCTAGGGCTTATTCACATGACAGTTTTTAACGGCCATCAAAAAACATAACATGCTCTTATCTTTGTCCATCAAAACGGAAGTAAATACAGCTGTGTGA
This sequence comes from Leptodactylus fallax, assembly GCA_947044405.1. Lineage (NCBI taxonomy): Eukaryota > Metazoa > Chordata > Amphibia > Anura > Leptodactylidae > Leptodactylus > Leptodactylus fallax. Next base: position 637,103 of record CAMRHE010000483.1, read on the forward strand.
ATATCCCCATTGACATGGTCTTGGGTTTTATAACAGCCACGCGTTATGTCCGTTATCCACTGCCATGTGAATATATCCCTTCCATGGACCTTTTTCGTGGACTATAGTGACATACGACATAAGAGAAGAAGCACTTGTCTTTTATACTCTCACTCCCTTTATGATCCACACCTGGTTTTGGTCCACCGAAAACCTGAATGCGTGAACAACCCCCAAACACAACTAGACATCCACTGTTGATCGCAGGGGCCCAGTTTTTGTGCCAGTGTAAGGCAGGGGCACATGTAAGGCATGAACTCATAACTTTAGACATTGTAAAACTGTATATACGTCATAGAGTATTATAGGGCTAAATAGGAAAACACAAGCACTGCAAATAAGATCCTGTGATCACTGCAGCATCAGCACCAACGTACGTCTGTAGCCTGAGAGTACTGAGGTGAATTCACATATGGCATATATGTTGCAGAAAGTTCTGCAACTGAGATTCTTTTCAATGGGCTTCTTTTGGTAGAAATAACATGGATGTCTGCCAACCCTCTTCAGACCAACACAGCAATCACAGAAAGTCTGCAACAAATTAACTTCAAAATATCAAATAAAACACAAATTAACCAATCACAATCGTTAAAAGGATTCTCAGGAAATCGCAACACAATAATGACTGCCAAAATAGCATCTGAGACGACTGTCATTCAGTTTTCAAGTGTGCACATTGGAGGGCTTGCTATTTATTATCAGGCGCTGTGTGAGTGCAGCTGCTGCCGATGTTTCAACACTTTGTGAAATGTGATAGATAGCGACAATTAGAGGCCGCTCACAAGTCATGACACTTCAAAGAGGCTTCAGACACCAGGCTCCGGCCTGCAAGACGACAGAGCTGCCGAGCGCCCTCCTTATCACAAAGCCCAGGCTTCAGCTGGAGCCGAAAAAACTCCCAAGGACGGATCGCACCAATCGTCTGACTTCAAATGCCTTTCATTTTTATCTAAAATGTCTTTTCGGAATCAAAATAAATCTGGATATTTTAATTATATGGATTAATTTGTAAAATGACCAGCTTCAGCAGTTCATCGCAGACTCTTGTATCAGCTAGTAGTGATTCCATTTCAGTGTATGGGAGGGAAATTCACTTGAATGAGGTCCCGAATATTCTGTAATAATTCTCACTAGGACCAAGTGATCTGAACGAAACAACATGCCATGTGCTCCTCGGTATATGGAGCGGTAACACGATTCGCAATTCGGCCCCTTTTTGCAGCTCTTTGACATGTTGAATAAGATCTCCCGGCTTTCTGTGCTCGGTGTCTCAGAGGTTTCGTAGACGACTGCTCTAGACAACATTGCTCGTCATCAATTGGTTCCTACAACATTATTGGATGACCTCTGCCATGAGAAGGTATCAATGATCCCATCGTTCCCACTTTCCATACCATCTTCTGAATAAAACCCTTTGAGGGTACGTCATGAACACCATCTGACATCGTTTTGGTGACCCAATAGGCTCGTATCTTGAAGATGCGCTGCTCAACACGCTGCCACCCATCCTAGAAACCGTATAACCCCTTTGACTCTTAGGCTGTATTCAGACCACTAATTTCCAGGTCCAGGGACATTTTTCATGGCCATTTTGCCTCCAAGGGGAATCCCTTTTCATGGATCCCTCATAGTTTTTAGTCTACTGAAGGATCAGCAAAAAATGACAAAAATAGAACGTCCTATTTTTTATGGTCTGTTAAAAATCAATTAATTTGAGCTATTCACAGGACTGATTTTTTTGACAGTCCATTATGCCGTTTTCACAGAACCCTCAATGTTCCTTTTTCACAGAAGTTTTGCACATGGGTCGTCTGAATACAGCCTAAAATAACATACTCACTGTCTTAGGGCTTTGTAGCCTTGAAAACAAGACAGTCCAGGAGTGCCCTCCATTTAAGGCCCTATTACATGGGCCCACTAATGGACCGATAACTGAAAGCAAGTGTTGAACACTTTTTCCTGTTAATTGGCCAATGAAAAGTGTTGGTGATCATTTGAATTGTAGGGTGATCCATATAATCTGAACCTGCTATTCCCTTCTCCACTACTTTTCTTGTGCTGCACCAGTACTCTGGAGTGCACTACCATGGACAATCAAATTAAATCCCAACATGCACAGGTTTAAGTGTAACCTTAAAAAAAAAAAAAAAACTTAATAGGCCTATTTGTTCTTTTAGCTGAAGAATGACTATGATAAAAGGACATGAATGAATTTTACAATTCAGGAGTCTCAGGAAATTTGGCTGACAACACTGAAGTAGTCGTACTAGATATAAATATAACATAGCCATATCTCAATAGGCCTTCAACAGACTTGAGTTTATACTTAGTTGACATATTTTTCATTTTTAGGGGAAATGCTCTCCAAGAGTTTTCCTCAGACTATGTGCGGTCACATCCAACGATTCATTAAGGGTCTACACACTCCCCGGTCCCATTGTTAGTAATTATACCATAATCAAAGGGCGCGTTTCCTCAAGGAGCCTTCATTTCCACTAATTTCCTTTCATTTGTTTCCCAAACATTCCACATTTTGGTTGAGATTACAGAGGACACTGGAGGGCGAGAGGCATTATTAACCATTTGAAGAACATAGAATGATCTTTTAAAAAGAATTTGTAAAAATTTCCCTGAGTCTTTATTTATACCACATATACAGTGGGGAAAAAAAGTATTTAGTCAGCCACCATTTGTGCAAGTTCTCCCACTTAAAAAGATGAGGCCGGCCTGTAATTGTCATCATAGGTAGACCTCAACTATGAGAGACTAAATGAGAAAACAAATCCAGAAAATCATTGTCTCATTTCTTAAGCATTTATTTGCAAATATGGTGGAAAATAAGTATTTGGTCACCTACAAACAAGCAAGATTTCTGGCTCTCACAGACCTGTAACTTCTTCTTTAAGAGGCTCCTCTGTCCTCCACTCATTACCTGTAGTAATGGCTCCTGTGTGACATTGTTATCAGTATAAAAGACACCTGTCCACAACCTCAAACAGTCACACTCCAAACTCCACTATGGTGAAGACCAAAGAGATGTGGAAGGACACCAGAAACAAAATGGTAGCCCTGCACTAGGCTGGGAAGACTGAATCTGCAATAGGCAAGCAGCTTGGTGTGAAGAAATCACCTGTGGGAGCAATAATTAGAAAATGGAAGACATACAAGACCACTGATAATCTCCCTCCATCAGGGGCTCCACGCAAGATCTCACCCCGTGGGGTCAAAATGATCACAAGAACGGTGAGCAAAAATCCCAGAACCACACGGGGGACCTAGTGACTGACCTGCAGAAAGCTGGGACTAATGTAACAAAGGCTACCGTCAGTAACACACTACGCCGCCAGGGACTCAGATCCTGCAGTGCCAGACGTGTCCCCCTGCTTAAGCCAGTACATATCCGGGCCCGTCTGAAGTTTGCTAGAGAGCATTTGGATGTTCCAGAAGACTATTGGGAGAATGTCATATGGTCAGATGTAACCAAAGTAGAACTGTTTGGTAGAAACACAACTCGTCGTGTTTGGAGGAGAGTGAATGCTGAGTTGCATCCAAAGAACACCATACCTACTGTGAAGCATGGGGGGGGGGCAACATCATGCTTTGGAGCTGTTTCTCTGCAAAGGGACCAGGATGACTGATCCGTGTACATGAAAGAATGAATGGGGCCATGTATCGTGAGATTTTGAGTGCAAACCTCCTTCCATCAGCAAGGACATTGAAGATGAAACGTGGCTGGGTCTTTCAGCATGACAATGATCCCAAGCACACCGCCAGGGCAACGAAGCAGCGGCTTCGTAAGAAGCATTTCAAGGTCCTGGAGTGGCCTAGCCAGTCTCCAGATCTCAGCCCCATAGAAAACCTTTGGAGGGAGTTGAAAGTCCGTGTTACCCAGCGACAGCCCCAAAACATCCCTGCTCTAGAGGAGATCTGCATGGAGGAATGGGCCAACATACCAGCAACAGTGTGTGCCAACCTTGTGAATACTTACAGAAAACGTTTGACCTCTGTCATTGCCAACAAAGGATATAGAACAAAGTATTGAGATGAACTTTGGTTATTGACCAAATACTTATTTTCCACCATAATTTGCAAATAAATTCTTAAAAAATCAGACAATGTGATTTTCTGGATTTGTTTTCTCATTTTGTCTCTCATAGTTGAAGTCTACCTATGATGACAATTACAGGCCGGCCTCATCTTTTTAAGTGGGAGAACTTGCACAATTGGTGGCTGACTAAATACTTTTTTTCCCCCACTGTACATGTGGCTGTGGTACAAGGATGCAGATATATAGTCATGGTAAAGGCCAGGAGGAGGTCATGGGGCAGAAGTCAGGAACTAGAAAAGACAACCATGCCACCCCCATGACTGTATAGGTATGATCTGTCTATTTAGAAGAATGTAGAGAGAAGAAATGTTACCCTCTCCCCTAGCAGGCAGAGATGGCACTGTCTCCAGCTGCCCATGTGATGCTTTGCCTAGTCATCATATAAAAATTAAGATGGCGTCTGATCAGAGCATATAGAATAATGAATTATAGGGATTGTAGTTGCAATGTATATAAAAAAATGTAGAATGTGAAAGATCAGGGAGGGGTGCAGGAATGGGAAATTGTGTTTTCTCTGAACGGGTTCTTTAAAACCCACCAATAATGGAGAAGGTAACTTTTCAAAAGGTGATACCCTCACTGATCCCTATTCCGGTCTGGCTCCCTACTGGTCTTTACACTGTAGTGTCTCTTAAGTCTCCAACTACTGGCCACATGAGTGACACGCCTCAGTCTACAATTGGCTGAGCAGGAATTTCCAGGCATTTCCTGTGTGTTTCTCACGATAACAGGAAGTAAAGACCAAAGGGTGGATCGGGGCAGGCTCAGAACTGAAGCGACACAAGAATCAATGAGGACAAGTATCACTTTTTTATGTTAAGACCCCCCCCCATTGTAAGCAGGTTTCTATATATTTCTATTTAATTGATAAAATCAAAATTGCAGAAATGCAGCTTTTTCTGTTGCAGATTTTGTTGTGTTTTTTTGAGTCAAGGCTACAAATTGAAAGGGGAAAAATCCGTGTGACCATAGCCTAAATGGGTTTTGTGGGACTATGATATTGAGCTCCACTTCCTCTTCTCAGGCCAGTGACATCATGTCCACTGGTCACATGGCCAAGCTCTAATTCAGTCCCATTTAAATGAATGAGGCTGAGTTGCAATACCAAGTACATCCACTATACAATGTATGGCGCTGTGCAACTAAGAAGTTTAGAGGCCGCAGCAATCAATATCATAGCCCCGGAAAACTCCCTTTAACATGACACAATGAATCTCTACCCACCATAACATAATCACTGTGCAGTCTTAGCTGCTTCAGTGCATCTAGAAGAAAGTCAAATCTACTCACTAAATGTGTTCTGCAATGCGGTTTGGTATTGTGGCTTGATATGCACATGGTCATGTGCATGAGGAACTACGTGGGGAGGGGGGCGCTAGTCTGTAAAATAAGTTAGGGCGTCAGAAATACTTACTTTCTTTTAGGAAAAAACGCCCTAATAAATCTCTCTGTATAAACAGTTTTACCAGTCCAACAAAAACAAATTTTTTTTTTCAAGATAATTTTTTTTGGAAAATGATATTTGTCTTAAATATGTAATATATCTCCGGGAGCCAAAACTAAAGTCAAAGAAGTTTTATTGCCATAACTATATATATAAATGACTGCTTAAAATGGAAATTTAATTTCGCATCCTAGAAAAAAATTAGAATAATGAAAAATAAAAAAAAAAATGAATTTCACTTTGTGCCAGTCCATAGACTTTGTTGAGTGGTTGACAATTGGGAGGTCTCAAAGGTTATTTTTCATCATTTTTAGAAACAAAAAGAACGCCGCCTGGGTAGGTCAAGGCCAAGAATAAACCACATCACACAGTAAGACGTCAACGCTTTGCTTGATTGTACAGAATTCCTGCTCGTACCTGCCAGACTACATGTGAGGGGATGACAGACAGGTACAATTTACACAAACAGCTAAAAATATGTTCAAAGTTGTGTGTAATTATGTGTAACAGGACCCTGGGAGATCTCCGATATATCTCAGATCTGAGCCCAATATTTCAACCACAGAGGAATGTAAAATGGAGATATTGATGGATGACTGGTTCGGGTGCAGTTACTGGATGTTTGCTTTGTTGTAGGGCTACATTATGATAGTGAGTGCAGCTCTGGAGTATAATACAGGATGTAACTCAGGATCAGTACAGGATAAGTAATGTAATGTATGTACACAGTGACTGCACCAGCAGAATAGTGAGTGCAGCTCTGGAGTATAATACAGGATGTAACTCAGGATCAGTACAGGATAAGTAATGTAATGTATGTACACAGTGACTGTACCAGCAGAATAGTGAGTGCAGCTCTGGAGTATAATACAGGATGTAACTCAGGATCAGTACAGGATAAGTAATGTAATGTAGGTATACAGTGACTGTACCAGCAGAATAGTGAGTGCAGCTCTGGAGTATAATACACGATGTAGCTCAGGATAAGTAATGTAATGTATGTACACAGTGACTGCACCAGCAGAATAGTGAGTGCAGCTCTGGAGTATAATACAGGATGTAACTCAGGATCAGTACAGGATAAGTAATGTAATGTATGTACACAGTAACTGTACCAGCAGAATAGTGAGTGCAGCTCTGGAGTATAATACAGGATGTAACTCAGGATCAGTACAGGATAAGTAATGTAATGTAGTGTATGTACACAGTGACTGCACCAGCAGAATAGTGAGTGCAGCTCTGGAGTATTATACAGGATGTAACTCAGGATCAGTACAGGATAAGTAATGTAATGTATGTACACAGGGACTGCACCAGCAGAATAGTGAGCGCAGCTCTGGAGTATAATACAGGATGTAACTCAGGATCAGTACAGGATAAGTAATGTAATGTATGTACACAGTGACTGCACCAGCAGAATAGTGAGTGCAGCTCTGGAGTATAATACAGGATGTAACTCAGGATCAGTACAGGATAAGTAATGTAATGTATGTACACAGTGACTGTACCAGCAGAATAGTGAGCGCAGCTCTGGTGTATAATACAGGATGTAACTCCGGATCAGTACAGGATAAGTAATGTAATGTAATGTATGTACACAGTGACTGTACCAGCAGAATAGTGAGTGCAGCTCTGGAGTATAGTACAGGATGTAACTCAGGATCAGTACAGGATAAATAATGTAATGTATGTACACAGTGACTGCACCAGCAGAATAGTGAGTGCAGCTCTGGAGTATAATACAGGATGTAACTCAGGATCAGTACAGGATAAGTAATGTAATGTATGTACACAGTGACTGTACCAGCAGAATAGTGAGCGCAGCTCTGGTGTATAATACAGGATGTAACTCCGGATCAGTACAGGATAAGTAATGTAATGTATGTACACAGTAACTGTACCAGCAGAATAGTGAGTGCAGCTCTGGAGTATAATACAGGATGTAACTCAGGATCAGTACAGGATAAGTAATGTAATGTAGTGTATGTACACAGTGACTGCACCAGCAGAATAGTGAGTGCAGCTCTGGAGTATTATACAGGATGTAACTCAGGATCAGTACAGGATAAGTAATGTAATGTATGTACACAGGGACTGCACCAGCAGAATAGTGAGCGCAGCTCTGGAGTATAATACAGGATGTAACTCAGGATCAGTACAGGATAAGTAATGTAATGTATGTACACAGTGACTGCACCAGCAGAATAGTGAGTGCAGCTCTGGAGTATAATACAGGATGTAACTCAGGATCAGTACAGGATAAATAATGTAATGTATGTACACAGTGACTGCACCAGCAGAATAGTGAGTGCAGCTCTGGAGTATAATACAGGATGTAACTCAGGATCAGTACAGGATAAGTAATGTAATGTATGTACACAGTGACTGTACCAGCAGAATAGTGAGCGCAGCTCTGGTGTATAATACAGGATGTAACTCCGGATCAGTACAGGATAAGTAATGTAATGTATGTACACAGTGACTGTACCAGCAGAATAGTGAGTGCAGCTCTGGAGTATAATACAGGATGTAACTCAGGATCAGTACAGGATAAGTAATGTAATGTATGTACACAGTGACTGTACCAGCAGAATAGTGAGTGCAGCTCTGGAGTATAATACAGGATGTAACTCAGGATCAGTACAGGATAAGTAATGTAATGTATATACACAGTGACTGCACCAGCAGAATAGTGAGTGCAGCTCTGGAGTATAATACAGGATGTAACTCAGGATCAGTACAGGATAAGTAATGTAATGTATGTACACAGTGACTGCACCAGCAGAATAGTGAGTGCAGCTCTGGAGTATAATACAGGATGTAACTCAGGATCAGTACAGGATAAGTACTGTAATGTAGTGTATGTACACAGTGACTGCACCAGCAGAATAGTGAGTGCAGCTCTGGAGTATTATACAGGATGTAACTCAGGATCAGTACAGGATAAGTAATGTAATGTATGTACACAGTGACTGCACCAGCAGAATAGTGAGCGCAGCTCTGGAGTATAATACAGGATGTAACTCAGGATCAGTACAGGGTAAGTAATGTAATGTATGTACACAGTGACTGCACCAGCAGAATAGTGAGCGCAGCTCTGGAGTATAATATAAGGATGTAACTCAGGATCAGTACAGGATATGTAATGTAATGTATGTACCCAGTGACTGCACCAGCAAAATAGTGAGTGCAGCTCTGGAGTATAATACAGGATGTAATTCAAGATACGTCAACATACTACTGACTTTGTACTATTAATCAACATCTTCCATTAGATTACTTCCAGTATTTTATATAAATGTACAGTATATTACGGTATTACCTCTCAGTCCCATGATGCAGTATGTAGTGAATTGGTCCGTAGATCTAGTTAATTCATATTTATGTTATACACAGGAAATCTGTCCGGCTGCCAAGCAGCAGTCAGGAAGCTGATTGAGAATGATAAAGTATGCACGACTTAGATGGTTTCCCTTATAATGAGCAAAATCCCAGCTATGAGATCCAGTTTCAACCCTCAGTGGCTGCAGCAGGAAGCGCCGTTACCTTATTAATAACCACAGAGGATGAAATATAGAGATTGGGGTAAATTGATGTGAAAAGGCCAATATCGACGTTATCTCACAGGCCATTTGTTTATGTCATAGCCTTATTGTTTCTACACATACCGAAAAAGAAATAACGCATGTGAGGCTGATAAATCACATGTAATGTATCAAGATAATATCAGAAAATGTGTTTTTTTCCTAATAAGCTAAAGAAAAACATTCCATAGACTGAACTAGGGGATTTCTCTTAAAGGGGGTTTCCAGTCTGAGGGCTGTTTTTGATACTGATGGCTTATCCTCAGGATAAATTGGTGGGAGTCTGACAACCGACCCTACACCGATCAGCTTCTGACTCTATAACCAATATAAGGGACACAGCCAGAAGCAGAAGGCTCTGTCCACTGTATAGCGGTGGTGCGGGTGTACTGCCGCTCTGCTCCCACTCAAGTGAATAAGAGCAGAGCTATAATATTCTTGTCAGACCCCCACTGAGCTAATAACAATGGCCTACCATGAGGATAGGTCACCAGTATCAAAAATGGCCCCAGCACAGAAAACCCTTTTAAAAAGGTTGATTGGCCCAGTAAAAAATTTTAATAGGCTCAAAGGGGAAAAAAAGTAAAAATCAGCCATAATGAACTCACCAATCCCCTGTGGCTCTCATTCCGGTGCTGACCAGGTCCCTTTTAACACTAAGGAAATGACCACTCTGTCAAGTATTTGCCGGCGCCGCGGCAGCTGAGGTGGAGTTACCTCTGTAGCCAGCGATTAGTGGAGTGGTTACTTATGTGTGTTGAGAAGGATCAGGACATGGAGACTAGGGGCCACACTGCAACAGAAACATTTATTTTTGCTGCTTTAGGGGCCCATCAGGAGGACATAATATAATGCCCCCTCAAGTACCACACACTATAGTGTCCCCTAGGTGCCCTCAAATAGTATAGTACCCCTTCAGGGTCCCGCACACTATAATGTAACATAGTATAGTGTCCCTACAAGTACCACACACTATAGTGCCCCTGGGTGCCCTCACAAAATATAGTACCCATTCAGGTCTCACACATTATAATGTCCCCTAGGTGCCCTTATATAGTATAGAGCCCCCTCAGGTACCACACACTATAGTGGCCACTAGGTGCCCTCACATTGTATAGTACCCTTTCAGATCTCATACACTATAGTGACCCCTAGGTGTCGTAACATAGTATAGTGCTCCTTCAGGTACCACACACTATAGTGCCCCCTAGGTGCCCTCAAATAATATAGTAACCCATCAGGTCCCACACATTATAATGTCTCCTTGGTGCCCTCACATAGTATAGCATGACATAGTATACCTGCCCTACCTGATCTACTTTTACTAATAACCCATGTCTGACCCCGGCTTGTTCCTGATCTCTAAACCTGTGCTTCCAGACCTGACCTCTTGCCTGGAGCAGAAACTATGCCAGCCCAGACTTCGGCCCGTACCTGACTACTGCTAGCAACCTGGTGGTCCCCTGCAATAAAGACCAGATCCCTACATGGGGTGAGAACCTGAGGAACACTTAGACAGTGACCTCCAGAGTAGCCTAAAGCCAAAACGGTTAGGTGGCCAAATTGGTCCACTCCATTTGCCCATCACAATTAGTTTACAAGGACAGGGGAACTTGAGTAATGAAAAGTTATATAATGTCACAATATACTTTATATAGGATTATTTATATTTATATGTGATTTCCTCACAGTTAACAAGAACTAGAAAATTAGAAAACTACTGAATAGACCTTATATCTATGCACTTTTTTTTTTTTAGATGAAAGGCCTTGCTCTTTAATATGTGATAATTCCTGCTGATATAAAGTATTTGACAACTTAGCATAGTCTTTTTTCGGGGTGGGGGTATACTCAATATATTCAGCGCTCATATGACTAATGTATAAAATTAGCAGTGTGGCGTCACCCCATTAAGGGCTATATCGGACGCAAGCAAAGTTTTTTCTAATCCACCTGTCATTATGTGTAGAAAGCTTGTAAACCTGGCATGGGATTTCATTTCATGGGGAGAGGCTATATTTTACCTCTGGTCAGTGTATACAGTGGACAAGCAGTCAGGGGGGTGGTGATCACATCGCTGCTTATTTTTCACAGGGATGTGACCCTTATAGCAGCTCCACACGAAACAGAGGCATCATATGGCTGCGTGCATGAGGCCTATGGTTGTTAGGCTGGGTTCACATCACATATGTAATGTATGTTTAGCCTGTATGCTGAGAAAGCTTCCCAAGCACACGTTAAATGCATTTATAGGGTTATACTAGCCAGAGGGAGGCACAAAGAGTCCAGATGGACTGTAAATGTCAGTATACTACAAAAAAATAAAAAAATAAAAATAAATAAATATATATATATATATATATATATATATATATACAGTACAGACCAAAAGTTTGGACACACCTTCTCATTCCAAGAGTTTTCTGTATTTTCATGACTATAAAAAATGTAGATTCACACTGAAGGCATCAAAACTATGAATTAACACATGTGGAATTATATACTTAACAAAAAAGTGTGAAACAACTGAAAATATGTCTTATATTCTAGCTTCTTCAAAGTAGCCACCTTTTGCTTTGATTACTGCTTTGCACACTCTGGCATCTCTTGATGAGCTTCAAGAGGTAGTCACCTGAAATGGTTTTCACTTCACAGGTGTGCCCTGTCAGGTTTAATAAGTGGGATTTCTTGCCTTATAAATGGGGTTGGGACCATCAGTTGTGTTGTTCAGAAGTCAGGTGGATACACAGCTGATAGTCCTACTGAATGGAGTGTTAGAATTTGTATTATGGCAAGAAAAAAGCAGCTAAGTAAAGAAAAACGAGTGGCCATCATTACTTTAAGAAATGAAGATCAGTCAGTCCGAAAAATTGGGAAAACTTTGAAAGTGTCCCCAAGTGCAGTGGCCAAAACCATCAAGCGCTACAAAGAAACTGGCTCACATGAGGACCGCCCCAGGAAAGGAAGACCAAGAGTCACCTCTGCTGCGGAGGATAAGTTCATCCGAGTCACCAGCCTCAGAAATCGCAGGTTAACAGCAGCTCAGATTAGAGACCAGGTCAATGCCACACAGAGTTCTAGCAGCAGACACATCTCTACAACAACTGTTAAGAGGAGACTGTGTGCAGCAGGCCTTCATGGTAAAATAGCTGCTAGGAAACCACTGCTAAGGACAGGCAACAAGCACAAGAGACTTGTGTTTGGGCTAAAGAACACAAGGAATGGACATTAGACCTGTGGAAATCTGTGCTTTGGTCTGATAAGTCCAAATCTGAGATCTTTGGTTCCAACCACCGTGTCTTTGTGGGACGCAGAAAAGGTGAACGAATGGACTCTACATGCCTGGTTCCCACCGTGAAGCATGGAGGAGGAGATGTGATGGTGTGGGGGTGCTTTGCTGGTGACACTGTTGGGGATTTATTCAAAATTGAAGGAATACTGAACCAGCATGGTTACCACAGCATCTTGCAGCGGCATGCTATTCCATCCGGTTTGCGTTTAGTTGGACCATCATTTATTTTTCAACAGAACAATAACCCCAAACACACCTCCAGACTGTGTAAGAGCTATTTTACCAAGAAGGAGAGTGATGGGGTGCTACGCCAGATGACCTGGCCTCCACAGTCACCAGACCTGAACCCAATCGAGATGATTTGGGGTGAGCTGGACCGCAGAGTGAAGGCAAAAGGGCCAACAAGTGCTAAGCATCTCTGGGAACTCCTTCAAGAGTGTTGGAAGACCATTTCAGGTGACTACCTCTTGAAGCTCATCAAGAGAATGCCAAGAGTGTGCAAAGCAGTAATCAAAGCAAAAGGTGGCTACTTTGAAGAACCTAGAATAGAAGACATATTTTCAGTTGTTTCACACTTTTTTGTTAAGTATATAATTCCACATGTGTTAATTCATAGTTTTGATGCCTTCAGTGTGAATCTACAATTTTTATAATCATGAAAATACAGAAAACTCTTGGAATGAGAAGGTGTGTCCAAAGTTTTGGTCTGTACTGTATATATATATATATATATATATATATATATATATATCATACACACACACACACACACACTCACACACATACATACTATTCCACACTAAGGGATACCGTAAAAAAAAAATTATATGTTTCAGCGGCTGTCCAAGAGCAGTAAAATCAGCAGCGTCTGGCACCCGGCACCCACTCCGATCAGCTGTAAAGGTCGGCAGATCTGCACTAAGCGTTTCCTTCCTATTCCTTACGAAGCCAGTGTGTAATGAGTAATGGATAGCGCACTGACCCATTCTTTTCCTATGGCCCCATACAAATGACCGTGTATTATCACGGGTCCATGTGGGGGGTCATGTGCCTTGAGGCAAAACTCTGGACAGATCCTATTCATATCCATTTTGCCTTCAGTGCTCATTGATTGAAAGGTATAGGTCCAGCAAACAAATATCATCCACCAGGGACCCGTATATGCATGTAGCCTAATAGTTTTCCAGTAATTACATATTGCTGACCTATCCTTAGGATAGGTTATCAGTAAAGATGAGCGAATTTTAAAAAATTCAGATACTCCGAAGTTTCCAAAACAATTCGATCCGAATTAATTTGCGGCAAATCGCGCTAACCCCTTCCCGACATCTGCCCTAATAGTAAGGCGCTGCCAGGAAGGACTGTGTACGCACCCTGCTTTGCGGGTGTCAGCCGTATGTAATGGCTGACACTGTCCTCTAACACCCACGGTCGGAGCGGAGCTCCGATTGCAGGTGTTAACTCAAACATGACCACGGCATCTCAGGGGTTTTATTATATATTGGGGTCCCAATTGGCCCCCCCCCGCGACATTTTCAGGGGGTTCTGGTGCTCCTATTTGGCAGCCCGGGGTCTGACCAGTGATCACGGGTCTGCCCCATTGCTGTCCCTCTGCGTACCTGGATGATCCAGCCTTGAATGGAGACTGTCAGCCTATGCGTCTGCACGGGCTGACAGCCTCCTATACACTGCAATACACGTGTATTGCAGCGTATATCTATTTTTTATTTTTAATCACCGTGGGGGGTTCCGAGGAGGACAGGTAGCATGACGGAACCCCTTGGATGCCGGTCATGTTTGACCGCGGCATCCAAGGGGTTAAAACCCCTGATCGGAAAAGTGCGATACATCGAAGCGTGAGGAAATCCAGAATCGATGCGAATCGAAGATTTCCTGAAATTCAGATCGAATTCCACTTCGTCAGCTTCAATTCGCTCATCTCTAGTTATCAGTATTTGATTAGTGGGGACGCGATACCTGGGACCCCCACATATCAGCTGCTTTAAACAGCAGCGGCACGATGGTGAGAACAACTACCACCTCACAGGCCTATGACATGACCTTCTTCCTGTCTATTTGTAGCTCAGTCCCATTCAAGTGAATTGGGCTCAGTTGAAATACCAAGTATGACCACTATACAAGGTATTGTGCTGTGCCGGTATTCAGTGATGCACTTACCTGAATGCTGCAACCTCTTTAAACAGCCGATCGATGGGGACCCCAGGTCAGACCCCCACTAATCTGATACTGATGACCCATCCTAAGGATAGGACATCAGTATTACAGTCACGGAAAGCCCCTTTAACGTATACATAAAAGTGAACGGAGCAATGGCTGAACATATGCACCAGCATTGCATCCACATTCACGGGCGTCCCGTCATGCACACAACCATGTGCATTGTCCGTGTGCTAGCTATATGGAACAATGACAATGACTGACAATGCCTGTAAAGCGCTGCACAATATGATGGCGCTATATAAGTAAGAAAAATAAAAAAGGGTCCCTGTCCTGTTCAACCATGGACCCGGCACATGAACATGGTCGTGTGGCGGGAAAACCACTGGTATACCCAATTTTCCAAGTCCATATTCTTGACCCCTCTTGTGTCATTTGCTGATTTTACAGTTTGCCCTTGTGGTCCCAATAGGGTAAAGAATAATATCTATGTGTTACGGTTCCTGGGACCTGCTGAGTAATACTGAGCGGATCAAGTTCTAATGGAATGCGAAGACCCCGAATAGCTGGGATATTATTCCTGAGCGCGCGGTATTTCCAGGAGGACGTTACACCCTGAGTTGCCAATTATCGGGGTCACTGACTTGTCTCCTGGATAATCCAAAGAACAATACAGGAAATCCTACCACAAAGAGGCGTCCGACCTAGGACTGTAGCTCCGAACATAGACGATGGGTATGCTAGGAAATGAACATCGTAGATCTGTCATCACAATGCGTGTGCCTTACAGGAAGCTTCCATGTCTAATCCCATTATTCCGGTCCTCACTTCACATCTCTCTGGCTCACACCTCAAAGTATTTTCACATCAAAGACATTACAAGTAACCAGAAAAAGCTCCCAAAGCGCTCAGCAGATGTGCATTACCATAAGACAAGCAATTACTATCACTACCAAGTACCACAGTCAGGTCTTTACAAGCGGAGATTTAAAGGGGTATTCCGGTAACAAGGAGTTACAAAGGTTATCCACTTTCTACAATAGGCTATCAATATGAGATCTGCAGGGGTCTGACGTAAGGGACTCCCATAGCTCACTGGTACCGAGGCAACGTGGGAGAGCTGCGCTGTATGACTCGCCATACAAACTGTAGCAGCGAGTGTAAGTACTGCAGCGGTGCCCCATTCAAGTCTATGGGACAACACTGCTGGCCACTAAAGTTTTTAAGATGAGTGAGTGAGCAGTGCCTCAGTACTAGTAATCTGCGGGGTTCCCAGGTGTCAGACCCCTGCAGATCTAATAGCCCCTGATAAGGGGTAACTTGCTAATCGGTGAAGGTTCAACTGCTGGGACTGCCACCGACCGTAAGAATTGGGGTCCTTTCCACACCAGTGTGAATGGAATGGCAGGACGGAAATGTGCATTGCCTCTTCACTACTTACCAAGCGCAGAGCCATACATTGTATAGTGGCCGTGCTTGGTATTACAGCTCAGCTCCATTCACTTGAATGGGACTGACCTATGAATAGGCCATGTGACCAATGAACATGACCTCACATTGTCCGCAAAGTGGAAACGGCGCTCAGGGAGCTGATCGACAAGGGTCCTAAGTCTCGGATTCCCCACTTATCTGCAATTCATGACCCGTCCTACGGATAAGCCATCAATTAATAAATCCTGGAATACCCTTTAAGCCTCTTGCACTTGTGGCTCAGGCACATAAGCATGCAGCCTTACAGATTTTAGAAGTGAGCCATACAGTGCCCCTACACGCTCTGTGGATAGAGAGATATCCTACCCTAGAGGCAATGCTTCTGCAGAGAACACCTCCATGGGTACAAAATAGGATGGAGTACGCCACTACTTTTATTTTGCCATATTCACAAGGAATCCGAAGAGACAAAAGTTCTCTGTGTGCCACCACAGGCATACGGAGGTAAGGTAGGGGGCTCATAGGAAGTCCTAGAACAGCTGTCACATTGTGCTTCGCCCTGACCCCCTCCACTGCCTGCTACAGCTCCCACCAGAACACAGCAGGTCTCTTAAGGAGTCAAAGCCTCTCTGATCTGCTTTATTTAACCGGTTAAAGAGACCTTCCCCCATCACTCTGGGCACACTCAATAAGGTCCATTTTATTCCTACATGGTGCTAAGGGATGCTACTGTCCTAAGGATATCAGTCATCAGTATCAGATCAGTGGGGTCCAATACCCAGAGCCCCCATTTATCAGCAGGAAGCAGACAGCTCCATTCTCTGTGTAGTGGCTGAACTGAGTCACTGCAGCTTAGCCATCCCTCCCAACTGTCCCCAGATTCCCGGATTCTGGTTCTGTCCCAGTCGTTGGCAGGTTTGTCCTAAGGCAAATGGGTTGAATACAGTGGTGAAATAGGCTGCTATCCACTCCCAGGTTCACCATTCACCCCTGTCTCTACTACTGGTGTCTTGGGAGCAGTGGTTGTGATGTGGTGACACTCCCCGAAACCTCCAGGGCCAGCGACAGCAGAGAAGAACGGCAGGCGAACGCGCGAGGTCTGTATTAGTTTTTTGTTTATTTATTTGATCGATTATATTGTGGGGGCTCCAGGAGAGGGTCATTATGCTGTGGGGGCAACCAGAAGGGGACATTATACTGTGAGGATAACTAAAGGGGGACATTATAATGTAGGGGCAAATGAAGGGAGATATTATACTATGAGGGCAACTGGAGGGGGACATTATATTTATTTATTATGCTTGCTTATATAGCGCCATCATATTCCGCAGCGCTTTACAGACATTGACAGTCACTGTCCCATATAGGGCTCACAATCTACATTCCCTATCAGTATGTCTTTGGAGTGTGGGAGGAAACCGGAGTACCCGGAGAAAACCCACGCAGATGTTGTCCCTGGCAGGATTCGAACCCAGGACTCCAGCGCTGCAAGGCTGCAGTGCTAACCACTGAGCCACCGTGCTGCCATTATACTGTGAGGATAACTAAAGGGGGACATTATAATGTAGGGGCAAATGAAGGGAGATATTATACTATGAGGGCAACTGGAGGGGGACATTATAATGCGGGGGGCATACAGTGTCAGGGCCACTATAGGGGCATTAAACCTTTGTGGGGCACAAAGAGAAATAGATGGGGATGGACAGAATCAAAGTGGAAGTGGTTGGAGCCACTTTCAGTCCTTTAAAAGTTGAGAGTTACGGCTTAGCTCCCATTAAAGTGAATAGGAGCTGATCTGCAGTAACCTGGTATGGCCACTACACAGAGAACGGAGCTGTCTGCTTCCTGCTCTATTCCTCTACTGAGAACAGCTGACAAATAGGGGTGCCGTATATATATATATATATATCTCATCATAATGCTGCGGGTACATTGACGTAACTTATTTGAGTAGGGGATACTGGGCTCTGAAACATAACAATAAAGAACATAATTAGTTATTATTTTGGCTCTTTTTATACCCCCATTCCATACGCTATGTGTATAATGTTCCCATGACATAATCTCCTAATCCATACATTAGGTATATAATGCGTTTCTGGGGTCTGGTTTTGCTGGCCACGTTGTACGCCATCTGCCTGACACGTCTCCTCCTCTGTATGTTTATGTCTGGGTCTGGCATCCAGCTCTGCCTTGTGTTCATTCATTTCGGCGCACTCGCCATTGTTTACACTGCTAAGTACATCATTTAGCTGCAGAGCATCATAAGAAGGCACAAGAGGACGCCATGTGTGATCATGTTACTGGATACGTACAGGCGCTGATTATACAATGCCCCCTATAGAAAACTACAACCTCCATACTGCCCAAACTGTGTGGGTACCAAGAGTATACACTGGAGTATTGACCCGTGAAGCTTGTCTACCATCATCATACATTACGTAGGGTTACGGGATTTTAGGATTGTCCTTGATAGCCTCTCACTGAAATGAATCCAGACGGGCGATCACCATCGATCCAGCCTTACTACACATTTCCTCCACTACAACACAAATATAATATGGTGGCTCAGTACTTAGCACTGTTGCCTTGCAGTACTGGGGTCATGGGTTCAAAACTGACCTGTGTTTGTGTGGTTTTCCTCTCACACGCTAAAAATATATGTATAGTTACATACATAGTTACAGAGTAGATGAGGTTGGATGAAGACATCAGTCCATCAAGTCCAGCCTATAACCCTACAGTGTTGATCCATCGGGATTAGCGCCTACACAACACTCCCTGCGCTATGAGAAAAGCGCATTACAAAGGTCTGTCAAAACAATGCAAAAATGTCAGTCTAGGTAACAATGCTCAGCTAGTGGAAAAGTCATTTGTGAAGTCAATAGAGCACATAGGATGGGTACAAAGGGAAAATGGGGCACAATGGTGGTGTTATTACTATCAGGGACACCAGGGAAACTATTTCTTTGTGGGGGCATAAAGAGAGTATTATTACCTTGGGAGGACACAGAGGGGTCACTGTTGCTTTGCAGGGACACAAAGGGGTCACTATTACTTTGCAGGGACACAAAGGGGTCATTATTACTTTGCAGGGACACAAAGGGGTCACTATTACTTTGCAGGGATACACAGGGGTCACTATGAATTTGTAAATACACAAAGGCCTCACTATTACTTTGCAGGGACACAAAAGGGTCACTATTACTTTGCAGGGATACACAGAGGTCACTATGAATTTGTAAATACACAACGAGCTCACTATGACTTTGCAGGGACAAAAAGGGGCACTATTACTTTGCAGGGACATAAAAGGCTCACTATGACTTTGTAGGGACAAAAAGGGCTCACTATTACTTTGCAGGGACACAAAGGGGTCACTATTACTTTGCAGGGACACAAAGGGGTCACTATTACTTTGCAGGGACACAAAGGGGTCACTATTACTTTGCAGGGACACAAAGGGGTCACTATTACTTTGCAGGGACACAAAGGGGTCACTATTACTTTGCAGGGACACAAAGGCATCACTATTACTTTGCAGGGACGCACAGGGGTCACTACTACTTTGCAGGGACACAAAGGGGTCACTATTACTTTGCAGGGATGCACAGGGGTCACTATGAATTTGTAAATACACAACGAGCTCACTATGACTTTGCAGGGACAAAAAGGGGCACTATTACTTTGCAGGGACGCACAGGGGTCACTACTACTTGCAGGGACGCACAGGGGTCACTATTACTTTGCAGGGACGCACAGGGGTCACTATTACTTTGCAGGGACGCACAGGGGTCACTATTACTTTGCAGGGACGGACAGGGGTCACTACTACTTTGCAGGGACGCACAGGGGTCACTACTATTCTGCAGGGACGAACAGGGGTCACTACTATTTTGCAGGGACGCACAGTGGTCACTACTAATTTGCAAGGATGCACAGGGGTCACTATTACTTTGCTGAGATACACAGGGGGCACTATGAATTTGTAAATACACAAAGGGCTCACTATTACTTTGCAGAGACAAAAGGGGCTCATTATGACTTTGTTAGGAGACAGATGAGTCACTATTACGTTACAGGGACACAAAGGGGGTACTAACTTTTCAGGGACACGGAGGGCACTATTACTTGAGTAACAGACAAAACAGTCAAAAATAGTCCTATTTTAATGCAGCTGTTAATACATCGGCTGTCACACGGACGAGTTTGACATTTGTGTGAATAGAGCCTGATCCTTCTGAGGTTTGTTACAACAGTATCCAAGTTAGACGACTGCATTAGCACCAGAACTCTCTCTTCTGTCCTGTTAGTTTGCTACAATGTATCAGTGCAGGTAAACTATACCACTCCGGAGTCCAGGCTTCTTGGGTCACAAACAGACATTTATACTGATATTATCAAACATATTGAACTCTTTGACTTTGTGTAACATATTTCATTGGTCATATATTGCACCATATTCTCCCACTGAAGCTTTAACAAAAAACCTACACAGCAATACTAGACTAAGTAATACTATGAGCCACGGCTCTGTGCTGAAGGGGTTAAGGAGCGAAATACTATAAAACACAATTTCCACAACACGATTTTATTGCTCCTTTAGATTAAGATCAGGTTTCTGCTTTATGTAACTAAATAGAAAACATATGCGCTTACATTAGGCTTCCGTCCCGCGCTGTATCCCATCTTTGGAATCAGATGTGATATAAGTGACTAGCGGGCGGCTCTGGGCAGGAAGAGGTTACAGAGCTCTGGAAATAATAACTTAGGAGCCCTGTATAGCGGATTTACCTCCAATGGCGGATGTTATTACAGTCTGCAATATCAAGGATTAAACAACCAAAAGACATAAAACACATGAAAAAAAGTCAAGAACATATAGAAAGGATACTTAGTTAATAAAACTGGACAAATCGTAGTGACAAGTCAGAGGTTTTGATCGGTGGGGGTCCATGGGCTGAGACACCCCTCCGTTAATAGCTGAATGAGAGGAGCAGAAGCCAAAGTCCGTACACCACATGGAGAGACAAGCAGAGCCAAAGGGGTGCGGCAACCAGTGGTGGTCTTAGCAGTCGGACCCCCACCGAACAAATAACATCTCTATACTGTCAGTCAATTGGAAAGGCTGCGGCATTAGGGTGAGCTCTACAGCCTTTTCACTGAATACCAAGCACTGCGTTGTACATATTGTAGGGGCTCTGCTTTGTATTGCAGCTCAGCATACAAGCTGCTGTTGTATCATGTGATTGGCGAATGTGAAGTCATCAATACAGGGAGGTGACTAAACACTGTGGATTCTATAACCATCTGATCAGCATGGGTCCCAGGTGTTATTTTCCCTCGATAAGTTATCTTTGAGAGGTCAATATGTAAGCCCCCGAAAACTCCTTAGTAGGGGTTCTCCTGGACTATGACATTGACATCATTTAGTGACGGTGCTTGGTATTGCAGCTCAGCCCTGTTCATTTGAATAGGACCCAGCTGCAGCATGGTCGTGTGACCAATGGATGTGAGGTCACTGGCCTAAGAGGAGGAATCGAAGCTCAAAATCATAGTCCCATAAAACCCTCTTAATTTAGGGGTCTGGTCTCAGTTCTAGTAAAGGGACTTGGTCATGGATTGGAGTAAATTTAGGCATCTGAATTAAGGGGTGATAAGCTTTTCTTTTCCCTAACGCTAAAAAAGTTGGAAACATTGATATATAAAATAGTTTTATGCCATGTGTAAATAAAACTACTGTATACTTAATTTCCACGGTGGTCACAAACTTCTAATGTCGCCTCCTTCAGCAGGGGGTTAGCTGATTCATCTTGTACAAATGTACAGATCAGCACTGTGACTACGTGGTGGGCACTGTGATCTTACAGCGCTGGGGTCCTGGGTTTGAATCTGACCATATGCATGGAGTTTTCACGTTCTCCCTGTGGTTTTTGTGGGTGCTCTGGTTAGCTCCTCCACTCCAAAGACATACTTATAGGGAAAGTAGATTGTAAGCCCTACTGGTTACAGTGAGTGATATCAATGGGGCCCATTTATTATGCCTTGTATGTTGGTTTTGTGGTGTACAAGGTATAAAAAAAAAAAAAACACAATATTTTTGCACAAATGGGTTTTTTACGCCCTTGCCACTTACCCAAAAAGGGGGCATGGCAAGTACATACCAGGGGGTGGGAAATTTCACATAAATGAGGCTGGAAATATACCCCAGCTGTCATCGGGCGTACATTTCCCTCCAGGCTCACGGCCTAGTGGAGGGCACGGCACATTTATGAGAATGTGTGCACATTGAATACACCAGTCTTCATAAATCTCCCCCCGATGTCTGTAAAGTGCTGGTGCCATATAAGAAAGACAAAATAGGTCTCACACAAGATCAGCTCTACATTTACCTTGTGACACTTCGCAGGTCGTCAATGAGCTGTGATCCACGATTTCCAAAGAAGCATGCGAGAACAAACTTCAATCCAATTGAGAAACTTCCAATGCTGACATCACTGCCACGACATGGAGAGCCACTAAAATAAAGGGTGTTGGAGTCTTTAAGTGGCAAAATCAATTTTTGTCTTTCTATATTAAATCAGGATTTTTTTTTTTTGTCTTGGCGGTGTCAACATTCATTTACTTCCAAATAATCTTATCTGTGACTGTGGTAAATTTAGTTAGGAACGTCCAAACCTCGAGTCTTCTAATTTGGGCTCTAGTCACACTTGTGTTTTTTCATCTGTTTCTGGTCCTGTTTTGGTTACAACAGCTGAGATAGGCATTGTATAACTAGAGCTGGTACAGGATTTTGTGTAGGGTTTGTAAAAATTGCTAAACCCCACAGTTTGTTGCGAGTTTTGTCCCTATACTAAATTGTACTACAGTGAACGGAGAGCAAAAAACATCTGCATGTATGTGCTTATTAGTCTTATAGTACACATATTTCTGTACATGTATGTGCTTATTAGTCTTATAGTACACATATTTCTGTACATGTATGTGCTTATTAGTCTCATAGTACACATATTTCTGTACACGTATTCATACACGTTTGGCTTCCTGCAAGTATACAGTATGTGTGTGTTTTCTACTGAATGTGCACATTGGTCTCTATATATTTATTTATTACTCTTACTTGTATAGCGCCAACATATTCCACAGCGTTTTACAGACCTTGGGGGGAATTCGTCAACCCTCTGTGCCAGTTTTCTGACGCACTGGTAGGATACTGTGGTACACGCTCTGATACATGCACAAGTCCCGATCCGCGACTTGCTTGCTGCATTGTGCGAATATGGGCAGGCAAGGCGGAGACACCTCGGCCTGACAGATTCACTATAACTTATGACAGTTTTCTGGCGTGAGTTATAATAGAAATCTACGCCAGTTCCTGGGGGCTTGTGCTTGGGCAGTAATAGCAGTGGGGTGACTGTGCCCAGTGGTAATAGCTGTGGTGAGACTGTGCTATATAACAGCAGTGGGGGGGCGGGGGAAATTGTGCTCGGCTGGTAATAGCAGTGGGAGGGTGCGGAAGATTGTGCCCAGGTGTTAATAGCAGTGGGGGGATTGTGCCTGAGTCATAATAGCAGTGGGGGGGGGGGGGGGTTGTGCTGTATGATAACAGCAATCGGGTGATTGTGTCTGGGGGATAATAGCAGGGGGGGTGGGGGAGATGTGCCCGGGTGGTAAGCAGCGGGGGGGATGTGCCCGGGTGGTAAGCAGTGGGGGGATGTGCCCGGGTGGTAAGCAGTGGGGGGGGATGCGCCCGCGTGGTAATAGCAGTGGGGGGATGTGCCCGGGTGGTGATGGGGGGGGAGTGCCCGGGTGGTGAGCAGTGGGGGGGATGTGCCCGGGTGGTAAGCAGTGGGGGGATGCGCCCGGGTGGTAATAGCAGTGGGGGAGATGTGCCCGGGTGGTAAGCGGGGGGGCGGGTGGTGTAGCGGGGGGGATGTGCCCGGGTGGTAAGCAGGGTGGGGGGATGTGCCCGGGTGGTAAGCAGTGGGGGGATGCGCCCGCGTGGTGATAGCAGTGGGGGATATTGTGCTCATGTGGTAATAGCAGTGGGGGGATGTGCCCGGGTGGTAAGCAGTGGGGGGCACAATCACTAATTACCGTTGTTTTCAGACCTCGTAACTAGGGCAGTGTAAACTGTAAATACATCCCAGGCCGCCGCTCCGTGAAAAAGACATCACATAGAATGGCGGCCAAGAAAGCAGCTTTTCTGCCCAAGCATTTACTACATCTTAATAATGTACTTTCCATATGCCCAATGAACAGAAGCAAGTTTGTTATATGAGCGAATGGTTTTGCCAAAGTACACAGGAGTGACGTGTCTACGGGCCTGGAAGCTCTGATGTAACCTCTATGGCAGCAGGACAGTGACTCGGAGCCATTACTTGTGACAGGCTTGACTTTAGTCTTTCTGGGACACATGATGTTTTTGCAGTGTTTTGTAGGACTTTGCTAAGAATCAAGACCAATCTTTTTCTTACAAGATTCATTGGCTGATGTGGGGGTCGGGATCTCCTCTGAAAATGTAGGAACTGTACCTTAATTGGTAGATTTCTACCCCACGGGCAGAAAAAACGCTCAGAACGAACTCCAAATGGCACACAGCACGTTGACCCTCTGGCGCTCATTTACTTTACATTTTTGTGTTAAACTTGTTTTCTTTTTGGTTTCTTGTTCATTCCTCCGGCTCGTAAGTTTCCATTATCGGTGGCACATTTTTGGTTTACATGGGGATATGCTACCAACAAGCAATATTTAGGTCACCGCTTGCTGGACATGTTCACACAGGGCAATGATCAGGAATGATCGTCCATGTGACTATCCCCCCCCCCACCATGTAATAGGCCAGGCTCCCGAATTATAGCTATCAGAGGTTACATCATCTAACAATATATTAATCCGTTAATGATTAATGAGAAATAAACCAGTTGCCTCCTGCTCTGGATTCCCAGGAACACGAACACACCATGTATGAGATGCCTACGGCTAAGAACACAAGGTGCAGATATATCTCGCTCACATGCAGCGGTGAGTGACCACATGATTGTGCAGGTACATTGTGCAGCATGGCATGGGCATGGTTTGGCCATATGAATTTAGCTGCACCGTGTGGCCTCACCCTTCTCACACAGCCAGGGTGCACATACACATTCAGAACCTGATAGTCTACGGGTACCCTAAGGCCTCATGCACACGAGCGTAGTGGTTTTTACTGTCTGCAAATACTGATCCACAAAAACATGTCCGCATTACATCAGTATGTCATCCGCAATAAGACTTGTATGATCCCCTTCATTTTCTGTGCGGCCAAGAACTTCATAATTTGCAGGCCTTGTATACGCCACAGACACACAGCCGCAAAAAAGCATGTGTATGGGCCCATAGAAATGAATGGATCCGTACTTTTATTGGCAATTTGTACAGTCGTGTGCATGAGAGAACTAAGCTCACATGCACACAGCTAAATATGGTCCAGAAATCTGTACTGTATACTGCCCACATTGCTGAATTTGGCAGAGGACTCCTTGTATATTGGTGATCCATGATGCTGGGAACCCCTGCCTCCTCACAGCTCTACTGTCCATACTATATACAGTACGAGAGAGTAAAGCAGGCAGGGACTCCTAACATCACAGATCCCTATAAAGTAAGGAGTCCGGGTCTTCGGACCAATTCAGTCCGGGAAATGCCAACAATATAAGGTCTCGAAGCCCAAATGGTGTCATCTCTGACTCTTGGGAAGTCTTCTCTTTCATCTCCCGAACTCTTGAGGCAGGTACTGTCATTACAACGCCTGCAGTGGACCCACCCGCGGCAAAAAAAATGGCTGGTTTTCAACCTTTGCATTGCAAATCTTGAAAACTTCTGCAGAATCTGCAGCAAAACTTGAAATGCTGTGGGTTCCAAACACTTTGCACTTTTTTTTTTTTGCAATGTGTGGTTGGAATTTATGGATACTGATACTGTGGTTTAGCTGCCAGAAATTCTGCCACCAGGCGTGTTCCAAAGTGTGGCCCCAGTCCTAAAGAGGTATTCCTACAAGGGACATTTATTGCCTACCATAAACCTTGGGGGCTTCCAGAGCTCAGCTGTTGGGGCCTACCCCATAAACACTGAATGGAGTGTCAGGTTACATAATGGATCACTAAAACTTCTCATGGCAGTGAGTAAGAACATGAGGCCCTGTTCTAGTGTTTGTGGGGATCCCAGCAATGGCTGGATATGCTAATGGCGGTCCATGAGGGTCAATGCGGCATATATGTATTTTGCATCAGTGTGTTGTCATGTGCTCATGTTGCTCCTGCACAGTGGGGTGGCCAAGTCTGTTATCAAAACCAGTTTGGCTACAGGAAAGTGGGCTGGCTGCTTTGTGCCCAGATCCTTTGTTGTTCTGTGTCTGGCTCAATTAGCATACCCTTGTTACACTAATTATCTCCACAGGGGTTTCCTGCAGAGAGGTGGAATCCCCAGACAAGTTGGAGCCAGCGACCATACAAAGGGAATATGGTTTTATGACAATATCGTCCCCGGGGAACCCATTACAGTCGCCCCGATAAATTCCTCAGGTGCACCCGGCCAAGGCACACGTTTGAAGCCCACACAAGGTACTGTTCAAAGCCGGGAAAAGGTCTAGACACTGATCTCCTTACCCAAGGGGCATTGGGGTGTCATTCTTGATGTCTGCATGATGGGGAGCCTGCCACGAGCCCCATCAGACCTCTTGCTTTACAATATGGTCATCCAGCAAGGAGATATGACGAACTTTGGTTCTGGGAATTTTAGGAAAGGGGGCGGGGCTCCTCCTCCTGGCGACATCACTTAGGAAGGAGACCAGTTGAGTTAAATGTTCGCAGACCAGGGAAAGAAGGGTCTTTGTTAGCCTGGAGAAGATGTGACAGCATGTAGGAGACACATGCTCTATAACCTGCTGGTCCAAAACTGCTAGGCCTAGAGAAATGGACTATCAACTTGTTCTGCTATTTTCCTATCTTCTATTTCCCATTTTATTTTCTGTACTGTATTTTGCTTTTACCCATATTTGCTTGATAAATGATATGTATTTCTGTATATGTTAGTGCTTAGTACTGACCCACTGGGGTTAATAAATATATAAAATTTATAAAGCTCGTTTCATATTATCCTATGAACCTGGTCTGCTCATGGTGTGCGAGTGGAAGGTGAAGAAGGTTGATCACAGGTGTGCCAGGTATTGTGGCAAGGCGATATCCTTCACAACATGGCTCCCAGAAGCTGAGATTTGTAAGACTGTATGCAGGATCCTTGGAGTAACCAAGCTATCCCTGTGCCTGCCTGCCACATCCAGAATCCCTTACATGTCCATAAACCATCCGCTTCTAAAAGTAGCTAATGCAATGTAGAAGTTGGCAATCTTGGCAGCGTGCTAGTTGGCAAGCGATGGCATTGTGTTGCTCACAAACCACAGACAGTTGTGCTCTGGTAGTGACAGGATTAGAAGTGTCATGTGGACTGTGCACAGATGGATGATGCCATGAGACGGTGCTTTGGCCTACCGACTCCACAGCCCTGGGCAAAACATTGACCTAAAGGGACAGTTCACCATTTGCAACGACATCGGCAAAATCATCTCCTGAAATACTCTGCACTGCTGTGAGCGTCTAATAATCCTAACAAACAGCCCAAAAACATAGAGCTGTTTCCACTTTGTTCTTGGAAAGATGGTTGATTCTATCAGACTGTGTTTAATATACAGGAGAGTAGTGATAGGATCTATGGTAACAAGAACCATCTGGGAGATAAGAGCAAGGTCATCGTCCCTTTCAGGTTACCTTGAAGTGGTTTCCGAACATTTCCATGAAAATGGGAAGAGACAGACGATGATAAAAGGAAGAACGATTCAAGATACAGATGGCCGTGCAACACAAAGCTTTGGGTTCCCCAATAAAACACAATTTCACTTCAATCCGAGGTCGTGACAGTGTTATCGGTAGGGTCCGGAAGCCGGAGCTTTCACCAGTGTCAAAATTTAGAGGTTCCCATGTTGCATTCTCAATTGAGAGGTGACAAGATACAGTATATGCATTATAGATTATGATGTTCACCTCGGAAACCAATTTTTTAGTAAAAAAAAAAAAAATCAACTTGGCAAATATTCTATATCAGGGGTGTCAAACTCATTTTCACCGGGGGCCACTTCAGCCTCACAGGGTACCTTGAAGGGCCAAAATTATTTTACACGTGTATAAAAGTAACTTCTCCTTAACAGTTAAGCGAGCTATTAGACAGCGTATAATATAAACAGGCGCCATAGCTCCTATTTATAGCGCCCCATTTACACACACTATAATGTTCCACAGCAGTCCCTGCACACTGTATTATGACTCGCAGCTGCCCCTGCACGCGGTATTATGCACGGTATTATGCTCCCTAGTGGCCCCTGCACACGGTATTATGCTCCATATTGGCCCCTGCACACGGTATGATGCTCCATATTGGCCCCTGCACACGGTATTATGCTCCACAGTGGCCACTGCACACGGTATTATGCTCCACAGTGGCCACTGCACTGGTATTATGCTCTACAGTGGTCCCTGCACAGGGTATTATGCCCCATAGTGGCCAAACCATGAACTGTTATTATACTTTGGGGTCTTTTCAGACCCCAGAGTATAATGATCGGAGACCCAGGGGAGCTGACAAACATAAAAACCAGTGTTACTTACCTATCCTGGACACCAGTGCACTCCTTGCAGCTTTCGGCCCTGTTTAATTGCGTGCACACACACGTCACGTGATCAGGCCGGCGACGCGTCCTGATGACGTCACCAGAGGCCTCAAGCCTGCTCGGAGTAACACCCATCGCAGGAGAGGTAAGTAGCATATGTTTTTATGTTTATCACCTCCCCTGGGCCCCCGATTATTATACTCCGGGGTCTCAAAAGACCCCGGAGTATAATAATAGTAGTATTTGAGGCCCACGGCCTCACTTACCGATGCCCGCGGCTGCTCACAGCGGCATCCACTTCCCTTTCTGCGTCCCATAGCAGAAGGGGAAGCGGAGGCGGCCACAAGCAGACACGGGGCAGGTAAATAAATAGGCCGTGACCTGCTGGGGATACTCCAGCAGGTCACGGCCTACTTATATATAAAAAAAAGTTACACTCACCTGCGATACCTTGATGCAGCGTGATTGTATCGCCGCCTGCGCTGAGATGCGACGTCTCGTAAGCCAGCCCAGGACAGGCCCCGCTCAGCTCTGTTTTTTTTTTTTTTTTTAAAGCGGCCTGTCCTGGGCTGGTTTACATTAAATAGTACAAATGCCGACCCCCAGACAGTGAGGGACAGTGCCGCCTAAGGCAATAAAGATGGCGGCCTCCCAGGGGCGCACCACTAATGAGGCGGCCGCCATCTTTATTGCTCTTGTATTGCGTGAGGCCAGGCCGGATAACAGAAGGCAGCGGGCCGGATTCGGCCCGCGGGCCTTGTGTTTGACACCTGTGTTCTACATTAAAAACAAGCTATACTTTTGGATCTACAGCTCATATGAGTGACCCAGTCAGTCATGGCCTGCTATGGTCATGTCCCTATGGTTAGGGAGTCACTACAGCCAGCTCGTGTCACATGAGTATGTACGTATACAGAAGCATTGGGCCGTCTGAGCAACAACAGTGAGGAGACTGTGAAGGATAGGTCATCAATATGTGGTTGGTGGGGGGTCCGACACCCAGTACCCCTGCTGATCAGCTGTGTGAGCGTTACAGTCTCTTCCCTGTGCCGATGACATCATAATCATCGGTCACATGATACAACAGCAGCTCACACATATTCAAAAGAAGGGGATGAGCTGCAATACCAAGCACAGCCACTTTGATATGTATGGCGCTGTGCTTATTATACAACGCAGAGGCTGCAGTCTCTTCAACAAACTGAATAGTGTGGGTCCCCGGTTTCGGACCCCCACCTATCCTAAGGATAGGTCATCGATATGCAAGTCCTGGAAAACCTCTTTAATAATTCTAGTGCATCTTGGGAGGCCCACTGCACCGCTGCCAAGTACTGGCGTAGATTTTAGCTAATTCCTATGCCAGTTTTCTGAGTTATAGGAAATGTGATGGGCTAAGGGATTTTATCCCAGCCCACCTAGATCACCACCCTGCTCTGCCAATGGTCCTAAAAAGTGGCGCACAAGCAGTAAACCAACAAAATGGCACAAATCACGGCCACGCTCCAAAGACGCGCCATTTCTATGTCAGTTTTCTGGTGTAGGTCGGTTAATAAATTCCCCCCTGATGACTATAAATACTAGACAAATGAACGTAAGATCGTACACACAGGATAATAAGGAAAAAATGGCAGCAATTAAAAGATTACGTCAGATATATCAGCATTAGTTCGGCCGTGTCTTGGCTCCGTACATCAGGTCGGAATAATACTTCTTGCTGTTTACTGGATTATTATTCGGATCCATATGGAATTTTACTTTCCTGCCTCCTACTGGTAGAGGTGACTAATCATTGCCACGGAGGCCGAGATTTAGGACAGCGGATCATATAACGCATCAGCGGCATGACAAAGTGGTCAGTCACTTGGCTTGTTCTCCTGGACTTCACAATGGAAGGCAGAAAGTAAGGAAAGCTAAAGCTCCCGGCCATTAATAAGTCCTCTTCTGCTGTTTATTAGTTATATTAGCTTCTGGGAAAGCTGGGTGATCACTATCACTGTCATTATAAGAGTTCTAAAAGGGACAGTCACCCAGCTTTTCCAAATTCCTGAATGGCAGAATTGCCTAAATATAAAGCAGTACAATCTTATCCTATATTCTAGGAAAACTGGAAGACGTTATAGAGGTTGTACAAAAAAAATCTGATATATATATATATATATATATATGTCACCGATATGGGACCAGTGGGGATCTGCGGCCTCTTCTCTGTACCAATGACGTTCATTGGTCAGATGGTACAGCAGCAGCTCAGTCCCATTCCAATGAATGGGGCTGAGCTGCAATACCAAGTGCAGCCACTATACAATGTATGGTGCTGTGCTTTGTATCGCGTTAAGAGGGGTTCATCCAAACGTTGCAGCCTCTTCAATCAGCTGATCTGTGGTGGTCCCAGGTGTCAGACCCCCACCAGTCACAACCTGATGCCCTGTCCTATGGATAGGACATCAATATGCAAGTCCTGGAAAACTTCTTTAGGCTAAGCCCCACATAGTGAGCCGCAGCCATAAAAAGGCTGCAGAAAAGACCGCGGTGGAAACGCATTGTGTTTTTTTTTCCACAGCGTTGTTCATAGACAGTCCTCAGAGTTTTCCTCTGCAGACTTTCTGCCCCTATTATACCTATATGGAAAACACCACTTTTCCGCTGCGGATTTTTTTTTCTGCAATGGAATTAGCCAGAATCCCATCCACTTGCAGGTAATGTAAAACACAGCATTTTCACAACCTGGGGCCCCGGCTTTAAAGGCATTTTTCCACTGACAGAATACGCTGTCACTTTATGACCAGTGAAAGTGACTGGCTGCAGTTCTCTTCACAGCCACATGGCCAGGAGTGCCGCTGTACTGGGAAAAAGTATAACTCCATTCTTAGGTTCGGTGAGGGTTGCAAAAAGTGATTATAAAGTGATTGTACACCCTAGTGTAGGGGTAGATAACCTTCGGAACTCCAGCTGTTATGGAACAACAACTCCCAGCATTCACACCTGCTCTGCACTTCTTGGAGCTACACGTAGAGGTGATTGGAGACTGCTGAGTGTTGTAGTTCCACAGCAGCTGGAGTGCAGAAGGCTGAACCCTAATGAAAAGAAACCAGAACCTTGTCGAGTTGTTGCCACCCAGCTTTCCCAGAAACAGATGTAACTAAATTAAATATTCTCTTTCCATGTCTAAGTAGGAGGTATTCTGTGTCAGTGGACCCCAGCATGCTCTGACAGCCAGTCTGGGAGTTGTAGTATTACACAAGTTCCCATAGCTGGGGTGTACGTCATCCGGACTGTTGTATCCCTTGGATATCCCCGCTAAATAATGACGGCAGCCTCGCTAATGAGTCATGGCCGAGCCGCAGCTCCTGACAGATTTGTGATTCTGCCGAGCTGCAAAACTTGGCAAAATACTGACGGATTAATTCTACTATCTCGGAACAGAACTCCTTACCTTTCCCCGGGCACCGACTATGGCCGACATCGATCAACGTGAAGGTTATCTCACCATTTAGGCAAAATTAACTTTATGGTCTTGAAACTTCTCCAAATCCGACATTATAAAAGATTCGTTACATAAATATGTTCAGTCGTCCCCGATGAGCGGAAATTTCCACTCCCGACATCCAATGTAACTTCTAAAATAAAAGTTTACACAAACAGCGAGACTAAGTAGTGTGTAACATGCGCTGTCCTTCTGTAACCCCCACACATCGCCGGCCCCCGGGCCCCCGGCTAGACATGGGCTGCATCCCGTGATGGACAACACAGAAAACGCCAGGTCTGGCTAGAAGAATACATTCATTATTGGAAGGGGAACCAAAGCGAGGGAATACAGAAGGAATCGCAGGCACTAGACAGCAGGGCGCACAGGACCCCTACAAATGTGTGCCGCAGTACGGCGCCTCCCTATGGTGCAATGTTATGGAGATGGGCTTTCTCAATCTCACCCACACATGGAAGAAATAAATGCAGCATGTTAATTTTACAAACACAATCACTGTTTTCTCTATAGATTTATACATTTTTCTGCAGCGTTTTTTAGCTGCATTTTCGCTTCATGTGGCCTTAGCCTAAAGGGGGATTTCTGGCTTAAAGGGGTTGTCCAGGATGAAGCTTCCACAGGATAGGTCAGACCAATCAGCTGCACAGAGCTGCTTCCAGAACCCATCCTATACCCAATACAGGGCCTGAAGAGCGTATGGTCACTATACTGGGGACAGAACTTTCTGCCTCTGGTGTATAGTGTATAGGATGGAATCGGTTTTGTACAGCTGATCGGTGTGGGGGCTTAATCCTGGACAGCCCCTTTAATAAGTGAGCTAATTTTAGGATAAGTCATCAATTACAGATCAGCGGGAGTCCAACGTTGCAGCTTTATCACTACTTACCTAAGACAGCGCCATACGTTGCATAGTGGCTGTGGTTGGTATTGCAGCTGAAGATAAATAGGACTGAGCTCTGAACAGGCTACACGACGAATGAACGTGACATCACATGGCCTGTGAAGCAGACATGGTGTTCAGGGAGTGTCGCTGCTGCTTCAAACAGCTGATCCACTGGGGTCAGACCCCACAGATCTTCAACCGATCACCTATCTATCCTAATGATAGGTCATCAATTAATACGTCCTGAAAAACCCGTTTAAACTGGCCTTACATTTTAGATAGGTGTCATCCAAAAACTTCTCTCTCAGCCCACCCATACAGATGCCGAGTGTAGAGAACATATGTCCTGAATGGAGAGAGGGTAAGAAGCCATTGCCGGACACCTCTGGCATCAGCTCAACCTTCTCGACAACAAAAGGATGGGATATATTGCAATCTGACAGTAAGATCCTTCTCTGCCCTGACCTCCACCATGAGATAGTCAGGAGTCTCCCATACACTAGCTTGAATAGCATGGCATGGCCACAACACAGTGTACAGAGCCTTCTGATTCTGGCTCCATATATGTGGGGATACTGGACATCGGCAGATGTCAGACCCTCCACCAATCTGATATCCTAAGGATAGGTCGTGTACATCTAAATCCTAGAAAACGTCTTTAAAGTCTTGAAAAATCCCTTTAACAATAGCTGCGAAAATAAACAACTATCGGTGCAGCGCCATCCAACACACACAAGGGATTATTAGTCATTGGGAAATCTTGGAATTTGGCCATTTTTTAGAGCAAAACCACAAATTGTTGTGTCTGAAGTTAATTATAAATCCTCACTATACAGAAACATGACACTCCACACTGCTACGTGGGGCCAATTATAGAGAATTAGGCTAAGCACAAGATCATATAGATCCATACTGTACAGATCTAGAACAGTCCACCTATAGCTTACTATTGGGGCATACTGTACCGATCTAGAACAGTCCACCTATAGCCTACTATTGGGGCATACTGTACCGATCTAGAACAGTCCACCTATAGCTTACTATTGGTGCAGACTGTACAGATCTAGAACAGTCCACCTATAGCTTACTATTGGTGCAGACTGTACAGATCTAGAACAGTCCACCTATAGCTTACTATTGGTGCAGACTGTACAGATCTAGAACAGTCCACCTATAGCTTACTATTGGTGCATACTGTACCGATCTAGAACAGTCCAC
This sequence comes from Leptodactylus fallax, assembly GCA_947044405.1. Taxonomy (NCBI): domain Eukaryota; kingdom Metazoa; phylum Chordata; class Amphibia; order Anura; family Leptodactylidae; genus Leptodactylus; species Leptodactylus fallax. The sequence continues at coordinate 671,464 of CAMRHE010000483.1, forward strand.
CTATAGCCTACTATTGGGGCATACTGTACCGATCTAGAACAGTCCACCTATAGCCTACTATTGGGGCATACTGTACCGATCTAGAACAGTCCACCTATAGCCTACTATTGGGGCATACTGTACCGATCTAGAACAGTCCACCTATAGCTTACTATTGGTGCAGACTGTACAGATCTAGAACAGTCCACCTATAGCTTACTATTGGTGCAGACTGTACAGATCTAGAAAAGTCCACCTATAGCTTACTATTGGTGCATACTGTACAGATCTAGAACAGTCCACCTATAGCTTACTATTGGTGCAGACTGTACAGATCTAGAACAGTCCACCTATAGCTTACTATTGGTGCAGACTGTACCGATCTAGAACAGTCCACCTATAGCTTACTATTGGTGCAGACTGTACAGATCTAGAACAGTCCACCTATAGCTTACTATTGGTGCATAATGTACCGATCTAGAACAGTCCACCTATAGCTTACTATTTGTGCAGACTGTACCGATCTAGAACAGTCCACCTATAGCTTACTATTGGTGCAGACTGTACAGATCTAGAAAAGTCCACCTATAGCTTACTATTGGTGCATACTGTACCGATCTAGAACAGTCCACCTATAGCTTACTATTGGTGCAGACTGTACAGATCTAGAACAGTCCACCTATAGCTTACTATTGGTGCAGACTGTACCAATCTAGAACAGTCCACCTATAGCTTACTATTGGTGCAGACTGTACCGATCTAGAACAGTCCACCTATAGCCTACTATTGGTGCAGACTGTACCGATCTAGAACAGTCCACCTATAGCTTACTATTGGTGCATACTGTACCGATCTAGAACAGTCCACCTATAGCCTACTATTGGGGCATACTGTACCGATCTAGAACAGTCCACCTATAGCCTACTATTGGGGCATACTGTACCGATCTAGAACAGTCCACCTATAGCCTACTATTGGGGCATACTGTACCGATCTAGAACAGTCCACCTATAGCTTACTATTGGTGCAGACTGTACAGATCTAGAACAGTCCACCTATAGCTTACTATTGGTGCAGACTGTACAGATCTAGAAAAGTCCACCTATAGCTTACTATTGGTGCATACTGTACAGATCTAGAACAGTCCACCTATAGCTTACTATTGGTGCAGACTGTACCGATCTAGAACAGTCCACCTATAGCTTACTATTGGTGCAGACTGTACCGATCTAGAACAGTCCACCTATAGCTTACTATTGGTGCAGACTGTACAGATCTAGAACAGTCCACCTATAGCTTACTATTGGTGCAGACTGTACCGATCTAGAACAGTCCACCTATAGCCTACTATTGGTGCAGACTGTACCGATCTAGAACAGTCCACCTATAGCTTACTATTGGTGCAGACTGTACAGATCTAGAAAAGTCCACCTATAGCTTACTATTGGTGCAGACTGTACAGATCTAGAACAGTCTACAAACTGATGAAGAAATGCTGAGTTAGGCCCGGTTCACATCTACGTTTGGTTTCCGTTGGGGGAGTCCACTTGGGGACCCCCCGAACGCAAACCTATATGCATAGAAAAGCGGGTTACCTAAGGAAACCTGCGGACCCCATAGACTATAATGGAGACTGTGTGGTTTCCGCACAAAACATTCTGAAACTTGCTTCGTGCGGAAACGAGCGGACCCCATTATAGTCTATGGGGTCCGCAGGTTTCCTTAGGTAACCCGCTTTTCTATGCGGATAGGTTTCCGTTCGGGGAGTCCGAACACAGATGTGAACCGGCACTTAATCAGCTAAATCAGCCTGCAAGCGCACCGGAGGCGGAGCCTGATTTGCCTACAGGCAGACACAAGTGCACAAGCTCTCCTCTGGTGCCACTGACCAACATTTTCATCTTTTGTCTTGTCACGACTGTCTGTAAAAAAAAAATCTGGCACATTAGGTCCGCCCCCAGAGCACTTGCAGATTGATTTGCATATCTATAGAATAATGACAATTTCTGCATTGTAGTTGTAGAGGTACGTTTCTGCTCCTATTAAAGACCCTTTCATGGCATTAATATTGGTTTTTGAAGGAGGCATTTTGGACCTGACAGACTCCCTTTAAAGGTGTTGTCTGGTCCTAAATCGATTTTTGCAGAGGATACATCATCACGTGTTCCAGCCGGGTCTGTGCACTGGAAGCTACAGCAGCGGACAGGGAAGCACCTGCAGGCTCTCCTATTCATGTAATAGTAGCAGCGCTGCATAGGGGTGGTTCTAGGAATTGCACTGCCACTCCTATTACTTGAATTATAGACCCTGCACGCACTACCTATTCCCTGCTTTAACTTCCAGCACCTGAAGGCTGTCGGAACAGCTGATCTGTGGAGGGTTTGGGTGTGGGACTCAGACAGATCACATACTGATGACCTATCCTGTGGGTTATCTGTGTGAAAAATCCATTTGGCATCTTACAACCCCTTTAAAGAGGACCTACCACCTCCAACAAGTCCAGATCTTTACGTCATTTAATAGTCGCTGCTCCACTGATTCCGGCACAGTTGGAATTTTTTTCTCTAGCCCCCACCGTTCTTGAGCTATCAGTTCTGTTAGTTTGGTTCCTGATATACTATTTAGTCTCTGTACTGTCAGGAGGGCGGTGTCAGGCAGGAGCAGACAAGGGGTGTGACTCTGAGCTCTGACACTGGCTGCCTCTGATTGGAGCTCTGATCACGCCCCTCCTACCTGACAGAGCTTAAATAGCACATTAGGCACCAAAACTGAGGCTAAGTTGACATCTACTATGGAGACTCCGCTGCAGATTCCACCAAAAATCGGCAGAGAGAAAAGTCCTGCACGGAGGACTTTTTATCTCCGTCGGTTTCAGTATAAAAACGGCAGAAACCTTGATGGAGCCCATTATAGTCTATGGGGTCTGCAGTGAATCGCTCTTTTAGCGGATGGGTTCTCCGTCGTTTGGGTCCTCCAGCGTACCCGAACGACAGAGAGCCCAGGCAAGTGTGGACCTAGCCGAAGTATGGTTATTGCTCAGGAATGGTGGGGGCTACAGAGAAAATTTCAACTGCACTGGAATCAGTGAAGCGTTGCCTATTAACAGATACTAAAAGATCCTCTTTGTAGAAGAGGAATCGCTGTATACCCTAAAGGGAGCTAGTGACGTATCACCCCAGCCCTACAGATTGATTCAGGTGACCCTTTCCCTTGTGAATCGCTGCCTCCAATGCCAAGGACCTGAATGACGGAGAGCACAACGCTAGTGTGAACCTAGTGAAAGTGATCTAGTGGATCAAACAGACGTGACCCAACTCCTACATATGGATAGAGCATTTCCAAGTGCTTTGACGCACAACCCCCCGAGTCTTTCCAATAGTTAATACTCCATACAGAGAAGTTCTTATCTCTGTTATGTGGTAGCACTATGGTGGTTACGTGCTTCCTCTATGGGGAATGATTGAACACTTCACCGTGACCACAAATTAAAGAAAAACATTGTTTTATATTGTTTTTTTTTTTTGCTTAAAACCAAGCTTTTAGGCAAATTGTGCAACACAGCAGAAGCCACAGAACTAACTGTGTAATCTCCATCTGTAATGTAAAAAGTCCTAAGTGACCCCCAAGTCACGGCTAGAAATTAGAATAAGTGCTTGAAAGCTTCCTGAGAATGAAGATCCAGGAACCAATATCTTTTTATGAAATGTATCCGATAATAAGGGTTTTCAGTGTCGACACAAAGTAAGGCTATATTCACACCATCAAGAAAAAAAAAGTCTGTAAAATACTGACAAAACAGTCCATTTTTTCACGTCCATTTTGCATCCACCTGGAACCAGTTCTTGGATCTCTCATAGACTTGAGTCTATCAATGGGTTTGTGGAAACGGACAAAAATAGGACTTGTTCTATTTTTGGACCATCCATTTTGTTAAAGCTGAGTTCACATGTGCGGCGGAGTCCGCTGAAACCACCGAAAATTGGTGGAGAAAAAAGTCCTGCGCGGAGAACTTTTTTCTCCGTCGCTTACAGTTTGGAAACGCCGGCATACCCCATTAAATTCAATGGGGTCCACCAGTGTGTAACCACTGTTGTAGTGGTCTGGCTGTCTATCGTTCGGGTCCCCTGATGATCCCGAACAACTGGGAACCCGGCCCTAGAGTGAACCAAGTGGACTGTACAAAAAAAAAAAAAAATTGGACATACGAATAGCCACGTTATAATCAAACTCTGCAAAAAGTTTTTTTCACAGCTGTTTTTGACGTTTGTGAATAAGACCCTACAAAATGTATTCTATGTGCACAGTAGACAGTACTGCACCCACTTTTCTCCCAAATATTGGCGAGCCATATCTTCATCTGTTCCATATACCCAGCCTGGAGCTTCGTTTGGTTGTATTGGTTGGGATACAAAAGCTGGGACTCTCATAGATGTCCAAAACATATAGGTTGCAACAGTGATCTTAATGGAGACATGACCATAGGTGCCTAATGTTCTGTGAAATCAAGTGAAGGTATAAAGACCTATGGGTTACCGCATTATAGAAAACACTGCTTGGACCCGTTTCTTCCTTACCATGGTCAGTCGCATTCAGTGTAATATTAGTACAACTGTGACACTGCAAACAAATCCCCATATCTCAGCTACCTGGACCCACGGGAATGTGGTCAGGACTAAGGAGGGAGGATGGGGAATGTGGGGAGGAAGCATTTTTGTACCATCCGGACATCCGCCTTTCTTTTGGTAGGTTACCAGATAAAAACCTCAAGAAGAAGGACCCCAGCAGCCATCTGATATCAGACAAAACCTACACCTCCCCTGTAGGAGCTCTAGGACCAGACAGGCTAAAGATAACACTGCACAGTCATAGTACTGCATAGCTCCAAGTGAAAATGGTCACAGTGGATACTCACAAGGTGCTGTGTCCATGACCCGACCGTCTGCAGAAATCTCACCCTGCTAAATTTCTGCACAACCAAATCCACTATCCTTAGGTTCAACTGGCAGAGCAACATTTGCAATCTTAAAAATGTCACAAAAACCATTAAACTCTAAGCATAGGCTCACACTACCATTATTAATGCCCAATGCTCTAATCCGTCATAGGATGAGAGCAACCGACGCCAATTGTAGAATGCAGATGGAGCCGCCTCTGTCTGGTGTCCATCTGCATTCACTCAGAATGCACGTTTTTTATAGAAAATCCAACAAATAAGACAGAAGAAAGTGCCCGTCAAGTTGTTTACATTAGAGTCAATGGGAACGGACAGAGATGGAGGGGGCTCCGTCAGAGTCCGTCAATATGTTGCTGTAAAAAGTCCCTTGCCCCAAATCGGATGGGAGCAACCATAGTGTGAACATCCTCTAATTTTACGGGGAAGACACTGAATTCAAAGGAAGCCTATCACCAGACCACAGCCCTGTAGATTGGGTAAAACACTGTTTGATTCAGGTGCCCCTAGCCTTGTAAATCAGTGCCACCATTGCCGACATATCGCCATTTTTGTCGATATGCAAAATGGGAGCAATGAAGGTGTCCTGTTTACCTCTTTGGAGCAATGGCTACACCCTTGATGCTCCATAGCGCGCTCATTTACATATTGACAAAAACGTTCATATCTCAGCAACAAAGGCAGCGATTCACAAGGGGAGAACAGTGTATGATTCAGGTGACCCTAACCTATCTATCTGCAGGGCTGGGGTCTGATAATACTAACCTATCTATCTGCAGGGCTGGGGTGATATGCTGGTTCTGGTGACACTAACCTATCTATCTGCAGGGCTGGGGTGATATGCTGGGTCTGGTGACACTAACCTATCTATCTGCAGGGCTGGGGTGATATGCTTGGTCTGGTGACACTAACCTATCTATCTGCAGGGCTGGGCTGATATACTGGTTCTGGTGACACTAACCTATCTATCTGCAGGGCTGGGCTGATATTCTGGTGACACTAACCTATCTATCTGCAGGGCTGGGGTGATATGCTGGTTCTGGTGACACTAACCTATCTATCTGCAGGGCTGGGGTGATATGCTGGTTCTGGTGACACTAACCTATCTATCTGCAGGGCTGGGGTGATATACTGGGTCTGGTGACACTAACCTATCTGCAGGGCTGGGGTGATATGCTGGTTCTGGTGACAATAACCTATCTATCTGCAGGGCTGGGGTGATATGCTGGTTCTGGTGTCACTAACCTATCTATCTGCAGGGCTCGGGTGATATGCTGGTTCTGGTGACACTAACCTATCTATCTGCAGGGCTGGGCTGATATTCTGGTGACACTAACCTATCTATCTGCAGGGCTGGGGTGATATGATGGTTCTGGTGACACTAACCTATCTATCTGCAGGGCTGGGGTGATATGATGGTTCTGGTGACACTAACCTATCTATCTGCAGGGCTGGGGTGATATGCTGGCTCTGGTGACACTAACCTATCTATCTGCAGGGCTGGGCTGATATTCTGGTGACACTAACCTATCTATCTGCTGGGCTAGGGTGATATGCTGGGTTCTGGTGACACTAACCTATCTATCTGCAGGGCTGGGGGGATAGGCGGGCTCTGGTGCCTAACCTATCTATCTGCAGGGCTGGGCTGATATTCTGGTGACAACCTCCCTTGAAGACAAAAAGACCAAGCAAAATACAAAAAAAAACAAAAAAAACTGGGAACCAGTGGAAAATTTATAGGCCACTTTGATCCTAGGAATGGTCCTTTGCTGGGTTACGTCCTTGTAACAGCCCAAATAATAATACCGTACAATGACCATAATGTATCTCTGATACCAGATGGTTCTAGTGGACATAGAAGAGACAATAGCTGATACAAGAGACAATAGCTTACGACTGGCTCCTGCAATCTATTTGCTAGTGAGCAGCTCTTCACAGGGCAGGCAGGGAGGGGTGCTGGGGCTCCAAATTCTACACGGACCAGAACAATCCCCTCTGATTCCTAATACAAGATGGGGCCATAGCTGGATGTTTCCAGATCAGAGCCATTATCTCCAGGATTTACTTCCAGGTCTTGTTGATTATTTGGGGGTCAGGGGGCTTTTGGGTCACTGCTCTATACTACATGATCACATCCAGTACCCTGCACATAACATATACGGACATAATATATCTGTACTAAGTAACACCAGCCAACATTAAACGTGCTGAGTGTCTCCTCCTGGGCCCCACTATGACATCACTGGGTATCTGAAAACCAGGGACCCCCCTGATCAGCTGTTTAAAGGGGCTGCATCCATCATGAAAGCACCGTCACCCCTTCACTGTTTATATTGCACGCCGCCTTGTTTCATACTGTCCGTGCAATGTAGTTACAGACTTTTCTCATAGAAGGGTATGGGATGAAACTATAATTACATTAACTTACGTGCAACGTGCTGCGGGCCCTTCAAACGGCTGATCAGTAGGGGTCCTGGGGTATCGAACTGATTGTTGATGTATCCTGAGGATAAGGCTTAAGCTGGCATCAGTGTCTGAGTCTTCATCTCAGAGACCGCCTGAAATCGGTGGACGAAAAAGTCCTGAACGCACAACACCCGATGGACCCCGGGCCGTGATTGAATGGCACATGGATGTCCTCTGTGTGCCGCCTGCGCCTCCTGTCCTAAGTTTTGTTCACGGCCCCATACACCGGACCGTGAAAATACACGGTCGTGTATATGGGGCCACAGAAATGAATGGGTCAGTGAAAAACACTGACTGTGCATATGGTCATGTGCATGAGACCTAAAGGTTCACATGTCCACCTACCCTCCAGCCTAGAAGACACTCTATATACAGAGTCATGCGACTAACCAAGAACAGGAGTGTTGTGGGAATCCTCTTCTTACATCCTGACCCCTCTATCAGTTCAGAGACATGAGCTCATCCCGTCTCCAAGATGAAGGGGTTGCCCATTATTCTTCCATACATACCAGCCCCATCCCTCCCCCCACAGTTATCTACGGCCCTCTAATGCAGACAAGATCACAGCACGTGGGGTCACAGGTCATGTACAGATCTCTACTCTAGACACTGGGATCTACAAAGGGATCAGAAATGAAATCCTGCAGGCTACATCAGGGCTGGACCCTTCCCAGTACCATAAATCTGCTCGTCTGGATGGGATATGTCCATAGATATCCATGTGAACCAAAGCGTGAAACATCTCAGCTGTCGGAAGCGGCACGTTCATCGGTCACATGGTCTGTTTGCAGTTCAGTCCCATTCAAGTGAATAGGGCTGAACTGTAATACCAAGCAATGCCACTATACAGTGTACGGCACTGTGCTTGGTAAGTAGGGAAGAGGCTGCAGCACTCCAAGCCCTGCAGTCTCTTCTATTGGTTGGCTGTAGCTGTAGCCAGATGTTACAGGGCATTCAATAAGAAATTAGGAATAGCCCTGGGGTGCTGGTGAATACTTTTTGTTTTTTCTTATTTTTCTTGGCCTCCAGAGAAAAATCAGTTTTTCCTGGACAACCCCTTTAAGGCTGAGGCCCCACATTGCGGAAACGCAGCAGAAAAAAACGCAGTGTTTTACAGTTCCAGCAAAGTGAATGAGATTCTGGCTAATCCCATCCACACACTGCAGAAAAAAAAGCCGCAGTATGTCAATTTTACCTGCGGAAATGCTCGCGTTTTCCCTATAGATTTAAGGGGAAAAAAAACGCTGAGAAAGACGCAGCAAAAACGCAATGAAAAATGCTACATGGGCCTTAGCCTAGAGGATAACTTGCAGATCAGTGGGGGTCCGACAGCTCAGACCTCCACTGATCAGGAGAATGGGGGGGCTTTTGTCCCCAGGGCTGAATCGAGCAGTGGTCGGGCAGAGCGGGCCCTGCTCTATGCATTTCAATGGCGCCGGAGATAGCCCAAGTACAGACCTAGGGTGTATCAGATTTGACACAGATTTTGTCAAGGCTTCCACATCAATTTGCACCCTATGTGTGTGAATGGGTACTCTGCAACCCGTTCACATGCCATGGAAATTTTCTGAGTGCATTTTTGTCTGCAGAGAGAGAAAAAAATCCACCATGGAAACCAATAAACCCATAATGACAATGGAGCTAATCCTTGTGCGGATCTCCAGCGCACTCCCCTCAGTATTCTGCTGCAGATATACACGTTAGATTAGAAACTGACATGTGAACATCCCCTAGAGGGGCGCAGTTATTGTAAAAAACCTTCTGTCAGACGTTGTGACTGGCCGAGGTCCAGATCCTAAAACCCCCATTAACTGTATAAAGCGGGCTGCCGGTCAACGTGTGCTCTCAGCTCCGGGCCCAAGTGCAAAACCTGTACCCACCAAGTGAAATTTATACTAGTCATATGTTACTTTGGGCCCCTCAAGCACCAGGGCCCGGGTTTGACTGCTACCTCTACACCCCCTACAGCTACGCCTCCTTGCCCACGTACAGGATTGGGCATCCATAGTTGTACTCCACAAGCCAATGACATCCTGCCAGGAAATCCAAGTCACAGCATATAAACAGTTAACTGTTTCCAAACCGCCCGTTCCTCGAAAGTCTCGTTGTGGGGGTTGTGGAGTAACAAGCAAAAAGGAATAAACTACAGAACAGACGTATAATGTAAGGAAATGTTACTGGGGTAAATCTGATGATCTATCAACTATTTCACAGCTACAGAGGTAGCCGGACCCTGTAAAATCTGCATTCGTAGTATTTTTTATTAAGTTTTTTACAGCAGTTTTTGATTAATTTTTTTTTTTTTTTTTTTTGAGCCAAAGCCAGTAGTGGATGCAGCAGGAAGGAGGGGTAAGGGATAAGTCTTTCCATTAGATTTACCTTTTTAAAATGGTTTTCGGGGAGTTACATATTGATGGCCTATCCTTAGGATAGATAAGGGACCAATAACCGGGACCCCCCACCCTCCCAAATCAACTGCTCAGAGACAATAACTAGCTGATCTGACCCCGGAGACCCCCACTGATTCTAAAAATAGGGGTGTTTTCGGCACTGATCGGCAGGCAGTCAGATTGTAGGTGTGCCCCTTGGAGGATGGACAGACCCGCGCTCCCATTCACTTCGGCTACCTCCGGCATAGTGTGTATGCGTCCTGTCTAGTAAGGGACACGCTTACATTCAGCCCAGCTGCAGTCAGGCTGAATTCACAACAGGGGTAAGGCTATGTTCACACTACCATCATTACAGTCCGTTGCTGTCATCCACCATAGGACGCTTTGTTCCATCACGTTTGTTTCCTTTCATAAGGCTACGTTCACATTGGAAACTCCAATACAATGTCCGACTGAAATTGACACACAAAAAAAGTCCTGCACGCAAGGGTTTTTCATCCGCCACTTTTTGTTTAAAAACTGACCCCATTATAGTCAATGGTGTCGTCAGGCTCTATATGTAACTGCTATGTAGCGGTACATCTATACTTTGGGTCCTCCAAAATCGCACAAGGTAGGTAGGGGCCCCATTATAGATTTTGCACTGGGGCGCGCCAAGGCTTCAGGTTACACCTTTGACTATGATGTTGACTGTCACACCTTGCCCACTTCATAGTTATATCTTTCGCTAGGAAAGCTGAGTGAAAACCATTATGGTCCTTGTAACAATGTCCACAGCGGCGGAAACTCAGCACCAGCCATAGCAAACAAGTATAATGGTGGCCGGAAATTCATGGCGTAAAATCACGTGTGCAAGTAAATGTACGCTATGCAGCGTGCGATATGGGATCATACTGTTTTAGAATTTTTGGATCATACTAGGTTTTTTGTGGCAATTTGAGAGTCAGTTCGCGGTTACTACATGATGTAGGTACGGCATTTTTTCTGCCATGTTTTTCCGCTGGCTACTCCTTAGGGTATGAAAAACACAGAAAAAAATGTGAAAAGAGCCCAAATAAGGTTTGTATTCCTAAAAAAAGAGACTCCGTCCGCCGTATACTCACAGAAAGACAGGCCTCGTGTCTGCAAACTAGAGAAACCGCGAAGCAACTGCTGCCCGTAGCAACCAATCAGATCACTGCTTTCATTTTACCACAGAGCTAGAATATGGATGGCTGCTATGGCAACTGCTGTTTACATGAGGCTCAAGATGTCCCCACTAATGTGGATGACTGGACCCTCACATAGCCCACCCATAGCACCAGAAACAGGGCCTCCACCCATACTGACAGCAGCAGGGTCTCCACATATTACACCAATAGCAGGCCCCCCACGCACAGCCCCAGCAGCAGGTCCTCCATACTTAGCCCCAATAGCAGGTCCTCCACACATAGCCAAAGGGCACCCTGACATTGCAGCAAACTGAATGCTCCCAATGCAATGAAAACAAAATAAAAACATCTCATAAAGACAACCCACATGACCTACTCACACGCCTCCTCCTAAATCATATGTCCTTCTCACATTCATCCTCAAAAATAAGGTGCAACCTCCGCCAGGCCATGCAACTGCACTGAAATCTGTGCCAACTCAAGACTAAGGGGCAACCCCTGCCGCCATCACACCCTCGCTGCTCCCTGTTTTCGGAAAGTGGCAAAGGTGGCACTGCAACTGGAGTAGAAAAACAATGGTTTCCAACTTTTTTTACACCCTAAAATTGGCGCCATGCAATCATAAATCTCTCAATGGGGAACCTTTAGGAACATTTTTAAAACCAGTCCTCATATCCCCTGTCCCGGAGGAGGGTGCACCTCATTTATGACAAAGCGCACCCTCCTCCAAGCTGGTGTCGATTTCCGGCGTCATTTAACAATTTTTCTGGTGTAAATGATAATAATTCTGGTGGGGCCAATGGACCTGACCCAGCAGGCCCTATACAATGCCCCCTTTTCGGGAAAATGGAACGGGTGGCGCAATATCTGAGGTCGCCGAAAACTGGTCCATCTGCCCTATGCTTCAGACATTAAAAAAAAGTCAACAATTTTAGAGCAAATCAGGTTTTTGCTCAAAAATTTGGACCTTTTTTTCCACTGCCACGCCACTTTCATGGAAGGGGCTTTGCCATGGGAGTGGCGCTAGAATTATCATCATTTACCCCAATTTACTGGCATAAATGAGGCACACCCCACGCTGTCTTCATAAATCTCCCCCAATGTGACCGCGGCCGTTTTTCACGTAACTACTTGTAAACGGATCTGCTAAACGGATGTTAAAAACGTGATGTGATTGGCCCCAATACTACAACTTTCTGACCACTCTTAGCCAATTCTTCTATTTTCTGGGGCGCAGGGGCCCCGATAGCTCCAACCTAAAAAGGGTTGTGTAGGTGAAAACAATCCAAGTCATCTCTGACACACAAACAAAAAAAAATCTTATTCCGTGTCAGACGCGTCCCCGGCCCCTATCTTACCTTGCCCGGGCGCTTAGCAGGGGTGGCAGAAAACACTGGTCCAAACATATTCAAGATGGCGGTCAGGACCCCAACAACAGGAGCTACCAATCCAGCTTTCTTACAGATGTAGCAGAGCTCACTATGTCACTACCTAGGAGACATTTTCTACCCAAATCTTTCCCTTCTCCAATCCCCGCCAGTTCCATCAGCGAGCGTCACGGCGTCTATTACACACATATGAAGACGATGGCTTACCGCAACATTCTGAAAAGTACCACAAATTAAGATTTTCTATAGTTGTGTCCAAAATTGGGAGAAAAGATGTCACATTGTAAGTACTAACACAACTTTAGCTCAGTTTAGTTCACACTCACATGACACATTCAGCTCTGCTACATCTGTATAAACACATCATTATCACTTACAAGTCACTAAGGCTGATGTGAGCAGCTGCTGCAGAACCTCTTGGCAGGGCATGCCGTCTGGTGAGGTAGTTTTTTCCATTAATAAAAGTCTCCATGAATTTTCCACTGGCTGCAAGTACTAATAGGATTAGCAGAGCTGCCCAGAGCCCACATGCCTGGGGCACAGATCCCTGCAGCAGGGGGCAGCCCCAAACCCACACAGTGCCCCCAGCACTGGAGCTTACCTGCAGGGCAGCAGTGGGCGCAGACAGGGCTCTCCTCCCGGGCTGTGCAGCTCCTGTCCCGGGCACATCCAGCATGAGTCAGTGTGGAGAGCATGGAGCAAGCCCAGCCCTGGATCCACAGTATACACATCAGACTGGGCCGGTCTACAGCCATACACCCACCCCCAAACTGGGAGGAAGGAGGAGACCTCCAGCACTGCTGCCCCATCCAGACAGGGTATACAGACAGCTGCTGCCACTGGGTATATACTATATACCATAACCCAGGGGTTATCTTATACCAGCACTGCTGCCCCATCCAGACAGGGTATACAGACAGCTGCTGCCACTGGGTATATACTATATACCATAACCCAGGGGGCATCTTATACCAGAACTGCTGTCCCATCCAGGCAGGGTATACAGACAGCTGCTGCCACTGGGTATATACTATATACCATAACATAACCCAGGGGGCATCTTATACCAGCACTGCTGTCCCATCCAGGCAGGGTATACAGACAGCTGCTGCCACTGGGTATATACTATATACCATAACCCAGGGGGCATCTTATACCAGAACTGCTGTCCCATCCAGGCAGGGTATACAGACAGCTGCTGCCACTGGGTATATACTATATACCATAACATAACCCAGGGGGCATCTTATACCAGCACTGCTGTCCCATCCAGACAGGGTATACAGGCAGCTTTTGGCACTAAGGATATACTATATACCATAACCCAGGGGGGCATCTTATACCAGCACTGCTGTCCCATCTAGACAGGGTATACAGGCAGCTGCTGCCACTGGGTATATACTATATACCATGACATAACCGAGGGGGTATCTTATACCAGCACTGCTGTCCCATCCAGGCAGGGTATACAGACAGCTGCTGCCACTGGGTATATACTATATACCATGACATAACCGAGGGGGTATCTTATACCAGCACTGCTGCCCCATCCAAACAGGGTATACAGACAACTGCTGCCACTGGGTATATACTATATACCATAACCCAGGGGGTATCTTATACCAGCACTGCTGTCCTATCCAGACAAGGTATACAGGCAGCTGCTTCTGTTATATATATATATATATATATATATATATAGCTATATAATGTATCTAGTCTGTAGACACTGGCACATATCATTAGTATATACTGACACTCTGCATATTATATCTATAATCTAGTCATCTATAATATAATACATCCAGACGATTACTGCTATATACGCTGACATATATGTACAGTATATACCTCCCAACTTTCATAGGTGCAAAAGAGGAACGAAATCTGCACTGCACGCAGAGCACTGTGGCAAATTTAGGTATCATAAGCCACACCTCCAACTCTGCCCATTAGCCCCTTCAGTGGCCCGCACACAGTATAATGCCCCCCTTATTCTGGCCGCAAATGTATCATTAAGGTCTCCTCCTTGTGGCCCCTATACATTATAATTATGCCCCCTTCTTGTGGCAGCAAAAAAAACAGCACAATTTCAGGTGTTTTTTGTACCATGGTGACTTACAGGAGAACACAGAGAAAAATTCCCCTGCAAATAATTGGAGCAGATTTATTAGGCCCTGACTGGTGCTGGGAACAAGAGATTTAGGAAGAGGCTTCAACACACCCATGCACCAGAATGGAGATTTGCACCAGATAGGAACTGCCATAGATCTCTATTATAACTCACGCCAGAAATGTTATGAGCAAGGCGGAGGACAGGGCACAATATCACCCCAGGCGTAGAGGGATTGGTAAATTCCCCCCACTGTGTCCCTGGCCGAGAGGAAACAGAAAGACAAGACTCCAGGGGGCAAAAACAGCAAAAATGGTATCACTGAGCAGTGGAGAAACAAGGCCTGGTCTGAGGGCTCCAGATATCTGAGGTGCCATGATGATGGGCAGACATTATGAATCAATCAACCCTTACTGCCAGGTGTCAGCAGTTCAGATTGGTAGAGTAAGGGGACATGCTCAGGGTACATGTGGCCAAAACCTTGCCCGACTATGGACGCGACGCAGGGTTATATTGTATAATAATGTCATTGTAGCCCCCCTTTACCAATCTTGTAGGGAACAAGAGAAGTGGTCAACACACACTAAGTACAGCACTCTGTAGTCAGTAACTTAAAGGGGTTGTCCAGGCTTAATTTTTTATAGGCCATAAATATATCGTCGATAGGGGGCCTACATCGGTCCCCAGACCGATCACCTGTACAGAGCCGCTTCTGGCGCCTGTTCTGTACACAATACAGGGAGGGAATGAGAAAGCTCTGTACGTTGTCTAGTGACCCAGCACCAATGAAGTCAGTGAGAGCTGCAATGATGGTGCTGGGCTGCTATACATTGGAGCTTTATGCTTCCCGCCCTATATTGTTTTCTAGTACAGTGCCAGAAGTGTCTCCATAAAGGTGATTGGTCTGGGGACCGGGTGTTGGCCCCCTATTGATCGTATATTTATGGCCTATCCTTAGGATAGGCCATAAAAAAATGAAACCTGGACAACCCCTTTAAGTTACTGACTACAGAGAGCTGTACCTAGTGTGTGTTGGTTACTTGTCTTGTTCCCTATAGGATTGGTAAAGAGGGGCAACAATCACATGATTATACAATATAACCCTGCGTCCATAGTCGTGCAAGGATTTGGCCACATGTACCCTGTGACTTATAATGGAGATCTATGGCAGTTCCTATCTGGCATAGATCTCCATTCTGGTGCACCAAAGCCTCTTCGTAAATCTCTCTTTTCTGGCACCAGTCAGGCCCTTTATTTAAGCTAGCGTACAAAATGCTGGTCTTAATAAATCTGCCCCCATTGTTTGCCGGGGAATTTTGCCACGTGTTCTCTTGTAAATCCTCAGGGTAAAAAAAAAAAAAAAAAAAACACTTGAAAAGTGAAGTTTTCTCTAGAGAACCTCCCAATAATCCATATAAAAGCAGATCTGATCTCTATGGTGTTGAGGTCATCCGGCCATGTATATATCGACAGAGCATGCGGAGAGATAAATAGAACTTGTGGACTGAATAATCTACTTGGGCCAGCCATCTTTATATAGCCGGGCTATTATGAGCCAACTTTATATAGATGCAGCCTGGAATTGCAGGAAGACACTATTCACACCGGAAGATGGCGACATCTATAATTATCTCTGTATAACCCTATAGTTGCCACCAGTACCTTCTTACTACCTCCATGTTCTCCGTAGTATATTCACAAATATTAAAAAGCCTCTCTCCTCATGGTGGACCCAACACGCCTGTATATCGCATGAAAGCCCTTTAACCCCTTTGGAATCCTCTGCGGACTTTCTGCTACCTTTGTACCTCTGCCGGCGTTTCCGTACGTATAATTGACATGCTGCGATTTCCAAAGTACTGCAGAAAATGTTGGTGCTATAGAAATAAAATTATTATTGGAGGTAATTATATTTAAAAAAACAAAACAAAAAAAAAACATTTTAAACGTTTTATTTATTTTTTAATTTAGTCCCATATAGGGATTTGAATCTACACATATTTGATCATTCATACAATACACTACAATTTATTGCAGTGTATTATATTTGGCAGTTTTATATTGAACTACAGGTCCCAGGCTGTCATCAAATGGAATGACAGTACAACTGTTAAACCTCTTAGGTGCCGCAGTTCCTATAGACCGCAGCATCTAAGAGGTTAATGCCGCCAATGGTTTTCCTCTCCCCACTTGTTGCCTATGTCTGGGTCTGTACAGGAGGTGGGTAGTTAACATGACGTGAAAGGCATTGTAGTGGAGAGAACCTGTTAAAGGGTTTTCTGGTTCTTAAAGTGAATAGAACCGAGCTGCAATACCAAGCACAGCCACTATATAATTGACAGCACTGTGCTTGGTAAGTGGTGCTGTCGGAAAACACTGCAGTCTCTTCAAACAGCTGATCGTTTGGGGTGCCGGGTGTTGAACTCACACCAATCTGATATTGATATCAATATTTTTTAAAAATCCCTTTAGGTTCAATGCCTCATTTGTCATGTAGTGGCACTTGCAACAGCTTGGTGACCCTTAGCATCGCGCCAAGACCATTAAAATGTGCTCCATAAAATGGATGGATAATTGGGGCAGCCATGAGACTGTTACCCTAGAAGGGATCACCCCTGGTTAGTCTCATCCTGACTCCTTACCTGTCCCAGTCCAGGATTCTCTTCTTTAGAGTAATAGTGTCCTGTCCCACTAGGGGCCCATTTTGATATACTTTGCTATAGGATTGCCTCTTTTCCGTACCGGTGTTGTACCCCAATATTTTTCTTCTATTACATGGCTAACATGAGCATAAAACACAAATGGATAATTCTGACATCACTATATGATGGAGAGGAGCTCCGGAATCTATCCCATCAGAAATGGCAGGCCGTGTCCTCTCTACACAAAGCGATTCCCATGGCGGGTATAAAGTGTTAATAATGTCATTACGCCATGCCCTGCTGGGTCAGTTTTGTCACTGCCTGAACAGCACATTGTCACGTTCCACTGCTGTCAACAAGTCCTTACTATAGAAACTTCCCTTCATAAGTCGTTGCCTAATTCCTGCTGAGCAAGCATTTTATTTAAAGGGGAAATCCACCAAATGCCATATATATATATATGTCAGAAGATACGGTGGTCAGGAACCCAGGTACAGGTCATTAGATCCACATCCCAGTAGGGCTGCGATCCTGGGATCATAGATCACTATGGTACAGGGAGCCTTGGTATCTGGAATGAGATTGAGCCAGGAAGAACGGCCGATATATAGACTGGATTTTTGGATCTGGATTCCTCGATGTGTATGGGGCCTCACAGTAGGCGAGAAGTCTGCATTATCAGCCATAGCGGTTTTCTTGTGGAGGACTCTAGGTCCATTCTTGAATTGTACAGACTAGTCAGATATTGTCAGCCCACTACTGGATTGGGATCCTGGTAGTGAGATCAGGGGAGACATACAGCTCCCTTCCCTGCACTGATTTCAGCCTAAAGAGCAATGGGCATGTGTCAAGCCCTGGATGCCAAATTTCTGGAGTCAAAAAGTTTCAAAATAGGTTTTTAGGGCGCATTCACACAACCAAGTTTCAGCCGTGAAATTCGGTCCATGTGTTGGCCGGATTTACTGATCTGCACCTTATACCAGGAGAAGGACTCCTAGCATAATAGTCATCCATGCTGAAACTTGGTTGTATGAATAATCATAAAAACTCTACAAAATGATCCAAATTGTGCAACAATTAAAATTTGGGCAAATTACAGCAAAACTGACTTTATACATCCCCCCATGATAAATCTTTTCTCATAGCCCAGAATAGGAATCAGATTTTTATTTTTTTTGTATTGGAAACAGTCAGAAAGCTGGTCACCAGACAAAGGCCAGGCCAGGTGAGCTGCACAATTCGCTGTCATTCACTGCATTCAGATGAAGTTAATTTTTCCGACATCACTGTTGTCTACCCTGCAGTGTCTGCGAGCTCTATACAGATATTGATCCAGCAGCTGAGATGGAAGATATCAGCTCAGCCAAAAAGGCAAGTCAGCAGGACTGTGACCGCAGCTGTGGAGTATAATGCAGTCCGTAACTCAGGACCTGTCCAAGATAAAGGATGTCATAGAGTTACAAAATTACTCAACTGTTTATACACTGAATGGCCATTTTATTAGAGACACCCATCTAGTAGTACGTTACACCTCCTTTGGTCGTCAGAATAATACATGGTGACATCCTCAGGTATCATCCACAGATGACTTACGGTACAGCGGGAACCCCCCTACAAATACACATACACCAGGGCCGGCTCCTGGCTTGTGTGGGCCCTTGAGCGACAGAGTCTCAGTGGGCCCCGTAGCAGGTCAGCTCATGTGCTTTGTTTTTAGGTGTCACCTGCAGATGAGATTTGTACAAACCTCATCTACAGTGCTGCTACTGTAGGTGGCAGGGGGTTAGCTGGGCTAAAGCATAACTGTATAATGGCCCCTTAATGCCCAATACACATGTTCCTCTTATGCCCCCCACCTTGTATAATGGCCCCTCTTAATATCCAGCACACAGTAAAATGTTCCTTTTATGCCCAGTATAATGGCCCCGTTCTGCCCCCACACAATATAATGGTCCCTTTCTGCCTCCATATACAGTATGAGCCCCCTTTTGCCCCCTTACACAGTATAATGACCCCCTTTTGCCCCATACACAGTATAAGGGCCCCTTTTTCATCTCCTTTTGCCTCCACATAGTATAATGGTTCCCACCTCCTGGCAGGGCCTTGGGGGAGCAGCATTACTTACCATTAATAGCTCCCTGGACTCCCTGCCCTTCTCTGCGCACCAGCACTAATAGCTCTCTGAGTGCCGGAGTAAGGAATGAGTGGGCAGTCCGGGGAGCTGCAAGCAGTGCCGAAATATGTTGCACCACTCGCTCCTTAGACTGTTGGCATCTGTTCTGATGGAACAATCAGTGGGTGCCCTTGGCAACTCTGGGCCTCGGCACCTGCTCAGGTTGGCCGGGTGCTGACTCTGGTCCTGTCCTTACCATTACTCCACTTCTACAGGTCCACACTAGCGTTCGGGGATTCAGTCCCCCATTCCATTTAAAATATGATGAGAGAAAAGTCTTGCAAGCAGGACTCTTCTCTCTGCCAATTTCAGGCAGAATCCTGGCAGACCCCATTATAGTCTATAGTCGGATAGGGTTTCCGTTTTTCGGATCCCCAAGCAGACCCAAAGAACGGAAACCCGAACGCTAGTGTGAACCTAGAGTAAACGGATGATACCGGACAGGAAGGTTTCATCAATTCCTGCTACTTGCAATTTATTCTGCCCCTCCCATTAGTATGGCGCCACAGAAATCTGGATCCATCTGACCAGGCCATGTTTCTACACCGCTCGGTGATACAATTTTTGCAGTTGCCCCCTGGATTTTATCTAGCTGTTTCTCTTAGACAGTAATGGCGCTCACATTAGGATCACCAATAGTGAAAAGGGCAGTGTCTCTAATATAGTGGCCATGCAGAGTACATAGTATTTAGACCCATATCCTTTTTACAGTAATACACCCTTGTGCACTCAAAGTACTTAATAGAAATGCAAGATCCAGCAGGTAACTTGCTTGTTGGCAGTTTCCATGATGTAACAGGCGATTTCTACATTGCACAAACTAACGTGGACTATAAAATAAGTGAAGATATATTATTAGGACAATAGGTTTAGCATTTGTTATACATCAGTAGTGGAGCTTTGCTACAGACTCGCAGCTTATTCAGTGGTGATATCTGCAGGGGTATCTACTAGAACTAATATTAGCATTTGCAATTGCTCAATGATAACATGCAGTCTGTGACAGGTTATTAGCCCATAGTTTACCTGGTGCCATCACTAACCCCTCTTATCACCTACAGATGATAGCAGTCACTGACAGTGTTTGGAAAGCTCTGATCAATATCTGCTATTATTACTGCGGCCGCTCTTTACATGATTGATTTGCAGTATTATATGGAGAATGATTTACCGTAAAGTTACTGATCTCCAGTGTCAGCTGAACTAGAAGTCATTATCTAATACCTTGTAGTATGATGATGATGATGATAGACAATATTTGTCTACAGGGAATATCAGCTAAGCTATCAGATCTTATGTATGTCCTTGTCTTGTAGACAGGACGATCCTTATGTTACCTAAGCAGTAGTACCACACAATGTAAACAGGACCTATAGTGCTGAAATAATCAACCATCATATCACCAAATAAGAGAACATAAAGTAATGTGATATCCATCACCAGACTCAGTATATCACCCCAGCCCTGCAGATAGATAGGTTAGTGTTACCAGAACCCGGCATATCACCCCAGCCTTGCAGATAGATAGGTTAGTGTCACCAGAACCAGCATATCACCCCAGCCCTGCAGATAGATAGGTTAGTGTCACCAGACCCAGCATATCACCCCAGCCTTGCAGATAGATAGGTTAGTGTCACCAGAACCAACATATCACCCCAGCCCTGCAGATAGATAGGTTAGTGTCACCAGAACCAGCATATCACCCCAGCCCTGCAGATAGATAGGTTAGTGTCACCAGAACCAGCATATCACCCCAGCCCTGCAGATAGATAGGTTAGTGTCAACAGACCCCAGCATATCACCCCAGCCCTGCAGATAGATAGGTTAGTGTCACCAGAACCAGCATATCACCCCAGCCCTGCAGATAGATAGGTTAGTGTCACCAGACCCCAGCATATCACCCCAGCCCTGCAGATAGATAGGTTAGTGTCACCAGAACCCGGCATATCACCCCAGCCTTGCAGATAGATAGGTTAGTGTCACCAGAACCAGCATATCACCCCAAGCCTGCAGATAGGTAGGTTAGTGTCACCAGAACCAGCATATCACCCCAGCCCTGCAGATAGATAGGTTAGTGTCACCAGAACCAGCATATCACCCCAGCCCTGCAGATAGATAGGTTAGTGTCACCAGAACCCGGCATATCACCCCAGCCTTGCAGATAGATAGGTTAGTGTCACCAAAACCCGGCATATCACCCCAGCCTTGCAGATAGATAGGTTAGTGTCACCAGAACCAGCATATCACCCCAGCCCTGCAGATAGATAGGTTAGTGTCACCAGAACCAGCATATCACCCCAGCCCTGCAGATAGATAGGTTAGGGTAATGAGACTCAGCATATCAACCCAGCCCTATCTGCAGGACTGGGGTGATATGCTGGCTCTGGTGACACTAACCTATCTATCTGCAGGGCTGGGGTGATATGCTGGTTCTGGTGACACTAACCTATCTATCTGCAGGGCTGGGGTGATATGCTGGGGTCTGGTGACACTAACCTATCTATCTGCGGGGCTGGGGTGATATGCTGGTTCTGGTGACACTAACCTATCTATCTGCAGGGCTGGGGTGATATGCTGGTTCTGGTGACACTAACCTATCTATCTGCAGGATTGGGGTGATATGCTGGTTCTGGTGACACTAACCTATCTATCTGCAGGATTGGGGTGATGTGCTGGTTCTGGTGACACTCCCTTTAAAACCACTGTAGAATTGATGCTAAAATTTGAAGTGGTCATGAGCCTCTCATGCCATTTTCCATAGGGGCAGCTGATGCACCCTGTGGCACATTGCCAACGACAGGTCCTGGTCTTGAGGCAACATATATGAATAAAGAAGTTCAAAGGCAGCCAAAGCTTGCCAGTTGCATGTCTTTACAGAGGCGCAGTTCTTGATGGTTTTACTCTTTACAGATAGGTCCACATCTTGACATAGCAAAACACAATGTCTGGCAAATAACTTAAAGGGGTTTTCTGGGTCTTAAATACTAAATTGATGGAGGGCCGAGAGCCAGCCCCTGGACTGATCAGCTGTATGAAGCCAATTCTGGTGCTCAGTCCCCACTTCCTCTTCTCAGGTAGTGATATCATGTCTGTTGGTCACATGGCCATGCTACAACTCAGCCTCATTTATTTGAATGGGACTGAGCTGCAGCATGGCCATATGACCGATGTATACCTCCCAACTTTCAAATGACTGAAAGAGAGAAAGAATGTGTCAAATTTACATTCAGCACCACTCACTTTGGTTCTGCCCATTCCCATCAATATCTCTTTGTGCCCCCATACAGTATAATGCCCCTATAGAGGTCCTGACACGGTATGCCCCCACATTATAATGTCCGCCTCAGTATATAGTCCCTCTCCTGGTGCCCTCACAGTACATATATCTTATCTCCTCCTGGTGCTCATAGTATAATGGATCAAGCAAACAAAAAACCTAATACTCACCTCGCCCTAGGGAACAGCAGGTGAGGTGTAAGTGACGTCACCACATCACACCTACCGATCCAAAGACACCAGGAGTAGAGACAGGAGTCGAAATGTGAAGCAGGGTGCGGACACCGATGAGTTAATGTCAGGACCTGCACCAGTTCACTCCCCTCTCAGAACCCAAGCTGAGGGTGCGTGTGTATGGATAGACTGGGAGGAATACACCTAGGACTCCCATCTCATGACCAAAGAGTTGGTCATGAGTTGCATCATGACCCCGAGGGTGCTGCGACTGTGACATCTTGTCTCAAAAAGATTGACCACTGATGGATTTTTTGCATCATCTAGTAGTGGATGTAATGATGGGTCAGTGGTGTTATCTTCTATTGTAATCATATCCGTGATGTAAATGACGTGACTGCTGAAGTGAAAACCCTACAGAATTGCCCATTGTCTGTCTGTTATTAGGCTTAGTGGACAGAGTGAACATTGCAGGATATCGGGGGGTAAAAACCATTATCACGCCCAAGTCACAGGTTCTAGCCCCGCCCTCATGGCCACAACAATAATTATCACCTACATAAACATTACCATAATGTAGAGGAGAAAATCATTTAAAAAAATTAAAAATTTGAGAAACAGACACATTTCCCCTCCTTTTTCTTGGATATTAAAATAAAGTTTTATTTTTTATGTTTTTATCACCAAACAAAAGGATGCTAAAAATATTTGAAAAATGTACGAAAAATTCCAAAAATGTGTCTGGTCTTGAGCCAGGCCCGGATAAATACCCCGGAGATGGCGACAGGTGCAGGGTATTTGGTTCTACCATTAGGAATAAAATGGGGGGGGGATAGAATTGTATTAATAAATGGGGTGACTCATTTCGCAGGCTGACCCATATATAAGGGGGAGGGGGGATTCTACATGCTGACCAGCTATGTCATGGACTGACTCACACCCCGAGTGCAAGAGGAAGGATCCAGCTCAGGAGAGTCTGCAAATGCTTAAGACCTCGTGCACACGACCGAGTGTGCAGGGAGTTCTGTTGTGTGCATGTGGCCTAGAGGGAGAGGCTGTGCAACTGATAGTGTGTTATGTCTGGTGCACAGACTGCGGGGGAGGGGCACGGCGCAGGAATCCTCTCTTTTACCCCCCAGGGCACTATTGCCCTAGACAAAATAGAATGTCTATTATTAGTCCTGTCCATAGTTTTCCTTTATGCCCTTTCTGGCTTTGGGTCACAGGCACCAGATCATTCCTAAAAACAATGAAGCAACACATGTCCGATATTATATATATGAAAGGTCTTCAAAAAGTTTCCGCACTTTTTTTTTCACTCTATTTCAAAAACAAAATGACATCACTTTTCCACAGTCACCTAATGCAGATTAGTCACTTTCAGATGCGACCGATTCCTCCTCCCGCCCTCACCGTTCCCAATGAAAGGGGCAGAAACTTTTTGAAGATCTCTCATACACAAAAACATTCATTAAACATCTTAAAACCAGGATCAGCTGATATCAGCAGTGTATGGTGTCCTCTTCAAATAGCTAATCTGTGGGGGTGCCGGGTGTCAGACCCCACCAATCACATGCTAAGGCTAGGCTCACATCTGTGTAGGAGACTCCATTGCAGATTCTGTCTAAAGTTGGCAGAGAGAAAAGTCCTGCACGGAGTCTCCTACACAGATGTGAGCCTAGCCTAAGCAAGTGATTGGTGGGGTCTGACACACGGTAACCCAACGGACATCCAGCACACCCCATTATAGTCTATGGCACAGGTGTCAAACACAAGGCCCGCGGGCCGAATCCGGCCTGCTGCCTTCTGTTATCAGGCACTTATCTGGCCCGCAGGGGGCGGCATTTTTTATTGTCTATGTAATGTAAACCAGCCCAGGACAGGCCGCTTAAAAAAAAAAAAAAACAAAGCTGCGCGATACCTGTCCTGGGCTGGTTTACAAGACCTCTGCATGTCAGCGCAGGCGGCGATACAATGACGTCATCGCGCCTCCTACGCTGACACGCAGACGTCGCGGACAAGAAGAGGAGGCGGCGGCTGCATCAAGGCATCGCAAGTAGGTGAAGATAAGTTTTTTATATATATATATATATATATATATATATATATATAAATAGGCCGTTACCTGCTGGAGCATCCCCGGCACGTAACGGCCTATTTACTTACCGATCCCCGCTGCTGGTCGTGGCCGCCCCCCGCTTCCCCTTCTGCTATGGGACGCAGAAGCGGCTGTGTGCAGGAGCGGGGATGGTAAGTGAGGCCACGGCCAGTGAACCCCATCAAATACTACTATTATTATACTCCGGGGTCTTTTCAGACCCTGGAGTATAATAATCAGAGGCCTAGGGAAGGTGATAAACATAAAAACCAATGTTACTCACCTCTCCGGCGATCCGATGTTACTCCCAGCCGGCTTCGGCCTTCTTTGGTGACGTCCCAGGCATCACGTGAGCAAGGTCGACGTCATTATGTCGCGACGCCGGTCTGTGCGATATTGAAGAAGGCCGAACGCAGGGAGCGCAGCGGGGCCCAGGTAAGTAACACTGGTTTTTATGTTTGTCACCACCTGGGTCTCCGATCATTATACTCTCGCGTCTGAAAAGACCCCAGAGTATAATAATAGTTCATGGGTGGGGGGGTCACTATGGGGCATAATACCGTGTGCAGGGGCCACTATGGACTATAATACCGTTTGCAGGGGCCACTATGGGGCATAATACCAATGCAGGGACCACTAAGGAGCATAATACCGATTGCAGGGGTCACTATGGAGCATAATAACATGTGCAGGGGCCACTATTGAGCATAATACCGTGTGCAGTGGCCACTATGGAGCATAATACCATGTGCAGGGGCAACTATTGAGCATAATACCGTGTGCAGGGACCGCTGTGGGGCGTAATACCGTGTGCAGAGGCAACTATAGAGCATAATACCGTTTGCAGGGGTAAACAGTATTTGTATAGTGCTTAATTTTTGATATATTCAGAAAAGGATGAGGATAGTATGTAACATGCCAATGTCTTAGGTTTTAACAATACATTATGTTCTTCCTGGTTGACCTCAAAGGGCTGATTGTAACAGTAGTAATGTACAAATGTAATTACTGCTTAATAGCTCGCTTATCTGTTAAGGAGAAGTTACTTTTATACATGTGTAAAATAATCTTGGCCCTTCAAGGTACCCCGTGAGGCTGAAGTGGCCCCCGGAGAAAATGAGTTTGACACCCCTGGTCTATGGGGTCCACGAGTGTCCGCGGGTAATCGCTTTTTCAGCTGACAGGCTCTCCGTCTTTTGGGTCCCCATGTGGACCTGAACGATGGAGAAACGAACGCAAGTGTGAAACTAGCCTAAGGATAGATCATCATTAGTTCAGTCCTGGAAAATCCCTTTAAAGGGGTTGTCCATGGGGACAAAATAAATACTCATTCTTTTTCCAGTGACTTTTATGAAGCTGAACCTGGGGGTACTGGGCTTGTTCGACCCCATGTCATGTGTTTGGAACCAGTCCCCCTTTGCCCAGGTCTCTCTCCTCTCTCATTTTCGCAAGTAGTTACCTGTACTATGAGGGCCTGCTTTACTACAGCCTGCCCGACCCCACAGCACAGGTAACTACCCGTAAATACAAGAAAGGAGGGAGGAGTCGGAGCGACTGGGGACAGGAGTTGGTACAGATCACATGACCCAGAGAAAGGACCGACCCAGAACCCTCTGGTTGGGGTCGCTGGAAGTAGTTAAAGGGGTTGTCCAGTTTCTAAGGATAAGTCATCAATATTAGATCTGCAGGGGTCCGACACCTGAGACCCCTGTAGTTCACCTACATTCGCTGTTACAGCCGCGCTGCCTCAGTACCAGTGATCTGCAGGGGGTCCCGGGTGTCAGACCCGCAGATCTAATATTGATGACTTATCCTTAGGATAGGTCATTAATCATAGACACCAGACAACCCCTTTAATTTACACTCCTTGGACAATCCTTTAAGGGCCAAGTGTGATACAGAGATTCTCTCTTATCTTTGAGTCTCAAGAGGAATTTGTTAACACATTATGTGCCAGTCTTAAGAATTATTAGGAGTCTCCAGTCTGTGACAACTTTGGTGCACTGCAGCAGGTCCTGTGGGGTGGAAATTAAATCTACGCCATTCAAGAACTGGCATAGACATCAGCTATAACTCGTGCCCGGTTTCTGGCACAAGTTATAATAAATCAGACAAGCCGATGCATCCCAGCGCACTACTTCTTTTCGTCTTTGCCACAAATATGGGCTTTGTACTGAAGATTCGCCACATGTACACCAGATTTCTGATGTAGATGAAATAGTAAATCCCCCCCCCCCAATATTTTAAGTTCAAAAACTGCACAACTTTACACTTATCTGCATGTTTTGCCTATCCAAGAACTCAGTATGACTCTGTTGCCCCCTGGTGGATTAGAATGGATACTACAGTTGCCTGAGATTTAAAGTTCTCCACGTGCACTCTGCTGCCATCCAGTGGATTACAGCTGGAACTACTGCTCCTTGTTGTGGCTTGTAATTGATTTTCTAATCCCCACTCCCTTAACATCTTCATACCAACCCTCTTATAGCCTTTACCAATCCAACAATTTTTTTTCCCCCCCCATATTTTTTTTTTTTTTTTTATTGACGCATTTGAAGGGAGATTACATTTTTCAGTGGTATTCCTGTATAAGGTATGGTAAACCCAAATAGTAGCAAAAGTCACAGCCTTAGGCCTCAAGTCCACGACCATGTGTATGGTCTTGTATTTTTCATGGCTAGCACACTGACTCATTCATTTCCGTTGCCCCAAACACACGACTGTATTTTCCCGGTCCTATGTATGTGGGGAAAAACTCGTGTCCGTTTTATGGCCCCTGCTCACTGAACGGGCCCAGGGAAGCATGTGCGGCACACTGACGTTATCCATGTACCATTTAATCACATCCCGGCGACACACAGTTGTCTTAATGTCGCCATAATAGGTTCTCCCCACCATGACCTGCCCGCACAAAACCAATAGCGCAGCCCTGCAAGGCCTTGTTCTCCTCTGATAGCACACGGACCTAGTTTCTATGGACGTGTTTTGTCCGTGGCTGATCTGCTTTCACGTCGGTGCAAAGATGGATCAAGCAATTTAATAATTTTTAATTTTTTTTATTTCCTGGACTGAAATCTGGGACCTGCAGCCCCGGTCCAATACTAAAAACACAATTACGCTATAGGACAGTAGAGGCGTGGAAAGCAGGCACTCCTACCAAAGATGACTATGATGCTGGGAGTCTGGGTCCAGGCAATACCGCCAGACCGTCTCTCTCCAAATCTGTCCATGTGTGGCCAGACTAAATCCACAACTACAAGTAGCAGCACACCAGAATCGCATGCTAGTTTTAT
Organism: Leptodactylus fallax; assembly: GCA_947044405.1. NCBI lineage: Eukaryota > Metazoa > Chordata > Amphibia > Anura > Leptodactylidae > Leptodactylus > Leptodactylus fallax. Next base: position 699,558 of record CAMRHE010000483.1, read on the forward strand.
TTGCCCATGTTCACAGCCTTCTCTTGGCTGTGGCTTTACCTGAACAACTTCATTCTATCCTGTAGATTTCTAACATACGGCTCTGATTATGCAAGCCCAGAATTTATGGGCTACTCCCTCTTATTGAGACTTATTTTGCTCTAGTACAGCGGTAGGTAACCTTCCGCACTCCAGCAGTTGTAAAACTACAACTCCCAGCATGCTTACTTGCTCTACTGTTCTGGGAACTCCTATGGAAGTGAATGGAGCATGCTGGGAGTTGTAGTTTCACAGCAGCTGGAGTGCCGAAGGTTGCTGACCCCTGCTCTAGCAAGTATGCCGGTAGCTACACCAGTAAGAGACAGATAATATTCTGGGATATAAAAGGCAGAGACTGCGCCTACTGGGAAAACCAATTTGAGACTGCCATAGAGAAAGCCATGGGCACTGGGCTGCTTCTGTAACTTCCCTAGACGTCAATGGAGACGTGTACAGGCACTGACAGCCTGTGTCTATACAATAAATGCTTGAAGGATTATGGACACCTTTTCACTCTTATTATTTCCTTCCTAAATTCAAGATTATGCAACTGTCTAAATAGTCTTCATTAAATACATTACTGCAGTAACATCTGTGCAACTCCTTGACATAGCTGGCTGTCCTGCTGCGTCTAATACAAATCAGACAGCACACTGCTCATGGCTGTGCTGGTTATCCACTTGTACCCTTATGTCTCTGTGATATGATAGCAGCAAGGAGGGAAAAAAATAGATATGGGGGGGGGGCAAAGCACACAGAAAAAGGAGGAGGAGGTGGAAGGAGACTCTCATAAGCTATGCAGCACTCCAGCTGCTTTGAAACTACTTCAGCATAACCCATTCACTTTGTTGGGTGTTCCAACAACAGCAGAGTATACAAGCTGGGAGTTGTAGTTTCACAACAGCTGGAGTGGCACAGTTTTGCCGATACCAGGTATGGAGAAAGAAGATCACCCAAAGCACCATCACAGGGAGACTCGATCCCTTCATGGGCTGTAGATGAAGAAATCAGTCCAGGGGTGAAGCTTTGCTAGTGATGGTAGAAACATCCTGCCTGGACACACAGACCTCACATCCAGCAGGTCTTACTGGGAGGGAAACCCCACATGAGGCCGCAAACTACACATTATTGGGGTTCTCAAAATAAAATGGAGATGGCAGATTTATATGGTCACCGACTTTACAGACAAAACTTAAGTCTCATTTAATAGATCATGTGATTTTGGACCAAAATGTAATGTACTTTTAAATATAGTGTTGCTGTTTTCTGCTCGAAAAACCTCTCTAAAGGTTCCTGCCACTAGGTGTCTCCCTCCTTACTTATCTGCTGTCACTACGTAAAGTCTGTCTTTAGAAACCAGTAGGCTCACTGCCTATTGTGCTCAAAACTCTTTCAGTGTCAGGGAGCTTTTTAGCTGCTTCATAACTTGGATTTGGGGTTTTATGGGATATTATGGTCTCCTCTTTGCTATCTTACAGTTGGCAGAAATCTTAAAGCAGAATTACACGTAAAGAAACCCACTGTAGTAGTCATGGACAGCAACAGACTGCTCTGTATGATACAAGCCCCTTGCCTCATGCAGAAAAGGAAAATGTGCAGCAGCCATAATGGGGCTATTAGCAGCAGAAAATCTGAGAGGACACCATGTATGAAGCTTATAGACAAAGACCAGACTGCCCAGCAAGACCCTGCACATAGTTCAAAAGGTGTCCATATCCGAAGTCAATTCAACTAAAATTAAACACACGACACCTTCCCTTTAAGCCTCAGCTGTACATTTTTACCAGTGATGCAATCCCTGTAAACCACTTCTACATATGAACAGATCCACAAAATACACTCCATAGACTGCAAGCAGAGAAGCAGATTTTGCAGAACTTCATCAACTTACCTGTGTGCAGAAACTGCGGTGTACTATTTCGGCTTAAAATAAAAAGACAGAAATCCGTGTTTTCAGGCACTTTAAAGATCATCGTTTATTTACCGTATAATAAAAAGCTAGTATACAGAGGGAATCCGATAGCGGCAACAATCCTCATACCATTTCAAGTCCGTTTGTTGCCCTCCGTTAACATTAAACCGCCTTATAAAGCCCCCTTTACAGCGGCGCCGCTCCCGTGACTACATGTCCAGGTCCCATGAGCAGCGGGTGTGGGGGAGGGAGGGATAAAGGGGTGATTTAGCTTCAACGTATTCTATGTACAGAGCCAAAAACTATGGAAGAAATGTGACAGGCAACATTAAGCGCAAACATTAATCTGCAAAACCGCAGAATTTTACATACACACATTTATTTATATATATAATTATATTTAAAATAAAAAAAAAATTAAGGAATTAGAGTTTTCGGAGGTTTTTTGGATTCCTGGTGAGAAGAATCTGTAGTTAAGAACACGCGGCGCATGCGACAGGTATAAGGACTGATTGTGGTGAAGCCTATACAGAGGACACAATGGAGGTCATATTATAGAAATTAAATACAAAAAAAAAAAAAAAGCACCCAAAAATTGCAATGATCAAAAGAAAAAAAAAAAAATTATACAAAAAAAAAGTGAAAAAAAAAAAAAAATTATGTAACAGGACAATGGTGCAACTGGTACATGCGAACATGAATAAAATGAGACATGTAGCACAGCGACTGTGGTTCACATTTCTCTGGCAAACCCGCAAATCAGAGCCAAAAAATGTGCAAGAGATCAGGCCAGACGTTGGGTGGACATCCAAAAATACTCAGAAGGGACGCCATGTTTATTTACTTTTATTTAACTATACAATTGTAACTATTTACACTATTTATGGAATGTTCCCCCATCCCAAAATGGCTTCCAAAAACCATGGGACTTCTCTACATGAAAGGATTAAAAGAATTCTGACTAGTCAATTTACAGAGGGCGGGGAGGGAGAGGCAGGGAGCCATGTAAGGCATAAAAAGAGGAAGAAAAAAAATAGAATTAAAAAGTTTTTATTGTGAAATAATGGTGTAAAATGAGGAGAAATGGGACTGAGCTGTTTGGGACTTTGGTGACTGAAAGGCAATTTTTTTTTTGTGACACGCGTTTCAGTAGGATTGTAAACCACCGTGCCGGGAATATCTGCGTGCGTCCAGATCAGGATGGAGTTAAAGGGACGTCCTGGAGGCCAGGTCTGTGAGGTGCACAAACGTAAGGAGTACTGGAATGCCAATATGGCAATAAGAAGTATTCTCTCTCCGAACAGAAACGCGTCAGCGTCTGAGTCAAAAGCAAAAAAATTACTGAAAATGTTGAGCGGAAACAACTGGTTTTACTCTCAAACACGCCTGTCCAATGGTGTTTTTACTTTGTAAAGGTGGACACCACGGCCCATAGGATTTCATTAGCATTGGGTTTGATGGCCTCAACTTCGGGGTCTAGATCGAGCAGTTGTCGGACTCTCTTCATGGCCAAGTCATACTGGTCGTCTAGGAGTGGGGCGAACGCGTTCTCGATGACGTCAGAGGAATGGGCTAGATAGATTAGGGCCAGTAGACGCTTGTCCATGCGGTGAGGATCTTTCACCCACTTGTCAAGAACGGCTTCCTGCACTTTCTTGATGAGACGTTGCTTGATGTTGTTGTTCGTCAGTGGGTGCGTGGTCATGTCGAACAGCAGGAAGTTCTGTTTCTCTGTCGTCAAGACACCTTTTTCCACAAGATTCTTAGCCAAACGTTCACGGACATTTCGTAACTGGAAGTGGAGCTTTAATGGATTCCAGGTCTCGCCTGAAAGGTACAGTAATAGCTTTTAATGCAGAGTCCAGGATATACACAACAGGGGGGCCTAAAGAGACATGATTATCTCTTATGTTATTGGTCACAGTTTCTACAAGTTCACATTACACTTATCACTTCTCATCCATCCTCTTACACTGCAGCCAGTGACTGACAATGCCTTAAACATTGTTGAGGCTGCTGTAATTAAATGACTTGATTAACTAGCAAGTTAACGCTAATGGTTTTTAAAACAGAGTCTAATATATACAAATTAGCAGAGACTAAAGAGTATCAATACATGTGTGTTCCGTCCTTATGAAGATACAGTGAGGCATATTATCCAAAAAGTACACGCTCTGTCTCCTAGGCCACAATACTCAGTGTAAGAGGCTTTTACTATAAATGGAGCTGGTCAACAAGACTGCGTAAGACCTGTGCTGCAATATCTACAAAAAGGAAAGTCAGCTGTGCCAATATACTAACGCACTAACCAAATTCTAAGAAAGGCAGAATTTTACATAGGAGCATAACCCTCATTTTATTATCAGTCACGTGACACACACACACAGTGGTGCTGCAGAGCAGTCACACTTTCTGCAAGCTCACATCTCACATTGCTGAGACTCACAGTACTGATTAAAGCAGGCAGCGTGTCTGAGGCTGCTGTAATCACAGGACCTAATTAGCTTGAAAGTTATCCCTAGAGATATACAGTTTGTAACTCCCTGTGAGAGTAACATAGCCAAGTTATTTTAGCCATCATCTATCCAATATCTTTGTTCACTCTACAGTAATCTAAGTCTTTCACAACTTTGTCCTTACATTGAAATCCATAGACTGGACAACCAAGTGAGTGAATTGTAAAGACAGAATGAAGTGGTTTTCTGGGCCTATGATACTGATCACCTGTCCTCAGGTAAGGTCATCAGATTGGAATTGGACCCCCACCAATTAGTCGATTCAAAAGACTGCATCATTTGGGCAAGTGCTGAGACCCCTTCCCTACTTACCAAGCACAGTGCCATATGCTGTATAGTGGCTGTGCCTGGAACTGCAGCTCAGCACCATCTACTTGAATGAACAGCAACAGGCCATGTGTCCAACAGATGCTGACATCACTGGCCTGACAAGCAGCCATGCTTACCCGAAGTTTAACCACTCTTCAGTTGGTGCCGCACTTTGCCAATCTAATAGTGATTGTCTATAGTGATGGATATGTCATCAATATCATAGTCCTGGAAATCCCTGTAACGCCTGGTTAAAAACTGTGACATACACAGTGAGGAGCAAACCTCTTGGGTCATCTGAGGTATACTCTGAATAAAAAAATTAAAAAAAAATGGCTGCAGATTACTAGATTCATTGGCAACCGGGCTCTGGGGAAAACTCCAGCTTTAGGATAAAGACTAGTCCGCCATAATGAGACATTTATGTCATTGTCATCCCCAGGGTTGGGTCATACAGTGTTGGCCAAAAGTATTGGTACCCCTGCAATTCTGTCAGATAATACTCAATTTCTTCCTGAAAATGACTGCAATCACAAATGCTTTGGTAATAATATCTTCATTTAATTTGTCTTCAATGGAAAACCACAAAAAGAATTGTCAAAAAGCCAAATTGGATATAATTCCACACCAAACGTAAAAAAGGGGTGGATAAAAGTATTGGCACCCTTTGAAAAATCAGGTGATGCTTCTCTAATTTGTGTAATTAACAGCACCTGTTACTTACCTGTGGCACATAACAGGTGGTGGCAATAACTAAATCACACTTGCAGCCAGTTGAAATGGATTAAAGTTGACTCAACCTCTGCCCTGTGTCCTTGTGTGTACCACATTGAGCATGGAGAAAAGAAAGAAGACCAAAGAACTGTCTGAGGACTTGAGAAGCAAAATTGTGAGGAAGCATGAGCAATCTCTAGGCTACAAGTCCATCTCCAAAGACCTGAATGTTCCTGTGTCTACCGTGCACAGTGTCATCAAGAAGTTTAAAACCCATGGCACTGTGGCTAACCTCCCTAGATGTGGACGGAAAAGAAAAATTGACGAGAGATTTCAACGAAAGATTGTGCGGATGGTGGCTAAAGAACCTCGACTAACATCCAAACAAGTTCTAGCTGCCCTGCAGTCCAAGGGTACAACAGTGTCAACCCGTACTATCCGTCTGCGTCTGAATGAAAAGGGACTCTATGGTAGGATACCCAGGAAGACCCCACTTCTGACCCAGACACATAAAAAAGCCAGGCTGGAGTTTGCCAAAACTTACCTGAGAAAGCCAAAAACTTTTTGGAAGAATGTTCTCTGGTCAGATGAGACAAAAGTAGAGCTTTTTGGGAAAAGGCATCAACATAGAGTTTACAGGAAAAAAAAAAAGAGGCCTTCAAAGAAAAGAACACGGTCCCTACAGTCAAACATGGCGGAGGTTCCCTGATGTTTTGGGGTTGCTTTGCTGCCTCTGGCACTGGACTGCTTGACCGTGTACATGGCATTATGAAGTCTGAAGACTACCAACAAATTTTGCAGCATAATGTAGGGCCCAGTGTGAGAAAGCTGGGTCTCCCTCAGAGGTCATGGGTCTTCCAGCAGGACAATGACCCAAAACACACTTCAAAAAGCACTAGAAAATGGTTTGAGAGAAAGCACTGGAGACTTGTAAAGTGGCCAGCAATGAGTCCAGACCTGAATCCCATAGAACACCTGTGGAGAGATCTCAGAATGGCAGTTTGGAGAAGGCGCCCTTCACATCTCAGGGACCTGGAGAAATTCCAGCAGAGCATTGTAAGAAACTCATTGCTGGTTACCGGAAGCGGTTGTTCGCAGTTATTTTGTCTAAAGGTTGTGCTACCAAGTATTAGGCTGAGGGTGCCAATACTTTTGTCCGGCCCATTTTTGGAGTTTTGTGTAAAATGATCAATGATTTGACTTTTTCTTCATTCTCTTTTGTGTTTTCTCATTGCAAGCAAAATAAATGAAGATATTATTACCAAAGCATTTGTGATTGCAATCATTTTCTGGAAGAAATTGAGTATTATCTGACAGAATTGCAGGGGTGCCAATACTTTTGGCCAGCACTGTACATGGATGTATAAAGGACCTAAACAGAGATACGGATGAGTCTACAATGGAGTGGTAAAGATCAGGTGTGGTGAGGATCCAGTAGGGGGCGCTGCCTTGGCTACAGGAGTGCTCGCTGTACGGTCAGGTGGGATGTGCTGTCACAGCTAACATGCCCTTTAGGTGCATCATGGTCCAACTAGAGACCGACTATGCCTCTCCTGAATTCAACCCTAACGCTTCTGGTTTGATGTGGTCGCAGCAGTATCCTCAGCGGACCAAGCAGCACCCAAGAGTACTTGCAGCACTTGCAACAGATGCAAATAGTAGGCTGTGTGGGCATGCTGGGGGTTGTAGTTTCACATATGCTGGTGGTTACTGTCTTCACCATCATTTTTGATGTTTGCAGAATTAACCGAGTCAAAGCAGACGCGGCAGTCACACTCACATCTATAGGTGTTACAGTGGCCGAATACACTGTCCATACAGTCTCTAAATAAGACCGCCCCACTGAGGAAATAAGGTGACATACCGCTAAGAAGTTCAATCCAGCTCTGCACCGTCTCTGGGGTTGGGGTTTCTTTGATATGTTTTAAGGCTTCGTCGAGCATAACATCCCCTGTCGGGGCATCAGATTTGCAGATAACCTGTAAGATAGAAATAGAGAAATGTGAGGGTTAATTTACACTACGGAGGACGCAACAAGTCACAGTGTAGTATAACAGAGAGGTAGAACGTAGCAGAATTTACTTTTTCAGGGTACACTGGCCAACATTAAGGTGGAGTATAAGCGGAGCGCCCCCTGTAAGTGCGCTCTGGTTTACCTTCCGCATCTGGTCTTTGGAACCTTAAACATTATAATCTCATTTTTTAGATAACCAGATCACAGGAGATCGCAGCTCTGGAGCTTCCATAGAAGTGTGCATGCAAAATAGGGTACTCATAGCCCAGTTCTTGAAATCTCTCCCGCAGTCAGACCCCCCATGATCAAACACTTATCCTCTTATCGTGTAACTAGGGAAGAAGACTAAAAATACTGACAAACTATCCTAAAGATAGGTCAACGCTATCTCATCAGTGGTTGTCCAATACCTGAACCCCACCGATCAGCTGTTCTCAGAATAAACCAGGAAACAGACAGCTCCGTTCTCCTTGTAGTGGTCAGACCAGGTACTACAGATCAGCAATCACTCTCGAATAGAGGCTAAGGTGCAGTGACTTGGTTCAGCCACTACACAGAGAACAGCGCTGTCTGCTTCCTGTTCCATTCTCTGTGTATCAACTGTTCAGAACAGTTCGGTGGTGGCACCAGATTTTGGACCCTTTGGATAGGTCACCAATTTTTTTAGCCTGGAAAACCCCCTTTAAGTAAGTAGCAACACAATTCCTACCTTTCTTGCTAAGAGACTTTTACGCCTCATCCCACCAGCTTCTAGGGTGATACGGCCTCTGAACGCCAGCTCTATCAGCATGCATCCCCGTAGACCTGCAGATATACAGTCATTCCAGAAGGATGTGTAGCCCTGGGAGAGAAAGCACAAAACACCTGCTAAGCAATGCTGGTTCTATATACAGGGCGGTCATACAGTGCACAGGAGCGATGCCCACGACAATGTGACCCCAGACGTCCGGGCTTCCTATAACGTTACACCCCTATTCTCATCCAGAATCAATGCAGAAATCAATGAGCAGAAGGTTCACGAAGGAGTTAAATTGGATACTGCAACTGTTTCTACCCATAAAGGGGTGCCTATAGACCTTCAGCAGCACTAAACTGTAGACAAGTTGCTATGCTGAAATAGCTGACTTCAGGCGGATTCTGTACCCCATGCACACGACCGAGTGCAACGTGGAAGGCTCCGGGTCCTATCCTATATCATCAGAACAGAAGGTGCCATGGAAATGATATGGCAGTCAGTGCACCGCTGCTCTGGGTGACAGATGGTCAGAAGATGGTCCATGGAGCGGAGACGTTTACTTATCAGAGGGGTCTCCTTCACCAGAGTGTGCAGAGCCGTCACCTAATGTCACAGTCAATATGGAAACCCCTCAGTGCTTCAGGGTACACATTGTACAGATTGTCTATAGAAATGACAAGGTAATAAACACTCCTTGAAGGAACGTGTGAAGAAACCAGAAGAGTAATGGGAAAGGACCAGCCTGAGACCACCAGCGTGCATGAGCTGTACCAGTACTGTATGTAACAGCAGAGTGACCTAGCTTATGTGTATAAGGGGAGGGGGTGCCAATAACCCCCAGCACATAATGAAGGAGAGGAGAACGGGACATATGGGGAGCTGCAATACGCTATGCTTTAGTTCACAGGGGTAATAAAAAGTCTATCATAGGAGATTGTCAGAACATTATGGTCACTCCCTATAGACAATACATGAGCATTTAGATGAAGCAAGTGAGCACAGCTCTGGAGTATAATACAGGATATAACTCAGGATCAGTACAGGATAAGTAATGTAATGTATGTACACAGTGACTGTACCAGCAGAATAGTGAGTGCAGCTCTGGAGTATAATACAGGATATAACTCAGGATCAGTACAGGATAAGTAATGTAATGTATGTACACAGTGACTGCACCAGCAGAATAGTGAGCGCAGCTCTGGAGTATAATACAGGATATAACTCAGGATCAGTACAGGATAAGTAATTATGTACACAGTGACTGCACCAGCAGAATAGTGAGTGCAGCTCTGGAGTATAATACAGGATGTAACTCAGGATCAGTACAGGATAAGTAATGTAATGTATGTACACAGTGACTGCACCAGCAGAATAGTGAGCGCAGCTCTGGAGTATAATACAGGATATAACTCAGGATCAGTACAGGATAAGTAATGTAATGTATGTACACAGTGACTGCACCAGCAGAATAGTGAGCGCAGCTCTGGAGTATAATACAGGATATAACTCAGGATCAGTACAGGATAAGTAATGTAATGTATGTACACAGTGACTGTACCAGCAGAATAGTGAGTGCAGCTCTGGAGTATAATACAGGATATAACTCAGGATCAGTACAGGATAAGTAATGTAATGTATGTACACAGTGACTGCACCAGCAGAATAGTGAGCACAGCTCTGGAGTATAATACAGGATATAACTCAGGATCAGTACAGGATAAGTAATATGTACACAGTGACTGCACCAGCAGAATAGTGAGTGCAGCTCTGGAGTATAATACAGGATGTAACTCAGGATCAGTACAGGATAAGTAATGTAATGTATGTACACAGTGACTGCACCAGCAGAATAGTGAGTGCAGCTCTGGAGTATAATACAGGATATAACTCAGGATCAGTACAGGATAAGTAATGTAATGTATGTACACAGTGACTGTACCAGCAGAATAGTGAGCGCAGCTCTGGAGTATAATACAGGATGTAACTCAGGATCAGTACAGGATAAGTAATGTAATGTATGTACACAGTGAGTGCAGCTCCGGAGCAGAATACAGGATATAGCTCAGGCATTTAGTACAGGATCAGCACTGTAATGTATGTACACAGTGACTGTACCAGCAGAATAGTGAGTGCAGCTCTGGAGTATAATGCAGGATGTAACTCAGGATCAGTACAGGGTAAGTAGTATGTACACAGTGACTGCACCAGCAGAATAGTGAGCGCAGCTCTGGAGTATAATACAGGATGTAACTCAGGATCAGTACAGGATAAGTAATGTAATGTATGTACACAGTGACTGCACCAGCAGAATAATGAGTGCAGCTCCGGAGTACAATACAGGATGTAACTCAGGATTCAGTACAGGATAAGTAATGTAATGTATGTACACAGTGACTGCATCAGCAGAATAGTGAGTGCAGCTCTGGAGTATAATACAGGATGTAACTCAGGATCAGTACAGGATAAGTAATGTAGTACATGTATGTACACAGTGACTGCACCAGCAGAATAGTGAGTGCAGCTCTGGAGTATAATACAGGATGTAACTCAGGATCAGTACAGGATAAGTAATGTAATGTATGTACACAGTGAGTGCAGCTCCAGAGTACAATACAGGATGTAACCCAGGACCAGTGCAGAAAGTAATGTATGTACACAGTGACTGCACCAGCAGAATAGTGAGTGCAGCTCTGCAGTATAATACAGGATGTAACTCAGGATCAGTACAGGATAAGTAATGTCATGTATGTACACAGTGACTGCATCAGCAGAATAGTGAGTGCAGCTCTGGAGTATAATACAGGATGTAACTCAGGATCAGTACAGGATAAGTAATGTAATGTATGTACACAGTGAGTGCAGCTCCAGAGTACAATACAGGATGTAACTCAGGATCAGTGCAGGATAAGTAATGTATGTACACAGTGACTGCACCAGCAGAATAGTGAGTGCAGCTCTGGAGTATAATACAGGATGTAACTCAGGATCAGTAATAAAATGTTTGTACACTATACCAGCAGAATAGTGAGTGCAGCTCTGAGGTAACAATTTGATAAGTACCTAACCTTTATGGGTATACATACGCCATATAGTTTTTAAAGGTGTCAATAAAGCAATCTATAGTTCTTCCTGTCAGTCAACAGTTCACAGAAAAAGGCCAATTTTTCCAGCAGTATACGGCAGAATAGAAGGTGCCCACAGTGATCTGCACAGTAGTGTCACACACCCAGCATGGTCACCTTCGGAGGTTGCTAGGCAGCCATAGGAATGAGCGCACAATTGCCGGGATCAATTGTGGGCTTTTTCTTGCTGTACAGACTAGTCACTTCTTTTAGAAAAATCCTAGGCTGAAGTGCTTGAGCCATAAGTGAGCCTGTGAAATACGATAAGATTACTGACAAAAATCGCAGTCATTTATAGACGCGGCGTGTGGTGATGTTCACACATGGGTTAAAATGCAGTAGGTTATTCTGATGCTGGAGAGTGACAGCCGATGTACTGTGCACTTCTGTCTAATCCCTGTCCGTATGGCTCCATGCACACTGACCCGTTATGTTGTACACATGTATTATCACGAGCCTGTGGGAAACTCAGGTCCTATATCTGTCCGTTTTGTGGCCTGTGGATATCATTCATGTGCCATATCATATGATACTAGTGTGAACAGAGCCTTACAGTTTATAGAGCGACATCATCTCACAACTAGAATCGGACAAAATATCTTCCTTCGCATAACATCCCAGTGGGCGAACGTCACGCCGCCTATGGGTCTTCACTGACAAAGTGCTCTTTATATTGTACCCAGGATCTGCGCCGTGTCCAAGCCATAGAAACGTGTAACACGACACGGGTAACATGTAAGTAAAACTGTGTGCCAAGAGACCAGCGGGAGAGAACAGGAATAAAAGATCCCACGTAAGACTCCATTCGGACAAAGCACAATGGTCGCAGGGACCGGACACAACCAGGACATGAAGGATACAAGTAAACATTTTCTGCACAGGATAGGGGATCAGTCAGAACAGAGAACCCAAATCCTCCTTGTGAATGGAGCACTTGGGTGACCTGGAGCTCCATTCACTGCTATGAGGCGCTATTTCTAGGCAGCATATGGGACCACGTGATCGATGGCGATCCTAGCGGTCATACCCTCACCCGTCACACAAATACAGTCATGTGGCTCCAATGTGCACAGCATGTGGTGTCATGGGGTAAACACTCCTGAGGGCGCACCTTGTGTGTGTCATAGTGACAGGCGGCAGCGGCAGGATATACGATATAACCGGCTGACAGGGTGCAGGAACATGTCCTGGCTACTACAGAAGCAATTCTACTAGTCACAATATAAGAGGGAATGGCCTTATACAAAGGCCGGAGGCAGGATCTGACAGCTATGAGCTCAGTAACAGGTCACACCTAGCTAGGAAAAAACACAAGAGGATGCTAAACACCCCAGCGCCTCCGCGTCACCCCCTCCCCCCGGCACCCACCCATATAATTACTAGCAAACACCAGGATGCCCAAGAGACCTGAGAAGTTACAGATCTGGCTGCCACATGAAAGCTTGCATTAGGGCGCATTCACACAGCGCGCAAATAAATGCATGCAAATATGATGCGACTGGTGGTATCTTTTGTCTGGAAAAATTGCATGCAACTTTTTCTAATGCACTTTTAACGGTACTGTGTGAATGCTCCCTTATCACTATGTGAGTCCGCTAAGTCATCTTCTTGGATGCAAAAGCAAGAAAGGTTTCCTCCATTTAACTACCTCATGAATGTTCTGGAGCCCCAAATTACTAGAATTAAGGGTGTTTTCTTGACCCAAATTAATTTTATATACCGATGACCTATCCACAGGACAGGACATCAGCTTGTGATCTGTGGGGTCTGATATCGGGACCTCACAAAGATCAGCCATTACTGCAGCCTCCAGAGCGTGTATACACGTAATAGGTGCTTCCAGGGAATTGCCCTTATTACTTGTATAAGAGCGGTGTTACACGCACTCCCCGTCCTCTACTGCGGCTTCAGGCACATGGAAGCTGCTGCAACAGCTGATCTGCGCAGGGTAGGGGTGTCAGACCACAACAGATCAGACTGATGAGCGATCCTGGGGCTGGAAATGTGTACATAATACATGAATGGAGGGATTCAGTGGTGTTACTACTGCGCTCAACACAAGTGTGTAGCAGAGCTGAATAGGTCATTCAGCACTCACCCTGATACTGTGGACAGTACATATGACAGATCTACAACAGTACAGGGGTGCAGGATTAACAAACGCTTCTGGTAACTAAGGAAGAGGAAGTCGCTGCCCGCCAGAGAGATGGACAGGCAAGTGTAAGTGTGGCACAGCCCACAATACATCCATGTCCTCGCCATGGTGTTCTGCAGCAGCTATGGCAGTTAACTGTATAATAAAAGCTACAAGCTATTTTGGCATTTAGAGCAATGGTAGAGGGATCTCTGGGCCCCCCTCAGGGTCATGGGCCCGGCAGACACTGCTACCTCTGCACCTATATATATATATATATATATATATATATATATATATATATATAGATATAGATATACACACACACACACATATACATACAGTGCTGGCCAAAAGTATTGGCACCCCCGCAATTGTCAGATAATACTCAATTTCTTCCAGAAAATGATTGCAATCACAAATGCTTTGGTAATAATATCTTCATTTATTTTGCTTGCAATGAAAAAACACAAAAGAGAATGAAAAAAAAGTCAAATCATTGATCATTTTACACAAAACTCCAAAAATGGGCCGGACAAAAGTATTGGCACCCTCAGCCTAATACTTGGTAGCACAACCTTTAGACAAAATAACTGCGAACAACCGCTTCCGGTAACCAGCAATGAGTTTCTTACAATGCTCTGCTGGAATTTTAGACCATTCTTCTTTGGCCAATTTCTCCAGGTCCCTGAGATGTGAAGGGCGCCTTCTCCAAACTGCCATTCTGAGATCTCTCCACAGGTGTTCTATGGGATTCAGGTCTGGACTCATTGCTGGCCACTTTACAAGTCTCCAGTGCTTTCTCTCAAACCATTTTCTAGTGCTTTTTGAAGTGTGTTTTGGGTCATTGTCCTGCTGGAAGACCCATGACCTCTGAGGGAGACCCAGCTTTCTCACACTGGGCCCTACATTATGCTGCAAAATTTGTTGGTAGTCTTCAGACTTCATAATGCCATGCACACGGTCAAGCAGTCCAGTGCCAGAGGCAGCAAAGCAACCCCAAAACATCAGGGAACCTCCGCCATGTTTGACTGTAGGGACCGTGTTCTTTTCTTTGAAGGCCTCTTTTTTTTTCCTGTAAACTCTATGTTGATGCCTTTTTCCAAAAAGCTCTACTTTTGTCTCATCTGACCAGAGAACATTCTTCCAAAAAGTTTTTGGCTTTCTCAGGTAAGTTTTGGCAAACTCCAGCCTGGCTTTTTTATGTCCCTGGGTCAGAAGTGGGGTCTTCCTGGGTATCCTACCATAGAGTCCCTTTTCATTCAGACGCAGACGGATAGTACGGGTTGACACTGTTGTATCCTCGGACTGCAGGGCAGCTAGAACTTGTTTGGATGTTAGTCGAGGTTCTTTAGCCACCATCCGCACAATCTTTCGTTGAAATCTCTCGTCAATTTTTCTTTTCCGTCCACATCTAGGGAGGTTAGCCACAGTGCCATGGGCTTTAAACTTCTTGATGACACTGCACACGGTAGACACAGGAACATTCAGGTCTTTGGAGATGGACTTGTAGCCTTGAGATTGCTCATGCTTCCTCACAATTTTGCTTCTCAAGTCCTCAGACAGTTCTTTGGTCTTCTTTCTTTTCTCCATGCTCAATGTGGTACACACAAGGACACAGGACAGAGGTTGAGTCAACTTTAATCCATTTCAACTGGCTGCAAGTGTGATTTAGTTATTGCCACCACCTGTTATGTGCCACAGGTAAGTAACAGGTGCTGTTAATTACACAAATTAGAGAAGCATCACATGATTTTTCAAAGGGTGCCAATACTTTTGTCCACCACCTTTTTTACGTTTGGTGTGGAATTATATCCAATTTGGCTTTTTGACAATTCTTTTTGTGGTTTTCCATTGACGACAAATTAAATGAAGATATTATTACCAAAGCATTTGTGATTGCAATCATTTTCTGGAAGAAATTGAGTATTATCTGACAGAATTGCAGGGGTGCCAATACTTTTGGCCAGCACTGTACATATATGTAGTGGCAGGATAAATACTGCACTGAATCTGCTGCAGTGTGCAAGCCACAAATATTTCTCAGTCTGAATAAAAATGTGACCGGCTCTGTTCACTATAACAGGTCCATGGGCTGTCCGGATTAATTCACAGACAGCACTTGGATAGAAAAATTGTTACTGTGAAAGATATTTCTATATTTCCCCCCCCCAAAACCCCTGGAGAACATTCACAATTTACTTTTTATTGCATATTTCTACTGACCGGCTACATACACACGACAGTATAAATGTACAGGTCTGTAAGTAAACTGCACGGATAACATAGTATTCGCCACAGTCCAAGCTTTCCAGGGACCCATACATTTTATTGAACAAGCCTGAACTGCAAAAACAGACATGACAGCAAGAGCCAGGGAAGAAGAAAAAATAAAAAAAAAGGGTCAGTGTATGTATATATATATATATATATATATATATATATATATATATATATAAAAAATATACATATATACATATATATATACACACACACACACATATATATATATATATATATATATATATATATACACACACACATATACATATATATACACACACACACACACACATATATATATATATATATATATACACACACACCATTTTGGCTAAGTCTATGGCTGTGTGCATGTAAGCTGTAAGCCTAACTGGAACACCCTAAGTTGCCTCCATAGTGACAATACTCACTGGCAGAGCTGAGCTGAGTCTTCGGATCCTCTATTCCAGGAGTCAGCAACCTTCGGCACTCCAGCTGCTGTGAAACTACGACTCCCAACATGCTCCATTCACTTCCATGGGAGTTCAAAGAACAGCAGAGCAAGTATGCATGCTGGGAGTTGTAGTTTTACAACAGCTGGAGCACCAAAGGTTGCCTACTCCTGGTGTACTCAGTGCTACATAGTGTGTAGAGAAGACGGTAGAGGCGGTAATACACCAGGTCGACTAGATTGTAGAGCCATTTCTACAGCAACACCAAGAGACACTGCTGTAAAGACCTGCACCGTCCGCCATGAATAAAGTGCAGGTGGTACCTATCAAGTTAAAGGGGCATCTCACACTACCTCGTTCCAGCCAATGGGACCCCCATCATAAGAACTAGGGTCCAAGTGGAGGTGCAGGTAGAGCTGCTGTGCCATTCATTCTCTATGGGATTTCCAAAAGTATCGCTCAGCTATCAGCGACAAATCCATAGAAGTGAATGGAGCAGCCCTGAATGTGTGACCAGACCAGAGAACCCCAATGTCATGAGTGGTCAGAGCTCCAAGAATCAGCAAGTTATCCCCTATCCCGTGGATATGACTGGAGCCCCCTCTGTGCGAGACCCTGGTGTGGATCATCAGTATCAGATGGGTGGGGTCTGACACCCGATCCTTGCTCTGATCAGCTGATTTAGTTGTCAGAGACTGTATACAAGGTAGATGGCCAGAAGCAGCCCTGCAGCACCACTACAGTGTACAGCTCTGTGCACTGTATACTGTTTCCAGCTCTGTATACTGTAGCGGTAGCAAGAGAGAACTGTGGCCCTGCTCTTCACATGAACAGGAGCAGAGCTACTCCCAGCTATATACCTTGTATACACCGTGTAGCAGCTGAATCAGCTGATAAGTGCAGGGTCTGGGTGTCGGACCACCACCGATCAGACACTGGTGGACAGCTCATCAGTATCCGTTATACCCGAGTCCTGGACAACCCTTTTAAGGAAACGTCTCCTGTTGTGGGGGCCCCCCAATCCAGAAAAAGGTATACAAGTCACCCATATATTACATGGATTTGCAGATGCGATCTCATCCCCTGATCACATGACCACAAGGTCTCCGCCACAGCCACCTGGTGGGCCACATGACCACGGGACACACTACCTCATTTCTTTACATGGTGATACACAAGGATGTCCTAATATATTTTCATGGGCCATAAACAGAAAATCTGGACGCGGCCGATGTCATCAGATTGTCTATACTATTCAGAGCCCCCGTGGACTATTCTTGGAGATTTTGTGGCTCCATCTTTGACCATACCAGACTCCATATTGGACGCCATGACACCCATGTAAACAAAGCCTAGGCAGCCCAGGGCTGGGGCCCCTCTGGGGTCTGTTCACACTGCCTCACCTCCCTGTCCTTCAGCCCGAGCAGCAGCACCTCCTCCATGAGGGTCAGCCTGGCCTCCTTGTCCCCGGCCCGCTCCTCATCCTCCTGCTCCTCTCGCTCCCGCTCCTCGGTCTGGCCCTCGGCCGACTTCTCCCGGTCGCTGCGGGAGGCCTCGGTGCGGCGCTGCACTAGGCCGGAGTTGCGTTGGGTGACGGACGTCATGCCTGGGGGACTGTAATGTAATGTGACACGCTGCACTGGGGGGCGGGGGAGGGCTATCTGGCGGCCCAGGCTGCGCTCATCAGGCCCCGCTCTTTCCCCCCCGGTGCGTCTCCGGTTCTGCGCTCTGCTGCAGAAACAAGCAGCTTGCTCGGTATTCGGCCAAGATGGCGGCTCCCGCTGACGTCACCAGAGGATGTGGCACAGACTGTGCGAGAGGCGGAGATTTGAGCTGACATCGGAAATGATGTCACGGGTAGGCGGGCACCACTGTCAGGTGATCTACAGGTGTGCGGGACACGGCACGGGCAGCCCCGCCCCTAAATCTAGTAGAGATTTATCAAAGCAAGTAGTCAAGGGGAGGAGTCTCTTACAGCAGCCAATCACGTACCAGCTCTTATTAATGAAAACTGAAAGCAGCAATATGATTGGTTGCTATGGGCAACCGCTGGGCTTTTATATTTCTGTGTTCCAGTTATGCTAAATCTCCCCCATTGTAATTTGTATTAACCCTTCACATGCCATGATTGCGAGTCTGTTCCCTCTTTAATTAAGGGGTCTCAGGCAAGGTCTCTATTAATTGGGATGGGGAATTTGTGTTTGTTTGTCTGGATTGGATATCTGTATTCTTGGGGGTCTGAGGTGTGGCCGGTATTGTCGTCCTGCGAGGAAATAGTGACCCCCCATGTCCTCTACAGAGGCAATATCTCCCCCCACATAGGTAATTGTACCCCACACAATACAAATTACCTCACACATAATAGAACCCCCCCACATAGGTAATATTACCACAAAGGTAATAGCCCCCCTCCTCCCCTATCCAGAGCCACATTGATAATGCCCCCCCACATCATCCATGCCCCCCCCATAAATAATAATATCATACAGACCTCCCTTATACGTAATACTACCTTCATATTGTACATTCCCACACAGGTAATACCCCCCCCCCCCCTTATCACCCAGGCCCTTCACATAGGTAATACTGCCCCCATATCATCCAGACCCCCCATAGATAATACTTCCCCCAATATCATACAGACCCCCATAGATAATACTTCCCCCAATATCATACAGACCCCCATAGATACTTCCCCCAATATCATCCAGACCCCCCATAGATAATACTTCCCCCAATATCATCCAGACCCCGCATAGATAATACTTCCCCCAATATCATCCAGACCCCCCATAGATAATACTTCCCCCAATATCATCCAGACCCCCCATAGATAATACTTCCCACAATATCATCCAGACCCCCCATAGATAATACTGCCCCCGTATCATCCAGACTCCCCATAGATAATACTGCCCCCATATCATACAGATCCCCCATAGATAATACTTCCCCCAATATCATCCAGATCCCCATAGATAATACTTCCCCCAAAATCGTACAGACCCCCCATAGATAATACTTTCCCCAATATCGTCCAGATGCCCCATAGATAATACTTCCCCCAATATCATCCAGACCCCCATAGATAATACTTCCCCCAATATCATCCAGACCCCCATAGATAATACTTCCCCCAATATCATACAGACCCCCCATAGATAATACTTCCCCCAATATCATACAGACCCCCCATAGATAATACTTCCCCCAATATCATACAGACCCCCCATAGATAATACTTCCCCCAATATCATACAGACCCCCCCATAGATAATACTTCCCACAATATCATACAGACCCCCCCATAGATAATACTTCCCCCAATATCATACAGACCCCCCATAGATAATACTTCCCCCAATATCATCCAGACCCCCCATAGATAATACTTCCCCCAATATCATACAGACCCCCAGAACCCCCAACAACACCCCCCCATAGATAATACTTCCCCCAATATCATACAGACCCCCCATAGATAATACTTCCCCCAATATCATACAGACCCCCCATAGATAATACTTCCCCCAATATCATACAGACCCCCCATAGATAATACTTCCCCCAATATCATCAGACGCCCCCATAGATAATACTTCCCCCAATATCATACAGACCCCCCCCCCCCATAGATAATACTTCCCCCATATCATACAGACCCCCCCCCATAGATAATACTTACCCACAATATCATCCAGACCCCCCATAGATAATACCCACGCCCCCTCCCCGATATCACCCCCCCCCAATATCATACAGACCCCCCATAGATAATACTTCCCCCAATATCATACAGACCCCCCAAGATAATACTTCCCCCAATATCATACAGACCCCCCATAGATAATACTTCCCCCAATATCATACAGACCCCCCATAGATAATACTTCCCCCAATATCATACAGACCCCCCATAGATAATACTTCCCCCAATATCATACAGACCCCCCATAGATAATACTTCCCCCAATATCATACAGACCCCCCCGTACCCCACAAAAACAACCACCCCCCCATAGATAATACTTCCCACAATATCATACAGACCCCCCCATAGATAATACTTCCCCCAATATCATACAGACCCCCCATAGATAATACTTCCCCCAATATCATCCAGACGCCCCATAGATAATACTTCCCCCAATATCATACAGACCCCCCATAGATAATACTTCCCCCAATATCATACAGACCCCCCATAGATAATACTTCCCCCAATATCATACAGACCCCCCCATAGATAATACTTCCCACAATATCTATCACAGACCCCCCATAGATAATACTTCCCCCAATATCATACAGACCCCCCATAGATAATACTTCCCCCAATATCATCCAGACGCCCCATAGATAATACTTCCCCCAATATCATACAGACCCCCCATAGATAATACTTCCCCCAATATCATACAGACCCCCCATAGATAATACTTCCCCCAATATCATACAGACCCCCCATAGATAATACTTCCCCCAATATCATACAGACTCCCCCTCCCCATAGATAATACTTCCCACAATATCATCCAGACCCCCCATAGATAATACTTCCCCCAATATCATCCAGACCCCCCATAGATAATACTCCCCCCTCCCCATATGACTCAGGCCCTCCACATAGGTAATACTTCCTCCATATCATCCCCTCCCCAATAGATAAGACTCCCCATAAAATCATCCATCCTCCCCTTTGGTACCTTCTCTCTATACAGTCTTAAATTGTAACCGGCTCCCGTCTCCTCCTCTAAAGAACCAGCGACACCTGAGAGTGAGGGACCAGGGAGCCGGGAGAGGAGAATGGAAGAGCAGACAGCGGTAGTGTGGTGATTTAGGCATGCTTGGCTTAGGGGCCAGGTTGCAAGTACCACAGCTGCTACCCCTATAGCTTCACCACTGTGTCCTGTATAGGTACATGCCTGCCGTCCCACAATGTTTGGGATATCTCTAGGAAGCCAAACATACTCGCCAACACTTGCCAACAGTCCCAAACTTCTTCTTGTCCTAAATTTTCCACAGCAATCCTGGCAAATTTGTCTTGTCTCATCTCGTGAAAGACAGTATTTGTTTTGCAAGTCTCATGTCTCAAAGTGGGCATTTTAGGCTGGTTTGGGTTGAAACTGAGTGACCTGATTTTAGCAACAAAAATTTGGCAACAATACTCTTCTTGTTCCTGGGTTTAGCTCAGTATCAGGAGTGGTATCAGGCTGTCTGCAGGGGATCAGATTTACTTATAGTGATATAAAGAGGTTTTCCGCTCAAACTGGAAAGCCAGAGTGAGGTCGGGCCAGAAGTGAAGCGGCGCAGGTGACCATTGCAGCCAATCGCTGGCCTCAGAGGTATGTCGGGTACGTGTAATGCGATAGCAGTGATGTCATTGCTGTCCAACATGTCACCGCTGAGGTCAGTGATTAGCTCCAGTATACTACACTGGATCCTTCCTGGGTTTTCCAGTTTGACTAGAAGACCCCTTTAATGTAGTTAGTTGGATTATACTCTATATAAATAGGTAGAGTAAAATGTACACGGAGCTAACTTTTTTGAACCAGAAAATTGACGTAGTGGGTGTGAGAAGTTCTTCCCATAGTGATCAGCTTTATAAGCCCCTGTAAAGGGATCAAGTGAAGATAGAAAATACTGGAAACCATTGTATGTACGTCGAACTAAACAGCTAAACTACCTAATGTATGTGAGCAAAAAGTAGGGCACACATAGAAGGACCAGACTACGCAGGGTTTATTTGTAGTCTGTAACCACGGAGACAGATTTGAAGAAAAAACCTTGACAGAATCCATTGTGAATCAATGGGGGCCAATGAAATACAGAGAGAGGTAATGGACATGTATCTGTAATAGCTTGCCTTTAAATAGGGCAGCACATTTAGACATCAGATCCATTAGAAGTTTGTGATCCCCCCCCTTTCCCAACTGCGTAATAGGAAGTCTAGAAAAACCTGCATGCATTTATATGAAGCTGGAGGCATACTGTAGGGACCCATAAATTACAGCAACTCCATTGTGGTGTAGAGGTTGCATAGCGGCACAGTATGTAAACGAGCAGGATCAGCTTAATCAGCGCAATTTTAGGAATCATTTATAGATCAATTTATTTTTAGAAAAACTAAAAAAAAGAATATTCATAAATTTTAAACATATGTTCAAATTTGCACATAACTTCCATACAGAATTATCTGTGTACCTCCATGTTATGGCTGCCATTATACTCCAGAGCTGCATTCATAATTTTACAGACTGAAATCTCCCAGTATCCCCATGTCTGTACAAAGCTTGCTATGATTTGTACTCTGATAGGTACAGTCTTTACATCAAGCCTTGTCCAGTAATCTGATGTCCTAAGGGTGGGTTCACACTTGCGGCAGTACTCCGTCCGCCGCGAATCCGACCTAAATGTCGGAAAACTGGATAGGGGAAGGTTTGCGATGCATTGCTTAAAAACCCCATTCACTTGAATGGGGTTTTAAAGCAATTCGTGGGTGTGCGCTTACACCCTCTGTGCTGCAAAGCTATTTTTTTTCGTCGGAAAAAAGTCCTGCATGTCCAACTTTGTTTCCAGCGAAAAAACCGGCTTCACGGCACAGAGGGTGTAAGCGCACACCCGGGAATTGCTTTTCACTTGAATGGGGTTTTTAAGCAATGCGTCACAAACCTTTCCTTATCCAGTTTTCTGACATTTAGGTCGGATTCGCAGCAGACAGAGTGCCGCCGCAAGTGTGAACCCACCCTAAGGAGTTAAGTATCCTGCTGCACTATAGGAGCTTAGGGGAGTAGCTGCCAAAAGGATTAGCCGATTGCGGCCAGAATAATTACGAGCTCTGCTCTGGAGTATAATACATGATGTAACTCAGGATCAGTACAGGATAAGTAATGTAATGTATGTACACAGTGACTGCACCAGCAAAATAGTGAGTACAGCTCTGGAGTATAATACAGGATGTAACTCAGGATCAGTACAGGATAAGTAATGTAATGTATGTACACAGTGACTGCACCAGCAGAATAGTGAGTGCAGCTCTGGAGTATAATACAGGATGTAACTCAGGATCAGTACAGGATAAGTAATGTAATGTATGTACACAGTGACTGCACCAGCAGAATAGTGAGCGCAGCTCTGGAGTATAATACAGGATGTAACTCAGGATCAGTACAGGATAAGTAATGTAATGTATGTACACAGTGACTGCACCAGCAGAATAGTGAGCGCAGCTCTGGAGTATAATACAGGATGTAACTCAGGATCAGTACAGGATAAGTAATGTAATGTATGTACACAGTGACTGCACCAGCAGAATAGTGAGCGCAGCTCTGGAGTATAATACAGGATGTAACTCAGGATCAGTACAGGATAAGTAATGTAATGTATGTACACAGTGACTGCACCAGCAGAAAAGTGAGCGCAGCCCCGGAGGAAAAAACAGGATGTAACCAGGATCAGTACAGGATAAGTAATGTAGTGTATGTACACACTGACTGTACCAGCAGAATAGTGAGCGCAGCTCTGGAGTATAATACAGGATGTAACTCAGGATCAGTACAGGATAAGTAATGTAATGTATGTACACAGGACTGTACCAGCAGAATAGTGAGTGCAGCTCTGGAGTATAATACAGGATGTAACTCAGGATCAGTACAGGATAAGTAATGTAATGTATGTACACAGTGACTGCACCAGCAGAATAGTGAGTGCAGCTCTGGAGTATAATACAGGAGGTAACTCAGGAGCAGTACAGGATAAGTAATGTAATGTATGTACACAGTGACTGCACCAGCAGAATAGTGAGCGCAGCTCTGGAGTATAATACAGGATGTAACTCAGGATCAGGATAAGTAATGTAATGTATGTACACAGTGACTGCACCAGCAGAATAGTGAGTGCAGCTCAATTAACTTTGGGTGAGGCTCTGCTTAGCTGTGTGTGTGTGTGCTGCTCCTGAGCTCCAGGGAAGGAAGACCTATCCACCTGGGGCCTGCTCTCTCCTCCCCAGGGAGGGAGTGGGTTTCTAGGCATGAGTGAGGGAGACAAGACCCAGGCTCCTGTTCCTCGAACCAGGCCGGCGGGGAGCAGGAGAAGCCAGCAACCGGCCTGCACATTGGAGGACTCAGGGGTGAGACGTTCCACCAGGAGTCGCAGCAATGTGGCTCCTACTCCCACTGAGCCTGTAGAGGCTCGGAAAGGCCGTAAGGCCTCCAGCAAGGAGGCTGCTAGCAAAGTGGCATCCAGTGTGGAGAAGAAGTCTGTTGACACAGACAGTAGCGGTCCTGCTGAAAGTACTGGAGGAAAGCTGGGTGCTGCCAGCAGAAAACTCGCTACCACCAGAGGAAAGCTGAGTGCTCACGGAGGTGAGGCCGACCTCAGCGAGGAAGGCTGGGGGCTGCAGAGGCCCCGGGAGTCTATTACCACCTATGGCTCCCGAGTTATGAGTCACCTCAGTGAGTACGAAGAGGCAAGTAAGACGGTGAGGAGGCTTCGGGAGGAACTGCGCTGTGCCCAAGCTAGGGCTAATGTGCCCCTAAAAAGGAGGAGGCCTGAAAGCCTGGCTGAGATAAACAGACTTAAGTCTGAAATTGACGCCTTGGAAGAAAGGAAAGCGGTAATTCGGGAGAAGAGCAGTACTTTCAAGGAAAAGCTGCTGAATGAGGACCGGTTCAGAGAGATGGCGGATGAGAAGGAGAGAAGGATGATGGGGCTCCAACCTGAGAGCCAGGTGGATGTGGAGGAGGAGATGGATGAAGACCAGCAGCCAGGTCCACCTGCCAGTCCGCAGCAAGGTCCACCTGCCAGCCCGCAGCAAGGTCCACCTGCCAGCCCGCAGCAGAGTCCACCGGCCAGCCCGCAGCAAGGTCCACCTGCCAGCCCGCAGCAAGGTCCACCGGCCAGCCCGCAGCAAGGTCCACCTGCCAGCCCGCAGCAGAGTCCACCTGCCAGCCCGCAGCAGGGTCCACCTGCCAGCCTGCAGCAGAGTCCACCGGCCAGCCTGCAGCAATGTCCACCTGCCAGCCCACAGCAATGTCCATCTGCCAGCCTGCAGCAACACCAGCAGGTTCCGTACAGCGGCCCCCCTGCAAGGCAGGCAGCAGTGACACCTAGCTGCAGTTCTGCTGACTCAGGGGATGATAGTGACAGCAGCAGCCAGGGAGGGGCGCTAATGGCCCAGATTAAGCAGCTGGAATCCCCAGTGTGCCTCCAGAACTTTTCCTTTGGCAGTGATTTCCCAGAGGAGGCTCCTGTAGGCCGCAGAAAGAAGAAGAAGAGCAAGCCAAAAGAAGTGGTGAGTTTGGTCTATAGCCCCCTCCCTGTGTCCCCTGGGTCAGCTGTGGGGTTGGTTCGCTGTGCAGGCCCCGTTGCCCAGCCTGGCTCGGGTCCTGCAGTGGACTTGGTGCAAGGGAGCGGGGAGATTGCAAATGACGCTAATGTAGCGAGGGGCTCTGTCTCTGCTTGCAGTAGCATTGATGGAGCAGGGAAGGCAACGGCCGAAAGGTCGGACATTATGGGCGGCCCAGCAGCGGGAATATTGTCAAACTCCGGTTCTGTGGTTCATTCCCTGGTGGGAGGGGGGGTGACCCAGTGCCGGAGGTGATTGCAGTTGCTTCGGCGGCTCCTGGATCTGCTGCAGCGGGTCACTTAGTTGATCAGCGGCAGCAGTGTGAAGGGGTTGCCGGGGCTGAGAGCGCCAATCCTCCCATCCAGAACACTAAAAAAACTAATAGCAAAGTACTTTTTTGTGTGGGTATTGCAGGCAACCAGGTCTCTGAACTTGATAGTGTAGGAGATCAGCGGCGCCTTGTGCCTGCTAAGGATCAACGGAGACTTTTGAATAATAAGAAAGGCAAAGTAACAGCTAGTACTGATGATGCGGAGGGCACAAGTGTGACTAGAGTCGGGGTCACCTCTAGACATGGTTCTGTGAAGGTGGTTCCATCCCTTGTGCCCAAGGATGCGGAGGTGGCCTCATCTATCCCT
This sequence comes from Leptodactylus fallax, assembly GCA_947044405.1. NCBI lineage: Eukaryota > Metazoa > Chordata > Amphibia > Anura > Leptodactylidae > Leptodactylus > Leptodactylus fallax. The sequence continues at coordinate 725,731 of CAMRHE010000483.1, forward strand.
GATGTTACTGGTCCAGCTGGCGCAAATGGACGTTCGAATGAGGTTGTAGTTTCTGGTGTGAGTGGTGCGAGCAGTGGAAAAAAACTACCAGCTAATGGTGTGAGTGAGGGTATGGAGGTTAGTATGGCTGACTGTGAGATGGAGGTGGGTAATCCGAATGTGACTGATGTGGGGGCTGGTCCAGTTGTCGCCCCAGCAGCGGCAGTCCCTGTTAGAAGCTACGCCAATGTCGCTGCTAGGGAAAGTGGGATACAGACATCCTCGTCTCCAGGTTCCAGGGATGGCTTTTTGCAACGCCGCCTCTTGGAGGCCTTAAAGAAGGGTGAAAGAACGATCAATGTAGAGGGACGGGAGGTTGATCTGTCCTTTTGGATTGACAGGCATGGCCTGTCAGCCTTCCGAGAAGAAAGGGGCGGGCAGACCCCGTGTTCTCTCCCGACAACCGGGCCAGGTGTTAGACGTAGGAATGTGGTCCGTCTTCGGTGGCAAGGCAATGAGGCGTGTCCTCCTGGGGCAAAAGTGGTTGAGCTGCTGCTGAAGATGGGCTTCAGGGCAAATGACATCTATGCCCTGATACATCCCTATGGTACACCTGAGTTCGATGTCAGTTTTGTTCGGCCGGAGGGGCTTGAGCTCTTCTGGTCGAACTATGAGCTGACAAAGAACGAGCCTGAGTGGCGGGACTTTTTTGTGCTGGCAGTGTCCCGCCAGAGCGAAGTTAAGAAAGTGACTGTTCTTACCCATAATGAATCACTTTCTTGTGTTGATATCATGACCTGGATGGGTCGCTATGGGGAGGTCATGGGAATACCTCAAAAAAAATCGTGACGAGTTTGGTATCTGGCCAGGGTCATGGACCTTTATGGTTAAACTGAGGCGTTCTGGTAGCTCTGTTGCCCACATTCCTTCCTCTGCCTTCCTGGGGAGGGATCGTATCCTGATCTTCTACCAGGGTCAGCCAAAGCTTTGTCACAGGTGTGGTGACCCCACACATTTCAGTGCAAACTGTACTGCGCAAGTGCGTGCATTGTGTGGGGATAAAGGCCATCTCGCTGCATCCTGTGCAAAGATTAGGTGTCACCTGTGTGGTGGTCTAGGTCACCCATACAGTCGTTGTCCTCTTTCTTTTGCTAATGCGGTCTCAGCCCCGGTGCGTGAAGGCCATGAGGCTGAATCTGCTGAGGAGGGGACTAGCAGAGGTGGAGAGACTGAGGGGCCAGTGAAGAACAGCAAGAAAAAGACGCCTGCCCAGCTAAGGAGTCTAGAGAAGCATCAAAAGGATAGAGGACTGAGGGAGTCTCAGGTTGCTGGGACAACCTCTGGCCCTGTCCTGGAGACAAAACCTGCTGCTGAGGCCCCGAGGGATGACGCACTGGATGAGGAGGTCAGGGGGATCCAGAACGAGGAGGGCGCCGCATCCTCAGAGTCCTCCCATTATGAAAGTATGGACGAGGATAATAGGATGTGGCTGGAGGGAAAACGGAGGCAGGGTGCCAAAAAGAAGAACAGGAGTAAAAAGAAGGGAGATTTAAGATCTTCTCCTACCCTGACCACGGTACCGAAGGAAGGTAAAACCAACCCCCCTCTGGTCGAGCTTTCAAATCGGTTCCTCACCCTTGACGAAAACTCTTCTTCGGGAGAGGAGGATGAGGGTGAGGAGCCAAGGGCGACGGAGGGGCTTTCAGGAGGTGTCGAGTCTTCTTCTGGGGATGTGCGATCCTCAGAAGGTGAGACTGGCGTGGAGTCTGGGGACGAGGATAAGGGAGCAGGTGCTAGACCTGAGTCTGCTAACTCACAGGAAAAGGAAATGGACACCTCAGTATCACTGAAAAGGGGAGGTTCCTTCTCTGAAGGGGATGGGAATACAGGTAAGAAGAAAGCCGTCTAACTCAATCACTCAGGATGGCGGAACCCACTCCGTTGACTCTGGCGTCTATTAATGTCGCCAGCATTAAGTCAGATTCGGCTAGATTTGCGGCCTTTGATTTTCTCGGCCGTGTTGAAGCCGACATTTTATTTTTGCAAGAGACCAGGCTGCCAAATTTGGCGGCCGTACATAAAGCTAGAAGGGAGTGGAGGCGAGGTCCATCTTATTGGTCTCTTGCGGCCGAGCCGTATAGCGGAGTGGCGGTTCTTTTTACCACAGCGGTAGAATGCAGACGAGTTATTGAGTTAGAAATGGGGAGATGCCTGATCTTAGATGTCCTCATGAAGGGACAAGAGCTCCGCCTTATTAACATCTATGGTCCCCAATCCAAGTGGGACAGGAAATGTCTCTTTATGAGGATCAAGCCCTACCTTTTTACAAGTCGGCAGGTGGTTTTTGGAGGGGACTTCAATGCTGTCACGAGGTCCCAGGATAGGGGAGGTTCCAGAGACAAGCTGACTTACGATAGCGTCGCGCTTAATAGTATAGCTAGTGAGGCTCGCCTGGTGGATGTCCACATCCGGCACACCCCAGGCCACGCGGGGTTCACCTATCATAGGGGTAGATGCAGGTCCAGAATAGATAGGTTTTATTTAAAGGAGGAAGCCGTCTCTTCAGCAGTGTCTGTTGAGGTAGAGTTCTCCGATCACTGTATGATTTTGTTTTCTCTGAATGTTACAGAGACCCCCCGGATGGGTAGAGGCTACTGGAAGCTCAATTCGTCTCTCTTGGAAGAAGCGGAGATACGACAATCCTTTGAGGATTTTCTTCAGAGCCAGGTACCGCTGCTGGACCTTTGTAGCAGTAAGTCTGAGTGGTGGGAGATGTTCAAGAAAAGGGTGGCGAGATTCTTCCGCCAGCTCTCGAGCCTCAGGAGTCTGGACAGGTACCGCCTGTATCAAGGCCTGAGGAGGAAACTCGAGCAGCTTGTCTCGACTGGAGGTAGCCATGAGGATATTTCCAGAGTGAAATCTTTGCTTAAGAGGTGTCAGTATGATAGGCACGCATCTTTGGTTTTTGAGAGGGATTACGGGAAGTACCACTCGCCCGACCCTTACAGAAACTGTAAGATGTCAGTGAGTAGTAAGGTTATCACAGGGCTGATTGATAGTACAGGATCCCTGAAAAGGTCCAGATCAGGGATCCTGGAGGTTGTCAGATCCTTCTACTCACGCCTCTTGGGAAAGAGGGATCTAGATCGAGATGTGGTGTCGGCTTTCCTGGCTGAAACTGTCCCTGAACCAGGGGATAACCCCTCTCTTGACGTTTTGACAGAGATGATTAGGGAAGAGGAAGTCAGACTGGCCATTGATGGGCTTCGGCTCCAAAAATCGCCAGGTCTGGATGGCCTAACATCCGAGTTCTATAAGACCTTTAAGGACATCTTGGTTCCCCTCTTGACTGAGTTATTCAATGAGTGTCTTTCCTCGGGCACTCTGCCGAGGTCAATGAGGAGGTCTGCTCTGATCATCCTATCAAAGGGTAAGGACCGATCTTGTATTGAGAATTGGCGTCCCATAGCGCTACTCAATGCAGACAGAAAGATTCTGGCAAAGGTGCTGTTCAATCGTCTGGTGAAGTTTGCACCCCAGCTCCTTTCAGTGGCTCAGCACTGCTCTGTTCCAGGCCGCAGTACAACTAGTGCTGTGCTTGGTGTCCGGGAGGCCGTGGAGCAGGGTAGGGCAGGTCACTGGAAGGGGTACTTGCTGTCCTTGGATCAGGCTAAAGCATTTGATCGAGTTAACCACGAGTATCTTTGGTCTGTCCTTCTGAGATATGGCCTGCTGGGGGGGGGGTTTGTTGATTGGCTTAAGACCTTGTATGCAGGGGCAGAGAGTTTCCCACTTGTTAATGGTTGGGTTGGCCGCTCTTTTGAGGTTGGGTCTGGCGTTCGCCAGGGCTGTCCTTTGAGCCCACTGTTATATGTGTTTGCAATTGACCCTTTCCTTAGGAGGGTTGATTGTGGACCATTGACGGGGGTCGGGATGGACCGGGTGATGCCGGGGTCGACCCTGAGAGTGGTGGCGTATGCTGACGATGTCACTACCTTTGTGTCCTCACAGAGGGAGGCAGAGTGGGTGATGTCTGAGGTTGATCGCTACTCAGAAGCATCTGGGTCTAAGATCAACCGGGATAAGTGTGAGAGTCTCTGGCTGGGAGGGGGAGATCCTGGTTTTGATCTCCCGGACACCCTTCCAGGGCCCCAACAATCTGCAAAAGTCCTCGGCATCGAATTTGGTCAAGGGGATTACCCCATGCAAAATTGGGACAGCAGGCTTAAGATCGCCGCTCAGAAGGTGGACCAATGGAAGGGTTGGTCTTTGACCCTAAGAGAAAGGGTAAACCTGATCAAAACTTACCTGCTCCCTTTGCTGATATATCTGGGCAGTGTGTGCATCTTGCCAGAGCCTCTCTGGACTCGGGTCTACAGTTTGTTTTTCCAGCTATTATGGGGGAATAGACTAAACCTAGTCAAGAGGGAGGTTACTTACCGTACGAGGAGACAAGGGGGGTTGTGTATGGTCAACCCTGTGGTGTTCTTAGTGAACACCTTTCTTAAGATCAATATTGCAAGCCTCTGGCAAGAGAGGGCTCCTCCGTGGGTTTTCTCCTGTAGGGGATGGTTTCAGCCTTTCTTCCAGGAATGGGAGACAGGAGGGCAAGTGAAGGATCTTCGCACACCACACGGGCATCTTCCGGCTTACGTTGCCCCGGTTCTGAAAGTAGTTCGCCGGTGGGGTCTGGGAGTGTGGGAGATCAGGACTTTGCCAAGGAAATTCCTTGACAAGAGGGTCCTGTCGACTCATTTTCAGAGCCCACTGGTGCTCAAAGATTGCCCAAGCCGGGATCTGGGGGTTGGTTTGAGACTTTTAAATTCCGTCAGGATCCCCTTGAAGTTTTGGGACTTGGCTTGGCGCTGCTTCCATGGGAAACTGTATGTGAGGGACAACCTGAAGTGTAGAAGCTCTGAGGAAAGGGGTTGTCCCCGGGAGGAGTGTGACAACGTGCTGGAAAGCATGGAGCACTTCTTGCTTCATTGTCCCTTTAATACAGAGGTGTACAACAGGGTGGGCGCGTCCATCAGTTGGCCCAGGTTGCCTGGTCTCTCTTATGCGGAGTGGGCCTATGGAGCATTCAGAGTCCTGGGTGGTCGGGACCGGTGCACTTTATTCTTAGTTAGCCTAGTGGTTAGGTACCACACGTGGAACGCACGGTGTCTAGTATCGACGCAACGGAAAATCCTCCCGGTGGCTGAGGTGGTTAGGAACATTCTTAGTGACCTGGTGAAAGTGCGCTCTCTGGAGTATGAGAGGTTGGGGACGGGGAAGGCCTCTCTTCTTTGGAGGGGGTTCTCCTTTACTGTACCTTAGCCTGTCATCTCCATTCCTGGTGATGGGCTGGTGTTAGCACTGTAGATTTTTGTTTTGTTTTGCTCAGTAATAGTAGGATGTAGGGCTTGCAGGTGTCGAACTTGGGCTTTGTGTTTGCTGTGTTGGTGTGATATGGGTACACTAGTTAGGTTGGGAGGTGGGTCAGCGGGGGAGGGGGAATTTGGATTTCTTGGACTGGGTTGTGTGTGGGCTTGGGTGTTTAGCTTAGGGGAGGGGGGAAAAAAAAAAAAAAATTTGTTTTACATGCTGTGTATTTTTTTAATAGGTTGTATATAGTGTATATATGGGGATAGCAGTTAGGTGGGGAGGGGGGATTTTGGGTTTTCTTGGCCTGGTCTGGACTCATACGCAGACTTTGGACCAGTGCCAGGATTGTGTGTGGGGCTGGGGACTGGTTGTGGATTTTAGGTTTATGGGGGGGGGGGGGGAAATTTGGTTTATTGGTTTGTGCATGTATATATGTAATATTGTATGAGTTTGTTTATTATATTATTTTTGTCATTAATGTGGCTTTTCTTGGTGTTGTGGGCAGCTGGATCAGCCGGTGAGATTGTGTATTACTGGGATTAGTGCGGTTGAAGAGTATTTGGTGTGAATGAGGCTGGACCAGTTAATATATTAACCTGTATATAGTGTATATATTGTATTATAGAATCGTCACTTGTTGTGTTATTTTGTTGTGTTTGTCCTTTGATTATTCTTGTTATGTTTAATGTTTATGAAGATTGTTATGTTTTATAATTTTATTAATAAAAGAACTACAGGATGTAACTCAGGATCAGTACAGGATAAGTAATGTATGTACACAGTGACTTCACCAGCAGAATAGTGAGTGCAGCTCTGGAGTATAATACAGGATGTAACTCAGGATCAGTACAGGATAAGTAATGTAATGTATGTACACAGTGACTGCACCAGCAGGATAGTGAGTGCAGCTCTGGAGTATAATACAGGATGTAACTCAGGATCAGTACAGGATAAGTAATGTAATGTATGTACACAGTGACTGCACCAGCAGAATAGTGAGTGCAGCTCTGGAGTATAATACAGGATGTAACTCAGGATCAGTACAGGATAAGTAATGTAATGTATGTACACAGTGACTGTACCAGCAGAATAGTGAGTGCAGCTCTGGAGTATAATACAGGATGTACAGTGGGTACGGAAAGTATTCGGACCCCTTTAAATTTTTCACTCTTTGTTTCATTGCAGCCATTTGCTAAAAGCAAAAAAGTTCATTTTATTTCTCATTAATGTACACTCAGCTCCCCATCCTGACTGAAAAAAAACAGAAATGTAGATATTTTTGCAAATTTATTACAAAAGACAAACTGAAATATCACATGGCCATAAGTATTCAGACCCTTTGCTGTGATACTCATTTATAACTTACATGCTGTCCATTTCCTTCTGATCCTCCTTGAGATGGTTCTACTCCTTCATTGGAGTCCAGCTGTGTTTAATTAAACTGATTGGACTTGATTAGGAAAGGCCACACCTGTCTATATAAGACCTCACAGCGCATGTCAGAGCAAATGAGAATCATGAGGTCAAAAGGAACTGCCCAAGGAGCTCAGAGACAGAATTGTGGCAAGGCACAGATCTGGCCAAGGTTACAAAAGAATTTCTGCAGCACTCAAGATTCCTAAGAGCACAGCGGCCTCCATAATCCTTAAATGGAAGAAATTTGGGACGACCAGAACTCTTCCTAGACCTGGCTGTCCAGCCAAACTGAGCAATGGTGGGAGAAGAGCCTTGGTGAGAGAGGTAAAGAAGAACCCAAAGATCACTGTGGCTGAGCTCCAGAGATGCAGTAGGGAGATGGGAGAAAGTTCCACAAAGTCACTATCACTGCAGCCCTCCACCAGTCGGGGCTTTATGGCCGAGTGGCCCGAAGGAAGCCTCTCCTCAGTGCAAAACATATGAAAGCCGCATAGAGTTTGCCAAAAAACACATGAAGGACTCCCAGACTATGAGAAATAAGATTCTCTGGTCTGATGAGACGAAGATTGAACTTTTTGCGTTAATTCTAAGCGGTATGTGTGTAGAAGACCAGGCACTGCTCATCACCTGCCCAATACAATCCCAACAGTGAGACATGGCGGTGGCAGCATCATGCTATGGGGGACAGGACGACTGGTTGCAATTGAAGGAAAGATGAATGCGGCCAAGTACAGAGATATCCTGGAAGAAAACCTCTTCCAGAGTGCTCTGGACCTCAGACTGGGCCGAAGGTTCACCTTCCAACAAGACAATGACCCTAAGCATACAGCTAAAATAACAAAGGAGTGGCTACAGAACAACTCTGTGACCATTCCTGACTGGCCCAGCCAGAGCCCTGACCTCAACCCAACTGAGCATCTCTGGAGAGACCTGAAAATGGCTCCACCAACGTTCACCATCCAACCTGACGGAACTGGAGAGGATCTGCAAGGAAGAATGGCCGAGGATCCCCAAATCCAGATGTGAGAAACTTGTTGTATCATTCCCAAGAAGACTCCTGGCTGTACTAGCTCAAAAGGAAGCGGCTTCTACTCAATACTGAGAAAAGGCTCTGAATACTTATGGCCATGGGAGATTTCAGTTTTTCTTTTTTTAATAAATTTGTAAAAATATCTACATTTCTGTTTCTTTTCTGTCAGGATGGGGAGCTGAGTGTACATTAATGAGAAATAAAATGAACTTTTTTGCTTTTAGCAAATGGCTGCAATGAAACAAAGAGTGAAAAATTTAAAATATCTGAATACTTTCCGTACCCACTGTAACTCAGGATCAGTACAGGATAAGTAATGTAATGTATGTACACAGTGACTGTACCAGCAGAATAGTGAGTGCAGCTCTGGAGTATAATACAGGATGTAACTCAGGATCAGTACAGGATAAGTAATGTAATGTATGTACACAGTGACTGCACCAGCAGAATAGTGAGTGCAGCTCTGGAGTATAATACAGGATGTAACTCAGGATCAGTACTGGATAAGTAATGTAATGTATGTACACAGTGACTGCACCAGCAGAATAGTGAGCGCAGCTCTGGAGTATAATACAGGATGTAACTCAGGATCAGTACTGGATAAGTAATGTAATGTATGTACACAGTGACTGCACCAGCAGAATAGTGAGCGCAGCTCTGGAGTATAATACAGGATGTATCTCAGGATGATTAGAGCAGGGTTGCCACTAAGTCACTACATATTTTATGCACACAATTGACTTCCATGTTCGGTGCAGTAAATAAATAAGGGTGGACATAAAGGCCTCTATAGATAAAATATTTAATTACAAAATAGCAACTATAATACATCCTTTTCAATAAAGCAAATGAGGTAAATTTTCTCCAATACATACAAGCATTTCATACAGTAGATCAGCAGTAAGCAACTCGTATAACTTATTTGTGTATCTCCCACAATGCACTGCCAATCAAACTACTATAGCAAAGCATGCTGGGAGGCGACGTTTACAAACATCTGGTATAAAGAGGCTGCTTCTTTTTGGCATTTAGTCCCCTTCAATGAACACCAGCTTTAGTTTACTTGTCTAGACAGTGAATATTAGTATGTAGCAGAGCTGAGCTTGACATTTGGCACAATTTGCGATATGTATATATCACCATGTGTTGGTTTTACATACGCCTGCGGGTTTACCTACTGCCCCAGTGCGCAAAGTAAAGAGTTCAATGATGAAATTCAGTTCTGCTACATCTGGATATAAAACACAACATCTGCAGTGATAAATTCGCCAATGCTAAGTGACATTACATGTTCAGATCAAGTGCATTGTATTCTTTATAAAGTTTTTATATTACTTTTTATATGAACAGTTTTGATGTCTAGCATCAGGACAATCCGCACAGTGAAACGTAAGGTCTTATGTGGACAATTCCCAAACTGTGTAACCCATACTGGAATGATGACCATCTTAGACTTGTGCCATAGGAATATAAATTATGGAATAAAAATTAGCTATGAAAGCTACAGCACAAAATCCCAGATACTCAAGTAAGTCACCCGACTGCCCCCTCAATTAAACACTATAACTATACAACGCTTGTTACATTTACTCAAAAAAAAAAGTTTTTTTTTTTTTTTTTTTTAAATTACAGTGATGGTCACCCAGCTGTTATAGATTTAGCAAAACTACAGGTCAGTCAGGGTTGCTATTTCTTCAAGCCTTCCAGCTCATGACATACAGTATTTGACACTCCTCCACCTAGCTTAATAGTACACCCATACACACCGTTTGACTCCAGCAGAGGCTGCTGTAATCACAGGACTTTATTAACTAGCAGGTTCTCTCTCAAAAAAGACCTTTCACCACCTCCACCTTAAATAGGTGCCATTCCACTGATTCCAGCAATTTTTTTCTCTAGCCCCCGCCATTCCTGAGCAATCAGGGAGGATAGCTTCAGCACTCAATAGGCTAATTAGATTCAGTACTGTCAGGTAGGCGATCCCTGTCAGTCTGCTTCAGCCCAGGACCCCCCACCTGACAGTAGAGAGCCTTCTTAGCATATTAGGTGGGGGGAACTAACAGCATTGATTACTCAGGAATGGTTAGGGCAATAGAGAAAACATTACAACTGCCACAGAATCAGTGAAGCGGCACCTATTGAAAGATGCAAAGAACTGGAGTTGACAGGAGAGGGTGAAAAGTCCTCTTTAAGGCACACAGATGGCTTGTAATTCTGTGTTTGGGTAGGATATTCAAGTTATTTCAGCTATGTAGACATCCCTCTATATAACAGCAGGGAGGAAGTAAAGGACTGCAGTAATTCAAGTCTTCTACACTGGATATACTTTACTTTAAAGGGAAATGAAGGATTGTGATGGGAATGTCATTTGGTCTTGTTTTTATTTTTTTCTGTATTTTCTTTCTGCAAGAAAGACTTGTAGGTTCCGTGTGAACTGTTAATATTTTACTTGCTTTGCAAACAAGATATTATGTTCTTAACCTAACACGATTGTCTTGGAATGCCTGGAATAATACAAAACCTATAGAAATAAATTATAAATTTGGTGAGCAGCACATACTGTAGACAGCTGCCAGTGATATAACAGTATATAGAAAACTGAAACTATAGCGATTACACCAATCATATATTGCCCAGGTCAAAGTCCTCGTCATCCCTGTTGACAAGTTCATCCTCCGCTTCCCAGCTCCGCCATGTGGTGGTGGATATGGACGGTCTAACACAATTCATATGGAACTGAGCAAATGGATACAGCGAGGAGCGGCGGACGGACTTCTTGCGTTTACCCTCCACATCGTTCTCCTTGTAGGCTGGATGGGGTAACCTTGGCTTCTCAATCAATTCATTAAGATTCTTTATTTCATCCATGAGCTCCAAAACCCTCTGTGTAACTGCCACATTTCCACCACCGAGAACCTGAGCTTCCGGGATCCAACGCAAGTGTCGCTGGGCCCAGATACAGATATCAGGCCCTTCGATATGGGGCAGGATCAGGCCATTGAAGTCTATGGGCTTGCGGTGCCAGTTCTCATAGAAGACCCGGTAATTATCAGGTACTTCATCTGAAGCACTTATTAACTTGCTAATTCTTTTACCGAGAAGACTTTTTATGAAGGGTCCAGGTTCTTCCTTAAAGAATCCTCTCTTATTTGAAGACTTTGACTGAGTAAGAGGCAGTGACAGCTGTCTGTGATGCTATAGAAAGAAAATATACAAATTTTAGCTCACATTACATTGACATTCATCTCTTCTCCCCTGTTTGTACTCTACTATAAACTGCTTCAATCTTTGCCAATGCTGCTGTAATCACAGGACTTTGACAAAGCATATCCTCTGCAAAGACAGCATATATGTCACCTGTATAAAGGGGTTATGAAGGGAAAAATTAAGCTTACCAGTGAATTCCCTGCACTAGATAAGCTTAGTAATATATAATCAGGTCACCTGGAGCGTTGATGTTTATCTTTAAAGAGCGCAGCAAGGTGCTGAAAGTGTGCACACGCTGCCCACCCTACTGCCGCTCAGGTTCACTGTGACATCACCAACTCTGCTTTACTTCAGCTTTAGGGCCATAGAGTAGAATGGAGTTAGTCATGTGATAGAGTCAGAGCGTCAGCAGGGAAGGCAGAGGAATGAGAATTCCGGTCTGCTCAGCTTCACTCTGGAAAAGTAATAAACGGGACTCCGAGGGGACCTGCTTAAAGGTTAGTAATAAAGCTTATCCAGCACAGGAAACTTTAACACCATACCCATTTTAGCTATATCTCTGTCAGTCTATCTATTGAGCTGTTTCTTTAGTGAACAACAGCAGGGAGAAAGTAAAGGACTGCAATAATTCTTACTCATGTTCTATTTGCAGATCCTAATAAACTAATAATCCCTGGAGGCATGCAAAGAACCCATTTAAATAGAATTTGGATAGAAACTTCGAGACACCTCTGAAAACAGATTTTGCCATAAGAAGAGGTCAGTAGCTGATCACTTCCCCTAATAAATATGTAGCACAAGTCTGATTGATAATGGATCTCCCTTCTGGTTCATTGAGGGAGGGGTGTCAAAGGGGGGTAGTAAACCTCTCAAAATGGGCATAGGGACAGGGTACAGTCCTGATGGGACTATCTCCTTAAAGGGAACCTGTCAGGACGATTTGGGAAACTAAACCACCCAAACCAATCCTTATGGACCAGGGGTTTAATACATTACCTTGTGGTAATTCCATCTGTGCCCGAATTAAAAATAAAAAAAACATTTACACTTATCCAGCTCCAATTCTTCAGTGAAGCCTCAGGAGTACACCTCGGCTTCAGTGCACATGAACCGGACCTCGGAGCATGCGTAGTGACGCTGGAGTGTACGTCCCTGGCTTCACAGTGTAGGCACAGAAGCACCAGAGATGAGTTTGATGCGACTCATCCTTAGGCAAGTTTTTTTTTTTTTTTTTTTTTTTTTAAATGCAGGCGCAGATGGTGCTGCTACATATCTATTTGGGATACTAAACCCCTGGTCCACAAGGAGCTGTGGCTGGTTTAGTGTCCCAAATCGGCCTCCTAGGTTAAACATAATCATGGGTGACTCAGGAATGTCGAATGACCATTCTTGATACTTTTTGGAACAGACTTATATTCTATCTACACGCAGAATGCAGAACTAGAGATAGATTTCACCAGTGCACTATATAAGAAGTCAACGGAAATAATGAGCCTGCCCCTGAAGCATCTCCATACTCGCCTTAGAACGTACTCCTTTACGGATTTTCTCCTGCTTTGACTTCTCCACATACAGGGGATTGTCTAGGAATGTCAGAGCTTTCAATTCATATTGAACCGACCAATCCCAGACGGAGTAAAAACTCAACAGGCAGCTTTGTTTGCCGCTGCCGTCCTCAACCTGCCAAGAAAAAGCAGAGAACTTGCAAATTCCAGCAGAAGGAAACAGGTCGCAGCTTAAGCAAACTTGGCCTTAATAACTAGATTGCTCCTGGGGCTGAAGAATGGGCCCCTTGTTACATGTTCAGCTCAGTCTATCAAACTGAGGACTTCAGACCATCTACTGGCTGCGGACACTTCTGCTGCTGAAAAACATGTCAGGATAAGAAGGGGTATAAAAACTGTATGTTCTGTTATTCTAAGTATACATCCCCCCCCATAATTACCATGTTCATCCGTATAGTCCCAGTCATCAGCACGGTCAGGCTATATACACTTGTACTGTAGAGTCACACTGCTGTAAACTGCACCCATACTTCACTCTATATGAAGCAATTTCCATAAGTACATTTTTAGGCCTCTGGCTGCCATGGCAACCCCTTGGTGCACCATTTGACTGCGTTGCGGGGAGTGCCATTAGCATGGTCAGAATATATAAGCTTGTATGGTGGATTCACACTGCACCCGAACTTTATTCTATATAAGGCGATTTCCATAGGTACATTGTTAGGCCTATGGCTGCCATGGCAACCCCTCGGTGTATCCCTTCGACCACATTGCATTGAGGGATGAGAGAAGGAACTACTTTGTTTGTGTCTAACTTCTTAGATACCACTGTCACCATTGACTGCGGCATCTAAGAGGTTAGATCAGGGCAGTTGCATCAGGGCCCTGGCTGTGTGTAAGAGTCAGCTTTCTTCTGATCCATGACAGATATATCCATCATTGAGCGGTTAAGTAGCCCTCACTCCGGACGGATATACGTGTTATGTGTCATTATGGGGTTAATCCTGGCACAGTGTATCCGCTTTAGCAGGATTTTCCGGGCTTATCGATGACCTATCCTTAGGATGGCCAATCAATGGAAGATTGTCGGGTTGGGAGTTCCTAGATGTTTGAGGAGACTGCAGTGATCGCTGCAGCCTCTTCACCGAAAACCAAGCACAGCGCCATACATCGTACAGTGGCTATGCTTGGTATTGCAGCTCAGCCACATTCACTTGAATGGGACAGAGCTATGAACAGACCAGGTGATCGATGATGTGCAGTCAGCTGGCCTGTGAAACAGGAGCAGCACTCAGGGAGCATCACTATCACTTCAAACAGCTGATCCGCCGGGGTCCTCAGTGTCGGACCCCTGCTAATAATGCCTGGAAAACCTCTCCTGGAAAACTCCTGTCTGTATTGTTCTGCTCACCGATAACTAACATGAGGCAGATTTCTTGCTGGAATTTGTGATTATCCCACTCTTGTGAATGGGTCTGCAGAAATCCATGTGCATACTGCAGAAACAACCGCAAACAGACAGATGGAACATATTTGAAATTTCTGCAATGTGTGAATACACCCCAACAGTCATGTCATAGTAGCATCCTGTAGTGCCCTATATAATGTGCCATGATCCAGTATGGTTGGGGTAGTCATGGGATTTTAGTGGAGTTTTTGTTGCATTTGTTACAGTCACCTCTGCACAATGAGCTAACTTTTACATTGAAGGTCGCCCTCACCAAAAATTCTTCAATTTTCCCTCCTCATCTTATTTGCAGTTGTTCCAGTCCATTATCACTATTTGCTATTGCTTTACCTGTTTATGTGAATCCTTCTGATAGGCTGAATTAAAGAAGAAAGTGCTGAAGATGGGGATGTTGATGCTATCGGACAGGACCGTCAGATACGTCTCTGAGAACTCAAAGGCCAGTGGGTACTGATGGACCAGCTGCCAAACACAGTCCAAGAAGAGCAAGAAGACGGGAGCCTGTGGACAAGACAGTGGTTAAATATGCACATACCTTTTAAAAACTGCCAGAACTTTAAAAGACCCCCTCCGGCCCCTGCCTATAATTCTGTTAGTCAGATATTCATATATAATAACCTATTATATAGTAAACTATAATGCAATATGGCCACCCCACTACACTTAAATGGTCTCAAACTTTTCACATAACATATGCTCAGTTCATAGAATAGCCCACCCTGAACATAATGGCAAATCACGTTGATTAAAAAAAAAAAAATCTGATGTTTTCCACCCATAAACTTTATGTAAAGTCCTCCCACTAGGGGGCTCCTATATTTTAAATCTGCAGTCCACTACCTGTTACTAAGTAAGATACGTCCTTAGCAGCAGAGGGAATATAAGAAATAGGTTGGTCGGACCAGCAGCTCCTTCACAAGCATAATCTCTGCAAAGGCACTTATCTCCTCTCAGCTCCTGTGCACACTGGCGTCTCTGCACTGGATATAGTGAGAGGTGCTTGTGAACAGATTATCTTGAGTAGCACTACAGGCATTGTTTAGTATATACATTGTATATATAAGCTCTATCTAGTGCCATATAATATAGAATACATAGACAACTGCATAGACAAGTCCTGAGCCTCATAAGAAGTGTTTCTCAGTAACACCTACTGCCAGAGGTTCACACTATGTATCTGCCCCTTTTCTCTGAGTGAATAGCAGATCAAGGTGCAAACAAAATGGGGCGTCCCCCCCACCAGAAAAAAAACAAAAAACAAAAACAACAACACACACAATACAGAGCAATGCCACCAGGAAGACTCTACATGATTTGTAAATTCCATCGAAAACTCAGGTACCCTTTAGTCCTAACCAAACAGCTAGTGGACACCTTGCAGTCACATGACCTGCAGCACACCGCCATTGTTACTGCATATTTTTATATAGAAGACAGCAATGCAAAAAAAAAAAAAATCCCTAAAATGTAGCAATACAAAAAAAACCTGGAAATTGAGTTGTAGAGTGAGCGCTATCCAAGACCCTATGCCACAGTTCTGGGTGCCATACGTGCACCTTGTACAGTTAGCAGCCCAGAATGATAGGCTTTGTGTACCCAGAGGTTGAGCTTACTTCGCCATCATTGTTGTTCCGGAGATGGTTGCATCTGTCTAGGAATTGATGTCCTCCCATCACCCACTCCTTCTGGATAAGGCTCTGGAATCCATATCCGGTGCGGTAATGCGGATCCATCATGATCTGCACCAGACTGGAGATGACACAGCAGAAGTCGGAGGCTGTGTCCTCTACAGAATCAGAGATAGAGAATCGCCAATAGGATCACTTACAATAAGCACAAAGCAGACAAGGTGTTAACAAATCTGCTCTGCAATACACTTACCTTTAAGGACAACATTAATTTTTTGGTTTTCCAAATATTCTATTACTTCTATTGATTTCTTAAGGCACTGTCTGCAAAATAGAGAACAGAGATGAGATGTGAGTTGTGTCAGCAGACAACACTGAGGGTATGTTAACATGGCGAAATGTAATGCGGATTTGGGGGCAGATTCCACCCCCAAATCTGGGGCACATTCCGTCTGGAATCCACTTCCCATTGCTTTCAATGGGAGGTAGAGATCGGAGCAGGACGCGGAAAAAAAGAAGCGGCCTGCTTGATCTTGCCGCGGATTCTGCGGCTGATTCCGCCACAGAGTCCGCAGCTCGAGACTCACTGCTGATTAGGCCCATTCATCTGGATCTAATAAGCAGCGGAAAGCCGTGACAGAATGCTGATGCCCTGCGTCAGCATCTGGTCACAGCCGACCGCAGGCGAAATTACCGCCAGTGGAAAATGAAGAGGAATTCCTCTTCATTTTCCGCCATATGAACAAACCCTAAAAGGGGTTTTCTTGTATAGGTCACCCTTTTCTATATGCCCCATTAGGCCACATGGCTGCTAGAGATCCCCCTCTAAGTAATAGCAACTCCTTCCTTGGTGGATCTACCCCACCCCTGTATTACCAAACTAAGGAAGTTGGGAATTCCTTTAAGATAACATGCTAAAAACATAGAAATTCATGTGAAATTTGTAAAAGTTTCTTATAAATCGCCTGTACTATTCATTTATGTAAAAGCAGCTTCTCCCACCTCTTTTGGAGTAGGAGCCATTGACTTCCTGCAGTCCACACACCACAGGCCAGAAAAGCAGCTCCGTTTTTTGTGGGAATGAGGTATACAAGTATTAATTTTACAAATTTTTAACTTTGTGGGGAAATTGTTACTATTACTGTGAGGGGGGCATTATTATTATGTAGTGGAAGTAAGAGGGCACTATTGCGGTGTATGGGAGACACGAAGACTAAGGCTACACTGCAACTTTGGCCTAAATTCCCATCGCATGATCGATTGGGTCACAAGGTGATTTGTTCACTAATGTTAGTGTGCCGAAACTGTGACTTCTAGTCGCAAAAAGGTCGAGTAATGATCGACTAGAAGTTGTGGTCATAGAAAACCAGTAACTAAATTAGTGAATAAGTCATAGGGCGACCCGGCGATCTTTGGACATGTAGCTAAAGCTACCATGTTGCCCTAATCTAAAGAGACATGAGTACTGCATTTGCATGACTATTAGGGTATGTTCACACGGTGGAATTTTTCCCAGCTGAAAAATTCAGCTTCAGGAATTTGAAGCTAATTTTTCTGCTTGATGAAAGCCTCTCATTCACTACAATGGGAGTTATCAGGTGGAATCCGCCTTAGATTCAGCCGAGTGAACATAGCCTTACTCTGTGTAGACTCAAGGGGCACTGTTTTTGTGTGGAAACACTAAGGGGCCACTAATGGGGTGATATTACTATGCTGAATCCACTAAAAGAGTGCTATTACAAGAAAAGGAAACATTACAGTTGTGTGGGGCACCATTATTATTAGGGGTATTTGTTTGACACATGTTGGTGGGTCATCTAGACAGCAGACACCAACGTGGTAGTGGTATTGGTAAATGGGAACAAAAGGTAGAAAGTTTGTGTAAGAGAGAGGAGGGTGCTGAAAAAGGGAGGATTCAAAGATGTTTCGGCAGTAAATTGTGCAGAGATGAGGCCAGGAGAAGTCATCATGGTGTTCTGGGCCAGAAAGAGAAGAAAATGGAAAGAGAACACCTCCATGATGTCCGATCTTGTGAGTTATTGTATGTAACGGCGCCTGTAATCACTTGTGTAGATGCGGTATCTAGTATTACATGGTCACTGTATGGTGGTCAAGGTGTAGACATATTTGATCCTTGTATAGTGGTTTTGAATGGTAACTGTACATCTGTATTATTTAGATGCTGTGTACAGTATAGTAAACTCTGCTGCAGCCAGAACACATCCTCTACTACTATTCTTAGATCGTGCTCTCAGTCAGTGGCACCAGGACAGGCAGGGTAGTGTAACGATAAGTTCTACGAACTCCCAATATATTTTCTATATTTCAGTTTTCGAGATGTTCGGCCACTAACCTCACAATTTCAAGCCAATTGCTTGTGTGCAGTAATGAAAACCACTTGGAGTCCGTGTCCCAGAAGTCGGTGGAATTATCTACAGAAAAAAAATAAACCATATCATTGATTTTTAGACCCAGAATTTACAAGAGGAATTCTATCTTACTTTGTTAGTAGAAAAAAAACTTTCCTACATGTTTTAGCTGCACCCAAGTGCTCAAGGACAGCAAGGGGCCTTAACCTCTGGGTACGCCTATTTTACAGTGTGGCTTTAGGACGACATTGGTATAGAGCATGCTCCACTGACTATTGTCAGCTCTAACAGCTAGGATTGGATGAAGCATCAATATGGTGGTTTAGCTACTTAGTTGCCGCAATCAACAGCGACAAAGACATCTAAGTTGTTTCAGAGGGATGGGGCTCCTTCTTTCACCTCACTGTCCCCCTACCATGCAATTGTAGGGTTCCCATAGGATGGTATAGCAGCTGGAGGCCTAACTAAGCCTCCAGGTCCGCCATGTATGGAATCCTATTAGAGCCTTCCAGTGGCAGAGCCTAATAGGCTGTACAGTCATGGCCAAAAGTTTTGAGAATGAAACAAATATTAATTTTTACAAAGTCTACTGCTTCAGTTTTTCTAATGGCAATTTGCATATACTCCAGAATGTTATAAAGAGTGATCAGCTTAACAGCAATTACTTGCAAAGTCAATATTTGCCTAGAAAATGAACTTTATCCCCCAAAACACATTTCAACATCATTGCAGCCCTGCCTTAAAAGGACCACCTAACATCGTTTCAGTGATTGCTCCATTAACACAGGTGTGGGTGTTGATGAGGACAGGGCTGGAGATCAATCTGTCATGATTAAGTAAGAATGACACCACTGGACACTTTAAAAGGAGTTTGGTGCTTGCCATCATTGTTTCTCTTCTGTTAACCATGGTTATCTCTAAAGAAACACGTGCAGTCATCATTGCACTGCACAAAAATGGCCTATCTGGGAAGAGTATTGCAGCTAGAAAGATTGCACCTCAGTCAACAATCTATCGCATCATCAAGAACTTCAAGGAGAGAGGTTCCATTGGTGCCAAAAAGGCTCCAGGGCGCCCAAGAAAGACCAGCAAGCGGCAGGACCGTCTCTTAAAAGTGTTTCAGCTGCGGGATCGGGCTACCAGCAGTGCAGAGCTTGCTGAGGAATGGCAGCAGGCAGGTGTGAGTGCATCTGCACGCACTGTGAGGCGGAGACTCTTGGAGCAAGGCCTGGTCTCAAGGAGGGCAGCAAAGAAGCCACTTCTCTCCAGAAAAAACATCAGGGACAGACTGATATTCTGCAAAAGGTACAGGGAGTGGACTGCTGAGGACTGGGGTAAAGTCATTTTCTCTGATGAATCCCCTTTTCGATTGTTTGGAACATCTGGAAAACAGCTTATTCGGAGAAGAAGAGGTGAGCGCTATCGCCAGTCTTGTCTCATGCCAACTGTAAAGCATCCTGAAACCATTCATGTGTGGGGTTGCTTCTCAGCCAAGGGAATCGGCTCTCTCACAGTCTTGCCTAAAAACACAGCCATGAATAAAGAATGGTACCAGAATGTCCTCCAAGAGCAACTTCTCCCAACCGTCCAAGAGCAGTTTGGCGCTCAACAATGCCTTTTCCAGCATGATGGAGCACCTTGCCATAAAGCAAAGGTGATAACTAAATGGCTCAGGGAACAAAACATAGAGATTTTGGGTCCATGGCCTGGAAACTCCCCAGATCTTAATCCCATTGAGAACTTGTGGTCAATCATCAAGAGACGGGTGGACAAACAAAAACCAACAAATTCAGACAAAATGAAAGCATTGATTCTGCAAGAATGGACTGCTGTCAGTCAGGATTTGGTCCAGAAGTTGATTGAGAGCATGCCAGGGAGAATTGCAGAGGTCCTGAAGAAGAAGGGTCAACACTGCAAATATTGACTTGCTGCATTAACTCATTCTAACTGTCAATATAAGCTTCTGTTACTCATAATATGAATGCAATTCTATTTCTGTATGTGATAAAAACATCTGACAAACACACATAAAAACCAGAGGGCAGCAGATCATGTGAAAATAGAATATTTGTGTCATTCTCAAAACTTTTGGCCATGACTGTACTTCAGTATACTAATGGCAGGCATAATACACAATAGTATTGTATTGTATTGTATTATGTAAGTGATCAAAATCCTCTAGTGGAAAACTGTGTCACTTTTCTTTAGAAAAAGGTTAAAAAAACAAAAACAAAAAAAAAAAAAAACCCTACGTATAATTGGTATTGCCGTATTCTGAAAAACCAAAAACTACGAAATGACTTATTCCATATGGTAAATGTAACAAAGAAAAAAAAAAATTTGCTAATTATTTTATTTTTTTTGTTGAACTGTCTCTACCCCCCCCCCCCAAAAAAAAAGCTGTATGTACTTATCCAGCAAAATACAGACAGGCCCTAACACAGCAACTTCAATCGAAAAAAAAAAAAAAAAATGTCAATGTGAAAAATGTCATGGGTCTTGGAATGTGGCAATGCATATATATATATATATATATATATATATATATATATATATAATTAATTATTATTATTATTATAAAGCACTTTCATTGCCCAAAAGTAGAACAAACCTGAAAAAACTAAGCAAATTTGGTATTCTGTGATCTTATCGACACAGAAAATAAGTTTAATCTCATGGTATTTATAATGTCCATTGAATGCTTAAAAACAGGGAAGTTTTTTTTTTTTTCTCTTTTTCCCCTCCATCTACATAGTCACTTGAGGGTTTGTTTTTAGCGGGATAACTTTCATTGAAACTTTTTTTGAGAGGAGATTTTTTTTTTTTCCCCTTTCAATCACTTCTCAAATTTTTTTTCAATAAAAGTTATACATTATGTGTACCCCTAAACAGTTTAAGTGTAATTTCAAAAATACAACTAATCCCCCTAAAAACAAGTCCACAAGTGGCTATAAAGATGGAAAAAAAAAACGTAGTAGATCAATGAGCGTCCTTGTAACAGTAAGGACAGCTCCGTTCTGCTTGGTCAGGGCTCAGGCCTTTCTGATGTGTATATGCCCTCACAAGGCATATGGACTGGAGTTGTCTTCATTAGACCACCCCTTTAAATGACCACATATGCAAAAATATTGCAATTCATTCTTACCTATTAAAAAGAGCTGCTTAAAGCGAGTATAGGCCACTTGGATTTCGGAGAGGGAGGGGAGACTGATAGATAAATCCTCAATTCTTACTTCCTCCAAGGGGGGTCTATGAAGAGTATTCTCTACACTGCAGGTAAAACACACAGAGTATAAGGAATAGGAGGGTTGTATGCACAACCTAAGCCCTGTTCACATTAGGATTATTGCAGAGTATTAGACAGTAATGGGACAGACCTAGCCAGGAAGGCTTTCTGCTCCTGTATGGCAGAATCATCCACTTCTTTAGGGAGGGAGGCCATTTTGAACAAGGCTCCTGACTGCCGAGTGGACCAGCACCAAATCTATAAAGCAAAAGATTAAGAAACAGTCAGCTACTTTCTTAAAGAATAACCCCGCACCCCAGCAGTGTCCTGTCTAGTGGTTACAGGAGGCTCCCAGTATATGCTGCTATACTCATATAGAAGGCCTACACCAACACTGGTACAAGGGATTCTTGAGGGTTCAGCCACTGGGCCCCCCACCAATCTTCAACTTATCCCCTATATGGTGGAAAGGAGATAAGATTGATTCATGGTTAAAGCACAAGACCCAAAGCCTCTTCAAAACAGCTGATCAGCTGGGGTGCTAAGAGTCAGACCCCCACTGATCTAAAACTCATGGAACGGCAGGCAGAGCCTGTGCCCTGCCCACTCCATTCATTCTCTACGGGAGCACTGTACTCTCCGGCAATCCCATAGAAAATGAATGGAATAGCAGGGTGCATGCTCGACCTGCTGCTTCATGAGGAACTGGACCCTATTCTCAGGATTGGCGGCGATCTGAATGGTCAGACTACCACTGATCACAAAGTTTTCCCCCACCCTAAAGTTGGTACAACCCCTTTAAGCTTTTCATATGTGTAAGAATAATGTTGGCAGGATTGGTCGACCATGTAAAGTGTATGGTGGCCTGTCAGGTTAAGGTGAAGAATTGGGCATGTTGGATTTTACATGCCCAATCTTTTTGTTCTCAGGGGACATTTTCTGCTTCCAAAGAAGCCTTGCAGCTACTTGCTCCCCTCTCCTCACTGGCTGGACCAAGTGTGCAGGTGTATAAAGCGGTCATCCTACAGCGATTGTAAGGGTATGGGCGGCTTTAGTCACCAGAATACAACAGTGAGGTACTCACCGGAATCCCTCGCCCCTGGAATTTATACACGTACTCGTCCTGCAGCGCTACGGGGACAACAAAGTAAGGAGGTAACCTAAGGAAACAGGTAAGAAGAGAAGCGATAAGTAACTGCAGAACATCCCGAAACCTCTGTAAAACACATTAACCCCTTATGAACCAAGACAATTTTGGCCCCAAGCACCAGAAGAAGTTTTTCATTTCAGCCTCCTTGCTTTCCTATGAGTCATCTTTTTTTTTTTTTTTTTTTAAGGAGCTGTAGCTATTTCTGGCCTTGTTTTGGCAAGAAGGGTCATATAAAGGAACAAATTCTTTACAGCGTTCACCACCAAAATAAAGAGCGGGCACAACTTTATTGTAGGAGCGAAGACAAGTGCGGGGATGTGTAATAGGCAGATGTTGTTGTGACTTCAAGACAATTTAAAATTGTTTATCTTATGTAATTTTGTGTCATTTCTGTAGTTTTTTTTTATTTTTTTTACTTCTATTGGAGGGCTTTTACTTTGTAAGGGGTTGCCCAGTCAATAGACCAAGGGTTGTATCGTCATCATAGATGAAACTTACCAGATGCCACTTTCAATTTTGGATATGACCCGTGTTCAGTCCGACATCCCGATCATCTGGTCACCCCTCCGTTAGATCATCATTATGCAGACCCAAACATTGCTTTGCGAACCCCTTTAACTATTTATTTACACATAATATATGGCTACAATAGGTCTATATGACCGTACACTCCTGCTGGTCCAGGGAAGACACACAGGCAGCTGTTAGGACATGCCTCTGTTAGGCCCTGACACTATTATTAGAGGGCCCCAGGGGGCCCTGTAGGGCCTGGGGCTGTCCCAATTCCCCAGTCACTTGCATTGCCATGGCTGACAGGGACAATACAAAGAGGATTACACAGGATAAGACTGACTGGCATAGATTTCTATTCCGGCACACAGACATGATTTGATAAACCATCAATATTCTAACCCAGAAGATCCCATAAATATAAGACAAGTGGTTAAGCGATCAAGTTCGCCACAGTTCACACACACATACCTTTCTGAGACTTTGTACTCTTCATTGATGGATAGTACTTTATAGACCAAGTTTCCCTTGGTGCGCTCTAACTCCATACGCCAGTCCTTGTGTTTCTCAAATAGCACAGTCATATCCTTGGCACTTGTGGCTATATAAAAAGGAAAATATGATCGATGAGTGTCCTGACAAATCTGCATGACCCTTTGTATTATTGCACTGTTATCAGTAATTTTCCTCCAGGCAGATTTTTGTATCCCGTGTAGATAAAGCAACTTACATTACACATATGGTATAGCAGTTCTGATTGGAACAACAACTTAAAGGCATCATTCCCATGGGATGGAACCTAGATGTACATTGTAAGACCTATTACTATAAACTTAAGTGCTATAAATAAGTGCTATGAGGTCATGGAGGACGACTTCACACACGTTATGAGTCTTGTGTCTTGTCGTTTGGCCAGACTTATACCCTCCCCCAAAAGGCTCACAGACAATAAGGTGGGATCCCTAGTTTGGGGATCATAATTGTGATGACTTTTGTATGTATCATTATTAGATTACATTGTTCAGTGTATCTATCATTTGTGAATATAGTGTTTATGCATGTGTCATCAATATATTACATTGGTATGTGTGTTATAGTTAATGCCTGGGACTGGTCAAGAGTGAGACATTTCCATCCTGTAAGCCCAATACCAGACTCCCTGCCATTTTATGACCTGGTCTGGCAGCACGCTCTTTGAAGTCATAAAGACTACGCCAGTTACAAAGAACCGGGATACCTTGGAGTTGGTGTCACATCTTGGAGCCAGCGAGCAAGCTGGGTGTGCCAAGTCCATCAGAGAGCCTCCAAGCTCCATGGAACCAAAAGGACTCTAGGTTATCAGGTTTATTCTGTTTTTCTCCTTTTGTTTTAAAACGGTTTTGCTTGTTTGTCACTTTTTCTATATATAGCACTGAACCCTTTGGTTAAATTTAATGGTACTTTGTGTTTGCACTACAAACTCATTACCTTTGGGTGCGTCTGAATGTTGGAGAGATATTTGTGAGGGACTCGGATCCTGCAGTGTCAGACGTGTCCCCCTGCTTAAGCCAGTACATATCCGGGCCCATCTGAAGTTTGCTAGAGAGCATTTGGATGTTCCAGAAGAGTATTGGGAGAATGTCATATGGTCAGATGAAACCAAAGTCGAACTGTTTGGTAGAAACACAACTCGTCGTGTTTGGAGGAGAGTGAATGCTGAGTTGCATCCAAAGAACGCCATACCTACTGTGAAGCATGGGGGTGGCAACATCATGCTTTGGGGCTGTTTCTCTGCAAAGGGACCAGGACGACTGATCCGTGTACATGAAAGAATGAATGGGGCCATGTATGGGGAGATTTTGAGTGCAAACCTCCTTCCATCAGCAAGGGCATTGAAGATGAAACGTGGCTGGGTCTTTCAGCATGACAATGATCCCAAGCACACCGCCAGGACAATGAAGGAGCGGCTTCGTAAGAAGCATTTCAAGGTCCTGGAGTGGCCTAGCCAGTCTCCAGATCTCAACCCCATAGAAAACCTTTGGAGGGAGTTGAAAGTCCGTGTTGTCCAGCGACAGCACCAAAACATCTGCTGTAGAGGAGATCTGCATGGAGGAATGGGCCAACATACCAGCAACAGTGTGCGCCAACCTTGTGAAGACTTACAGAAAACGTTTGACCTCTGTCATTGCCAACAAAGGATGTATAACAAAGTATTGAGATGAACTTTTGTTATTGACCAAATACTTATTTTCCACCATAATTTGCAAATAAATTCATTAAAAATCAGACAATGTGATTTTCTGGATTTGTTTTCTCATTTTGTCTCTCATAGTTGAGGTCTACCTATGATGACAATTACAGGCCGGCCTCATCTTTGTAAGTGGGAGAACTTGCACAGTTGGTGGCTGACTAAATACTTTTTTTTCCCCACTGTATGTGAATGGAGCATGCTGGTAGTTGTCGTAAGACAACAACTGGAGTGCTGGAGGTTGCTGACCCCTGCCAACCAATGCTTTCTGCCTGTATTTTGCCGTGAAATAGCCACAATGGAACGCCGATACAACCGTTGGGGCTTTCTTTTGCTGATTAGGACAAGATGAATGGGGCAAGATCAAGCAGGACGCTGATGGGAGGCAGATTCGGGGGGAAGAATCGACCATGTTTTCAGGGGTGGAATCTGCAACAGATTCATATGTGTGAACATGTCAGAATTTGTCACTGATTTTGGGGAGGATTCCTCACCAAAATTAGTGGCAGATTCCACCCTGATTCTGCCTTCCGTTAACAAAATAAGCATCCTGCTCAATCTTGACGTGGATTCCGTGGCCAATTCAGCCGCAGAGGCCGCGGTTCGAGACTCCCTGATGTTTAGGTCCATTTATCTGCAGCTGGAAGCTGCGGGCTAGAAAACAAAGAGGAATTCACTCCAAAACTCTTCATTTTCCACCACGTGAACATACCCTTAGAGACTGTTCCGTTGGAGAGGAATTTGAGGCAGTCATACGCCTCAAATTTGTCTCCAAATACTGTCCCTGTGGAACCTACGAGGGAAAGCCGAAGCAGAACTTTGGATTTCCACCATGGATTTGCACGTTGATTAACCTCAGATACAAAGTGGCATATCGAGCGCTCGTGCAGCGGATTCTACCGTGGAGCCTGCAGCAAATTCGACCTGGACGCGTGGAGAAAAAAAAAAAAAAAAAAAGCACCCGTGACTGCCTCCCATTGAAAACAATGTAAGGAAAATTCCGACCAGAATTTGGAGCCAATTTTGAAGCAGTATCCACTTCAAAACTCAGCTTCAAATTCCTGCGTGTGAACATACCCTTATAAACCGCACACACAGCAGGTAGGCTTGGCCCCTGAGAACCCATGAGACATTTACACCACATCCCAATAGGAAATGAAAGGGATACCATGTCCACTTTTAATGCCCCTTTGGCCTGCCCCTACAGCGATTCACGAGATCTGCAGAATTTGTCTGCTTTCTGTGTCACGTAGTAATCTCTGGTGGATATGATGAATGTCAGGACAGTGGATCTCACCTTTGTAACAGGGCGCGGCTTCTGTGTACGAAAAAAGGAAAATCAGCTTCAGGCGTTTAGGACTAAGAGTGTGGTGAATGATCCCATTGACGATCTGGAAGAGAAAACCCAGAGAAAAATTCACTGACAGCAAGAAGAGATCCTGAAAATGGTGAAAATTAGAAACGCATTGAGGCCGATTTATCAGGACTAGTATGACAGTTTTCTGACATGATGACAAAAATTTTTGCACAAAAAAACCCCCCCAAAAAAACAAAAAAAAACAACAACAACAACAACCTGTCACGCTCGCCACTTTTGCATAAAATAGGCGGGGCTGGGATCAAGGTGGGCTGGCCTGACAGTAAAGGGATATCAGTGCCGAACTCAGCGCACTGTCAGTTTTCTAGCAGTATATAATATTGCCAGTGTCAGAGGACATGAAAGGTCCACTTTAAAGACTGGCACAGTACACACCAGTCTTAAAGGGGTTATGTGAACAATTTAAATTTTGGGTCCAATATACAGTAAGAACACTTACTAATATACACACTGTCCCCCTGTTGCTCAGATTCATTGATTTGCAGAGCACTGAGGGGGGCTGGAAGTCTCTGCTGCTTACAATCCAATTCTGGATCATGTGACCAACCAAGCTTTACTCTCTATACAAGTGGCAGGAGTAGAGCTGGGTCAGTCATGTGACCCAGAGTAAGCTTGTTAGCAGCAGAGACTTCTGGTCCCCGCAGCTCTCAGCAAATCTATGAGCGTGTGCGACAGGGGTGTTGGTAAGTATATATTAGTAAGTGTGCTCATACTGGGTAGTAAGTACACTATCCAAAATGTTAATGACCCTTTTAATAAATCAGTCCCAATGTATATAATAGATTTTCATGTCAGATAAAGCAGTGAGATACACAGGATAGGGAATAAGTTACAGAATGGGGAGTGTGTGACTGTTCAGCCCTGCCTTGGTCTGTGAATGGAGCAGTGATGGGGCAGATGTGATGGGGCAGATGTGATGGGGCAGATGTGATGGGGCAGATGTGATGGGGCAGATGTGATGGGGCAGATGTGATGGGGCAGATGTGATGGGGCAGATGTGATGGGGCAGATGTGATGGGGCAGATGTGATGGGGCAGATGTGATGGGGCAGATGTGATGGGGCAGATCCTTTCCATGGAGATAGGCAAAGTACAGCACCTGACTATCTCTGGCGGTCCCCAGCTTCCCCGCTGCGTTCAGATTGGGGTGCAAGGTGGCCTGACATTCCCTGGCTAGACTTGAACCCAGCCCAACGCTCCCTGGCAGGACCAGACCCCGGTCTGGCGCTCCCTAGGGGAACACAATAGAATAGCAGCAGCTGGGAATACCCGGTTGACTTCATCCTCTTTGGCGTAGCTGAGACAGAAGTGAAACACCCTGAAGTCTTTACAGTAGACGATCAGCCTCTCAGGACGTTTCTTCAGCGGCGCCCCCGATATGAGAACCTTCTTCTTATCATCATACACTGAAAATAAACAGAAGGAATATAAATCCAGGAAGACAGCAAGGACTGACACCTCATAGTTCAAAACATGGCTGCAGAGAGCATTAACCCTAACATCACTGGTGATATCCGTCAGGCGTCCTCTTCTCTCAGGTTACTAGTTAGATCTGTTTTAGGGAAAGCTAGGTGACAAGCAAACTGACTGCCATTGTAGGTCATCACCCAGCTTTCCCAGGTTACTGAATGGCAGGTATTCATAGCTGTGATATGGGAGCAAGGTTTATATTGCAATAAGGTAAATTTGCTTTTCAGGCATCTAGGAAAGTTGGGTGAAAACCAAGAAGACTGCCATCACGGCAGGAATTGTCACCCTGCTTTCTCAGGCACCTGAATGGCACATCTTCCTGGTAATGCAGTCAGGCACAGATTTACAATTCAGTAGTAAAGCAACAAAAATAACATGGCTGCCACTAGTGTCGCTATTCAGGAGCCTAGGAAAGCTGAATGAAGCCTTCCTACTAATGCAGCTGTATGGGAGCAGGGGATAGATGTCTGCACAACATGGAAGGATTTGCTAGGAAAGCTGGGTAATCCTAGGGGAATCTAATGGACAATCAATATACCTGTAATTACAGATTACCTGGGGATTATCACCCAGCTTTCCTGGCAATTCTTCCTTGTTGTGCAGTCCTATATCCATAGAATTGCATTACCAGGAAGATGTGGCATTTAGAAGCCTGGGAAAGCTGGGTGACAGCCAATATATGTGCACCCAGCTTTCTAAGGTTTCTAATAGACCTTCATAGTAATGCAATTGTATGCAAGCAGGGGGTATAGGACTGAACAACTAGGAGGTTTTGCTAGGAAAGCTGGGTGATAATCCCAGGGAAGCCATAGTTGCAGCCACATGGGTTGTCACCCAGCTTTCCCTGGCAAGTCAATCCCTGTTAGTATATCAGAGCAGACCTACAGATCACACCGTGCTATATTTATCAGCCTCAAGGGTTAATTATTAATTTTCCTCCTGCTAATTGTGTTTATTTTAGCCGGAGATTGAACAATACAGAAATCCGGAGCAGTAATATGGCGACCTTGTAAAATATACACCCCACCGCCCCGCCTTCACCGCCCCATATATACGGCGTCAGGACCTCATCACTCCCCTGCCACCAGAGCCTGATGTATGACCGCAGCTCCCAGCACGTCGTTCACACCCACAGGAGGATACAGTCACTAACCTCACAGCGGTGAAAGTCATTACACCATAGAAACCCGTAATCGTCGAGATTACAACCACAGGGAAAGTACAGGGCAGCCATTTTTTTTGCTGGCTTTCTAATGTATACAAAGTAAGGCTGGCCATATACATTAGATAGCGGTCATTCAGCCAGCAGCTATTCCTACTGACTCCCCCATACACATGCATGCTCGGCTAGACAGAGTGTGCATGTGTTATGACTGTGGAGAAGAGAGCAAGCCATTGCCAGACATCTCAGCTTATTACCCTTGTCGAAATCCAAAACCTGATCTTTCTCTGCCTCAACATTAGCCGTCAGGGAGGAACAGGGAAGTCCACATACACGCATGCTCAGCTGGTCCAGCTTGGTTTGCAGGTTCAGCCAACAAAGGGATTTTCTGGAACTTATATATTGATGACTTATCCTTAGGATAGTTCATCACTATGTTATCGGCAGAAGTCTGACACCCTGGACCCCCACAGATCAGCTGGTTGAAGAGACTGCAGCGTTCAGGTGAGTGCTGCGGCCTTTTCACTGAATACCAAACACAGCGCCATACATTTATAGTGGCTGTGCTTGGTATTGCAGCTCAGCCCCATTCATTGAATGGGACTGAGCTACTGAACCATGTGACCAATCAACGTGACGTCATCGGAAAAGGGAAGAGGTTGCAGCACAAGTGCCATGGCCTTTTCAAACAAGCTTTGGGGGTCCCAGGTGTCATATTGACCAGTATGTGATGGCTGTGGTCTAAATCCTGGAAAATATAGTCCAGTATATGGCTTACAGTCCTCAAATCTAGGACTTAGTGGTCTAACATTACCCGCACAGTCATGAGGACAGGACCACCCCGCACGGTGACTTGAGTCCTGCTATACAGACATATACGTGGCTGCGATTCTGACTTTGCCTATATAGAGAACAAGGAGGAAACCTCAGAACAACTCTGGTTTAAAAATAATAAAAAAGGAGGAAGCGGCACAAAAACAGGAAGGCAGAAAATACAATATCAGGTAACCAGACTGCACTAAAGTCTACTATACCTGCGTACAGCTGGTCCACGCACTGCAGGGTGATGTCGTTCTCACCCACAATTTTGTTCTTGAATTCTGGAAACTACAAGATAATAAAAAGGAAGAATTAAAGACCCGGGTGAGGGAGGAGGAGGAGGCGAGGTCAACAGCACTGCCTGCCCCTGGTATCATGAGATATCTGAGGGTGGGGGGATAAGGACCCCAACTATGTCCGACATTTATATCCTGACAACCCGCACCTATATCTGACATTTATATCCTGACAACCCGCGCCTATAAATGGCATTTATATCCTGACAACCCGCACCTATATCTGACATTTATATCCTGACAACCCGCACCTATATCTGACATTTATATCCTGACAACCCGCACCTATATCTGACATTTATATCCTGACAACCCGCACCTATATCTGACATTTATATCCTGACAACCCGCACCTATATCTGACATTTATATCCTGACAACCCGCACCTATATCTGACATTTATATCCTGACAACCCGCGCCTATATCTGACATTTATATCCTGACAACCCGCGCCTATAAATGGCATTTATATCCTGACAACCCGCACCTATATCTGACATTTATATCCTGACAACCCCCACCTATATCTGACATTTATATCCTGACAACCCGCACCTATATCTGACATTTATATCCTGACAACCCGCACCTATATCTGACATTTATATCCTGACAACCCCCACCTATATCTGACATTTATATCCTGACAACCCGCGCCTATATCTGACATTTATATCCTGACAACCCGCGCCTATAAATGGCATTTATATCCTGACAACCCGCACCTATATCTGACATTTATATCCTGACAACCCGCACCTATATCTGACATTTATATCCTGACAACCCGCACCTATATCTGACATTTATATCCTGACAACCCGCACCTATATCTGACATTTATATCCTGACAACCCGCACCTATATCTGACATTTATATCCTGACAACCCGCGCCTATATCTGACATTTATATCCTGACAACCCGCACCTATATCTGACATTTATAACCTGACAACCCGCACCTATATCTGACATTTATATCCTGACAACCCGCACCTATATCTGACATTTATATCCTGACAACCCGCACCTATATCTGACATGTATATCCTGTCTATCAGCATAAAGCCTTCTCATCGTCCAGACTGCCAGGTTATGAAACCAATGTCCACTAGGTGGTGATCTGACTACTGTGACCCCCTTTAATCGTGCGTACAAGGGGAACCCCTAGGAAACTGCTCTGCTACTAAAAAGGCTGCATAAGAGCCTGGAAAATCCCTTTAAAGAAGCTTATTACAATGACACCCGGGACCCCTGCAGAGCAACGGGTTGAAGAGACTGCAGGGTTCAGGTGAGTGCTGCGGCCTTTTCACTGAATACCAAGTACAGCGCCATAAAATTATAGTGGCTGTGCTTGGTATTGCAGCTCAGCCCCATTCACTTGAATGGGACTGAGCTGCTGTTCCGTGTGACCAATCAATGCGATGTCATCAGAAAAGGGAAGAGGTTGCAGCGCAAGTGCCATGGCCTCTTCAAACAGCTGATCTTTGGGGGTCCCAGGTGTCAGATCCCACCAATCATATACTGGTCAATATACAAGTCCTGGAAAACCGTGTATGGCTTAATTCCTCAAATCTAGGACTTCGTGGTCATGGAGGACTATCAATAGTCCTGACAAGGAGAGTGTGGGAAAGTTCCATGACAACCCATACGTGAACAAAACATATCTGACTTTCTAGATGTCTCGGCCTCAAGGACCTGCTGTAAGGACAAACAACAATGAAAGGGGAGGGGTGTGCGGGTATAACAAGACTCACACTGTCCTCGGCCCCCTCCTCGCACAGGAAGGTGATCTTGAAGTTGGTGCACACCAGCCTTCCACAGACGCCTCGCTGGGAACCTTCGTCCTGGGAGATCTTAAATACATTGCTGGCTTCACAGAGGAGCACCTCACCTGCGGGGCGAGAGAGCGGCCGGGAATTACTGCGGGGACCCTCCATTACCTGAACGCGCCAAATGATCCTGCACCACAATATAGTCTCCGACACGGGCTGAAGACTATGCCAATGTGTGCAGGGACACCAAAGGAACTGGCCAAGATAAGGGTTTGGGACCCTTGCAGATCAGCAGCAACCTTCAACACTCGAACTACAACTCCCAGCAGGCATACTTGCTCTGCTGTTCTTGGAACTCTACTGGGAGTTGTAGTTTCACAGAAGCTGGAGTGCTGTAGGTTGCTGCTAACCCCTGGCCTAGTATAGGAGGCTGAGCTGCAATACCAGGCACAGCCACACTCGTGTATGGCGCTGTGTCTATGTAAACCTCTGCACAGGGGTGATCCCAGGGGTCAGCTCCCTTCCAATAAAACCCTAATGACCTCTTCCAAAGCCCCATGCATGGGACCATATATACTATCTATAATTACAGATAATAGAAGGATCTGTTAGTTTCTAAGGCCCCATGCACACGGCCATGTTCTTCATGGGGTCTATCCAGGCTCATTCACTCAACTACCACTAGGGGGAGCTCACTGAGATGTGTACAGTTTTTACTGAATTTTATCATTTATAAATTCTAATGCAATTAGCTCCCCCTAGTGGTGGCTATAGGAAGCCAGAGCTTTGTCATTTACTAGGCGTAGAGGATTTGGAGTCCATCAGGTCCAACCACACCACGTCTTAAAGGGGTTGACCAAGTTTAATAACTGATCGGTTTAAAGGTTAGTGGGGGGGGGGGGGTTAGACACTCGGACCCCCTGGCTGATCAGCAGTCTAGTGAGTTCTTCTCGATGCTTACCAAGCACAGCGCCGTACATTGCATAGTGGCTGTGCTTGGTAGTGCATTCACTTAAATGGGACTGAGTTGCAAACAAGCCATGTGACTAACCCTTGTCACTTTCAACAGCTGATCCACGGGGGTCCATGGTGTCAGACCCCTATAAACCTATCCCTAAGGAGTGGTGATCAATTATTATGTCCTGGACAATCCCTTTCACTGTGGGATTTCTATATACACCCCTGTCCTTCCATCTGGTATACGGAGCTAGCATCAGGCGGTGGTTAGCGCGGTGACAAGGGAAACCTTGTAACGTGGGGATGTTTTGCTCGCTAATAAAACAACTTAATTTCCAGCCATTTCCTTCCTTACAAAACTGATGACATCACAGGACTGACTACTGCCGGGCGCTTCCTTCTGCGGAAATAACCCCCGGAGCTGCGGACAATAGAATTACAGAGCAAGGAAGACGGTCTGAGATAACCACATGTGTGCACGGAGGCCTCCAGGAGGATGAACTGACTGACCATGCTGTGCATTCTCCAGGGATAAGCGGCGCCTCAGACATTCAGCAGACTCTCCTTCTCCCTCCATGGTCAGACCAGTCACTGAGGCCAGGGCACATGCTGCAGTTTTCCACACTTGCTTTGTTGTGCTTTTGAAACACAGGGGAACGTGTATGCCTTTTACCCCCATTTGCCCCATTTTTTGCAATGTTCCTGTGCCTTGGTCTGAAATGCTGCACGCTAAATCTGCAATGTGTCACAGGTTTTGGCATTCAGTCAATTGTTTATACATTTCCAGGAAAAACAAAAAAAATGCAAATAACCTCTTCTTGGGGGTAAAAGGAAACGTACTCTAGCGCCACCTTTTGAAAGGTGGCAAAGAGAACTTACTTGCATATTCTTTACCCAGAAACCTTAGCAGAGCATTTATGGTCTGTAGGTCTCTGTGCACCAAAAGGTGACCTGCAAAGGATGTCTCCTTAAAGGGGTTGTCCATGGAATGGGTTTTATTGATGCTGTGCCTGGGGGTTTTCAGGCTGGTTGAGACCCTAAGCCCCGAGTCACTCTGCCCCTTCCTCTCCCATTTTCACCACTAGTTACCTGTGCTGTGGGGCTCATACTATTGACTGTAGTAGGAGAAAGTGGAGCAAGCGGGGTGCTGGTTCAATCACTTGACCTGGAGTTGGATCCAGTGCAGAAACCCCAGGTATAGTGTCAAAAAACCCCAGAGGAAGCAAGTAAAATAAGACGCTCTGGACAACACCTTTAAGGACAGCTAATCCAGAATTGTTATTTCATTGGGATATCATTATTTACTGAAACAAATAAGTCAGGTGGGGCGACAGGTCCTAAATTGGAATTTCTAGACAATTCCTCGATGAGTGTCACTACACTCAGTACATTACCTTCTCTGCCCTCTAAAGATAGAGAGGACTCTGCACATTCTGTCCCAGTCTACACAGCAAATCTTATCTATGATCTGTGGAAAACTGCGAGTGTTAAAAGAGGACCTTTCCCGTCCTCTGGCACCAGCGGCATTCTATAACATTAGAATCCGCCGCACTGTCAGCTTTGCCGGTATGTGCCCCGGTGCCAGAGATATCTGTGCTGTTAGTATCCCTCCACTGTCAGAAGGGCGGGCCTTACTGCTCAGTGTCATTGCACAGTACTCTTCAATAGCCTTGTACTGTCAGAGGGGCGCGTTCCTCACACGTCAAAGGTCCTCTTTAACAAATTGTGTGCCCTAGTGGCCAGTGTGAGAACTACAATATTTAAACAAAAACACCACCAAAAATAACAATTACCTGATAGTAGCAGGACATCGTCGACCTTCACGGCCTGTTCTACCTTCTCCTTAACATCAATCTCCTGTTACATAGAGGGAAAAAAAAATACAATTATGGTTTCCATTCACTGACAGCAGAAAAGATCTTGAAAAATAGAAGTACATTCAAACTTTCCACAACTTTATATAATAAACAAGCTTTATTTGATGAAATTGAGACAATCCCTTTAAACCCTATGAACACTGACTTTTTACATACGTCGCAACCTTGAGTTTAAAAAGTTGCACTAAGTTTCAAGCGGAGATCTTCCTTTATTGTTTGACCCCCTGATATGATCCTGATTTCAGGCTTGTCTCATTGTCCTGCCCGGTAACACCTGCTAGGTCGGAGGCCTGTGTGTCCAGGATGCTGCTACCATCGCTAGCTCTCATGCATCAGGACAGCTTCACCCCTTGGCTTTTTTTTGGTCCATCTACAACTCATAAGAGAGCTCTTGTCCCTTGTGCTGACAGACACTGATGTTGGGGAGTCTGCAGTTCCCCTCTCCTACAGCTTGCCATGAGCTCTCTCCTCTCTCTGTACACACATATACAGCCTGTGGGATTCACTCTTCTTCCCCATGTGCTTTTCTCCCCATCTACAGCCTGTGTGATCTCCTCTCCCTGATGACTAGGATGCTTTCTTCCCTATCCACATCCTAACCTGTCATATACAACCTAATGCTGAGGAGTCTTCAGTTCCTCTCTCCTACGGTCTGTCTTGGGCTCTCTCCTCTCTCTGTACACATATACACAGCCTGTGGGATTCACTCTTCTTCCCCTGTGCTTCTCTCCCCATCTACAGCCTGCGTGATCTCCTCTCCCTGATGACTAGGATGCTTTACTCCCTCTCCACATCCTAACTTCCCATATACAACCTGATGCTGCAGTATGTTTTGTAATGGAGTGTGGGTGTAAAACAGTTTACTACAACTACTTGCTCCAGTATTAACAACCCCTAAATGTATCTTCCTGTTATGCAGATGTTTGTGGCTGAAAACCACATCCATAGTCAGACGGCACATACAACAACTGCTCATATATTCAGCTCCGAAGTGATATGAACATAATAATAAGCAAGAAGTGCAAATATCCAAAGACGCTGCATCTATACACATGACTGTATCACTGAACACAACTTTCTAAAACTTCGCCCACAACTACTATGGCCGCCATCACTGGCCCACAAGGGGGTCTGTATAGGAGCAGGGAATCCATCAGCACATAGGCAGATATGTCATGCAAGAGTCAGTGACAACCTCTAAGACAGTTATAACAGTGGGCATGGTAGTTGTCACTCATCTTTTCCAGAACCAGATATAACTAAGCAATAGCTGGATAGAAGTTTGAATGGCAGAATGTGATAAGAGTTTTTGAAAGGGATCTTAACCCCTAGCTAGGACATTTAACCCCTTAATAATTAATAACATCTTTGCTATCTAAAAAAGTGGGGGGGTTCACAAACACGGGGTCGTCTGACATACAGTCATATGAAAAAGTTTGGGCACCCCTATTAATCTTAATCATTTTTAGTTCTAAATATTTGGGTGTTTGCAACAGCCATTTCAATTTGATATATCTAATAACTGATGGACACAGTAATATTTCAGGATTGAAATGAGGTTTATTGTACTAACAGAAAATGTGCAATATGCATTAAACCAAAATTTGACCGGTGCAAAAGTATGGGCACCTCAACAGAAAAGTGACATTACGATTTAGTAGATCCTCCTTTTGCAAAAATAACAGCCTCTAGTAGCTTCCTGTAGCTTTTAATCAGTTCCTGGATCCTGGATGAAGGTATTTTTGACCATTCCTCTTTACAAAACAATTCCAGTTCAGTTAAGTTTGATGGTCGCCGAGCATGGACAGCCCGCTTCAAATTATCCCACAGATGTTCAATGATATTCAGGTCTGGGGACTGGGATGGCCATTCCAGAACATTGTAATTGTTCCTCTGCATGAATGCCTGAGTAGATTTGGAGCTGTGTTTTGGATCATTGTCTTGCTGAAATATCCATCCCCGGCGTAACTTCAAATTCGTCACTGATTCTTGTACATTATTCTCAAGAATCTGCTGATACTGAGTTGAATCCATGCGACCCTCAACTTTAACAAGATTCCCGGTGCCGGCATTGGCCACACAGCCCCAAACCATGATGGAACCTCCACCAAATTTTACAGTGGGTAGCAAGTGTTTTTCTTGGAATGCTGTGTTTTTTGGACGCCATGCATAACGCCTTTTTATATGACCAAACAACTCAATCTTTGTTTCATCAGTCCACAGGACCTTCTTCCAAAATGAAGCTGGCTTGTCCAAATGTGCTTTTGCATACCTCAGGCGACTCTGTTTGTGGCGTGCTTTCAGAAACGGCTTCTTTCGCATCACTCTCCCATACAGCTTCTCCTTGTGCAAAGTGTGCTGTATTGTTGACCGATGCACAGTGACACCATCTGCAGCAAGATGATGCTGCAACTCTTTGGAGGTGGTCTGTGGATTGTCCTTGACTGTTCTCACCATTCTTCTTCTCTGCCTTTCTGATATTTTTCTTGGCCTGCCACTTCTGGGCTTAACAAGAACTGTCCCTGTGGTCTTCCATTTCCTTACTATGTTCCTCACAGTGGAAACTGACAGGTTAAATCTCTGAGACAACTTTTTGTATCATTCCCCTGAACAACTATGTTGAACAATCTTTGTTTTCAGATCATTTGAGAGTTGTTTTGAGGAGCCTATGATGCCGCTCTTCAGAGGAGATTCAAATAGGAGAACGACTTGCAATTGGCCACCTTAAATACCTTTTCTCATGATTGGATACACCTGGCTATGAAGTTCAAAGCTCAGTGAGGTTACAAAACCAATTTTGTGCTTCAGTAAGTCAGTAAAAAGTAGTTAGGAGTATTCAAATCAATAAAATGATAAGGGTACCCAAATTTTTGCACCGGTCAAATTTTGGTTTAATGCATATTGCACATTTTCTGTTAGTACAATAAACCTCATTTCAATCCTGAAATATTACTGTGTCCATCAGTTATTAGATATATCAAATTGAAATGGCTGTTGCAAACACCCAAATATTTAGAACTAAAAATGATTAAGATTAATAGGGGTGCCCAAACTTTTTCATATGACTGTATATAGCAGTCGGGGGTCTAACAGAAGCTTCCAGGACCCTCATCTCCTGGCTAGAGTAGACAGCGGTTATAAAGAGTGTCTCTTACTCTGGAGGACCTGTCCTGTCCTGTATTACATAGACAACCCATTGATATGAATGGACATTGTGTAATACTTCATTTCTCCTGTGGTGGTGCTGCAGGGAAATTGAACATTTACCGACAGGTTTTCCAATAATTCCAAGTAATTCCTGGGGGAAGGGGGGTGTTGAGCAAGGAGGGCTCCGAACTACCAGATATACACCAACAATAATTCCCGTTTTCCTACAGACAAGGAGGATCCCCATTTGGTAACGACAGCGACACAAACGGGTCTTCGAGCAGTCAGCGGCCCCTTCTGTTTTACCAGAGGTCATCAGTCACGGTCACTCCATGGACATGCCAGCCGAGACCAGCTGGAAAGAAATTGGATCAGCAGCAGCTTCTGACCGAGGCGCCGCTTATCTCGCAGGCCCTGGCACAGAGTAGCTATGTTCCCACATGAAAGGCCCCAGCGTCGCCCGATGCAAGGTCTACACTAGGGCAGCACCAGCATGGAATACATATGGGAACCAACAAACCATCCACAGGGGGCAGCACCAGCATGGAATACACATGGGAACCAACAAACCATCCACAGGGGGCAGCACCAGCATGGAATACACATGGGAACCAACAAACCATCCACAGGGGGCAGCACCAGCATGGAATACACATGTGAACCAACAAACCATCCACAGGGGGCAGCACCAGCATGGAATACACATGGGAACCAACAAACCATCCACAGGAGGCAGCACCAGCATGGAATACATATGGGAACCAACAAACCATCCACAGGGGGCAGCACCAGCATGGAATACACATGGGAACCAACAAACCATCCACAGGGGGCAGCACCAGCATGGAATACACATGGGAACCAACAAACCATCCACAGGGGGCAGCACCAGCATGGAATACACATGGGAACCAACAAACCATCCACAGGGGGCAGCACCAGCATGGAATACACATGGGAACCAACAAACCATCCACAGGGGGCAGCACCAGCATGGAATACACATGGGAACCAACAAACCATCCACAGGAGGCAGCACCAGCATGGAATACACATGGGAACCAACAAACCATCCACAGGGGGCAGCACCAGCATGGAATACATATGGGAACCAACAAACCATCCACAGGAGGCAGCACCAGCATGGAATACATATGGGAACCAACAAACCATCCACAGGGGGCAGCACCAGCATGGAATACACATGGGAACCAACAAACCATCCACAGGGGGCAGCACCAGCATGGAATACACATGGGAACCAACAAACCATCCACAGGGGGCAGCACCAGCATGGAATACACATGGGAACCAACAAACCATCCACAGGGGGCAGCACCAGCATGGAATACACATGGGAACCAACAAACCATCCACAGGAGGCAGCACCAGCATGGAATACACATGGGAACCAACAAACCATCCACAGGAGGCAGCACCAGCATGGAATACACATGGGAACCAACAAACCATCCACAGGGGGCAGCACCAGCATGGAATACACATGGGAACCAACAAACCATCCACAGGGGGCAGCACCAGCATGGAATACACATGGGAACCAACAAACCATCCACAGGGGGCAGCACCAGCATGGAATACACATGGGAACCAACAAACCATCCACAGGGGGCAGCACCAGCATGGAATACACATGGGAACCAACAAACCATCCACAGGGGGCAGCACCAGCATGGAATACACATGGGAACCAACAAACCATCCACAGGGGGCAGCACCAGCATGGAATACACATGGGAACCAACAAACCATCCACAGGGGGCAGCACCAGCATGGAATACACATGGGAACCAACAAACCATCCACAGGGGGCAGCACCAGCATGGAATACACATGGGAACCAACAAACCATCCACAGGGGGCAGCACCAGCATGGAATACACATGGGAACCAACAAACCATCCACAGGGGGCAGCACCAGCATGGAATACACATGGGAACCAACAAACCATCCACAGGGGGCAGCACCAGCATGGAATACACATGGGAACCAACAAACCATCCACAGGAGGCAGCACCAGCATGGAATACACATGGGAACCAACAAACCATCCACAGGGGGCAGCACCAGCATGGAATACACATGGGAACCAACAAACCATCCACAGGGGGCAGCACCAGCATGGAATACACATGGGAACCAACAAACCATCCACAGGAGGCAGCACCAGCATGGAATATATATGGGAACCAACAAACCATCCACGGGGGCAGCACCAGCATGGAATACACATGGGAACCAACAAACCATCCACAGGGGGCAGCACCAGCATGGAATACACATGGGAACCAACAAACCATCCACAGGGGG
Organism: Leptodactylus fallax; assembly: GCA_947044405.1. Taxonomy (NCBI): domain Eukaryota; kingdom Metazoa; phylum Chordata; class Amphibia; order Anura; family Leptodactylidae; genus Leptodactylus; species Leptodactylus fallax. The sequence continues at coordinate 766,028 of CAMRHE010000483.1, forward strand.
CAGCACCAGCATGGAATACACATGGGAACCAACAAACCATCCACAGGGGGCAGCACCAGCATGGAATACACATGGGAACCAACAAACCATCCACAGGGGGCAGCACCAGCATGGAATACACATGGGAACAAACAAACCATCCACAGGGGGCAGCACCAGCATGGAATACACATGGGAACCAACAAACCATCCACAGGGGGCAGCACCAGCATGGAATATATATGGGAACCAACAAACCATCCACGGGGGCAGCACCAGCATGGAATACACATGGGAACCAACAAACCATCCACAGGGGGCAGCACCAGACGTGGCACCATGGGTGATCTAGCACGTACAGAACCCTACGGAGAGTGAATGAGGGTGGAGCGGGGTTGCAGTGATGGCGCCGGAGCTCTTTATCCTTATACTGAAGAATCCTACGGCTGGTGCCAGAGAGGAAAACCAATGCAGCGAGGGCATCCTGCCACGTGTGCCATATTTACTAAACCCCATCCAGCCTCCGTGGTAAACAGTAATTTATAGGGAGACAAAGAGCAAGGACATGAATAGCTCGGAGCATGGACGCTCCCTGACTAAGGCCTCATTCACACAGGTGTAACGTGTGTCTGAATGAGGCCTTACCGTTCACCAAGAATCTTAAAGGGGTCTCCAGGCCCAAATCGATTTCATACTGATGACCTAACCCCAGGATAGGTCACCAGTATATGATATGCGGGGGTCTGACACCCGGACCATGCACAGATCAGCTGTTGTAGCAGTGGACAGAAGTGCGTGCAGCACTTCTCCTATACAAGTAATAGCAGTGGCACAACAGCGCCATCCACTGCATGCTGGTGGTTCTGGCGAAGTGCAGCACTACCCTTATTACTTGTATAGGAACATTGTTGCAGGTGTAACCCATCTACTAGCAGCTTCTGGTACAACAGCTGATCAGCGCGGGGTCTGGGTGTCAGACCCCACAGATCACATATTGATGACCCGTCCTGCAGCACTGGGCAGAGGATTGGTGGGGTCCGATTATTGTTGCCATCTCTTCTGGAACTTCTTTATGGCCAGAGAGACATCAATAGTTATCGCTGCAAGTTCGCCGCTGCAAATTGTCGCTGCGGATCATCTCCAGAGCGCCGGACCAGTGCCAGGGTCCCGGACACTGCACCACCTCTGCCCCCGCTATGTAAAGGATTAGCATATAATGCATCGCTGTAAGGATTGTGGATGCAAAGTCCAGGATATCCCAGCATTGCGATGCTATACGGAGCCTTGCACGGGCCACAAGGGCGATTGCACCCTTTGAATGACACCCCAGATTTCTGGGGCATGAGACTCCTTGTGGCCCTCGGCCCCTGATGCATCTCGGCCAATGGGGTCAGGACCTTTTTAGTAATCTTCCGTCAGGGTGCTGATCAAAGCAGCTGGTACCGGCCCCTCGCCCTACCACACCCGTCTCCTGCAACTCGGCAAACAGGTCTTACTAGGACATAAAGAGAGGAGAAAGTTTCACAACCGCACAAGCTTCTTCTTTATTCTACAGATAAAAATAGAGTATTGCAGTTATATCTGTGCCTGGGAAAGCTGGGTGGTGACCGATAGGTCTGCCATCACTGCTCACAGAGGGGGGCTTTCAACCCAGAGCCATAATAAGCACGCAGCCCCTCCATGGGTGACATCTTATGTGGCCTTTGGGTCCCCCAGGTATTAGGACCCGGGTGCAACGGCTATCTCTGCACCCATGACTAGGGCTCCAATGTGTTGTAGATATCAGGGGAGATCAGCGGCATAAGGTGAACATCCCGGGGGCCGCATCACTAAAAGATAAGCGTTCGGGAATGATGACAACTCCGTTTACTGGTACGAGGCGCCCCATATCTGCAGACCGGAGGGCCAGCACAGCAGGAGAGGTGGAATTATTTTAGAGATAAGCGGCGCCAGGCAAGTCTGTAGCCCCTCTGCCAAATATACTAGAATAAATAAAGCGCCCCCTGCTGCTGGATTACTGGAAAAGCAGCAGGATAAGGTCTGAACTTTTATTTATTCCTAGCTAAAAGTTCGGAATTAAGCGACACCCAGCTTTCCCAGACCCCTGAACGAGAAATTAAGCAAAAACTGGAACACCAGACATATATCACTGCATAACTGGGCCATATGATCGATCACCCAGCTTTCCCAGATTCAGATATCCTATAGAGAGAAGTAGAAATCAATAATAGTGAGGTCACCCAACTTTCCCAGACTCCTGAATGGCACATTATTATACAGCAGTAAAAGAGATGCATCACCGATGACAAAGCAGGTATTCAGAGCAACAAGCCGTTACATGAGCTGTAGTCATAGAAGTCACCCAGCTTTCCTTGAACCAGATAATGAATAAGTGTAATGGAATTACAGTCACCACTGGGGTATATGTAGGCGATATGGAAATAACGATACAGTTCAGTAGGGATGGAGAGGACTGGATGGTAATGGGAGGCAGAGACAGGAGACCCTGGTAAGGTGGTCTAATGGGCACAACATAGGTTGGATATAATGGCAGTGATCACTAATGACAGGAGGTGGTGTGGTGGGTAAGGAGATGGGTATAATGGCACTGATCACTAATGTCAGGAGGTGGTGTGGTGGGTAAGGAGATGGTATAGTGGTACTGATCACTGATGTCAGGAGGTGGTGTGGTGGGTAAGGAGATGGTATAGTGGTACTGATCACTGATGTCAGGAGGTGGTGTGGTGGGTAAGGAGATGGGTATAGTGGCACTGATCACTAATGTCAGGAGGTGGTGTGGTAGGTAAGGAGATGGTATAGTGGTACTGTTAGGAGGGGTGTGGTGGGTAAGGAGATGATATAGTGGCACTGATCACTGATGTCAGGAGGTGGTGTGGTGGGTAAGGAGATGGTATAGTGGCACTGATCACTAATGTCAGGAGGTGGTGTGGTGGGTAAGGAGATGGTATAGTGGCACTGATCACTAATGTCAGGAGGTGGTGTGGTGGGTAAGGAGATGGTATAGTGGCACTGATCACTAATGTCAGGAGGTGGTATGGTGGGTAAGGAGATGGTATAGTGGCACTGATCACTGATGTCAGGAGGTGGTGTAGTGGGTAAGGAGATGGTATAGTGGTACTGTTAGGAGGTGGTGTGGTGGGTAGGGAGATGGTATAGTGGCACTGATCACTAATGTCAGGAGGTGGTGTGGTGGATAAGGAGATGGGTATAGTGGCACTGATCACTGATGTCAGGAGATGGTGTGGTGGGTAAGGAGATGGGTATAGTGGCACTGATCACTAATGTCAGGAGGTGGTGTGGTGGGTAAGGAGATGGGTATAGTGGCACTGATCACTGATGTCAGGAGGGGGGGAGGTGGTGTAGTGGGTAAGGAGATGGGTATAGTGGCACTGATCACTAATGTCAGGAGGTGGTGTGGTGGGTAAGGAGATGGTATAGTGGCACTGATCACTAATGTCAGGAGGTGGTGTGGTAGGTAAGGAGATGGTATAGTGGTACTGTTAGGAGGGGTGGGGGGGGGGGGGGGGGGGGGGAAGTGGCACGACACAAGCAGGAGGTGGTGTGGGGGTAAGGAGATGGTAAGGGCACGAACTAATGTAGGAGGGGGGGGGGGGGGGGGGGGGGGGGGGGGGGGGGCGGGGGGGGGGGGGGGGGGGGGGGGGGGGGGGGGGATAGTGGCACTGATCACTGATGTCAGGAGGTGGTGTGGTGGGTAAGGGCACAGTATCATGCAGTGTTGTTGCTGTAGCCCCGGGCAGCAGTGCCAGTAGAGGGCACACACTACTTCGGGCGGCTGACAGCAGCAGGAGCAGGGCACGTCCATGGGCACAGGTCAGTCAGGCTCGAGCACTCACCTCAGGCGTCAGATACGACACAAATGACGGCTGCTTGGGGGACTTAGCCGCCCCTCCGGACCCCAGCCCCAGCATGTCCCCGCTCAGATACAGCCCGTCACCGTCTTGTCTAGAGTGGAGCTGCTTCTGGTTGGGATGATGTCACGGGAAGGGGGCGGGGCCGGCCAGATGAGGGCGGGGCCGGCCGGTAGAGGGGGGTGGGGTCTCATAGGTTTACAGCTGTGTGCACATAACAGGAAGCGGCGGCATTGCGATATCTACACGTGTGTGAGAAAGGGCTGGCTGTCAGGGGAGCTGTGTGTTTACATGGGACTGTATGTGAGGATAGAGGGGAGACGTGTTTACATGGGACTGAAGGGAGGGGGGACAGTGTGTTTATATAGGACTGTATATGAGGGGTCTGAATGGAAGGGCAGCAGTGTGTTTATATGGGACTGTGTCTGAGGAGGGAGGAGAGCCAAGTATTTACATGGGACTGCATGTCAGGAGGGCTAGTCGTGTTTACATGGGACTGTATTTTGGGGGACTGAGGTTAGGTGGGGGCCAAGTATTTGCATAATGTTGTGGGCCCCCTAGTAGCTGCTATAATGGTAGATCCATCCCTGAGATTAGGAATGATAAGGGAGCCATACTAGGGGGCCAGGAAGGGGAACCATGCGGAGGACCTCAATTTAAATGGATCCCATGTTGGCGATCAAGAAAGAGGGGGAGCCATGCTGGGGACCAAGTATGATGGGGCCATCTTGAACTGGGAAATATACAGTCACCAGGGGACTAAGACAGAGTTGGGCCCCCTATGCGTACAGTACTGCAGGTTATTGTATCTCACTGTATATACACAATGGTTGTGAGCCCCGTCATACATTCCTGCAGGATCTGACAAGTATTGCATGTTGGGAGTTGTAGGTTTTCCATAACTGGAGAACTACTGCCAGGGCGGACACAAATACCTAAACCTGGCCGTCCCTCCCCCATGCCGTGTGTATAACAAGACGATGCCGAGGAAGTTAATGACAGGTTAAAGACAAAGGGGAAGTTTTTGATTTTCTTCAAAGACCAATTACAAAGAAAAGGGAAGCAGAAACTTTGATGCCGTACATGCGGTACCTATACATATACAGTGCTGGCCAAAAATATTGGCACCCCTGCAATTCTGTCAGATAATACTCAATTTCTTCCAGAAAATGATTGCAATCACAAATGCTTTGGTAATAATATCTTCATTTATTTTGCTTGCAATGAAAAAACACAAAAGAGAATGAAAAAAAAAGTCAAATCATTGATCATTTTACACAAAACTCCAAAAATGGGCCGGACAAAAGTATTGGCACCCTCAGCCTAATACTTGGTAGCACAACCTTTAGACAAAATAACTGCGAACAACCGCTTCCGGTAACCAGCAGTGAGTTTCTTACAATGCTCTGCTGGAATTTTAGACCATTCTTCTTTGGCAAATTTCTCCAGGTCCCTGAGATGTGAAGGGTGCCTTCTCCAAACTGCCATTTTGAGATCTCTCCACAGGTGTTCTATGGGATTCGGGTCTGGACTCATTGCTGGCCACTTTAGAAGTCTCCAGTGCTTTCTCTCAAACCATTTTCTAGTGCTTTTTGAAGTGTGTTTTGGGTCATTGTCCTGCTGGAAGACCCATGACCTCTGAGGGAGACCCAGCTTTCTCACACTGGGCCCTACATTATGCTGCAAAATTTGTTGGTAGTCTTCAGACTTCATAATGCCATGCACACGGTCAAGCAGTCCAGTGCCAGAGGCAGCAAAGCAACCCCAAAACATCAGGGAACCTCCGCCATGTTTGACTGTAGGGACCGTGTTCTTTTCTTTGAAGGCCTCTTTTTTTTTCCTGTAAACTCTATGTTGATGCCTTTTCCCAAAAAGCTCTACTTTTGTCTCATCTGACCAGAGAACATTCTTCCAAAAAGTTTTTGGCTTTCTCAGGTAAGTTTTGGCAAACTCCAGCCTGGCTTTTTTATGTCTCTGGGTCAGAAGTGGGGTCTTCCTGGGTATCCTACCATAGAGTCCCTTTTCATTCAGACGCCGACGGATAGTACGGGTTGACACTGTTGTACCCTTGGACTGCAGGGCAGCTAGAACTTGTTTGGATGTAAGTCGAGGTTCTTTAGCCACCATCCGCACAATCTTTCGTTGAAATCTCTCGTCAATTTTTCTTTTCCGTCCACATCTAGGGAGGTTAGCCACAGTGCCATGGGCTTTAAACTTCTTGATGACACTGCGCACGGTAGACACAGGAACATTCAGGTCTTTGGAGATGGACTTGTAGCCTTGAGATTGCTCATGCTTCCTCACAATTTTGCTTCTCAAGTCCTCAGACAGTTCTTTGGTCTTCTTTCTTTTCTCCATGCTCAATGTGGTACACACAAGGACACAGGACAGAGGTTGAGTCAACTTTAATCCATTTCAACTGGCTGCAAGTGTGATTTAGTTATTGCCACCACCTGTTATGTGCCACAGGTAAGTAACAGGTGCTGTTAATTACACAAATTAGAGAAGCATCACCTGATTTTTCAAAGGGTGCCAATACTTTTGTCCACCCCCTTTTTTATGTTTGGTGTGGAATTATATCCAATTTTCCTTTTTGACAATTCTTTTTGTGGTTTTCCATTGAAGACAAATTAAATGAAGATATTATTACCAAAGCATTTGTGATTGCAATCATTTTCTGGAAGAAATTGAGTATTATCTGACAGAATTGCAGGGGTGCCAATACTTTTGGCCAGCACTGTAGGCATGAAAATGTGTACCAGGACCCACCTACCATTTATTATGCAGCCGGGGAGCTTTCGAGTCCCACCAGACACCAAAACCTGGATGCGACTGCCACTGAAGCCTGGACCACAGAAATTTTTGGTGGCATCTACAGAGATCAGAGACTCCAGGGTACGCCAAGTAAACCTTCCCCCACCATTACGCCACCTGCTGACACCTGACAGGAAGGGCTCATCGATTTCTGCTGCTTGTGTCAAATTCTGCACCACCCGTCATCATGGCGCCACAGAAATCTGGAACCATCCGACCAGGCGTGTTCCTCCACTGCTCAGTGATACCATTTTTGCTCTTTTGCCCCTTGGAATCTTTTCTATACATTTGCCTTGGACAGTAATGGCGCTCGCCCTGGTCGTCTGCTGTTACAGTCCATCCGTGCTAAGGAAGGGCGCATTGTACCTTCAGTCACTTTAGACACCAGTGTTGTATCCAGCTGCCATTTTCTGCCTGTTCATCAGAATAATCCCTGACGTCCTCCTCTGATCCTTTCATCCACAAGTTGTTTCCGTCCACAGAATCGCCTCTCACTGGATGTTTTCCCTCTATCACACCCTTGCACCAGAAAACCCCACAAGATGGCGGTGTATGAAATCCTGACCCCGGCTAGGCTAGCACCAATGACCAGGCCTTGATTGAAGTGGCTCTGATCATTGGATTTTCCCATCTAATGTGGATTCACTCCAAGGTCACGTGTCTGATTTCCATACAGGAAAGCATCAGTGGTGAAGGGGCCGAGTCTCTAATAAAGTGGCCATTGATTGTATCTCCCCCTACCCCCAGATGCTCTCAGGTCATCCACTGAGTTTATGAAGACCATACCACATAAATTGATAATAGGTAGATAGGTAAGTATGACTTTAATGGGGTTTTCCAGGACTAAAATTTTGATGACCTATCCTTAGATAATCTAAACCTTAGTGGAGGTCTGACAATTGGGACCCCCACAGATTTCACAAGAAATGGTGGTGCTTTGTTGCTCAACTTCCACTTCTCAAGCCATATGACGTCCATTAAGGTGACTGGGGCTGCGCTGCAATACCAAGCACAGCCACTATATAATGTATGGCGCTGTGCTTCGTGAGCAGTGAATAGCCTGCAGCACTCATAAACCTAAAGAGCTGACAAGTGGGGATGTCAGACCCCACCAATCTGCTATTGATGACGATCCTAAGAAAAACCTCATTAAAATGCAGCACATGTGTAAAACTGGCTTGTCCTTGTAATAGGCCATCAATGGAAGAGCAGCGGGGGTCCAACACATGGGACCCCACCAATCAGCTGTTTGACGAGACTGCAGAGTTCAGGTGAGCGCTGTGGGCTCTTCACTACTTACCAAGCACAGTGCCATACATTGTTTAGTGGCTGTGCTTGGTATTGCAATTCAGCCCCATTCACTTGAATGGGACTGAACTGCAAATTGGCCATGTGATCGACCGAGTGATGTCACATGGCCTGTAAGCAGGAGCAGTCAATCAGCTGACTGTAAGGGTCCTGGGTGTCTGGGTGTCAGACCCCCCACACATCTTCAATTGATGACCTATCCTAAGAAAGGGTCATCAGCTAATAAGTCCTTAAACCCCTTTACTCTTTACTGGACCCTCCGTAAGGACAGACATTACAGTTTAATGGCTACCGGCTCTGTACATCTTGTAGGATTTTCAGTCCTTATTGGTGACTGCAGGAACGGGCCTGGCTGGGATTAGAACATCCTGTAGCTGTGGAATCTGTGACAATCTGTCCGTCGCCTGCAGTGCATGCTGGGAGAGAAGAGAGAGAGGAATTGGGATCGTGTGAAAGGTTGGTAGGATTATAATTAGACTCTGCAGGGATTGAGCACTGGTTACAAGGATGTACAAGAATCCCACATGACTGTAAGACTAGGAAATACAGACAAAATATTCAGTAGACCCCTGAGTCTGTATGGTGGACGGCACAGCTGGCGGACCAGTAGGCGAGTGATCAGGGGCACATGCACTCAGTAGGGCCATTGTGGTAGTGTCATGACCCCCCCTCTATATTAGCCTATGTCACTAGAGAAACATGCTTTAACCCCTTCACTACCCTAGACCATTAAAGGGGTTGTGCTAGGTTGGATAGGCTGTCCTTCGACGACAAATCTCTGCAGAGTTCTCCGTCTAGGCTCACTAGGGACTCCCACCGACTACTTAGATCCCATGCTTTGTTTGACTTGTGGCGCGTTAGAAACGTTACGGATCAGTCTTACATGTTTTTTTCCCACCTTCATAACACACGTTCTAGAATTTATTCTTTTTTGGCAATGCCCCAGCTCTCGGCTTGCTCTCGGATGCTGGGATTGGCCCTATAACTTGGTCTGGCCATGCTCCGGAGACTCTCTCTCTGTCCCAGAACTAGACTCTGCCACTAGCACCTTGGGTTAACCCTCTTCAAGACACTTGTGACCCAATCTATACCCCGTCAACACTTGAAATGAGGAATCAGTCACATCAGAAGCCTCTGGGAGGCTCACAAGGAAGTTACGCACGGTCACTGTATAGCTCTGGCATTGCAACTTAAAAAAATACAGGACGGCTTGGACGCAAGCTTTGATGTCCACAATTCAGTTTGCCCCTCCCTGTGCATACTCCACCAGTTGGTAGCAGCCCGAGCAGATCTGAGAGACCTAGCGGCTCATACGGCCCATTGTCTCCTCCTCTATACATGCCAAAGGTACTATGAGCGGGGCGATAAAGCACACACCCTCCTGGCCAAAGTCTTGCGGGACAATTATGCCTCCTCCACCCCTCGTGTTATATGGAGATGGATCCCACAACATCACCCAGATGCCATAGCTGCAGCCTTCCTGACAGGGGAGTAAATACCGGGGTAGCAGTGGTAGCGGCTGCCACAGGGTTTGGGACATTAGGGGTCTTGGCGGGCCCCCGATAATGATTTTTTTTTTTTTTTTTTTTTAATAGGCCGTTACCTGCTGGAGTAACACCAGCAGGTAACAGGCCCTATTTACTACCGATCCCCGCTCCTGCTCATGGCCGCCTGCGCTCCCCCTTCTGTGGAAACAGAGGCAGCTGTGAGCAGGAGCGGGGATCGGAAAGTAAGGCCGCGGGCCAGCGAACCCCACAAACACTGCTATCATTATACTCTGGGGTCTTCCCCTCAGGGGAGGTGAGGGAACATAAAAAACAATGTTACTTACCTCTCCTGCACTCGGACAGGCTTTGGGCCTGTTTGGTGACGTCTTAGTCGTCAGCAGATGTCATTATGAGTCGTGACGCAGGCCTGGCTCACACGACTTCTTGTCCAAGTAGCGAGGAGTGTGCCGGAGCCAGGGAGAGGTAAGTAACACTGGTTTTTATGTTTGTATTCTCCCCTGGGTCTCCGATCATTATACTCTGGGTGGTCCACAATGGGGCATAATAGTGTGCGCAGGAGCCACTATGGGGCATAATAGTGTGTGTAGGAATGCGGGGCGGAGGGGGGGCTGGGGGTGGTGGTTCAGGGAGGGGGCCCCATGCCAAATGTTCGCCTTGGGGCCCAGCCATTCCTAGTTACGCCACTGCTTCCTGACTACTATACTGTAAAATATAATCTTCCCTCTACGCACTCTTCACATTGTTTAAGGGAGTACATACCCTTAAAAAATGTGAATCCCAAATCAGAAGTTAATTAAAACCCACCTCCACTTTATCCAGGAACAGCCCCAAAAGCCACTTAGTACAAACCCTGCTATTTTGATTTCCATTTGCTAGGTATGATTTTGCCTCTTTCTTTCATCCACATACACTCTCTCCTCCCAGGTTGAACTATAAATCTTTCTTTCCACTCTACTTTGTGATTTATTTGGTTGGCTGCGGTCCCTTTAAATTACAACTTTTACATCATAAACATTTCTAAGAAAAAAATTGCACAATACTGCCACTCTGTGGTCATTATAGGGACAGCTCAGTTTATGTAAAGCTTTGTGCAAGGTGACTTTATTTTTGATTTGATGCATTTATGATGTGTTAATATATATATCAGGTATTTTATATATATATATATATATATATATATATATATCATACATACTGGGATATATAGTGGTTTAGTAGTATAATGTTGTACCGTGTTAGTTGTTTAGTTAGTGTGTATTGCTTGGCACCAGATACAATATAACATTCTATACAGCCATGACATTCAGATACTTCATAGACCTACCCAAATAGCATATAAGGGCTTTGGTCTTCCTGGTTATGTGGGACTTGTACAGATATTTGGTTGCCAGATAATTTGGTAAAAAGAGGGACAGAATCCTGGACCTGAGAGACCTTGGCTTATCACTCTGGCAAATCCACACTTAGACCGAGATGACAATGACAACAGGAATGATAGCAGGAAGTGTGCGGAGGTGACCGCTGCCTGGACGGATTGTGTGATTGGAAGAATGGCGCGTAGTGATTCATTCTGTACAAGTGAAATGACATGTCACATCCAAAGCCTAGGGCGGGAAATCGTGTGACACAAACCACCAAAAGAGGTTTGTATGACATTGGGCTACAAGCCAGATGTGCAGCTACAGATATTCCAATGACCTCACGTCACCACTCTGAAAGGATAATATGGTGCGCAGAAAGACGGCAAATGGAGGCAGGAATGGAGGTCTATCCTCTGGGATGAGCCCTGGAATGGAGGTCTGTCCTCTATAGTGATGTCCTGGAATGGAGGTCTATCCTCTTCAGTGATGAGTCCTGGAATGGAGGTCTGTCCTCTATAGTGAGGAGTCCTGGAATGGAGGTCTATCCTCTTCAGTGATGAGTGCTGGAATGGAGGTCTATCCTCTATAGTGATGAGTGCTGGAATGGAGATCTATCCTCTATAGTGATGAGTCCTGGAATGGAGGTCTATCCTCTTCAGTGATGAGTCCTGGAATGGTGGTCTATCCTCTTCAGTGATAAGTCCTGGAATGGAGGTCTATCCTCTACAGTGATGACTCCTGGAATGGAGGTCTATCCTCTACAGTGATGAGTGCTGGAATGGAGGTCTATCCTCTATAGTGATGACTCCTGGAATGGAGGTCTATCCTCTTCAGTGATGAGTCCTGGAATGGAGGTCTATCCTCTACAGTGATGAGTCCTGGAATGGAGGTCTATCCTCTTCAGTGATGAGTCCTGGAATGGAGGTCTATCCTCTACAGTGATGTGTCCTGGAATGGAGGTCTATCCTCTATAGTGATGTCCTGGAATGGAGGTCTATCCTCTATAGTGATGAGTCCTGGAATGGAGGTCTATCCTCTATAGTGATGAGTCCTGGAATGGAGGTCTATCCTCTTCAGTGATGAGTCCTGGAATGGAGGTCTATCCTCTGGGATGAGCCCTGGAATGGAGGTCTGTCCTCTATAGTGATGTCCTGGAATGGAGGTCTATCCTCTTCAGTGATGAGTCCTGGAATGGAGGTCTATCCTCTTCAGTGATGAGTCCTGGAATGGAGGTCTATCCTCTATAGTGATGAGTGCTGGAATGGAGGTCTATCCTCTATAGTGATGAGTCCTGGAATGGAGGTCTATCCTCTACAGTGATGTGTCCTGGAATGGAGGTCTATCCTCTTCAGTGATGTGTCCTAGAATGGAGGTCTATCCTCTATAGTGATGAGTCCTGGAATGGAGGTCTATCCTCTATAGTGATGAGTCCTGGAATGGAGGTCTATCCTCTTCAGTGGTGTGTCCTGTAATGGAGGTCTATCCTCTTCACTGATGAGTTCCACTTTTTGTCTTAGACAATAATAGCCGGAGATTGGTCTGCAGCCCATGTGGTAAACGCAATGAAGACAGCCGGTCCTACTACCATGATTATGGTTTGGGATGACCCCTCTAGTCTTCACCTCAGGTGCACTGCTTAGCGTTCCATTGATTTAGTAAGTGTGGGGATTTCTGCCTATGGCACCCATACTGAATAAACTCAAGACATATTGAATATTTTGTTACCATTTTTATCATTCCCTTTTACTTTTTTCACATTTTGTTATATTGTGACCTTGTGCCAAAATGAAAAAAAATCCCATCATTCTGTACTCTGTTCCTCATTCTGACAAAGTGATAACTGAATGTTAGAAATCTTTGCTTACTGAAGGAAACACTGAATTTGGTATTTAGTTACAGCAGCTTTAGCTTTACAGCCCCCATTCTTCTTGGGTATTTTTGTGACATACACCTGGATTTTTTTCTTCTCTGCAGATCTTCTTGAGCTCTGTCATCTTGGATGCTCTGGAGATGTTCCATTGGGTTCAGGTCATTGTCCCTAGACCTCTCCTGTCGTGTCTTGGTTGTGTGCTTAGGGCCATTGTCTTGTTGGGAAGTGAACCTTCGTCCCAGTCTGAGGTCAAGACCTCTCTGCATCAGGTTTTCATGAAGAATATCTCAGTATTTTACTCCATTCAGCTTTCCTTCAACCCTGACCGGTCTCCCTGTCCCATATGCCACCATGCTGCATTGTAGAGAGAGTATTGGGCAGGCAATGAGCAGTGCCCGGTTTCCTCCAGACATGACGCTTAGAAGTTTCATCATGGACTTAAATCATGGGTAATTCATGACCCCTTCATCAGACCCCAAACAGAATTGAAAACTTAACGCTTTAGATCCCACAGTGATGTAGTCGTCCTTCGTTGGCTCTGCCCATGATGCATCCTGACATTGGGGCTCACATAACAAGCAGATGTTCGTTGATCTCAGTGATACAAGACAACAGTGAGCGCGCTCCATTTATTAGGAGTCTCCTGGACATCTCGGAAGAGTACCCAAGTATGCTATACATCCTGCAAGACTCTGTATCCAGGACAAAACTGCTACTGATCTAATCTAAGGGTGGGTCATCAATATCAGATTGGTGGGAGTGAGACACCCGGGCGCCTCTACTGATCAGCTATTTGACATGGCCATAGCAGTGAACTATTGCATCATTTGTAAGCACAGCTAAGTAGTATTGCTATTCATTTATTAAACACTTATTATATTCTGGTATGATTAAAAACAAAACAAAAAAAACTTTGCCTCAGCAGTCACATGTGGCAAGAACTTCTACAGGAACCATCCCCGGGACCAGATAGTGGTGGGAGACATGGAGCACCGGGGACAGGCGAGTATGTTTTCAACCTTCCCTGGCCTCCAGGAAAAAAAAAAAAAATGGATGGAGGGCCATGGAATTGCCACACTGATTTCTCATACATTGTGATAAATCTGGCACTTTCTTTATACTGAGCCCCGAGAAATTTCTATGAAAGATTCACTTTAAAAGCATCACCAAGATCCCCCAAAATGGGGCAGTTGGCATCAGCGTCATGGGTTTTTTTGCCTTCCTCTGGATCAACACTGTAGGGTTATAGGTTGGACTTGATGGACTGATGTCTTCATCCAAAATCATCTACTATGTAAGATCAATACACATCTCATAACATGATAATTGAGTATTTGGTGATCCCACAAACCAACTGAAGAGGGGACCCCATTTGCATAAAGAGGCAGTCACACATCCACGCTACCACTCCATTCAAAGCCAATGGGTCAGAAGGGGTAATATCTCACATTAGGGAGAGACTGGTACAGGGACCTATTAGCCCATGTATGCCCTGCTAAGAATTCTGGGTATTCCTTACCAAAATCAATGGGTCTATCCTGCTCCATTTAAACAGAGGGCATGGAAACCCCTGTTCTTGAGATGAGTGGGGGTCTCTGTGGTTGGGCCCCCACCAGCCTGTGGATAAGAGATAAGTGTTGATCTATGGACAACCCCTTTGTACCAGATATTAGACATGCCGTCATTCTTCATCTAACCTGTAGAGAAAGGCCTGGCCTGTGCCTGTACCTCAGAGTCAATACAAATACTGTTGAGAGTCCTAAAGACAAGAAAAAATGGCACACAAGAGGTTAACTCAATATTGTCCACTTCCAAATTTATTTCACTGCAGTGCTGACAACAAATGGTTTTACTGGCAGAGTTCACATGAACAGCATGATGTAACCCGTATTACATCACTGACGAACAAAGGCCAGACCGAACCAAAACCTGACGCACCCCTCCATATTCTATAGGTTACACTTCGCTGGGGTGCTGGAGACAGGTAGAAAGTTAGTAGCAGTAAGGCTGGATGGACACAAGGTTCTTGTATCACTCTATGCACAGGGAACAGATCCTCAGGGATAGAGACTTCATTACCACCAGTGATACCCCTGCAAAACTACAACTCCCAGCAGAGCCGGACAGCCACAGACTGGCAGGGCATGCTGGGAGAGGTAGTTTTCTACAACTGGAGAGCCCTAGGTTGGGTATCACTGCTTTAGATTAAGGGGGAGTTGTGGTAAAATCACATTACAGTGAATTGCAAGCCAAATAACTATTCGGAAAAAAAAAAAAATCCCAAATTCTGACCAAGATTCCCAGTCACGGTTATTCTGTGAGCCGCGATGCTTTTGCCTTACTCTGACATATCTTTGGGATCTGTGGCCGGCTTTGTAAAAACAAAGGAAAGAAACTAGAGCAAACTGCAACACAACTGCTCTGTGTGAACAAGCGGTCTGTGGGTGACTTTAGCTCAGGATTCTCAACAATTCCCTAATTCTAAAACGCTGCCTAGAACTATAGCCGCCCATACAGGTCGATAGACGTGAGGATGATTTTGTTTGTATGGGAGAAGAGATCAGCCATGTTGCATTAAACAATATCGTCGTTCTGCTGGGAGATAAGTGGCTATTAGAAATTCCTGGCAGCCTCTTATCTCTCACTACTCATTGAAATATACATGTATGCTTAGTCTGTTTGTGGGGTCAGGGGGTGTAGCCATATTACGTGAAGTCTATGAGCCAAACCATGGCAGCAGGTAATATATTGTATACTGAAACATCTGGGCAGCCATTAATAGGAAATGCAACTCTGCAAATTATTGATGCTCTTTTGTTGCAGTTTTCGTGCTCCCTGAACACTAGTGAATGGATGTTACCCTGGAAGCACTGGAGCAGACTGCTGAGCTCTGACAGGTAAGTAGGAAGTCTGATCTTATGGAGGGGTGCAAGACGGGATGGGAGTGAAAGACCACCATACAGTGAGTCTTTGTAGCATGTACCGCACTGCTCAGGAGCAGAATTTAGTAGAACAGACCAAATACAGAAAGGGTAGGAGATCAACTTTAGTACATCCCCATAGACCCCATGCACATGGGGCAATCCGGGTCAAAAATTCATGTCTATATATAAGCCGGATTTTCCGATCCGAACCCATAGTGAGCCATTATGTTGGGGGTTCCTGTACTGTCCTATACCATATACAGTACAGGACAGTGAAGCCACAGGCAGGCAAGGCTCTGAAGTATCATCGATCCCGGAATGGGGTTTGGCTGAGAAATCCAGACCGCACGACCCCTGTGCATGGGATCCTAAAGCTAGGCAATGGATGGCACCATTAACCTAACAAGGGTTTTCCAATCATAGACCTCTATGGGATTGCTACCAGTATGGAGAAGAAGAACTGACCGTTCGTCCTCAAAAACGCAGCTTCCAGACAGAAGACTGAATGGGGTGATGGTGGCAGCTAAGACCTGCAGCTTTCCCCATTAGCAGTCATAGAACCTACTTAACTGAGATGGTCAGTTAACTTCTATAAAAAGGCCTTACTTTCTAAGGCTCGGTTCACATCTGCATCCGGGTTTCCATTCGGAGAGTCTGCTTGGGGATACGCATAAAAAAGCGGTTTACCTGGGAAACCCGCGGACCCCATAGACTATAATGGGGTCCGTGTTGTTTCCGCACAAAACATGCAGAGAGGAAAGTACTGCTTGCAGCACTTTTCTCTCCGCATGCTTCGTGCGGAAACCACACAGACCCCAATTATAGTCTATGGGGTCCGTGGGTTTCCCAAGTAAACCGCTTTTTTATGCGCATAGGTTTCCATTCAGGCGGTCCCCAAGCGGATTCCCTGAACGGAAGCCCGAACGCAGATGTGAACCGGGCCCAATATGGAAAATTGCTAAACTGAATCACTGCCATGAATTGTAATCTCCTAAGTACCAATGCAAACAACATACGATCTAGAGCTTATGTATGCAGTATTTTAGGATTTATTGAAAGGCGTCTGTCCATAATGACAGTGTTGGGTAGTGGACCAGGCACTTTCCAGGACTGGGACTCCCCTCCCTCCACCATTAGATCACTTTTAGTTTATGGGCTTATGGCTGTCAGGTCTTATACAACAGAGTTGATGTAGTTGACAAGCTACCTACCACCCAGCTTGAGAACCACTGTCTCTAAATCGTTTTTTTTTAATATTTTACCTCTTGGCCACAGGTCTGCCATCTGTAGCTCTCCGGCTCTTATGAACCTACATCTTCCGGCATACCCAGCATGCTGGGCGTTGTAGTATCATGACAGCTGCAGGGCTGCAGATAGCAGGTCTCTATATTGGAAATACACAAGCTCCTTCATCCCCCATTACATATCCTGCTTTGTATTGGTTCTTTTTTTTAACATCACGGAGCAACTGGAACCTTGTTCACGTTAGGTTTGCTAAATATCAAAACAGGAATAGTTTGCAAAACAGACCTAAATGTTATAAAAGCCAACTTAAAATGAGAAAATCATGCAATGCGGCAGCATCGAGTGTTGGAAAACAGTGTAATATGGTTATAGATTAGCTTTACACGGTCCCTAGCACGACTAAACTCAAATGGAAAGCTGCCTTAGTTACAATTATATATATATATATATATATATTAAACCCATTGAGACAAATGCCACGAGATTTCCAGAGACGTTTACTTCCGAGTGCTGAAAATTGCAAAAAAAAAAAGAAAAAAAAAAAAAAAAAGTGTTTTTAGTCTTCACACAAACATCCATGTGGATTTAATGTACAAGAACAAAAGTTAAAATAAAATAAGAAATTAGTGAGGGCACATGCCATATCAATCCATGGAACTTACAGCTAAAGAAGGCCTCCCCCTGCCGACTAGGTCAACGCAAAACTTAAAAACACGGCTGGAAATTAAATACAACTACGGCCTATAGAGAGACGTCACTGGGGCGGTCACCCAATGCTTAGAATGGCAAAAACTGTCCATATGCGGAGGGGTAGCGTGAGGGTACACAGCCCCCTCTGCATATGGACAGGAGGCAGGGGAAAGGAACACTTCCATTTTAACAGCTATACAAATATTTAACCTATTAACAACTCCGGAGATGAAGCATCGGAGCCTGGAGCAAGGTAACAACAAGATACACCGCGTGTCGGCATCAGGACATGTAACCCTGCGGCAGACGGGATGAGACATCTCTGTTAGTGGAAATGTATTTCTCCTGGAGACGGACACCCACAAGCTCGTTTTTTTTTTTTTTTTACATTTCTTTAGAAGTTATCGTAATCTTTTTTATCCTTCTTCCCTTCGGCCTCGAAGCTGTCCACTCCGTCGCTGTCTCGCCTTCTCTTGCGGTTGTTGTGAATGTTGAAGCGCTGGTTCATCTGAGACAGCGGATCCATGCCCAGTACCTTGTGGATTTGTCGGAAGGCAAGCAGCCTTAGTGCAAACTGCAGGATAAGAAATTTATTAATATAAAGCAGGGCTGGGGGGGGGAGATCACAAAGATAAGGTTTAAAAATACAAGACAAGGGGGCAGATTCACTTCTTTGTGGCGTAAAAAAGTTGCAAGCCTGTGGTTTTCAACTTTTTAGTGCCATATGTAACTAATGTATCATCGCCAAGTGACATTTTATGCCGCACTTGCCACTTTTAACAAAGTGGTTGTGGCCACTGGATATGACAAATCTACACCAGCTATGAGGATGGCGGAAGGAGAATCTTCCGCCATTGTAGTGAACATTAAGTCCAGCATATGTCAGTCTTGATGAATCCATCCTAAAGAGTTGTCTTAACATTAAAGACAGTACCTCCTATCCACAGGATAAAGAATAAGTATCGAATCGTTAGGAGTCTGACCCCTGGGATCTCAAATCCGGCGCTCCATTCACTTCTATGAAGCTGGTGGAGACTGCGGTCTCACAAGCCAATGGAGCGCTGACCAGGAAACGTAATTGCATTTCATTCACATGGAGGAGACATTGGGGAGGCTTTCAGGCCCCAATTCTGTGCACTGCTGAGAATCTCAACAGTCAGGCCCCCAGTGATCTGAAACATTCTGTGGATAGGGTGTAAGTCTCTCTAATTTTTAAATCCCTGCTGCGTTTCCAAAACGCGTGGTTTTTGCCTTAAACAGAGTTACCAGGACTAAGATAAGGACTTATCCTTAAACACCATTGACATGACACAGTGTACAGAGCTGTGATCGTTGCAGGTAAACAGCTCCCTAAACTTTGCAGTGACCATGCCAGGATAGTACAGCTCAGTTCCCATTTACTTGTATAGACCTGAGGTGCAGTAACCAAGGACAGCCAATACATGGTGTATGTTGCAGGGTACTTCCAGCGAGCCCAGCTCTGTACAGTGTGTCTACCAATTGTGGGTTCTTCTATTAGCCACTGGCGTGGGTGCAGGCTGCTGGAACACTAATACTGATGTTTTCTCCTAAGGATTGGTCATTAATATCAGAGTCTCAGAAACCATAAAATTACATGTGAGATACAAAACGACATTACCTGTGCACTTGAAGTGATATCCTCCCTTTGCTGGTCAGTCATAGTAGCTAAAGTGTCAAAAGGTTCTTTTTCACATGGGTCAAGTAAACCGGGCCCACCTACCAGAAAGAAAAGGGTTAACACGTGATACTGCAGCATTTCCTGGACTACTCAGAGCACATTTTATCACCTATGGTATGCACTAGTGATGCTATCTGCATATGTTACTACTGAGGTATTGCTGTCAAGTGATGTACTTTGTCACAAATCTTGCCACGTTAATCTATTTTGAGAGAGGGATTGTGATGTAATCAGTCATATCCTGAGTTTGGTTTATGGGGTGTAGAGGCACAATCCACAATGTGGGTTTACTAATGGACATGGCAGCTATTCTCTCACTTTACCCCGTTACAATTCATTCTTCGGATCTGCTGTCCCAAGGACAGAATGCACGCACCTTCTATAGGTAGTAAAGTTTGGGATCCTAACCTGTACACTGAGACAGCCTACTGGATGGGCAAAGATATCTGCCCAGAGGGGTTGTCCAAGACCTAAGAGTAATTGATACTGATGACCCATCCACAGGTTAGGTCACTGGTGTCACATCCATGGACCGCATCGCATTCATGTTTTGGCCACCAGAGGCCATGTACTAGGTATACGGCCAGAAGCAGCCCTGATCCTATACAAGTGAATGAGAGCAGGGATGCAGCTCCAGGCACCACTACAGTATATGGACCTCCATACACTGTATACAGCTTTCAGTCCGTACACTGTAGTGGCGGCGCCTAGAACTGAAGCCCCACTCCCATTCACCTGAATAGAAGCATGGCTTCTTCCAGCTGTATACCTAGTATAGGGCTTCTGGTGGCCAAAACACAAAATCAGGGTGGGGTCCTGCTTGTGGACCCTGACCTATCTGAAACTGATGAACTAGCCACAGGATAAGTTATGAGTATCAATAACCTTCAGGTTCTGGACAACCCCTTTAATCAAACCCAGTGCCCACTGCTGGGGTGACAGCCCCACTGCTCCTCTAGAATCACTCACCCTTTAAAATAATGCCGGATGAAATGCACTCAAAGACTCTCCTCAATGCGTCCCCGGGGCTCTGGGGGCCCGAAGAGCTGCTTATCGCCTTCTCCACCAACAATTCCAAGGCCTGTAAAACAGAAGTAGACCTATGATGGGAGCAGTTGGGAACTCTCCTCAGAAAAGCAATCATCTTTATGGATATTATTCCTCAATTGCAAGTACAATATGACCACAGTTTTATCTAAGGCCTAACCTGACTTTTCAGGATAAACTGTGTTGTCCGTACGTAACATGGCCATTAGGATTTGGATTCTTGCTAGCTAAGGTTTGTCCATAGATACACAATACAAGCAAGACGGGGTCACAGGGAGTGGAGAGGGGAGGGGCTGATTCTCCTCACAGACTCCATACACATCTAAAAACTGCTCAGTGCAAAGAACTGAAGAGAAAAAGTTTATGTACTTGTATCTACTTCTGCCTGCTTGTGTGGTTACAGATGGGATATTATTCACAGACATCAAGCAGTTTTCCTGACTGTGCTTACAGATTGTTTTTTTGGCTTCTTGTGTTTTATCTGCTTGGTTACATGTATTTACAGTTCATTGTTCCTGGATCTCCTATACTATGGTCACTTGGGCTTTTATCGGCTATTTATTTACTATTGTACAGTTACTCCTGGCAGAATAGTATCAGTAATGGATGGGGAGGGGGAGCTGCTCCGTATTGTACCTATCCACAGTCTCAGAGATCAATGCAAAAAGTGTTTAACGTGATTACTAGCAGCAGAAAAACCTGATAGGCCACCATGTATGACGACTTATACTGTCATAGAATAGTACATTACAGCGTTTCTTATATTCATTTGTACCATTTATTTCAAAAACATTTCTCTCTATTACAGAGCTCCAACCCCCGAGTTTTAATGTTAAATTTCAGGTTCTTTACACCCACCATACAAGAAAAGGTTAATATCTACAGATTTAGAGAATTGTATAAAGCGTATGTATAAAGTGACTCAGCGCCCCATAGTGGCAGATGGAGACTGAGCTGGCGAGCACTATAAATAGTATAACCCAAGAAAAACAAAAAGGCAAAGAATAAAAAGAATAAATGCATGAGAATAAAAATGATATGGAGGTAAAAGGCGAGGGTTCACTTTATGATGTTAATTTATTAAGGACTAAGCCAATTTTGGGGTATTACTATTTTTTATTTTCATGGAACCTGCACCCATCCCAACTATGGGTGTCCCTAAACCCCTTTCTTGTCACTGCTGTCAATAAAGAGGTGGTTGCACCGCTACAGTGTATGGAGCTCCATACAGTGTAGCGACGGCACATGGAGCTGCAGCCCCGCTCTCATTTGCTTGAATAGGAGCAGAGCTGCTTCCAGCTGTATACCTAGTACAGGTGGCTAGATGGTCGGTTCAGGTGTCAACTCTGATCAATATAAGGCCAAGTTCACATCTGTACCAGAGACTGCGCTGCAGAAACCACCAGAAATTGGCAGAAAGAAAAGTCCTTCAGGATGAAAAAGGCAGACACCATTATAATCAATGGGGTCCGCCATTGTCTGTGGGTAACCTCTGTTTTAGTGGTCCAACTCTCCATCGTTCGGGTACTCCGACTAGAATGACGCAGAACCCGGCACAGATGTGAACCTAGCCTAATACTGCCAATCTACCCAGTGGATAGGCCATCAGTACCAAAAATCTTCAGATCCTGGACAACCCCTTTAAACCCAGAGCAAGGTATTTTAGGATTGCAACCTCATAATACAAAACGCAAACAAAGCAGGAGCGTAATACATACCCAGCTTGGAAAATCAGACCACGTGGGCACACGCTGGCACAGGTCTCGCAGGATACGGATGATAATGACACAGGACTGCAGTCCGTTAGCTCTAGCCTTATGTGTAACAACAAAAGCAAGTTATTCATACCATCAAAAACCAGCAAAAAAATAGACTAAAATACCATCGTATCGGAAGCGCAAATCATGAGCTGCCAATCTGGATGGCATTTTGGAGACACAACTCTAAATTTGAAAAAACACACAAAAAAAAAACAAAACAAACTGTCATCTCCTGTAAATTTCACTTGTAAGCCTTGTAGACAAAAAAAAGGAATTTCATTACATATGTGAGAAAATAAATAAATAAAAACATGGAATAAAAAGAAAAAAATAAAAATAAAAAAAAATAAAAATATATATATATATATATAAAAAAAAAAAAAAAAAAAAAAAGGAAATAAACAAAAAATAAACACAGGTAGGGACTGGAAGGTTGCCAGAATCTGTTTGGTGCATGGTTGTGACTTTGCGTGTCGTAAAGTCATAGTACCAAACGGGTTCCCGGTACCTTTCACTTCCTACGCTGGGCCAGAAAGAACATTTTAGAGCTAAACAGGAAGCGGTTAACATGTGTTTAATTGGTTAAGCAAAGATACTATGCAGCCTTATGGAATATTACAGATTCACAACACAGTTTATGATGGGTGGGGGGGGGACGCTGAAAAAAGAAAAAAAAAAAAAAAAAAAAAAAAAGAGTCAGTCTACTACGACTACTCGATGACCAGAAAAAAGAAATACGGAAATAAATAAAAATGAGGGGGGAAAAAAAAAATACAAAAATAATAAGGATAAAAAAAAAGGTAACAGGATGCGAGTTGTCAAACATTAAAAGGATCATCTTTGCACATTTTTCTGGTCATTTCCAAACATTTTTTTTTTTTTTTTCATTTATTTATTTTTTTAAATATATAAAATCGTAACATTATCACGGACAAAGTGCGACAAATTAAAAACATTGATCGTTCTATTCTCTCATAAGGCTACAAGAAGAAAGTAAAAATGATGTTGCGAACCTGGAACCACTTAGCGTGGCGTAGAGCAGCCAGAGCGTCAAGGCATTTTTGCCTGTCCAAGACGTCCGGTGGGTCTTTCACCATAACCGAGGTTACATCTAAAATGAATTGAATTGGCAAAAGTGCAGTGAGGGACGGGTGTTTGACCAGGTGAGCAAGACACATCCTTTTATATAGCTACAGTGTCACACAAGCCATTCAGAGGATATAAAATATTATACAGTTGCACCCTATTGGTGAGATGAATCCAAGCCAATGAAATCCATAAAAGCGCAACGCGGCTGACTAGGTTTTCTCATCGCCGCCATACAAGTCACTTTTGTCTACGTGGGCGGAATCCACCTGGGATCGGCAGCCTCAGAAAATGTCAAGTTTTCCCGGAAGGATGGTTGTTCACAATGCACTAGAACAAAGATCACAAGACAGGGAGGATGTAGAAATCCAGCACCTTTGCTTTCCTAGATCGCTGCGACTTGCGTTGTGTCCGGATCACCTTTGTAGTGTGGATTTCTGCATCCCTTTAACATTGGTTTGATCAACCCCTTAAAGGCTCAATTCAAGGGAAAAAAAAAAGGGGGGGGGGGAAACTCCACACAGACATGTCTTCTGTAAAAGGAATATCCTCCAATACACAATAAGATGATCTGCAAATTCTGAGACTTATCTAGACTTACAGCCCGGTTTTGACACTTGTTCCCCTGTCTTTAACCACCATCGGGCAAATTTGGGCAACTGCTGTTGGGTAGGGGCATGTAACCTACTCAGTATAAGGGGGGCTGATCATGACAGTCTTCCCGTCTTAGGAGAGCCAATGCCTCCATAGACATAAACAAGCATGCTCTGACAAGCCGCAAGTGCATGCTCATGGAAAGTTCTTTCATGTGAAAGATCTTTCGGAGGTCGGAAAACCCGACCGCCATGTCTATGGTCGGCCTTACGGTGAGATAGTGATGCCATATTTGCAAATCATCTGATTATCTTTTGGAGAACGTGCCTCACTTTACTGCGTTTCTAGATGGCCCTTGTAATAAGAGGTTAATCGTTGAAAAAGACCGCTGTGCCCACACTATTTCATGTTCATGTTAGGGAGAAAACCGGAGGCTAAAGGGGTTTTCTGGTGACAGGATAGGTCATCGGTATGTGATCTGTCTGGGCCTGACACCCGGACCCCGCACAGATCAGCTGTTGCGGCAGCCTCTGGGTGTCGGAACTTGTTAGTGGTTGGGGAGTGCTCTTATCCAAGTAACAGGAGCGATGCAACAGTCCCGTCCACTGCATAGAAGTGGTTCCAGGGAATTGCAGCGCTGTTCCTAGTACTTGAACAGGAGCGGTGCTGTCTATCCAATAGAAGCTTCGAGCACCTGGAGACTGGTGCAACAGCTGCAATGTACGGGGTCCAGGTGTCCCCCAACAGATCACATATTGATGATCTATCCTGTGGATAGGTCATCAGTATGAAAAATCAATTTGGGGCCGGACAACCCCTTTAAGCAATTCTATTGAGCTGCCAGCTCCATGTTCAGATGACATAACACAAGTCATAGGGTGCCCATCGCAACACGCCGGTAACCGTCACAGAAAATAGTGTGAACACTGCTTACAATTCAGAGGAAGGAGTGAGGGAGAAGAAGCAGATGCCTGCACTATGCAACCAAACCCCCTCCTAATATTACACAAGGCTGGTGTGACACTGAGCTAAAGAAAACCTTGGTCAAAAATCCTTCCGATGTCTTGGCAGCAATTCCTGGCAGGACCAATTCTCTGCTACAAGGCTTTATGGAAGAAAAATCTATAAAGGATGGGAAAAAAAAAAAACACACACAAAATGTACCAGCTGCTGGGAGAAGGCTCAGCAGCAAGGGTTAAATAAGTTCAGTCCCAATTCATATGCAAGTGCCATATTGAAGACATTCATTTTATCTTGTAATATAGTTGTAATATGTACAAGGGGGGGGGGGGAGCGAACACATGCAGAAATGACTCCCTAGCCGAGTTATGGCCGATCAAAGCCTTCCTGAGATTAGGTGACAGACAGCGCTGCAAAAATCTTACTGAAGCAGAAGGTACAATGGGGATCGTTCAGGTTGCAGGAGAATGTCTGCATGGTGGCTTTCAGAAAAACCTCCCCGGAGAATTTAGTATGACGCCAACACCTGATCCACGCTAGGTCAGACAAACGACGGCTTTGTTTCCTTTTAGTTTTTTTTTTTTTTTTTTCTTTCTCTGAATCGAGCATGCAATCGTAAAAAACAGATGTAAGGAATGGCCTGCACAGAGCTCATACACTTCCTATAGAGGGATGTCGGGTAGTCATGGGCATTACAGCAAAGTCTGCAGAAGCTATTACTGATCAGTCAACACTCGCAGGAACCAAATTCTCTTTCCTACTGTGGATAGGTCAGCTGCGGGGATCCGACACCCGAGCCCCGCACAGATCAGCTGTTGCCGCAGCCTCCAGGGAGCATGTGCAGGCTCTCCTATTCAAGTAACAGGAGCGGGGCAGCAGCCTCCCCCACTGCATAGTGGTGGTTCAGAGGAATTGCAGCACCGCTCCTAGTACTTGAATAGGAGGCTGTTGCAATAGCCGATCTGTGCGGGGTCCCAGTGTCAGACCCCCCACAGATCACATATTGCCAACCTATCCCATGGATAGATCATCAGTATGAAAAATTGGATTTGGGGCTGGAAAAATCCTTTAAGTTCACCCAGTTTTTCATGCTGTTCCCACAAAATCATGTAGCCATTAAAGGAGTTCTCTCACAAAAGGCATTAAAGCACATCCCATCTGTGTGACATCTCTATAAAATGACTACGCCCCAGGTTCTGTTCCCCAGCTCTTACCTCACTGACAGTGAAATGGAGCCTGTCCTCGATGCTAAGACTGTGTCATTTACGTAATTCCCAAGGAGGCGAGTTACAGAAACAACGTGGCTCATAGTTTTATGCAGTTTGCAAAACTCCCATTCACTTCTATGGGAGATATGGAAAAATCATAGCTCATAAAGTCTGAATTTCACTGTCAGTAAGGTCGTGGTTAGGTAAAAGCCACAGAACGGCCGCGGAGGGTTCACTTTAGACACAGGCGTGGGACACGCATCTATAGGACATTTAAGGCATATCATGGGGGACAGGTCATCAATATGTGATCCTCTGAGTTCTGACACCCAATTGCCAATGATGTCACGTTCACCGATCACATGGTACAGCAGCAGCTCAGTCCTATTCATGCAATACCAAGCACAACCACTATACAATGTACGGCACTGTGCTTGAGATTTAGTAAAGAGGCCGCAGCACTCACCCGACCGCTGCAGCCTCTTCATCCAGTTGATCTGTGGGGGTCCCGGGTGTCAGACCCCCATCACATACCGATGACCTATCCTAAGGATAGGTCCTGGAAAATCCCTTTAACCAACAATCTGAAAACGTGCATGGGTTTTCGACCGCATGACGCCACAACATGTGAATAAAATCTCAAAAAAAATGTTCAGGGGGGTGTTGACTGTCAAAATATCAATGAACTATTCTTCCAAGCAGACTAAACTCTAATGTCTATGTGCAGCTCAACGGACAGAACATCTCATCCGCCGGCCTGGTACAGTAACCTGCTGCGGATATTACCTGTGCGAACGCAAAAATAAAATCTACAGCAGTTCTGTCCTGAGCGCTCTTACCACAAGCTCTATGGGTACTGCCTGTAACACGTTATCTGTAGTCATACAATACGATTATGCATTTGCTTTGGGATTTATTGCCTAGCCACCAACTAAGGAAACAAAATGTCATTCTATCTGACCCACATAGCAACAGACCCAACATACTGCAGACACTGACCATGCGGCCTCTGGCTTCTCAGCCTGTGGAGGTCTTGAGAGTGTTACACAATATATCAGGGACAGCCACACAATGGTGTCACGTCATGTCATAGCAGGACAGATGCAGATGAAAAACGCTTCCTAACTTTCCAAGCAATGAATAAGTACAATTACGGTGAACGCTGCCCCCATTCCTACATAAAACCCCCCAAAACTAATATGTAACACAGTCTCCCCCTCCTCATGCACTGAAACACTACCCATCTGCATCTCACATGAGTAGAGATGACACCGTGTGTGTGCTGGTCTCTACTAGAATACATCATCTCAAAAGGAAATGAACAAGTAAGAAATGGAGCAGTCAAGAGAGCAACGTTGTTAAGTTTTTTTTTCCAACCTCCATCCCTCATGCTTTCTTCTCTTATGACCGGAGAGGTCAGGGTTATGGTGACTTGCATTTTAGGTTCCACACAGGAATTCAGAATAATGGCCGCCTCAGGAATGGAACAGGCCACCTCGTACTTCTCAGGGCTTATTACCTGCAGGAGGAAGAATATACAGAATATCACATAAGAACCAACAAATCTACAAAGGCTGACTGCAAAACAGCAGCAGGCGTGCAAGAATCCGACAGGTTGTATAAGGATTCAGTACCCCATACTGTACAGGACACGGTTACAAAGCCAAAGTAGTTAGCAGATTAATAAGTCTCGCCATACACAGAGTCCTATCAGCTGAAAGTGCAACGACTGATCAAACTGATGTACATGGTGTCCTTCTGACTCTAACAACTGCAAACATTAGGAGAACCGGGCTTTAGGATACCTCTACCCCATACTTTGTTCTTAGCGGAGATAAGCCACCACTAGGGGTGCCTGGCAGCTGCATTCTCACCTCTCTCAGTTCAGGATGCTTGCTTGGTTGAGCATACATGTGTAAGGGAATGAGGGGAGGAATAGCTGCTGGCTAGCGTATTACCAAATTAAAAAGGGGCTGTCCAAGAACTGGTTTTGATTCAGGGTCATGTGTTCAAAACCTGAACCCGAGTTCAGATCTCTCCTCTCGTCTGTTCACTAGAATTACCTGTACTATGGGAGCTGGCAGACAAGATCACTGTAATAGTAAAGGCAGTCTACATAGTGCAGGTAACAACCTACCAATGAACACGGGAAAGGAGGCCGATCAACTCTGGTTCTGATCACATGACTCTGAGTGGGAACCTGGCGTGTAGCGCACCTTAGTCCCCGGACAGCCCCTTTAAGTGTGTGGTCCCATGTAGCTGCCACAGACTATCCCCCTATGTGGTAAGTGTGGCTTACAGATTATTAGTTAAATTGCCGTTTTATTCACAAAACAACACAGCCATTAAAGTTTAAGTAACTTAAGCTTAAGTAATTTAAGCTTTCGGTCATGTCCGAATATGGACGACAATTTAGTAAATAGCACCATAGGACACTTTCAAGTGCAATATGGGTTACATTCAGCTCCTGCTGCAGGAATCAGTTAATTGAATAGATTTTCCAAACTATTGTAACATGTCTGAATGGGATAACAAGGCTTATGTCGTCTTCCCACAGTTCTGGACAATCCCCTGCAGAAAATGGGTATGCACGTGACTACACGGTCACTAGGACAAGAGGTGGAGATTTTTATGCAGTGCCCATACTCCTATGCAAGACTAGCAATACAGATATAGAACCACTTACAGCGAGCTGTTTGGGAAGGTTTTCCGCTATACGTGTCAGCAGTGTCCTAGTTGGCTTCTCAGCACAGAGCAGTACCAGGCTGACATTTCTATCGCCACGTAAAAGCAATCCTTTAGCCAAAACACCGACACGCAGTACTCCTTTCAGAGCCCTGAAAGGAAAGAACAAAATCAGACCTATTACAGCACTCAGACAGAAAAAAAAATCCACTAGACTGCTCTCCAACACTTTGGCAAAGGGGTGAACTGAACTCTGGTCCTATTCTAATTCATGGGACTTGTGGATGAAACTTTCTGGGGCCGGACAACGTCCTTTGCAACTATCCCACCCAACATGCAGAGACCTTTCCTATCGGTGCACAAATCAAACCTTAGAAATGAGAACATATACAGTTTCTAAAGCAGTGGGCTGAAAAAGTAGCCAAAAGGAGAATAGGGCAGTGATATTTATTAGGCTGCGTTCCCATCATGTAATTCCCAAATCTATTTCTGGTATAGGGTTTGCTAGTAGGTTGTACAAAGCTGACACATGGCAAGTTACACCGTGGGTTGTCAAGAGTCTTGAATTCTTACCTTTCCTTGGTTGGGTCTTTCTTCTCCTCAGGCTCTTTCCCCTTACTCTTGTCCTGGTCAGCCATGGAGTCGGACACCAGTTTAAGGGCTCGTTCAGTAAGGGACACTATTTTCTGTACAGCCTGCAGTTCTTCCTCAGTTGGGTATATAGCAGCATGCTTGGTCATCACATATCGGTCGTCAGAGGAGTCTGGCCTGCGCAATGGCTGCAAAACACATCAAAAGGGGTTAGTCCATTTTTTGTAAATATAAAAACCATCTTATATCATCCCTACCCGTAACTAAAGAACAGGAGTGTGTTATGGAGTTCATACATTGTTGGAGACGGCATTAGAAAACCCTAAAAGACAGACCTTTAAGGCTAAAAATATACCTTCTGCAAATAATTTTGCAAACGTGTTCCCCTTGCAGCTGCAACATCATGCAGAGCTAGTGATCTAGTTTGCAGAAAAAGAAATGCTGCAAGAAGTGACTACACATTCACAAGACAGGGCTCAGTGCTGGGAGTCGAACAGATCCATAACCGGAACATCCAGTTCTCAACCACCATTGCACTACATGTGAGCTGGAGACCCCTTTGGGTACTCTAAACAGCCTTTTCAGTAACCTCAGCCCTTTAAAGAGGTTGTCCAGTCATACAATCTGACATGAAGAGACGCAACTGAATGCTTGGTGATACAGACCCCCACCAATCTGCACATTACTTTGGATAGGGGGTAATTCGAGTTACTGAGTTAACCCTTTAAGTTTAATAAAATGTACAGAATTGTAAAATAAATGACAGTAATAATTCTAACAAAACTCACAGCTGGCCCTTGAGGTTGTGGTGGCATTCCTGGTCTCACGCCCAACAGTCCTGGTGGCCCTGGAGGTCCATGATGGTAGCCCCCATCTGGACCTCTTCGCCTGTCATCCCAGTGGTGCTGCTCTTCCTCCATACGCCTCCAGTACATGTCCTCTTCATAGCGCCTTTAAATAAAAGGGCAGGTGGTTTAAGCATTTGACAGAGCGCATCCATTTTAGAAACCAGAAGCAGTCCGAGATCACCAGTGACCATGCTTTACTTTTTAGTACTAGGCCCCTGTTCTCACCTCATTTCCATCCTCCATCGCTCCTCTTCCTCTCTCCTTCTCCAGTACTCTTCTTTCTGCATCTGTTTCCGCATCTTCTCTTCCTGAATTTTCCTGGCTCGAATACTGGGCTTCACTTCCACTTGCAAATCTGGGTTGACCTTTTTCTGAAAATAAAAGTAAAATATGTGTAAAAAGCAGCGGTCAATGCTAAAGTGGAGAATAAATCCTGCTCCAAAAAAAACTTAAAGGGTTTGTCAAGGGCCTGAAGACAATTATCAGACCCCAACCAATCATGTGTTTTGGCCACTGGAGGCCATATACTAAGGTATATGTCCAGAAGCAACCCAGATCCTATTCAAATGAATGGCGGCAAAGCTGCAGGTCCTGACACCACCACTACAGTGTACGGAGCTCCGTACAGTATAGCCCCATTCACATTCAGGACTGATTCCGGCCATATACCTAGTATATGGCTTCCAGTGGCTGAAACACATTATCGGCATATTGGATACTGATGACCTATCAATTACCTTCAGGTCTTGGAAAACCCCCTTAAAGCAGCACTTACCTTGTACTGCAGCCTGTGCCTCCTTCCTTTCAGATGCATCTCCTTTGCATTTGGATCATTGAAGCTGCACTCACAGAGCTTGCAGTGGAATCGGATAACTTTCCCTTCATCATTTCTAACCTGCAAAAAAAATTTTTACACATCAAAAGTCGTACAGAGATACCAACCAAAAATAGTATCGGTTTTCAGATCCAATATCCTGGGCCTCCAGCTTGTCTCCATTTCCTGCATCTGTCCCAACACAGTATTCAGATGCTGAAAATGCCAAAAGCAGAGACCTGAACACTGTTAGAATAGCAGTGGTGAGGGGATCATTGAGGAGAGCATAGGCTCTTTTTTATTTAGACTCACTTGCAGCCACCTGACAAAAAATTTTGCCCAGGCGGAATTCTGACAATGACAAAAATTCAGATAGTCAGGTAGAGGCAGCGGATGACAGGTTAGGGTGGGTTCACACCTGCGCTTGGTGTCCGTCTGTCGCCAATCCAGTGAAAATCTCGGCGAACTGGATTGGCGTCGGATACAGACCGGTCAGCGGCGCATTGGTTAAAAACCCATTCATTTGAATGGGTTTTTAAAGCAGTGCGCGGGTGTGCACTTACACCCTCTGCGCTGCGAATACTTTTTTTTTTCGTCGGACACGAAGTCCTGCGTGTCCGACTTTGTTTCCGACGAAAAAAAAACGGCTTCGCAGCGCAGAGGGTGTAAGCGCACACCCGCGCACTGCTTTAAAAACCCATTCAAATGAATGGGTTTTTAACCAATGCGCCGCTGACCGGTCTGTATCCGACGCCAATCCAGTTCGCCGAGATTTTCACTGGATTGGCGACGGACGGACACCAAGCGCAGGTGTGAACCCACCCTTATACGCACATTCAGGATGCTTTCAATAATCTCTGAGGATGCCGCTCCTTCAAGTGCCATGGAGGCCGGTCCTCATGCTGACGTGCTCTAGGCAATGTGCATTAGGCTAAGGCCTCACATTGCGGAAACGCAGCATTTATGTCGCAGATTTTTCTGCGGTATTTTCAGCCAAAGTTAGGGAAACGTCTAAGAGCTTCCATTATACAGTCAATGAAAAAGTTTGGGCACCCCTATTAATCTTAATCATTTTTGTTCTAAATATTTGGGTGTTTGCAACAGCCATTTCAATTTGATATATCTAATAACTGATGGACACAGTAATATTTCAGGATTGAAATGAGGTTTATTGTACTAACAGAAAATGTGCAATATGCATTAAACCAAAATTTGACCGCTGCAAAAATTTGGGTACCCTTATCATTTTATTGATTTGAATACTCCTAACTACTTTTTACTGACTTACTGAAGCACAAAATTGGTTTTGTAACCTCACTGAGCTTTGAACTTCATAGCCAGGTGTATCCAATCATGAGAAAAGGTATTTAAGGTGGCCAATTGCAAGTTGTTCTCCTATTTGAATCTCCTCTGAAGAGTGGCATCATGGGCTCCTCAAAACAACCTCAAATGATCTGAAAACAAAGATTGTTCAACATAGTTGTTCAGGGGAAGGATACAAAAGTTGTCTCAGAGATTTAACCTGTCAGTTTCCACTGTGAGGAACATAGTAAGGAAATGGAAGACCACAGGGACAGTTCTTGTTAAGCTCAGAAGTGGCAGGCCAAGAAAAATATCAGAAAGGCAGAGAAGAAGAATGGTGAGAACAGTCAAGGACAATCCACAGACCACCTCCAAAGAGCTGCAGCATCATCTTGCTGCAGATGGTGTCACTGTGCATCGGTCAACAATACAGCACACTTTGCACAAGGAGAAGCTGTATGGGAGAGTGATGCGAAAGAAGCCGTTTCTGAAAGCACGCCACAAACAGAGTCGCCTGAGGTATGCAAAAGCACATTTGGACAAGCCAGCTTCATTTTGGAAGAAGGTCCTGTGGACTGATGAAACAAAGATTGAGTTGTTTGGTCATACAAAAAGGCGTTATGCATGGCGCCAAAAAACACAGCATTCCAAGAAAAACACTGCTACCCACTATAAAATTTGGTGGAGGTTCCATCATGCTTTGGGGCTGTGTGGCCAATGCCGGCAGACGGGAATCTTGTTAAAGTTGAGGGTCGCATGGATTCAACTCAGTATCAGCAGATTCTTGAGAATAATGTACAAGAATCAGTGACGAATTTGAAGTTACGCCGGGGATGGATATTTCAGCAAGACAATGATCCAAAACACAGCTCCAAATCTACCAGGCATTCATGCAGAGGAACAATTACAATGTTCTGGAATGGCCATCCCAGTCCCCAGACCTGAATATCATTGAACATCTGTGGGATAATTTGAAGCGGGCTGTCCATGCTCGGCGACCATCAAACTTAACTGAACTGGAATTGTTTTGTAAAGAGGAATGGTCAAAAATACCTCATCCAGGATCCAGGAACTGATTAAAAGCTACAGGAAGCGACAGAGGCTGTTATTTTTGCAAAGGAGGATCTACTAAATATTAATGTCACTTTTCTGTTGAGGTGCCCATACTTTGCACCGGTCAAATTTTGGTTTAATGCATATTGCACATTTTCTGTTAGTACAATAAACCCATTCAATCCTGAAATATTACTGTGTCCATCAGTTATTAGATATATCAAATTGAAATGGCTGTTGCAAACACCCAAATATTTAGAACTAAAATGATTAAGATTATAGGGTGCCCAAACTTTTCTATGACTGTATTTCCCAATTCTTTTCAAGCCACTTCTCACTTCGCTCAAAAACGCTGTGTTTCCGCAACTTGGGGCCTTAGTCTGAAAGTGGTTTACTTATTGGTGGGACTTATTAATTGATGACCTATGCTAAAGATATAGGGGTCCAAAATCCCCACCCTCCTCCAATCAGCTGTTTGAAGTGGCTGCAGCGTTACAGTACTGTACATTGTATAGTGGATGTGCTTGGAATTCCCTTGAATGGGACTGAGCTGCAATCAGGTCATGTGACCAGTGAACATAACACCACATAGTCTGTGAAGCGGCTACCACTTGAAGCAGGTGATCCATAGGAGCCCTGGGTGTTGGACCCAACTGATGACCTATACTCAGAGAAGTGGCAGATCAATAGGGGCCAACCATTGGGACCTCCAGATATCAGGAGAATGAGGGCGAAAGTCCCCAGAATCCTCCCTATGAATGAAGTGCCAGTGCAACTGCGTAGCCATTGCTCCATTCACTTCTATGGGGCTGCCGGAGATTGGAGTCCAGGAAGGATAGAAAATAAGTGTCTGGAATTCCTTTAAGAGCAGGTCCACCATGTTTTTTATATATTGTGCTGGACACTACAGACTCCTGCCTTATACTATTACAGTTACATCAGCCAGTACGTGTGACAACAAAGGAGCAGCTACATGTTGTAATAGGGAATAAGTCGTTGTTCCTCTTATAAAATATGTTATGCAGCCCATCAGATGTCACATTAATGGCTGCCGCAGGGTGTCAGCTTGTCAGCTCAAATTGTTGACATTAGATAACTGAATTGGTTTCACTGGTATATCAGAAGAGCGGGGGATCCGAGAAACAGCTGCCAAGAAGCAAAGCAGCTATGTGTGTGGGAAGCAGGAGGAAGAAAAAAAAGCAATGCAATATGGTGTTTTCAAAGCTCCAATACCCACGAGAATGACACTTTCTAAGACCCAGGAATGTGGTTCATTTTAACCTACTTGAGCACTAATAATTATTTCAATGACTTATTATACAAGAGCTAACATACCCCGCGCACCTCTGTATGGTTAAAACGGATTGCATTTTGTATACGGCCAATAATGTAAAGTGTAAAAAAACATGTATCGCTATGACAACGCACCTCTTCTACATAATCATGGCCGACTGGCTGGACGTCGCTCTGAAGGGCAGCCAGGGTCTGAGCAGCTTCTGACATTGGATCCATCTTTACTTCTTGTGACTGGACGCTGGAATTTGCTGTGGCTTTAACATTGTCTGCCATTTTACTGTCTTCAGTCTTATTTCCAGTGGACTGCAACTTGTTCCCACCTTGGAAGATAAAAATAAAGAAAAAAATAAACATATGAAGCATTAGGACTGCTTCTGAGGGTCTCAAAGTCAATGACATGGACATGTATAGATAAAGTATCTATAGGATCATGTTCCATTCATTTCAGGAGAGGCCGAGCATGCTCCTTTTATTTCAGTGGACTTGTCGCAGATAGCCAAGCAATGTACTTTGGTTATCTCCTAGACTTCCATTAAAATGAACAATGCAGGAGGGTCCCTTATTCTCTTGATCAGTCGGATCAGTAGAGGGGTGGGGTGTGTTCATCAAAGCTCAGCGATGACGCTGAGCTGTAGGCCCACCTTTCTGACAGTGAGGAGATATCAGTGCCAAAACGAACAGCGCCAATATCTCCAGCACCGGGACAGCTATATAATATGAAGACGTGAAAGGTCCTCTTTAAGTCTCTTGATAGTCCCTTTACTGCCAGAGGTGCACACCCCGAGTGGGGCTGTGCACCTTCAATGAAATTTATGCTCGAGGTTTGCAAATTTGCCACAAAAGTGGGGTACAATAATAATAAAGGTGCCCCAGTCACTTCTGGTCCATGATGAGGAGTCTGTAGACTTCGGACCGCTGAGTAACAGAACTAATCTGATAATTATGAAAGAAAGCTAAAAAAAACAAAAAAAAACGCCGCACTACCATTTACCCCATACCCACTGCTAAAAGGGGGAAAACAGCTTATCCCCGATTGCTACTTTAATAAGTTTCTCTTCTACCATACTGGAAGAATTT
Organism: Leptodactylus fallax; assembly: GCA_947044405.1. Classification (NCBI taxonomy): domain Eukaryota; kingdom Metazoa; phylum Chordata; class Amphibia; order Anura; family Leptodactylidae; genus Leptodactylus; species Leptodactylus fallax. The sequence goes on from CAMRHE010000483.1 coordinate 801,637, forward strand.
TACACCCCAATCCATTTACCCAAACAATACAGTAATAGTTCCACTTGCCTACGAAGGTTATTTTTGGTGTGGTTATTTTCTTCACGATGCTGTTAGAGGAGATAGTAGACATTTTGCTTGCGCTTGAGGAGCCAAGAGACGCACCAGAAGTGGACGTAAGCAGTTTTACAGCAGGTGTGGTAACAGAGGAGCTCCCGTTAGTGCTGGATGTACTGTTGGACGAGGACGCGGGCTTGGAGACAGCTGCTGAAGTGACAGATTGGTTCACGACATTTGGTTCAGTTGACGGAATGGGTTTGCCAAGCTTGGTGTGCAGCTTTACAACCTGACGGAAATCAGCAAGTAAGTGTCAAAGACTCAGCAACTCCAAGCGTTATAAGAGCGTAGCATGTATATCTATAGACAAACTAATATAGTCTGCCGTACATATCGAGCAGGGGCTTGTTTATACTGCTGTTACATAAGTTTTCTATCAGAAGCATCAATATGAAAAATGTAAAAATTAGGAATTGATGTAAAGGGACACTACGCCAATTTTTTTTTTTGAATCCTTATATTGTCTGATACATCATATAGTTACTCAGTACTAATAGCGATATACCCGAGGTCCATCCATATCCTGCTTTTCACTTTCTTCAATAAGTCAAAAGATCTGAGTGATTTTATATTTTTATTACATGGGTTACTGTGCTCTCTCTGCAGGTATTGAGAGCTACTTATCTGATGGCAGATTTGTCAAAGTCACCCCCCCCCACCCTTCTGCCCTACCTCTTACAGGCTATTGCTTTAAGGAAGCTATAGGCAGTGGTAGGAAGTGTCCTTCTCAAGGAAGGACAAAGCAGATCCATCATCTACTGCCATAAGTGCTGCTAAATGGATTTTTCCCATATCGGTGAAATATCTAGAGCTGGCCATGGAAGCAGGTCAGGTATAGTCAGCAATGATAATTCCCAATAACAAGTTAATCTGCCATTTATTAATTCAACATCTTGAAGCTTCAACCCAAATGGAACTGGATGTCATCTGTGACAACTATTTCTTTTAGGCAAAGTCCTCCCCCTGCATTAGACTCTGAAGAGTAATACAGGAAGCTACAGACAGGAGCTTGGAGGAAGCTGCTTGTATATAGTTTCCTGCCAGGCAAGAGGGCATTGCTGAATGCGTCTACTGGGGTGGTGGGAGTACACAACCATAACTAACAAGGGGAACTGTAGGGGACAAGCTTGCATGCCGCTGGCTGCTCTCTCCCCGACAGGTGTGTGAGGACTCTACAGCATGGTGACATTACCTTCTGGTGTTTAGCACCTCTGATGTGGGCAGCATAGGCATCTGCTCCTGTGCAAGAGACATCACAGAGCTCACAGCGGAGCTGGTTTTGGGTCCCCCGGATAGCTGTGCTGCTGCTGGTGGTGTTTTGTGAGGCTTTTAAGGCAGCTTCTTTTTTCTTGTGCTTTTGTCCTTCTAGATGCTCCTTGTAGGTCTGTAATTTACCAAAGAAAAGAGTTCAAGATGGAAACTTACTAAAGTCTCAAGTCAAACAGCTACAGCCCAGCTCAAACCCTATAACACAAAGCCTGTTGTGTAGAGCAACAAAGCCACAGAACCAATTCTATTGCTTTTCAGTGTCTACATCAGTTACTATAGCAAACGTGTTCCCCTCGCTCCTGCAACCGGCTGCAGAGCTAGTGATCTAGTTTGCAAAAGCGCATTTATCTTCTTAGGTAATACAAGCCTTAACATATTAGAACAGGTAAAAACATTATAAGCATAGCCACACGTAACACACACGAGTTTTCAGCTTTCTACAACTTTACATAGAATAAAAGGGTCCTCCAGTGACAGTTTCTGTCCTTACTTCCTCCAGATCCTATTGTGGTTGAACCACAGATTTCTGGTCTGTGACTGAATCCAGTACCCAGCCCTCTGCCTCCTCTCCCATGTTCACTGGTAGCTACCTGTATTATGGGGGCTGGCTTTACTATTATAATATTACTGTATTATAGTTCAGTCAACCCCAGGTAACTGGCAGTGAACACAGGAGAGTGTGAGGAGGCAGAGAGAATTTGGGGGCCATATACTGGTTCCAGTCACATGACCTGGAGTCAGAAACAGCCCGGACACTTGTGGTTGGCCTGATATAGAACCAAGGGGTAGTAAAGAAACCCTCCCTAGAGAACCCTTTAAAGGGTTTGTCTAGGCATGGAGTTAAAGTTACCTTAATTGATCCAGCAGATTCTTGATAATGGACCTGGGGGTTCCAGCCAGTTCCCCAACGCCAGGGTCGCTCCGTTTCCTCCCTCATCCCCTGATCTCATCCCATAGCAAAGGTAATGACCTGTGAGTTCAGGGGAGGAAAAGGAGCGACCCAGGGAACAGAGTATGGTTCTGATCATGTGACCTGGAATTGGAACTAGGCCGGGTCCATCATCAACAATCCTGCATATCAATTAAGGTAGTTTTAACTCCCCAGACAAGCCCTTTAATAAAGTCTACTATGCAATCAAAACAGTGGGGACAAACATGTCATTTAAGAGGAACAGGATAGTGTAATGTGAGGTTTACCTGAGGTCCAGCACAGCTAATCTTGCAGACGTCACAGTAATGGATCTGAGGTGGTTTGGGTGGCTGCTTAAGCTTAAGTTGCTTATTCTGAAACGGAGCCTTTTTTGTAAAGTTGGTCCCGGTCCAGGCTGCGGTGGCAGCGGCCGCTGCGGCTGCCGCTGCTTGTTTTTGCTGTTGCTGCTGCTGTTGATAGTAGGAAGATGCAGCAGAGTAAACTGCAGCTTCATAACCAGAGTAAGTTGTACCTGTTGGGAAAATTAGGGGACAAACAAGATTACTATTCAGGATTCACATCTAATGGGGACTAGTAAGCTACATACATGCTAGAAACAAGACTTACCAGAGTATGTAACAGCAGTTGTGCTGTAGGTGGCGCTCTGTGTGTACGAGGGTACCACAGTAGCTGCAGCAGCCACAGGTTGCACAGTGGAGGATACAGGATATATAGAGAAGGTAGTTGTAGCTGGGCTGGGGTTGGCGGGCTTGATTGCCGTCACCTGGCGAGTCTGTTGCGCTTGAGTGTACTGTGCAGCACCCTGGCTGTAGCCAGCCTTGGGAGCAACTGGAAGAGACAAGGCGAAAGGAGCTGGTACACAGGAGGAAGAAAAGATGTATTGCAGAAAACAATGTGGTTTAGTTGCATGGTTTAGGGTAATGGTTTATAAATTTATAAGTATATATTTGTACAAGCCTCATAATTAAAATCAGGAGAATATTTTACACCCAGTGGCCAAAAGACTGTCATAGATTAGCTCTGACCACATAGAGAGAGAACATAAAGGGGCTGTCCAAGACCCTAAGTGTTTCGGATAGTGATCCACAAGATAGGCCATCAGTATCTGATATGGTTGGGGTCTAGATGTTGGACCCCAACTTATCAGCTGATCCAGCTTCCAGAAGTTGTATACAGCCTATACAGCCAGAAGCAGCTCAGCTCCAATTGAAGTGAATAGGAGCAAAGCTGCAGTTTCCTGGCATCGGTGATACAGTGGTGAAGCTGAAGAACTGCTCCCATTCCCTTTAACAGGAGCAGTTCTTCAGCTGGATACACTACATACGGCTTCTGGTAGCCAGATCACCTGATGGATGCAGGGTAGAGTCTTCAATCGCCACCAATCAGAACTGATGATCCAAATTGTGCATAAGTTATCAGTGTCCAAAACATCTTGGAAAGTCCCTTTAATTAATTTACGATCATTCTATATAGCGGGGATAGGCAACCTTTTTTGTTCGGCGTGCCGATTTTAATAAAAAAAATCAAAGATGAGATACTCGGAGTGCCGGTCAATAATTGTAAGTCTGACGACCCCTAAACTAAAGTCATATACCACAAACCATATCACAGAAGTGCTGTCACCAGATGCTTTAGGACACATGCGCTTACTGCTATTTCCTGGGACGCTCCTGTACTTTCCGATTAGAAGGAATGAAAGTCCATGTGCAACCCCCAATTAGTGGTAAATGTGTCCAGGAGCACCGTATGGCAGCACCTTATGGTGAAAACACACTATGTATCTGGATGCAGCTATATTTGGAACTTTTTCACTCGATGTAAAACTGGTGCATTTTTGCACAAAAAAAAAACAAAGTCTGAGTTTTCTGTGCAAAAACACATCCTTAATATAGAAAACACACCGTTATACAGAATAATGTCCCATAGTGGTCCCTGCACACGGTATTATATCCCATATCGGCCCCTGCAACATGGTATATGTCCCATAGCGGCCTCTGCACACGGTATATGTCCCATAGCGGTCCCTGCACACAGTATTATGTCCCATAGCGGCCTCTGCACATAGAATTTGTCCCATAGCGGCCCCTGCACACAGTATTTGTCCCATAGCGGCCTCTGCACATAGAATTTGTCCCATAGTGGTCCCTGCACACGGTATTTGTCCCATAGCGGCCTCTGCACACAGTATTTGTCCCATAGCTGCATCTGCACACAGTATTATGTCCCATAGCGGTCCCTGCACACGGTATTTGTCCCATAGCGGCCTCTGCACACAGTATTATGTCCCATAGCGGCTCCTACACACTGTATATGTCCCATAACGGCCCCTACACATGGTATTATGCTCCATAGTGGCCCCTGCACACGGTATATGTCCCATAGTGGTCCCTGCACACGGTATTATATCCCATATCGGCCCCTGCAACATAGTATATGTCCCATAGCGGCCTCTGCACACGGTATATGTCCCATAGCGGTCCCTGCACACAGTATTATGTCCCATAGCGGCCTCTGCACATAGTATTTGTCCCATAGCGGTCGCTGCACACGGTATTTGTCCCATAGCGGCCTCTGCACACAGTATTTGTCCCATAGCTGCATCTGCACACAGTATTTGTCCCATAGTGGTCCCTGCACACAGTATTATGTCCCATAGCGGTCCCTGCACACGGTATTTGTCCCATAGCGGCCTCTGCACACAGTATTATGTCCCATAGTGGACCCTGCACACGGTATTATGTCCCATAGTGGTCCCTGCACACCGTATTATGTCCCATAGCGGTCCCTGCACACGGTATTTGTCCCATAGCGGCCTCTGCACACAGTATTTGTCCCATAGCTGCATCTGCACACAGTATTTGTCCCATAGCGGTCCCTGCACACGGCATTTGTCCCATAACGGCCTCTGCACACGGCATTTGTCCCATAGCTGCCCCTGCACACGGTATTTGTCCCATAGCGGCCCCTGCACACTGTATATGTCCCATAGCGGCCCCTACACATGATATTATGCTCCATAGTGGCCCCTGCACACGGTATATGTCCCATAGTGGTCCCTGCACACGGTATTGTGCTCTATAGTGGCCCCTGCACACGGTATTATGCTCTATAGTGGCCCCTGCACACGGTATTATGCTCTATAGTGGCCCCTGCACACGGTATTATGCTCTATAGTGGCCCCTGCACACGGTATTATGCTCTATAGTGGCCCCTGCACACTCACTAGCTATTATTATACTGTGGGGTCTCTTCAGACCACAGAGTATAATAAGTGGAGGGCAAAGAGAGGTGATGAAACATAAAAAACAATGTTAACTCACCATTCCACGCTCCGCAGCCGCTCTGTATCTTCGGGCGCTTCTGCTTGTAGTCAGCGACCGTTCATTGAGTCTCAGGGGTCACGTCGCGTCATTATGCGTAATGACGTCAGACGCAGACGCGACCCCTGAGGCCCTGTCAGCTGACTTCAGGCAGAAGCGCCTGAAGAGTACAGAGCGGCTGCGGAGCGCGGAATAGTGAGTAACCTCGTTTTTTATGTTTGATCATCTCCCCAGGGGCTCCGCTTATTATACTCGGGGGGGTCTGAAGAGACCCCACAGTATAATAATAGCAGTTTCGTTTCGGACGTGTTTGGTCCGATCGAAACTGCTGGGTGAGGAGTCCGCTGGCGTGCCAGGGAAATATGCCTCGCGTGCCAAGAGTGGCACGCGCGCCATAGGTTGCCGACCCCTGCTATATAGTATACTGTATATAAGTTACTGGTGTCCTGATGTCAATGGGTAGTGCTAGCTATCTGAAGCAATAGTAAGTTCAGGCACAGCCCAGTAGTACTAGCAATCTTAAATTCTGTTGCTATCCCCCCATAAGAAATGACAATGTGACCTACCTGTCTGGTAGTAGGACTCAGCCACAGATGGCTGAGGCTGGGCAGCAGCGGCTACGGCTGCGGCGGTTGCAGTTGGCTGCTGGTAGTACTGCTTGCTGTCATAAGCTACAGCCGGCGCTGTGGATCTTACATAAGAATATGAATCCTGAAGGAAAAGGAAAAAAAAATAAATTTACAATGATGTTACTGAGTGATTTGCATACAAATACAGAATATCTCAATTGTGCAAAAAATGCTGGTTATAATAGCTGAGAACATAAACCTCCAGTAAAAGATATGGGCAGAAGATCACACACAGGAAATTTTACTGCCGACAATGCCCAGTACAAAGTTCTCAAAATGTGTCAGCTTCGGCCCAAAGCAAGGACTCTAGAGCAGAAGCTGCACTGATAATGCCAGCCTTACATCATCGGAGCAGTCTCCGTGGTTGGAAAGGCTAAAGGACCGGTGACGACATCATTACCAAGAATCCACAGGTCCTATACCTGGGAGTAGTCCAGCCGGGGCTGTAGGCAGAGGCATCATAGACTGGTACTGCAGATAGGATACCCTTCTAGTGAGAAGCCCTGGTCTAGTGTGATCACCAGGTGCCTACAGGATAATCTGCAGCCTAGATATTAAAACAGTTTAAGACCAGGCCCTTTCCTCCATTCATGATCAGACTGGGTTTTAAAAGAGATCTTTGGGGGTGGGGGATATTTGGAGTCAATAAGACTTGTGCGTTCTATGCCAAAGTTAATGAAACTTCCAACTGGCATGAAATGCTTCAGATTCTTTGCTCTGCCGCATCTCAGAACTGAAACCTGACAGGTGTAGATTCCAGCTATAACTTCATGTTGATTTTCTGCTATGAGTTGTAATAAATCTGACAACCCGAGGCTTTGTTATTATTTTAGCATTTTAACTAATTTTTTTTAATATCAGATTTTTTTTTTTTTTTTTTAACGTTGTGCACCCCACCCCCAATAAGCTCATAGAAGACCTCTGGGGAGCAATTTAAACAAGCCTGTACTCAGAACTATCTGTACCTTTATGACCGACATATTGCAGCTATATGGTTTACCTAACTAGAAGCTTCCTGGGCCAAAATCTGTAACAGGACCCCACTAAGTAGAATTCTCGTTTCTTATTATGCTGTATTGAGGTCCCCTTTAACCTGCTGAGTCCTATAGACTGCTACCTCTGCACCCCCTACAGCCACACCTAGTAAGGCTGCATTTTGCATCTGGCAGGCCACAAGTACTTAAATGGGTTTTAATATTGATAACCTATCTTTGGGATAGGTCAACATTATTACATAGGGGAGGGTGTCTGGCTGTCTGCAGAGGCATCGGTGCTCTTGTAAGCCCTGCAGCCTCATCACCCATTCAGACGTCTCTGTCTGCTCAGGATGCCATACACATAGAAGGGACTGTGCTACAAGACATCATGTGTCACAGCAGATTTATCCTAACCAAACATATCCAATATAATTAAATCAATCTGAGCCACCACAACATGACTAAACCCAGTGTATATTATTTCAGTACCTGGTAGTTCTGTGTAGTCACAGGAGGTGGTGGCGGTGGTGCCTCTTGCTGTCTTTGTGTATAGCCGTAATCTGTCGCTGTATGAGCTGTGGGGTAGCCTCCATACGCTGCTGCGGTTGCAGCAGCGGCCACAGCAACTGGTGCGGGACGAGCTACGGCCACGGTGGCCGCTGCGGGGGCATACGCTGCTGTAACGGTGTGAGCAGCTACGGGAGCCTGATGCACAGTGTAACTGCCCACGGTTGTTGGATGGGAATAGGCAACTCCTGATGCTGGCTGCTGGCTGAGGAGAGAAGAAAAATGAAGCATTTAATGGAAGCAAATGCGAGACAAGATGTGCAATAAATAGATCAAACAGCATGGCACCATAATATAGGTGGAATCTGCAGGTTAATATTAGGCCTAACTAGATATTTCATTAAGCGCCTCTTTGCCCAGGGCATTGGTCAAGGTCCCAGCTTCAAGTGGAGACCCCTTTATTGCATCTCACAAATCAACTCATCAATACAAAAGCTCTGAGAAGTCAAGTCCCCGTGTTGCTTCTATCTACAAATATTTCCAGCAAACAATATTCACTTAATACAAGTTCCTGTACCATACATGGCCATATACATTAGACCACTGGTTTGCAACATGCGGTACACGTACACCAGGGGTGTATAGACTATATTACATACTGCATCTCACATAGGTTTCCCCATACCCAGGTACCCCTTACTGACGTCATCGCAAGGACTGTGGCAAAAAGGTAGCATGGAGCAAAGTGGTTAGTGATGAATGCAGCTCACCACTCGCTCCTGGGGCACCAGTAACTGCTGGGAGCGTCTCCATCTCATGGAAAAGCCCATGCGCTGGTGTCTGAGTCCTGGGCAGGAGAGACCTGCACATGATATATATCTATCTCAATAATATAGCTATCTCTGGGAGTGGGGGCCCATTATGTTACACGTGGAGGCCATTATCTTATATGGGGGGACTACTATGGAGACTATTACGTTACACATAGGAGCATTGTGGGTGCCAAAATGTTACATGTGGGGGCCATTATATTACAGGTGAGGACACTGTGGGGGTCATCATATTACACATCAAGGCACTGGGGGGCCATTACATAACTATAAGGCCCGGTTCACACCTGCGTTCGGGAAGTCCGCTTGGGGATCCCCTGAATGGAAACCTATACGCATTAAAAAGTGGTTTACCCAGGATACCCATGGACCCCATAGACTATAATGGGGTCCTTGTGGTTTCTGCACGAAGCAAGCGGAGAGGAAAGCGCTGCAAGCAGTACTTTCCTCTCCACTTGATTTGTGCGGAAACCGAGCGGAAACCACAAGGACCCCATTATAGTCTATGGGGGCAACGGGTTTTCCAGGTAAATCGCTTTTTATGCGTATAGGTTTCTGTTAAGGGGGTCCCCAAGTGGACTCCCCAAACGGAAACCCGAATGCAGATGTGAACTGGGCCTAAGTCATTTATAGATCGCTACTTTCGGGGGTCCTCAGTTGGGACTTTTTCTCATTATGGGATACTTCATTTGGAAAGGTTGAGAAACACTACATTAGACAACATTCAGCCAAACCAGATGGTTTTGGAGGGATTAGCCATTCATTTACTGTGTATGGAGGCCTACAGAAGTTCCTCCACAGGCAGATGTCAGAGAGAAACATTTGACTTCAACACGCCTCATGTTTTGTTCTCAGGAAGGATAAGTCCCCTGTCTGTATTGCAAACACATGCACACTCAAAAGATCCCAGCATACATGTGTCTGGGGGGGTCGAGAGCAGCTATCTAATGTGTTTGGCCAGCTTGTCTTGGCTACTTTCTTGGTCAGAAGGGTTACTATGTCCCATTAGGAAGACACCACCTTCAGATGTATGGGGACTTATTAGACCACGTGCATCCTACTAAGAATTCTGGGTAAGGAATATGCAAATAGGACCACCTTGGCGGAAAAAAGGAACTTGCTCTAGTGTCACTTCTCAGCCGTGTGGCTTTCATAAAACCATACAACGAAAACCAGGCATTGATCTATAGAGAGCTATCTTCCAAAACATGGTGCTAGAGCAAGTACCTGTTTTCCACCATGAAGGTCTCATTTGCACATTCCTTACTATTAAGATAAAAATGACTAATTTTTCTTCCATTTATTCTTATTTTTATAAAAACAAATTTGCCAAGACCTCTACAATTTGTTGCAAATGTAACCTTCTCGCCAGCCATAACCGGCAATGAGAAAGGTTACAAAGGACATTGGAGAAAACCAAGTTGTTACTCAATGACAGGAGCGGATTCCAAGAAGCTAACAAGGACACGGCACACTACAATGAGGCAGCCAAGTGTAACGGGAACCAGATTGGTGTGTACATGATAGGGACGCACACTGCTCCTCATTCTGTCAGCGCCTACAAGATGTAACACAGGAAAGACGCGTAACATGATCGATATGGTGCTGATCTCTTGAGGAAAGGCAAGAACCCCCATGAGACTCTAGTTACAGATATTCTGTAAGACGCGCACTAGACTGCATGTTCCCCTTGTGAGACAGCAGTAATAACAGTGGCTCGGGTGTCGTTTCAGGACTAGACATTTTTCTACCATCACCCAATGATCACATAGTGTCAGACTGTTCTGGGCTTTCCCTGAGTTCCCGCTCGGCAGGTCTAAATATAATGTGCTAACTTGTGATAAGACGCTGATAATGGGAGCTACATATGCGGTGCCATCGCAGCGTGGCACATTGGAATAAGCTGTGAGGAGGGGAATACAATGACGGATCCTACGACCGTCAACAAAGCGTTCGCTGCAGGAATATTCAGACATGTCAAAGAGAATTGGAAGACGGTTACAGAGATGAAATAGAAATTAACTAGAGAGATGTAATAATAGAGATTGCACAGGATGAAAGGACTGTATAAAACCAACATGGCCGCAGCAGTTCATCTATGCACAGATGCCTATACAATGCAACCCCATGGACAATATGAACAAGTACCTGCCCCTTGGGGGGTGTGGAGGGGTGGATAAGTGTCAGATCACTGACACCTCCAAGGTACAGGAGAAGGGGGGCCTGAAAGGAAAGGAATTGGAGACCTGACGCTAAAACGAAGGAGCAGGGGGTGGGGTATCACTTATTTTAAAAATAAATACAACACGGGAGTCTATGGACAACGAATGACACTGTATATGGGAAAATGACACTACTTGCATTGGTGTTTTTAACACCAAAACCAGATAAACAATAAGGTCCATCAGGCTCTGTTGCACTATGGATCCCACCATCATAAGTCAACCATCTGATATAATGGCAGTGTTCCCTTTTGCCTAGTTCTATCCTGCTGCTGATTTGTTCCTACAATTGGTGACACCATCTCAGCCGTACTATCCAGCGTTCGTAAGAAACCTTATAAAAGACTCAGACTGCTGCTGCACCTCCACCATGATTTAGACTACATGTACACGACCGTGTGCAGTGTATGGGTCTGTGAAAACCGCACGGATTACACACGGATTGGTATCCGTGATTTTCACTGACCCATATATTCAAATGAATTGACCGAGCCGAAAATACAGACAGGTAAAGGACCTGTTCCATTTTGCATCTCTTTTCTACGGCCCGGACAAACTTCCGAAAAAACGACAGTGTTGTGTATGGATCTGTACGGTTGTGTACATGAGGCCTTGCACTGCAGATCTTCTGGTTCAAGCTGACGTGTATTAAATAAAAATGACAATATCAGTAGTGAAAAGCAAATAACATGCAATAATCCAATCACTAATGCGTCTCTAAGCATGTACTGGTGTAAAAGCTATGACCGCAGTCACATTTCTGAGGGTCGGGCACTTCTACAGCCACGCTTAGTTTAGCAAACATGTTCCCCTTGCTTCAGCAACAACATGCTGGGCTAGTGATCTTGTTTGCAGGAAAAATTCACCAACACTTCCATGTCTGAAGTATTGCAAAGTAACACTACTGACACGAGTCTCTCTCTTACCTGTACTGAGCTGCACCACCATGGGTAAATCCAAAGTAGTTGCCAGTAGCCATTTTGGCTTCTTCACCCAGCCGGCTGGGCACTGTTAAGGAGGAAAAAAAAAAAAATTACATCATTTGTATGACCAAATCAAAAATCTACAGTGTACCAAGAGTTCCCCTGTGTAGATGTCAGCAGAGGAGCGTACATACAGTAATGCAGGGCACGAGCGAGATCTCGGCTCATTGAACCTTACATTGAGAATCCTGCGGCTTCCTGCAGGTTATTCTATTATTATCTTCAATAAGAAGTGACACAGCAACAAACCCAAGGCCTCCACACAGCTTTATATCTACTCCTGTGGAGGTTCTGCAAAGGCGGAAACGGAATTTTCTACCACAAACTACTGCAGCGATCAATTATCTTCACGTATTAAGGACACATTATATTCGGAGACTAGGTTTCGGGCAAACCCAGATGAACAGTCACATGTCAGTCTATATACAGTAATACTCTGCAGTTACCAATATGACTAGTCTGGTATTTTGTGTCTTAGGGAGTGTTCACGTTACAGATTTCCCTTATGACTCAAACATGGCAGACTTTCTACAAGTATCTGTCTACATTTAAAGGCGTAGTCCAAATCTTAAAGATAGGTCATCAATAAAAGAACAATTGCAGCCATGACCCCTTCACTGTTTACATCGTACACCCAGTCTCATAGCAGCCGAGCAACGTCATCACAGCTTTACCCCATTCACTTCTAGGGGACGAGGCTGTAAATATATCACATGAAAGAGATGGCGTGTGATGCCGACAGTTGAAGGGGTTACAGCGGGCCTTTCAAACAGCAGCAGGGGTCCCGGGTGTTGGACCCTCACTAATCTTTAAATGATGACCGAACCTAATAATAAAAACCGCTTTAATTCAATGGAGAAGACTTCTGAAGCCTCATCGCCAGTAAGCACCCTCCACCAGGCCGAGCATTAGATTTCGCCACCACATCACTCGATGTGCACCTGACTTGGTACTTCCTGTGACAGTGGGTGTAGGTCTTATTTCGACATATTTCTTATAACTCATGCCAGAAAACTGGAGAGTTATACAGGAAATCTATGCCAGTTCCTGACTAGTGTAGATTCTCCATGCCGGCACACAGGCATACAACTGATTTATTAAAAGGCCAAAGCCTATTAATTCAGGCGTGCCTCACGCCAGTCCGGGCCTTTATTAAATATCCCCCAGTGATTTTCCCATTTGCTGGGAAAGTATTAGACATAAAGAGGTACAATGTGGCCCCACGGGGCCCTGTATTATGGCTCCACTGGCCATCCTGCAACCTGAGAACTTGCAAAACAAAATGTCAAAATTTTCAGCTCTTAATGCAATTAAATGCCAACAACGTATACCTGCCCTTCGAGCTCTACCATAAGCAAAGCCCAAAAACATCTTAATAAATAGTTATCAAAGGGACCATTAAAATTCCATAAATGCTAGAGGAGCAGCACGAGGAGTCCCCCTTGTTGCTAGGACATCTGTGCGTAGTAGTGGAGGGCAGTGGACGCACGTAGGAGGCTGGGAACATTTTGTACAAAAAGCATACACAGGGAACTGTATAAATACTATATATGTCACATATGATGCCAGTTCACACTTCCAACTAAGTTGAGTCTAACCCATGAGCTGATCACATTCTGGAAACATTGCACAAACTTTATACGTCAGCGGCCTATCTACATTGCCAACCATGTGACATCTGAATCGATATGGCCTAAATTTTTTTTTTTTACATGGAGCAGGGCCTGAAGGAGAGGAGCACAGCTTCTACCTTTGATGTTTTTTGAGTTGTGAACCAACACCTTAAGCTCTATTCACCCTACTGAGGTTCAGACAAGTACTGTCTTGAGAGTCGTGAAAAAGTACTTTTTAACGGTTCTGAAAAAAAAAAAGCCTACGTTTACAGGGTTCTGACTCTCACTTAAAGTCAATGGGTCCATGATAAAAACCAACAAAAAGTGGCACAGAACCAGCACAGTGGTGTGAATATAGCCTTAGACCCTGAATTGGGCATAACTATATTAGATTTTCCTTAAGTCTTCTTTATATAGGGTTTTTTTTTAAAAAAAACAAACAGCACTTCCCCAAAACCTAACAGATCTATAGAATGGGACAAGCACGACCCACGACTGACAACACATTGTACTCTGCTATCTCCATCAGTTCCATAGCACTGTATGAAGTGGTGGCTGCTCCAGGAGCTCCTTGTTCTTGTGATCACTGGATACCCCAGGACTCAGACACCTATACCCCCCCCCCCCCCCAAACTGTGTATAGAAAACAAGTACAGCTCGTGAAAACCCTGTTCAGGCATTAACAACACAGCTGGAAGTTTCTTGCCAAAGAAGGGGCATATACCATTAAGTGAAAGAACGGTGCCTTTACTTCTGCAAAGCTGCCATCTACTGCTCCTGAATAAGGTGTCAGTGCAACCCAAATGTTTCCAAAATTGAACATCACATAGAAAAAATAACATTTATTACAATCCCAAAGCATTGCTTCAAGGCACAGATCTAACAGGCATTCTCATCACAAGAATCGTGGCAGTGAAGTAAAGACGTACTTACCATAGGTGAATGAAACTACAGGGCATATAGGAATCATGGGTTCTTCTTTCTGTTATCAAGCTAAAAAATTTCAAAGCCTGGTCATAACTCACACGGATGGGAGTGAGAAGTCACGGGTCCTGCGCAAAAAAAACCTGCAAGGAGAGGAACAAATTCAATTACCGAGGAGGAAATTCCAGAACAGAGGGCAGCAAGCCGCTTAGTCTAATCTGCCGTCTTATTACTGCCTGCTCAGAGCTGATGGGGAGGAATCTGGAGACGTAGCTTTCCCTCATCACCGCGCACGCAGGAGAAGGTCACATAGCTCCGTCTCAATCAAGACACCAAATGCTCGGCGTGAAAACCAATGATAGACCAAGCCGGGCACATCGCTAATGATGCCGCCAGGAATACGGGCTCCATTACAAGACCGGACACTAAGCGGACAAGTATCACACAAGGTCACCAATGCCGAGGTGGACAACGGAGGGGGAAGAAATACACATAGAAAATCAGCAAAAATATATAAACAGAAGGAAAAGAAGGAGCCATATAGAGGACGACAAAACCAACAGGACAACTAAATGCGAATATACAAGTTACTGTAAGAACTGGCTGGGTCTGATCAGAGAAATGTAGGGCTGGGGACTGAATAAAATCAGGGACTTATTTTTCAGAAGTAACTTCATAGTAACATCACATTTACTATTCCTCATAGCTGGGGGTTACAATGCGGCCACAGAGGTTCTCAGAATTTATGAAGACTGTTGTACCCCAACTATCCTGAATGGCGCGGAGCATGCCTGAATTATTAAGAGTCTCTGGACGCACCCCCAGGCACCAACATGGGAAGGCACAGGCGTAGATTTCCTGTATAACACATGCTGGTTTTCTGGCATGAGTTAGAATAAAATATGCTGGGTTGAGGTGACCCCGTCAGAACAAGTGAAGTGAGCCGCAGAACAAAGGACGTGGCACATCTATGGCACGAGGAAGGGCAATGTGACGAAGATACCCACAAATACACCCATCTACACCGGAAAACTGGCGACCATGGGTTATAAATCCCCCCCAGTGACTGCACTACTTACTGTTACTATACAATTTGGGCCTGAAGCTGGCCATACACATCAGATAGGCCTTAGTAAAAATGACGATTTTGTCAAATTTGGCCGACCTTCTAAGGGTGAGTTTACACAGCAGAAAATGAAGAGGAATTGGTAGGGGACACCCGCCTTGGATTCCACTTCATTTTCAGGCTGACTAGGCTCAGAGGAATGGGCCTGACCAGCAATAACCCTTTAAAGGAAGTGTCACCAGAACCCAGCTGGTCTCCATTGCCAAGATTTCAATGTTTTTGTCAATATGCAAATGCAACCCCCTCCTTGTTCCAGAGAGCTCATTTGCAAACTGACAAACAAGGCGATATCTTGGCAACGGCGGCCGCGATTCACAAGGAGAAGCCACTGTGTGATTCAGGTGAACCTAACCTATCAACCCAGCTCTGCAGAAAGATATGCCTTTTGTTCATGATATCACCCCTATTATTCAGAAAGCATACTTGCCATTTAACCCCTTATATTCAGCAGTCAATGTTGACTGCGGCAGCTAAGGCTAGGATAACACTTGGGCTGGGCTCTCAGTGGTTCGGGTCCGCTGGAAGACCTGGTCAACTGAGAGCCCATCCACTAAAACAGCGGTTACAGTGGAACCTATAGACTATAATGGGGTCCGCTGTTAGGGGGTTAATGCTGGTCACAGACCTGACCTATTTGCAGACCACTGGCAAATCCAGTGACATGCCTACAACCGTGTGCCTACCCTTGAGAGCCAACAATGACATAACAGGGAGCCATAGACAAGTCTGTGTATCGCTTCTTGCTGGGGCGTCACTTTGGGCCCTGTTTACACAGGTATACTGAAATACAGTTGTGAATTAGGGCATCAAGTCTGGCCATTTGTTAGATTTCCTTCCGTGTACAGACACCACACACTCCTGGATTTTATTGCTGCTATGAAAATCTATGCAAAAACAAATTGGCAAATGTGACTACTCCCAAAGGGTCATGTGCGGCTTATCAGCTCCATCGGAGTGGGTTTGTTTCTGCATGTGCATGGGTTTTTATATGGAAGAGTTGCAAACATGTTTTGTGAATATTCCTGAATAGCTAGGGGGATAAGCTGCAGATCGATGGTGATCAAACTGCTTAGACCCCCATCAGAAACGGGGGTGCTACTGTTCTTCAATCTGAATGGAGCTATGGGCACAAAACCCCACTGATCTACAACTTATGCCCTGGACCCAAGTTGTTAGGTGTGACAACCCCTATAACCAGTGCTGGCCCCTTGTGACTGGTGGATGTCCTTGCACTTGTTTACATAGAGTGCAGGGGGGTTAGTCATGTGACCAAGAGTCGGAGTGTCAGCAGGGGACGCAATAATCGGGGTGCTGGGGACCTTCTCCTTTACAATAAGGTTGTTTATACAGTGCCAAAGCCGAACCCCCTCCCAAATCCCTTTAATGGTTAGCACTGTCCAACAGGCAATGGAAACGGACACAACAAAAGTTACCTGAAGACAGAAAAATCCCTATTCAACGCTATGGACCGCTAACACAAAAGTCTGCCTGATTCTTAGTCACAATGACAGAACAGAATAACCTAGAGAAAATAGTCAATGTGAACAAAGCCTGACTGGGAGAATTCTGTAAATCACCTGTAAACATCCTCATGAAAAATTCTAGCACTTTCTATAGTTACAGTACAGACCAAAAGTTTGGACACACCTTCTCATTCCAAGAGTTTTCTGTATTTTCATGACTATAAAAATTGTAGATTCCAACTGAAGGCATCAAAACTATGAATTAACACATGTGGAATTATATACTTAACAAAAAAGTGTGAAACAACTGAAAATAGGTCTTATATTCTAGGTTCTTCAAAGTAGCCACCTTTTGCTTTGATTACTGCTTTGCACACTCTTGGCATTCTCTTGAGGAGCTTCAAGAGGTAGTCACCTGAAATGGTTTTCACTTCACAGGTGTGCCCTGTCAGGTTTAATAAGTGGGATTTCTTGCCTTATAAATGGGGTTGGGACCATCAGTTGTGTTGTTCAGAAGTCAGGTGGATACACAGCTGATAGGCCTACTGAATGGAGTGTTAGAATTTGTATTATGGCAAGAAAAAAGCAGCTAAGTAAAGAAAAACAAGTGGCCATCATTACTTTAAGAAATGAAGGTCAGTCAGTCCGAAAAATTGGGAAAACTTTGAAAGTGTCCCCAAGTGCAGTGGCCAAAACCATCAAGTGCTACAAAGAAACTGGCTCACATGAGGACCGCCCCAGGAAAGGAAGACCAAGAGTCACCTCTTCTGCGGAGGATAAGTTCATCCGAGTCACCAGCCTCAGAAACCGCAGGTTAACAGCAGCTCAGATTAGAGACCAGGTCAATGCCACACAGAGTTCTAGCAGCAGACACATCTCTACAACAACTGTTAAGAGGAGACTATGTGCAGCAGGCCTTCATGGTAAAATAGCTGCTAGGAAACCACTGCTAAGGACAGGCAACAAGCACAAGAGACTTGTTTGGGCTAAAGAACACAAGGAATGGACATTAGACCTGTGGAAATCTGTGCTTTGGTCTGATGAGTCCAAATTTGAGATCTTTGGTTCCAACCACCGTGTCTTTGTGTGACGCAGAAAAGGTGAACGAATGGACTCTACATGCCTGGTTCCCACCGTGAAGCATGGAGGAGGAGGTGTGATGGTGTGGGGGTGCTTTGCTGGTAACACTGTTGGGGATTTATTCAAAATTGAAGGAATACTGAACCAGCATGGTTACCACAGCATCTTGCAGCGGCATGCTATTCCATCCGGTTTGCGTTTAGTTGGACCATCATTTATTTTTCAACAGGACAATAACCCCAAACACACCTCCAGACTGTGTAAGGGCTATTTGACCAAGAAGGAGAGTGATGGGGTGCTACGCCAGATGACCTGGCCTCCACAGTCACCAGACCTGAACCCAATCGAGATAGTTTGGGGTGAGCTGGACCGCACAGTGAAGGCAAAAGGGCCAACAAGTGCTAAGCATCTCTGGGAACTCCTTCAAGACTGTTGGAAGACCATTTCAGGTGACTACCTCTTGAAGCTCATCAAGAGAATGCCAAGAGTGTGCAAAGCAGTAATCAAAGCAAAAGGTGGCTACTTTGAAGAACCTAGAATATAAGACATATTTTCAGTTGTTTCACACTTTTTTGTTAAGTATATAATTCCACATGTGTTAATTCATAGTTTTGATGCCTTCAGTTGGAATCTACAATTTTTATAGTCATGAAAATACAGAAAACTCTTGGAATGAGAAGGTGTGTCCAAACTTTTGGTCTGTACTGTATATCCATTGATCTTAAGACCCTGGCTTAAGGCTGGTTATAGAAAGCAATCTTGTACACAGAGCCTGAAGCTGAAAACCTGTCACACCCTGCCGATACCACAGGAAACTACGTCACAGCACGGTAATATCAGTGGTTAGCACCGTTTGCCTTGCGGTTCTAGGTTCGAATCAAAGAACAATAGCTGCATGGAGTTTTATGTTCTCCCCGTGTTTGGTTGGTTTCCACCCCCTAACTCCAAATACCAAAAGGTAATTTAGACTGCGAGCCCTACTTGATGAGCCACGATAAGCGCTGCGGAATATGTTGGCGCTACATAAGAGAAATAAAGCATCTCATTTAAGATGTGTCAGATGGATGTGGAATTCTTATCCACTGACAGCAAGCAGAGATCCTAAGGATGTAAAATTCATAGTTCACAGTTTTATAAACAATACAAACCTGTCCTCGTCTCTCCCCGGGCCTCTGTTTCCGGCGGCGGACAATCCTTAGCCCTGTATACAGGCACCACCGGCTGACGTCACCAGTGATATCCCATATGGGCTGCAGCAGTGACCCCTTCACAAATGGCGCGTGACCTGTATACAAAGCAATGGAGCAGCCGCTGCTGGAAATGGACAGGCAAGTCGCTTCTTATATTTATATCCCTAGTAGTAGCCCTATTGAACAATAACATGAACTGGACAACCCCTTTAATACAAGGTTTACTAGATATCTGCAGCATGTCTTCTTCGCTTTATTTACCATACCATCGCTTTTAACTCCGTCCCCAAAGCTCTGGACAAACCCTGCAGGATTTTAAGATGTCACTGGTTAAAGCAAGGCTGCAAATACTCTCATATATCCTACTGTATATACTCAAAGTTTCACTCTAACCAGTGTACAGGATTTTATTATTCTCCTATTCCTGTCACATCAGATGACCCCCATGGTTGGGAGTACCATGGACTTTTGTCCGTATCACCCTGTTAGGGAGTTACGAAGCCGCTTAAAAAAAATTCCCTGGATCAGTCAGTTTCAATGAAAAACCACAATTGCAGTTTTCACGTAGGGTTTTCATGGCTGTGGTTTTCCACACTGAAGTCGATAAGTAAAAACGGTGGCAAATCTGCAGCTAAAAAGTAATGAACAAGACACCGCGGTGGTTTTGAGGAGTTGTCTCTTAAAGGGCTTTTCCAGGATAAATAAAAAATAAAACAAACAATACTCACTGACCCCTGGCCTTGGGCTCAGGCAAAGTGTCCCCAATTCTCTCCACTCCACATAATGTCCGGGCTGGAAGTGCAGAGGGTCAGGTGACTGCTGTGACCAATCACTGGCCTCAGCAGTGACATCACTGGTACCCAACATGTGACTGGCTGCAGGGGTGACCTAGGCCTCTGGGCTCCTGGCCTAGGCAGTCCATGAAGCAGAGAGAAGGGGTGACACACACCTAGTACTGGGAACCAAGGTGGGCGAGTAGCATTATTTTTTTTTTTTTTCACTTTTATTTTAACTTTACCCTACTGGCAGTGAGTTTTTAATTTATCCTGGAAACCCCCTTCAACCCTGTACTTTCCAGCAGCAGTGTGTTAATCTTACAGGCCTGTTCCCTACAATGACAGGGCACTGCACCTGCCAAAAAGCTCAATACTGGTGTAAAGGTACCCATACAGGGCACACCAGCTGCGGTCTAATGCTTACTGACATTCTTGACTTAAAGGTACTACAACTGGCATGTAAGAAAAGTAGAGAAGTTTCTGCCTGCAGCCAATTACTGTGAACCTGTCAGCCAGTTTAGGGGTCACTAAACCACCAGCGTGCCACAATGCAACTGTGGTCAGAGGGGTTGCCCGAGGACTTACATTTACCTTGCTGTATCCGGTGGATTCTTCATCATGGACGTCCAACCAGACTCCAACCGCCAGGTCATGTCATCAGAACCAGTCCTTGACCCCAGGGCCGCTCTTCCCCCTCCCTCCTTTACTGACCTCACAGGTAATTTACCTGTGTTATGGATGCTGGCTTTACTATAGTCATGTGACCCAGTGCTCGCAACCAGGCTGGCGAAACCAGGTCCATGATGAAAAATCTGCTGGAGACAGCAAGGTAAATTTAAGTCCCCAGACAACCCCTTTAAGGCTGCTATGCACACAACATTGCACATGTAGCCTGGCCGTGATTTAACGGCACAGACGTAATGTGGATGACATCCATGTGCCGCCACGGCCCCAATTCACCGAGTGAACCCTGGCCACAAAAAGGCTAGGAATAGAACCTTCTGAGTTTTGCCCCAGGCAAATACATGGGCAAGTGTATGCGGCCATAGAAATGAATGGGCCAGCGGGCTAGCTGTGAAAAACATGGCTATCACACTGACCAAACACTTTGTTGTGTGCATGGGGCCTAAAAAATAAAACAAAACCACACACACGGATGCGATGTCCATTTTTTTTTTCATGGTCATTTTGCATTTATTTCCACATTCCACTCATTGACTTCAGTTTATTGACAGATCCGTGAAAATAGAAAAAAAAATAGCGCACGTCCGATCTTTTGACATTGTTACAAAAACAGAAATTTTAAAAGCCCTGTTGAAATCATCAGGAAAGATTTAGGAAACTGTCTTAGTTGCCCATAGCAACCAATCACAGCACAGCTTTCATTTTTCATGGACCCTTCATGTCCCCTACGATGTGACATGTTTTACACGGCTGCAAAGCTAACCGCAGTATTGCCTGGTTGCAGAGATCTCAGTGCTGTCAGCTTCGGTACTGATATCACTGCACAGATAGGCCCTATTCACATCTGCGTTTCGGGAGTCCGCTTGAGGACCCCCAGAACGGAAAACTATACGCATAAAAAAGTGGTTACCTAAAGAAATCTGCAGACCCCATAGACTATAATGGGGTCCGTGTGGTTTCCATACGAAACATGCAGAGAGAAAAGTGCTGCTTGCACTCCCCAAATGGAAACCCGAATGCAGATGTGAATAGGGCCTTATAGGGGTTGTCCTTAGCGTCATCAATGGGTGGTGAGGAGCTGCCCCCTTTACAGCACCAATCTATAGCAATGTACCATCAAGGGGTTGGGGCGCTCCTCACCACCCAGCAATGGCGCTGAGCTGTGAGGCCGGGCCCCTCTGACAGTGCAGGGATGTCAGTAGCGGGGGCCAATACCTGCGCTGTCCGCTTTGTAGTAATATATAATATGTCACATCGTAGAGGACATGAAGGGTTCTCTTTATAGTTGCCCTGTCATTGGTTGCCATGGGCAACTATGGTGGCTTTGCTTTTAGACAATTTTAACAAATCCGTCACTATAAGTTCTAAAAAAGTCTGTGACGGCCGTGACAAGACCTGTCATGTGTACGAGGCCTAAACGGCTATAATTTACACCTTTTGTAATGGCACGCTGGGGGATTAGTGGCCGTAGACAACCTGACAGGCTTTCTTTAGGCCCCCATACACACAGCAAATATGGTCTGGGAAATCCAAAATGTATACTGCCCACATTTCCCAGACAGAAGGCGATCTGGAGATCAGGACGCTCTGCATGATAGGGGCCTATAGGGATTAGAAACCATGCCATGATACTAGTGTGAACAAAGTCTAACAGAAACCTGAGAAGGAAGGCAAGTAATGTGCAGGAAAAGAGAAAAAAAAAAAAGGTTTGTGCCCCCTACTGGGGACAGTGAGTAATGACAATGTCTGTAAAGCACTACAGAATATGTTGGTGCTATATGAGGAAAAAAGACGACTAACTGTATATTGATTTATAATTCCTTCATAAAAACGTATGGTGAGATACTACAGCGCAAGGATTGAGTAAGGCGGTGTTCAGACTAGCTTGGATGCGGCATATGACAAGGGTATGACGGGTAAACAAGGAACTGCCAGATAAGCGACCACTCCGCGCCATTGCATCGCCTCCTGCCACATGAATCCAGGAAGGTGACCGTCCGCTCGGGGCAGACACCGCGGCCTCTGCGGAGGATTCACCACTCCCCCCTGCCCGGACCACGCTAACAGTGCGGCGGCGACACCACAGCCTGCAACTGTCACTGACTAGGCCGCATCCTCCCACCAAAAATTAAGACACATCGGACAGACAAACAATGACGCACTCAGCCCCATTACCGCTTCTTATGTACATTACACACCTGTCCGCTCTCCCCGCGTCCGTCTCCGGCCTCCTCTCCTACAGGAATTGACGTCTGCCAGAGTCGACGCACAAATCACGGGGGGGAGGAGCCTACGTGATAGACCACGAACCGGAAGTGCGTAGAGCCGGCTGAAAGAGACGGCGGCCATGTTGTGACTGGCACAGACTGTTGTAAAAGTATGGGATGGAAGTAATGTAGAGGATTATTATCACTCCGCTCTTGCCAACCAGTGACGTCAGTGCGTTATCAGCGCAGAATCACGTGGTGTGACTGCGGGGAATATTCTGGAAGGAAGATCTGTAAGGCTTTGTAGGAAGCCTTATGGGAAAGTAATAAGAATAATATTAAGAAATTTTATTTATATAGCGTCAACATATTCCGCAGCACTGTACAATTTGTAGGGTTCAAGTACTGACGAAAAAGATACATTACAAAGAAATAGTCATTTCAGACAATGGGACTGAGGGCCCTGCTCGCAAGAGCTTACAATCTATGAGGTAGAGGGGGTGACACAGGAGGTAGCAGGGGCGGCATCGGAGGTAGCATTGCTTGTACAATGGTCAGACAATTCTGTAATAGAGGTTACTGTCATTACACATATATAAGCTGTATGATACGGCATCCTTTAACGTGCAGACAGTGCCTGGACATATAAAGCTAGTCTGATACGGCATCATATCCTGTGAGGTAATGCGGGAGCGTGAACAGAGGAGGGTACGTTTTAGGGATTCTAACTACAGAAGGGTTTACATTAGGAGTTGTGATAGGCCTGTCTGATAAGATGTGTCTTTAGTTTACGCTTGAAGCTGTGGAAATTGGGGGTTAATCTGATAGTCTGGGATAGAGCATTCCAGAGAAGTGGTGCAACTCGGGAGAAGTCTTGTATACGAGCGTGGGAGGTTCTGATAATAGAGAATGTTAGTCTTAGGTCATTGAGTGAACGGAGAGCACGGGTTGGGGCGATAGACAGAGAAGAGGGAGGAAATGTAGAGAGGTGCAGCATTATGGAGAGCCTTGTGGATGAGGGGGATAAGTTTATATTCTGTATTGAATAGGCAGCCAATGTAGTGACCGGCACAGACCGGAGGCATCGCTGTAGCGTCTAGACTGATAGATGAGCCTGGCCGCCGCATTCAGAATAGATTGTAGAGGGGAGAGTTTAGTAAGGGGAAGACCGATTAGTAAGGAGTTACAGTAGTCAAGGCGAGAGTGATTCAGGGCAACAATAAGTGTCTTTAGTGTATCTGTGGTAAGGAAAGGGCGGATTCTGGAGATGTTTTTGAGGTGGAGATTACATGAGCGTGCGAGGGATTGGATATGGGTGGTGAAGGAAAGGCCTGAGTCAAACAAAACCCCGAGGCAGCGGGCATACTGCCTAGATGATATGGTAAGGCCAGGGACTGCAATGGAGATATCAGGGACAGATCTATTAGATGGTGGAAACAGCAGTAGTTCAGTCTTTGAGAGATTCAGTTTCAGATAGAGCGAAGACATGATATTTGAGACAGCAGAGAGGCAGTCACTGGTGTTCTGTATTAGTGCATGGGTGATGTCACGGGATGACGTATATAATTGCGTGTCATCAGCATAAAGATGGTACTGGAAGCCAAATCTAGTGATGGTTTGTCCAATGGGGGCTGTGTAGAGGGAGAAGAGCAGGGGACCTAGGACCGTGCCCTGAGGAACCCCAACGGCAAGGGGAAGAAACAGAGCCCGCAAATGATACACAGAAAGTGCGGTCTGAGAGATAGGAGAAGAACCAGGAGAGAGCGGTGTCCGTGAGGTCGACAGAACGGAGCATAGTGAGGAGGAGTTGATGGTCAACAGTGTCAAATGCTGCTCAGAGATCTAGAAGAATAAGAAGAGTGAAGTCACCTTTGGATTTAGCCTTTAGGAGATCATTGGAGACATTTGTGAGGGCCGTTTCAGTAGAGTGCAGAGTGCTGAAGCCAGATTGTAAGGGGTCAAGAAGAGAGTTGGCAGAAAGACAGCGGATTAAACGAGAATAGACCAAGCGTTCCAAGATTTTGGAGATGAAAGGAAGGTTAGAGACAGGTCGATAGCAGCACAGGACGGGTCAAGGGGAGGATTTCTTCAGTAGTGGGTTTATGACAGCATGTTTGAAAAAGGATGGAAAAATTCCAGTTGAGAGAGAGAGAGGTTAATCATTTTAGTAAGGTAAGTCGTGACGGCAGGCGACAGAGACTGGAGAAGGTGTGAGGGGAAAAGGTCACTACTGCAGGTCATAGGGCGAGAAGAAGAAAGTAGCTGAGAGACTTCCTCCTCTGTAACAGGTTCAGAAGATGAGAATGAAAAGTCTGTAGTGCGGCTGGTGAGGGGGTCAGTGCCATCTGGGGATTGGGCAGTTATTTCCTGACGGATCTTATCAATTTTATCATGGAAATAAGTGGCCAGGTCATCTGCGCTAAGGTCTGTGAATGGCATCTGCACCTTAGGGGTGAGTAAGGAGTGAAAAGTTTCAAATAGCCTTTTAGGGTTACAGGAGAGAGAAGAGATGAGAGCGGTGAAATAGGCTTGTTTGGCGAGGTGAAGGGCAGAATTATGGGTTTTAAGCATAAATTTAAAGTGCAGGAAGTCTGCAGGTGTACGTGATTTTCTCCACAGACATTCAGCACACCTAGAGCACTGCTGAAGAAAAAGCGTCTGTGGCGTGTGCCAGGGTTGCTGCCTCCTGCGTCTAACTTTTCGAGTGGAGGGGAGAGCCGCCTCATCCAATGCACTCTTAAGGGTTTCATTATAGTGACTGGTGGCCAGATTTGGGCAGGAGAGTGAAGAGATGGGGGACAGAGAGGACTGTAGAGTATCTGAGAGGTGCTGGGTGTTAATAGCACGTAGATTCCTATATGTATGATGGGTAGGTGTGTCCTGTGAAGGAGAGAAAGCTCTGATGGTGAGAGACAGAAGGTTATGGTCAAAGAGGGGCAGAGAAGAGTTAGTTAATTTAGAAACTGTGAGGAGTTGATGGAAGACAAGATCAATGGTGTTGCCATCTACATGTGTGGCGGAAGAGGAAAGTTGTGAAAGACCAAAAGTCGTGGTTATTGAGAAAAACTGTGAGGCAGCTGGGAAAAGTACTGGTGTCTCTGTGGTGAAAGGATAGTCCCTACTGTTGAGGCAGTCCCTATGGGCATTTTTAGGGCCAGTTTATATATACATGTATAGATATCGAGCATCTATCTATATAGTATATATCTATGTATGTATTTTCCATTCACAGAGCCCTATGATGGCTTAGTTTTTGCAGGACAGATTGTACTTCGTAATGGTACCATTTAATAGCTCATACGATGTACTGGGAAGCTGAAAAAAAATTCAAAATGTGGTGGAATTAGCGAAAAACCGTATTGCGCAATTTTCTTATGGATTTTGTTTTTATGGCGTTCATTGTGCTGCCAAAATAACATGCACTTGTATTCTGCCAGTCCTTATGATTACTAAGATACCAAATTTATAACTTGAAGGGTAAAACTTTGAGACAAAAATGTTTTTTTCCAGTCGCCATATTCTGACATCTGTAACTTTCTTATATTTTCGTATATGGGGTGAAAGCATCTTTTTTGTAGGGCCAGATTTATTTTTTAGTTATACCATTTTGGGACTGTCTGATGTTTTGATCACTTTTTATTAAAAAAATTTTAAGAGGCGGAATGGCAAAAAAAAAAAAAATCGACGCTTGATTATTTTTTTTTTCCTGCTACAGCATTCACCGCATGGAAAAATTATTTTTATAAGTTTATAGTTCGGACATTTTCTATGGGGGATACCTAAAGTGCTTTACTTAGTTTATTTCTTTTTATATCTGATAGATCTGATTTTATATATAGATACTTAGATCTAGGGAAAGGGGGGTAATTTTAACTTTTAGGTTTTTTAATTTTTTTTTTTTTTATGTTTTTTTAAATTTTTTACTGTTATTTTTTTAGACCCCCTAGGTCTCTTGAACAGTTATATTACAGGCTGCCTAACACAACCTCCGGCTCTCATTCTGGGTGATGGCAATCATATCCAAAATGGCAGCACCACCAATGCTGAAAATCCCCCATGCCTCCTCCTTGTGCGGGAGAGCATTGCAAAATACCAGTACTTTTATTAAAGGCTGCATAGAGTAGTATGTAATAGAATACTTACAATGACAAGCCTGGGAGCCTTCAATAGGACCTCTGCTGTCATAGTAATGGTTCTCACTCTCAGGGGTTAATGCCGGCGATAGGTGCCCACAAATAATACAGCGGAGGCATGGCGGCCACTCATACTATAACAGCGAATGTCAGGAATATTTTTAGGAACTCCAGAAAGAAGAAAAAATATCTCAGGCTACAGTCACACCTGCGCTTGGTGACTGTTTGGGGATTCTGTCCCCCATTCTACTTGAAAAATGCGGAGGGAAAAATCCTGCAAGCAGGACTTTTCTCCACATTTTTCATGTGGAAACCTGGCGGACCCCATTATGCTCTATGGGGTCAGCCGGTTTCTGTGGGTAATCGTTTTTTTAAGCAGATTGGGTTTTCCATTTTTCAGATCCGCTTGGGACAGAAACCCCAATGCAGGTGTGAACCTAGCATTAGCGGTATTAGAGAGGTAACAGAGGTACTAGATTCTAGTGTAAATGTGGTGCATCATAGACGCATCTTTGTCACATTTAGCGCATCTAGTTTGAGCTAAAATCTTTCTAACCTGCTAGATGTGAGCGCGGCTTCTCAGTAAAGGGGTGTGGCTTAAATCTGACCAAATGGGTCCAAATTGAACCATAAAATTCTGGTTCAAAGTAAGCCAACAAATAGGTGGTATAAATTTAGGCCTTACACAACAGTGAAAACAGCCATCACATGACCATTTTTAAAACACATCAGGGGGGCATTTATCAAGATTCTTGCACCTATTTATTTCTAACTTTGCCCCCTTTTAACCCCTTAATACAAAATCACGTACAGGCACGTCATGGTATGCAATGCCAAAGCACGTCCAGACGTACCTGTACGTCATGCAGTTAAATTGTCACCACACTTTTTTTTCTATAAAAATAAAATATACAGTGCCTTGCGAAAGTATTCGGCCCCCTTGAACTTTTCAACCTTTTGCCACATTTCACGCTTCAAACCTAAGGATATAAAATTTTAATTTTTTGGTGAAGAATCAACAACAAGTGGGACACAATTGTGAAGTGGAACGAAATTTATTGGATATTTTAAACTTTTGTAAAAAATAAAAAACTGAAAAGTGGGGCGTGCCAAATTATTCGGCCCCCTTAAGTTAATACTTTGTAGCGCCACCTTTTGCTGCGATTACAGCTGCAAGTCGCTTGGGGTATGTCTCTATCAGTTTTGCACATGGAGAGACTGAAATTCTTGCCCATTCTTCCTTGGAAAACAGCTGGAGCTCAGTGAGGTTGGATGGAGAGCGTTTGTGAACAGCAGTTTTCAGCTCTTTCCACAGATTCTCGATTGGATTCAGGTCTGGACTTTGACTTGGCCATTCTAACACCTGGATACGTTTATTTGTGAACCATTCCATTGTAGATTTTGCTTTATGTTTGGGATCATTGTCTTGTTGGAAGATAAATCTCCGTCCCAGTCTCAGGTCTTTTGCAGACTCCAACAGGTTTTCTTCCAGAATGGTCCTGTATTTGGCTCCATCCATCTTCCCATCAATTTTAACCATCTTCCCTGTCCCTGCTGAAGAAAAGCAGGCCCAAACCATGATGCTGCCACCACCATGTGTGACAGTGGGGATGGTGTGTTCAGGGTGATGAGCTGTGTTGCTTTTACGCCAAAAATATCGTTTTGCATTGTGGCCAAAAAGTTCTATTTTGGTTTCATCTGACCAGAGCACCTTCTTCCACATGTTTGGTGTGTCTCCCAGGTGGCTTGTGGCAAACTTTAAACGAGACTTTTTATGGATATCTTTGAGAAATGGCTTTCTTCTTGCCACTCTTCCATAAAGGCCAGATTTGTGCAGTGTACGACTGATTGTTGTCCTATGGACAGACTCTCCCACCTTAGCTGTAGATCTCTGCAGTTCATCCAGAGTGATCATGAGCCTCTTGGCTGCATCTCTGACCAGTCTTCTCCTTGTTTGAGATGAAAGTTTTGAGGGACGGCCGGGTCTTGGTAGATTTGTAGTGGTCTGATACTCCTTCCATTTCAATATGATCGCTTGCACAGTGCTCCTTGGGATGTTTAAAGTTTGGAAAATCTTTTTGTATCCAAATCCGGCTTTAAACTTCTCCACAACAGTATCACGGACCTGCCTGGTGTGTTCCTTGGTCTTCATGATGCTCTCTGCGCTTTAAACAGAACCCTGAGACTATCACAGAGCAGGTGCATTTATACGGAGACTTGATTACACACAGGTGGATTATATTTATCATCATCAGTCATTTAGGACAACATTGGATCATTCAGAGATCCTCACTGAACTTCTGGAGTGAGTTTGCTGCACTGAAAGTAAAAGGGCCGAATAATATTGCACGCCCCACTTTTCAGTTTTTTATTTTTTACAAAAGTTTAAAATAACCAATAAATTTCGTTCCACTTCACAATTGTGTCCCACTTGTTGTTGATTCTTCACCAAAAAATTAAAATTTTATATCTTTATGTTTGAAGCCTGAAATGTGGCAAAAGGTTGAAAAGTTCAAGAGGGCCGAATATTTTCGCAAGGCACTGTATATATATATATATATATATATATATATATATATATATATTTATTTATTTATTTTATTTTTTTCAGTATCGCCCAAAAAATATTTGAAGTGATCACTAAACAATGTAAAATAAAAATGGGGTCTAATATGTGGTCTGGACATATGTAACTGTGCTTTTCTATAAAGGCCACTCCCACTCCTTCACCCTGTGAAGGGATCTCCCAAATTGACATCTCTGCCATCATTACATCAATGCTGACAATAGATGATGTCACAGCTTATCTCCTCCCCTTCCCTGCACAGAGCATGTCTAGAAAACTCTCCCATAGACCTCAATGAGTCTTCAATCTTTTGCTGCCTATGGTCATGAGCCTGCTGTAAAGCAGATCACTATATGCTGTTAACAGAGCAGAGGAGAAGCTCAGGCAAGATGGTCGTCCGCATAATCATGTACAGAAAATAGAATAAAAAAAAATCTAGGGTCAGAAAATAAAAACAGATTAGAAAAATGGTTTTAATAAATAAAAAAAATCGGCAATGCACTCCTTTTAAGTTCATGTACTGGAATGGATGTTTACACTCTCAGGAGGTCTCATTACAAATGTGGCATACTGTGGACAAGTGCACTAACATGTAATTAGTGAGCAATGGGTGAATCATATTACATGCTAATCCACAGAGCTATCTATGTATTTGACATTCCCCCCTCAATAGATGCCCCTGACCACATACCTCATGTCCATAATGTCAGGCAACAAAGGCAACATGATATTCTATTGCTATGTACTAACACAGAAGTTCAGGAAAGAAGTACAATCCTTTACATCGGAGATATCCTAAAGCTAAATCAAAATCACGATTAATTGAACATTTTATCTTGTTTATGATTAATGAACAATTATTTTAGGCTTCAGTGGTTTGTTAGAGAACACTATTGAACAAACAGCATCATGAACATCAAGGAACTCACCAGACAGGTCAGAGATAAAGTTGTGGAGAAGCTTAAAGCAGGGTTAGGTTATAAAAATATATCCCAAGCTTTGAGCATCCCAAGGAGTACTGTTCAATCCATCATCCAAAAATGGAAAAGTATTCTACAACTGCAAACCTATCAAGACATGGCCGTCCAACTAAACTGCCAGATCACTGAGCAAGGAGAACACTGGTCAGAGAAGCAGCCTAGAGGCCCATGGTCACTCTGGAGGAGCTGCAGAAATCCATAGATCAGGTACAGGGAGAATCTGTTCACAGGACAACTGTAACGTCTCTGCCTGTTCGGGTCTCTGAGCCACCCTCCGCTCGCACGCTGTGGTGCAGGAGGCATCTTCAGTTTGATTCTTTGATTGGGGTTCTTGTTGCTCAGTCTGAACACTGTCCTAGTACCTTTTCTCTGTAATTAAATTTCAGCCACACCCGCCTCCTGCACCTCTGTTTCCCTCCGCTCCTCTAACAGTTAATCTTAGCCATGCCTGTGTGATTGACAGCCTGTCTACCAATCAAGTCTGAACGGATTCTGGACTTCCTATCAACAGGTCATGTGCTCACACATGGGGGCTGGCCATTGTGATTCTGTCCTTAGACTTTGCCCTGCTAGCATCTCTTTCTGCTATTATTGTATTTTGACTTCTGGCTTCCCTTGTGCCTACTCTTTCGGATTGCAATTTGTTACTACTTTGTCTCTCTGGCTTTAACCCTTGGCTTGCTGACCTCTTCTGTGTTGTTTGTCTTGTCTTGTCCTGTGTCTCACTTATTCAGAGAAGGTATTGCCGCCAAGTTGTCCCTGTCATTAGGACAGTGAGGCAAGTAGGCAGGGACAGGGGCTGGGTCCAGTTTAGGGCTCACTGTCTCTGTCATTCCCTTTATCCTAGGTTCAGCAGCAGTACTGGGGAATTGCTCAAATGGCAATTCCCTTACAACAACTATAAGTCGTGCACTCCACAAATCTGGCCTTTATGGAAGAGTGGCAAGAGAAAAACCATTGCAGAAAGAAAGACATAAGAAGTGCCATTTATAGTTTGCCACAAGCCATATAGGGGACACAGCAAACATGTGGAAGAAGGTGCTCTGGTCAGATGAGACAAAAGGTGAACTTTTTGGCCTAAATGCAAAGGGCTATGTGTGGCGGAAAAGTAACCCTGCTCATCACCCTGAACACACCGTCATCCCCACTGTGACACATAGGGGGCAGCATCATGCTGGGAGGAGGCTTTTCTTCAGCAGGGACAGGGAAGCAGGTCAGAGTTGATGGGAAGATGGATGGAGCTAAATACAGGACAATCCTGGAAGAAAACCTATTGGAGGCTGCAAAAGACTTGAGACTGGGAAGGAGATTCACCTTTGTTAGAGTTGCTCTCAATGTAGATTATGATAACCAGTAAATAAGCAGACAGACACAGATTCGGTCCAATACTATATAGTAAACTATTATTGGTTCATATAGTATTAACTATTAAATTACTCTAACACCTTCCAGCAAGACAATGACCCTAAACATACAGCCAGAGCTACATTGGAATGGTTCAGATCACAGAATATTCATGTGTTAGAATGGCCCAGTCACAGTCCAGACCTAAATCCCATTGAGCATCTGTGGCAAGACATGAGAATTGCTGCTCACAGACGCTCCATCCAATCTGGCTGCAAAGAAGAAGAAGGGGCAGAAATCTCAGTCTCTAGATGCGCAAATCTGATAGAGACAGACCCCAAAAGACTTGCAGCTGGGATTGCAACGAAAGGAGTCTCTACAAAGTATTGATATAGGGGGGCTGAAGACTTTTGCACATCACACTTTTCAGATTTTTATTTAATTAGAATTGTGAAACCCATGTATCATTTTCCTTCCACGTCACAATTATCTGCTACTTTGTGTTGGTTATCACTGAACATCTCAAGAAAATACATTTAAGTTTGTGGTTGTAAGGTGACAAAATGTGAAAAAGTTCAAGGGGTATGAATACTTTTGCAAGGCACTGTACGTCAAATAGTCCTTGATTCACCTGCTGCATCCATGGGGTTGGTATATAGCAATATGCCTTTTTTGCCTTGGTCTGCATGGTTAATATATAGGGGCATTTCTGTGTGTGTGACAGTAAGGGGGCACCTCAGGGTACGGTTCTCGCCCCTTTCCTCTTCACACTGTACACTGCAGATTTTAGGTGCAACTCATCCAGCTGCTACCTACAGAAGTATTCTGACTACTCTGCAATAGTGGGTCTCATCACAGATGATGATGACAGGGAGTACAGAGAAATGAACTGGGATTTTGTGGACTGGTGCCAGCGGAACCACCTGAAGATTAACGCTGGGACGACCAAGGAGATGGTGGTGGACTTCCGCAAAGGCAGAAGCCCTCCAAAACCAGTGGACATCCAGGGGACGGGCATCGAGATTGTGAACACCTATAAGTACCTGGGTCTGCTCCTTAATAATAAGCTGGACTGGGCAGATCATATGGAGGCCCTGTACAGGAAGGGCCACAGCAGGCTCTACCTGCTTAGGAGGCTGAGAGCCTTTGGAATCCGGGGGGCACTTCTTAGGACTTTCTTCAACTCGGTAGTGGCATCAGCCATCTTCTTTGGAGTGGCCTGCTGGGGGAGCAGTATATCAACCAGGGACAGAAATAAACTTGACAAGCTGATTAGAAGGGCCAGCTCTGTCCTGGGGAGCCCCCTGGACCCAGTGCAGGTGGTGGGTGACAGAAGGATACTGTCCGTGGTGAGCTCCATGCAGAAGAAGAAGTCCCATCCCATGCATGAGACTGTGATCGCGCTGAGCAGTACTGTCAGTGACCGACTGCTCCACCCTAGGTGTGAGAAGGAGCGCTATCGGAAGTCTTTCCTCCCCACCGCGGTTAGGCTGTACAACCAACACCGACCTAAGCGGAGATCAATACACGCAGAGAACTGAAATATCTTTCTGTTTGCGATATTCCCCCCCCCCCCCTGCTAATTCTTATCTGTCTGTCTGAAATGCCTCTTACCTTGAAGCATTCTGTACATGTTGTATTTGTATTGCTTATCTTTGCTGCTGTAACACACTGAATTTCCCAATGGTGGGACTATTACAGGATGATTATTTTTATTATTATTATTATTATAAGGTAAGCATCCCAACCATCTCACATTCAGCAGGACAGCCCTGGATTTTGGGTGCTGCCTGTGCAGGGGGGCGTTATGTTCTCTGGACGCTGAAGGAATGCAGTACAAAGGTTTAGCAGGGAGCCATCTGTTCCCTGCTTCACCATTCAGCCTCTATCATGGAGTGGACTGTGGGGGAATGTGGCAAAGCTGTATGCAGGGGCCACAAAGAGGGGGCATTATCATGTGATGTGTGGTGCCCACAAGGAGGGGGTATTATAATGTGGAGCTATCAGGAGTGGGTAATATAATGTGGGGGCTACAAACAGTGGGCATTATAATGTATGGGAACCACAAAGACGGGGCATTGTAATATGTGGTTGCCAAAGGGAGGAAGCATCATAATGTGTGATCATGCACTGATATATACCCATCATTCAATGACTTCCAGAGTTGCATGCCGCGCATTCCTGGCCTAATGCTGAAGTTGAACTAAACAATAATTCCAGGGTCTGTATACCAATTTGAACTGGGCGGGGGGGGGATAGCTGGACAAGAGTGACATGAAAGGACCAAGATACAAAAGAATTAACATGAAAGGACCAAGAAAATCACACATTGTCCAAGGAATGTATCTCAAGGCATTATGGGAAAGGAGCTGGGGAGCTCATGCGCCCTCTGTTGGATGTAACAGATCCTCAATTTGCTTTTGACTCACCGAGCCTTGAGACAGCAAAAGGGATTTTAGCCAAGCCAATTTCACTTATCTGCATACAGCGCTGTTTCTGGATTGTTGTCCTTCATCAGTACAGAGCAAAGTGAATTGGCTGGCTTAGTGGGAGGCAATGAGTGGGTTAGGGACAAGAATCTCTCACATTGAGGAGAGCACCAGTGAAGGTGTGTAGAGATTTTAATTGCCTTTTGCCCTCTACTTAGCATCTACATATCACAAGGAATGTATGCATTAACAGAAAGCCTAAATAAGGCCATAAAAAGGGTGACAAACGAATGAGCAGGAAAGAACCACAATAAACACACATGGTAAATAAAGGATACATGTATAGTATGTGTGTGTGTGTATATATACAGTGCTGGCCAAAAGTATTGGCACCCCTGCAATTCTGTCAGATAATACTCAATTTCTTCCAGAAAATGATTGCAATCACAAATGCTTTGGTAATAATATCTTCATTTATTTTGCTTGCAATGAAAAAACACAAAAGAGAATGAAAAAAAAAGTCAAATCATTGATCATTTTACACAAAACTCCAAAAATGGGCCAGACAAAAGTATTGGCACCCTCAGCCTAATACTTGGTAGCACAACCTTTAGACAAAATAACTGCGAACAACCGCTTCCGGTAACCATCAATGAGTTTCTTACAATGCTCTGCTGGAATTTTAGACCATTCTTCTTTGGCCAATTTCTCCAGATCCCTGAGATGTGAAGGGCGCCTTCTCCAAACTGCCATTTTGAGATCTCTCCACAGGTGTTCTATGGGATTCAGGTCTGGACTCATTGCTGGCCACTTTAGAAGTCTCCAGTGCTTTCTCTCAAACCATTTTCTAGTGCTTTTTGAAGTGTGTTTTGGGTCATTGTCCTGCTGGAAGACCCATGACCTCTGAGGGAGACCCAGCTTTCTCACACTGGGCCCTACATTATGCTGCAAAATTTTTTGGTATTCTTCAGACTTCATAATGCCATGTACACGGTCAAGCAGTCCAGTGCCAGAGGCAGCAAAGTAACCCTAAAACATCAGGGAACCTCCGCCATGTTTGACTGTAGGGACCGTGTTCTTTTCTTTGAAGGCCTCTTTTTTTTTCCTGTAAACTCTATGTTGATGCTTTTTCCCAAAAAGCTCTACTTTTGTCTCATCTGACCAGAGAACATTCTTCCAAAAAGTTTTTGGCTTTCTCAGGTAAGTTTTGGCAAACTCCAGCCTGGCTTTTTTATGTCTCTTGGTGTTTTGCCAAGAGAAAAGATTCTTTGGATTCCGTGTAATAGAATAAAGTTATAGAATAAAACACTAGACTATCAACAACATTTTATTAAGAAGAGTATAAGAAGATAGCAAAAGGTCTTACAACAAGGAAAAGTATAACAGATATTAGAAGGTATAATCAAAACCTTGCAATACAGCAGGTATAGCAAGGTACAATCAAATATCAAAGTCAATCAAACTTGTGATATTATCCAAGCTTGCAATACAGCAGGTATAGCAAGGTACAATCAAATATCAAAGTCAATCAAACTTGTGATATTATCCAAGCTTGCAATACAGCAGGTATAGCAAGGTGCAATCAAATATCAAAGTCAATCAAACTATGATATTATCCAAGCTTGCAATACAGCAGGTATAGCAAGGTAATCAAACTTACTTAATCAAAACTTACAACACTGCCAAGCTTCATTGATGAACTCCGATAAGGGTATCTTCAGGAAAATCTCACTAAGCCATTGTGACAGGTCTCATCAAGCAGCTGCAGGCGTCCCCAATCACTGCTGTGTAGATTTCAACATATGGCTGGGGGATATCATCCGTCTTTATATACCCTTTGTGTGTGTCATAGAATGGGCGGTTACAGAAGTGTAAACACCTCTATAAGGCTTTACTCATCTCCAAGCTCACATTCTTGCGAAAGAGGCCAACTTTCACCAGAATATGTCTTGTGACACTTAGCTTCATACAGAGTTAATCTGTAAGCTGGCGTTTATGGACATGTAAACATAAAGTCAAACAGAGTTGCACTTTTGAGCTGATTTTTATGTCTTATGTAGACATTAAGTCAAACAGAGCTAAACCTTCAAGCTGTCCATGTAAACATCACATAGAACAGAGTTGAACTCTGATCTTGCTTTCTGTTTAACTAGACATTACCCCATACAGAGTTGAAATTAAGGTTACATGACTTAGCTTCTAAAAACATCTTGTCAGCCATTTTATCAAGGGCAGTCATTTTGGTTTTTAGCATTACACTTGGTCAGAAGTGGGGTCTTCCTGGATATCCTACCATAGAGTCCCTTTTCATTCAGATGTCGACAGATAGTACGGGTTGACACTGTTGTATCCTCGGACTGCAGGGCAGCTAGAACTTGTTTGGATGTTAGTCGAGGTTCTTTAGCCACCATCCGCACAATCTTTCGTTGAAATCTCTCGTCAATTTTTCTTTTCCGTCCACATCTAGGGAGGTTAGCCACAGTGCCATGGGCTTTAAACTTCTTGATGACACTGCGCACGGTAGACACAGGAACATTCAGGTCTTTGGAGATGGACTTGTAGCCTTGAGATTGCTCATGCGTCCTCACAATTTTGCTTCTCAAGTCCTCAGACAGTTCTTTGGTCTTCTTTCTTTTCTCCATGCTCAATGTGGTACACACAAGGACACAGGACAGAGGTTGAGTCAACTTTAATCCATTTCAATTGGCTGCAAGTGTGATTTAGTTATTGTCACCACCTGTTATGTGCCACAGGTAAGTAACAGGTGCTGTTAATTACACAAATTAGAGAAGCATCACCTGATTTTTCAAAGGGTGCCAATACTTTTGTCCATCCCCTTTTTTATGTTTGGTGTGGAATTATATCCAATTTGGCTTTTTCACAATTATTTTTGTGGTTTTCCATTGAAGACAAATTAAATGAAGATATTATTACCAAAGCATTTGTGATTGCAATCATTTTCTGGAAGAAATTGAGTATTATCTGACAGAATTGCAGGGGTGCCAATACTTTTGGCCAGCACTGTATATATATATATATATATATATATTATATATACACAACAGATACATATAGATTGATCAGTAAGACCTTAACCCTGTCAGATCACATCAATAAGACACTATAATTTTGTGGAAAAACATGTCTTATTACAGATTCCAATCTCATTCTGCCTCACATTGTTTTCAATAGGGGAGGCTTAGATTGGAACAAATACCTCCCAACCGTCCCAGATTCAGTGGGACAGTCCCAGATTCTGGGTCCTGTGCCGCTGTCCCGGTCGGCAGGAGGTATGTCTGGACGCAGATGAGTTAAATACAATGATGAAGCAGATGCTGTCCCAGGACTCTGTGTGAAGCACATCCCGGTGTGCTCCGGCCTCGGGAGCTCTAGATATGATGTGATGACGTCACTCACATCGCATGTACAGCTCCCTAAACACTTCAGAGAGGGAGACCTCAGACAGTGCAGCAGGAGAGGTGAGTATCAGTGTTTTTATTATATTAAACATTGGGGGCAAATGGAGGGGGAACATTAAACTGGGGGCAGATGAAAAGGGGACATTAAACTGGGGGCAGATGAAAAGGGGACATTATACTGGGGGCAGATGAAAGGGGGCATTAAACTGGGAGCAGATGGAGGGGGGCATTAAACTGGGGTCAGATGAAGGGGGGACAGGTAGAGCATGACATTAAACTGGGGGCAAGTTGGAAGGAGACATTAAACCGTTGGGGTAGTTTGAGCCCCCAGTTTAATATCCCCATCCAACTACCCCCACGGTTTAATGTCACCCTCCAGATGCCCCAGTTTAAACTGGGGCACCAGGAGAGGAGACTTCATGCTGTGGGGTAATTGGAGAGGAACATTATAATGTGGGGTAATATAATGGGTGACTGTAGGAGAATTATACTGTGTGGGGGCACATAGAAAAATTGATCAGAGTGGGCGGAGTCAAT
This sequence comes from Leptodactylus fallax, assembly GCA_947044405.1. Taxonomy (NCBI): domain Eukaryota; kingdom Metazoa; phylum Chordata; class Amphibia; order Anura; family Leptodactylidae; genus Leptodactylus; species Leptodactylus fallax. The sequence continues at coordinate 839,872 of CAMRHE010000483.1, forward strand.
GCAGAAGTGGGTGGAGCTAAATTTGAATACTGTCTCTCTTTCTATACTTTGAAAATTGGGAGGTATGGAACAGGACGCCGCAATAATATCCCATGGCAGATTCAGCCGCAGAGTAAACTGGGCCTAATCAGCGGTGGAAAATGAAGCGGAATCCGAGGTGTCTGCCTCAAATTCCTCTGTGATGCTTGCCGTCTATAGGAGACTGCAGGCAGTGTGTCCTAGTCTACTTGGTGCTCAGCTCATTCTGCTCTATAATATGCTGCCTGCAGATGACACTGCATTTTTGCACAATCCCATAGGTATTGATTGCATTCACAGTAGTGCAGCCTCCCACTTGTGCACATATGTCATCATGCATGATACAAGGGGCAGAAAGTCCACAACTAGATCTTTATGCAATGCCAATGGACCTTTCCTATACTATTTTGCACAAAGATATCTACTTTACGACACGCCGTTATTAGCTGACATTTGGGTTTTCGTTTTGCCAGTCACAACATGGCCGCCAGGTCATATCTCCTTACGCTTACGTGCTTACGTCAGTGCCGCGCTAGGTCTCTTTTCCCTTCACGTCGTTAGTGGCGGTCTGACGTCACTTCCTATCGGAGACGGTATTCTAGTAATTCGGGTGTGAGTGAGGACAGGTGAGTGTGGAGTGTGCGGATGAGTGGCGGCTAATTAGCCGGGCGAGGGCTCTAAGTGATGGGGAGATGAGGAAGTATATATTGACATCACTGCCCCCCTATCTGGTGCCGTGTGATGGCGGGAAACTGTGGCGGGGGTTTGGTTGCAGCGCATCCTCTAGGCGTGAACCCCGGGCTGTAATAAAAGACCAAAGGCTCAGTGTAGACACTCAGTCAGCTGCGGCTTATGGTCCTGGTGAGGTGCCATGTTGTGATCGAAGTTAGAGGAGAAAATGGCGCTACCGAGGGGCGAGATGAGGGAGACAGATGGCTGGATTAGTCAAAGGACAGGACTGTTGCAAGAGCCATAATGGCGATTTCAGTTTGGTTGTTAGTGGCAACGCTGTAAAATCTGGGGCTAGTCAGGAATGCCAAAAATAAACTAGACAGTGAACATCAACCAGAGCAGAAAGAAGCGGGACACCCCTTTATCAGTGTGAAGAATGGATTCTCCCGGTGAAGTGAATGGGATTGTAAACGTATGAAGGACATCTCATTCTAGTTTTGGGGGGGGACAAGACGTCACTGTATCACATGGATTCAAGATTAATTGATTTAAAGGGGATTTCTGGGACTTCTATATTAATGACCCATTTTTAGGATAGGACCTCAGTATGTGATTGGTGGCGGTTTGACTTCTAGGACCCCTGTGGATCGCCTGTTTGAGGCAGCAGCCTTTTTACTGAATGCTGTGCACAGCGCCCTATAGTGGCTGTACTTGGTATCACAGCTCAGCCTATTCACTTGAATGGGACCGAGCTGTCAACAGTTCCACGTGATTGATCAATGTGACGTCACTTGGCCTATGATGTGATAGCGGCACGTCCTCATCTAACAGCTGGTGGTCCTAAATGTCAGATCTTCAAGTGGTCATCAATGCAGAAGTCCTGGAAAATCCCCTTAATGGAGGACTAATCCGCTCTTATTGTCCTTACGCACACTGTACAATACCTGCAGGATCATCTTTTCTTTAAACTTTGCTTTTGGGCTGTTCCTCTGTTATTCCTCTTGGAATTGTTATAATTTGTGAATTGGGGCTGGGCAATTTCAGTAATAACTAAAATCAACAGTTGGCTCAATTAATGGATCTAATTTGCTTGCATTGATTGTTTCAATTATTTTGCACCCATGCCATCCTGCCTCGCACTGCCATTGGCCAAAGGATGCCACTGACTGTCCGCTATCCAGTCAGAATCGCTGGTATAGGATTAACCAAAAACAAAATTCAGTGCTGTGGTATATAAACGGGGAACGTGACATGGCAAAGAGTGTCCGAAAATTGTTCATTAATTGTAATTGAGGTAAAATGTTACCCACCCTTGCTCATGGGGTGTGCCCCAACCTACACAATGTGTCGCTGTCCTGTCAGTATTTGTTGGGGTCTGGGACACAAACTATTGATCAAGGCGGACCGTTATTTATAAAGGCAGAACATCTTTGTATTATAGTTTAAGGTGTATTCCAGTAATGAGAAGGCACCCCTTTTCCAAAGGATAGAGGGTAACTTGCTGATCATGGGGGTCTGATCACTGGGACCCCCACCCAACGCGAGAACTGTGGTGTTTTCACCTCCAGCTTGAATGGAGCAGCAGGTTGAAAATCTATGCCGACACTCCGTTCTTATAGTTAGAACCGCTGTAGAAAGCTGGGTGCTGTACGTCATCTGTTGGCAGCAGTTCCCATTGGAATCTATGGAGTCATGTCTAACCTGCCGCTCAATCTAAACTGGGGACAAACCCAAATTCTTGTGAACGGTGGGGTTCCCGGCAGTTGGACACCCACTGATCAGCTAGTTACCCACTGTCCTTTGGTCAGGGGGGATTTTCATGTTCGTGCAATCTCCCTTTAGGAGAGTCCGTCCTGTACATAGTGAGGGGACATCACGTGCCAGTTTTATTATTGTAAGCGCAGAAGGACCGACGTGAAGGGGCTCTGAATCTACATATTGGCACTTACATGTTTTATCTTTCTTTCAGGATGCCTAAATCAAAGGAGCTACTTTCTTCAAGCTCATCCGGAAGCGATTCCGAAAGCGATCTCGATCAAAGGGTGAGGATCCGATAGCATGCTCTGTCTCTTGTCCATACATTGCCGTGTATGAATTGGGAGACGGGATATGCCAATGTCAGACTTTATCTTCAGGGGAATGAAATATCGGCCATGTTGAGATCCATCAGCTGATGGTTTGTCTATGTGTGCTGTTCATAGAGATCATGTAAAATTTCTGGCCATATGGACAACCACTTGGGGACCAGATATAAACACAGATTATAGTAGCAGCTTGGAATTCTACTTGCGGTCTAGCTGTTGCCATATTAATCTATAGTAACCCACCAATAACTTTCTATTCTGTTAATCTGGTCTCCTATAGGGTTCTGCATGACCCTTGTATGATGCCTCCCAACGACATACTGTCCCATATTATAATCACTACAGTATGTTGCTGGGAGGTAGGGGTAACTTTTGTCCTATGATATTAGCTATAGTGTGTAAAATAGGGCAATTGGAATGTAGGACTGATATATTGCACAGGCACGCAGGCTGCATTGTTTTATGCTATAGCGCAGGAGTCCCCAACCACCGGTCCATGGAAAAAAAAAAAATTGTCTTTTTGTTCTTATGCAAATGAGCAGAAAAGGGCTTTAGAGGCGTGGCTTTCCATCAATAGGCTGTACTATCTGCTGCACTGCTCCGCCCACTGACTGTACTGTACATGTCTGATGACACCGCCCCATCTGAAGCCAGCTTCCTTCACTTCTGGGTGCAGTGTGTCATCATCAGACATGCACAGTTAGTCAGCGAATCTGAGTAGCAGTTAGCAGCAGCAGATAGTAAAGCCCATTGATGGAAAGCCACTTCCCTAAAGCCCTTTTCTGCTCATTTGCCTATGGATAAAAGGACGATTTTTTTACAAGAATGGAGCAGCGGTCCTGAATAAATGGTGAGTTTAGATCTAAATTTTGTTCTGACTCCCTTTAAAATCTATATGTGATCTTTTAGGCCTGTGTGCATGGGCCCTGTACAACGGTGCATGGAGTCTTTGCACCCTGAGCGACACATTATGGAAATAGCGGTGGTAGATCGGAGGTACAGTATAGGATCCTAAATAATGGGCGCAGTATTAGGAATTCATAGGTTTGTGGACTCACTGTACTTTGGGGAGATGGCGCATGATTCATGAAATCCTTTATTTATTTTAAGGCAAAGAGAAAAAAGCTGGCCCCACCTGAGAAGGAGAAGCCAGCAAAGAAGCAGAAGTCAGGAGAAAGCTCTAAAGGATCTGCCTCTGCTAAACAAAGCAGCAGCAACCAGGAGGATAATCTGTTCCAGGTGTGTTCCCTATGGAAAGCCTTATAATGGCAGTACGGCATATTACAAGACGGAGACCTGCAAGTAGTGTAAATGGGGCCTTAGGCTTCATGTACTAACCATAATTCTGTGCAGGTCCATAGAAAATGGACAGAAGGCACATTGATGGTATCGGTCTGCAGGCCATGTCACTAGAATAAATGGAAAGGAATATGATCTGCTCCATATTTTGCAGCTCGTTCCTACAGTCTCTACATGAATCTATAAATACTATGGATGTGTGTATGGGATCAAACAAATTGAGTCCAAAAGCTATCAGTTTTATTAACAGACGGACCAAAACCGTGGTCGTGTGCATGAAGCCTTAGGCTAGCTTTACACAACAGAATCTGCTGCACAAAACTCCGTCTCCCATTCACTTCTAAATAACCTAGTGGGAAAATATAAGCGTCCTGCTCTATCTGTGGGTGGTTTCCACCTGAAGCCTCCATTAAAGTGAATGGGAGTACGAGAATCTTCCTGTCACTGGCAGGAAGATTTCTCTGATGGGTTTCGCCTAGTGGGACCTACTGCAAAATTGGCTGTGTGAACCTAGCCTTAGCTTTATCCTCCTCCCCATCTCTATACAGTCATGGCCAAAAGTTTTGAGAATGATACAAATATAAATTTTTACAAAGTCTACTGCTTCAGTTTTTCTAATGGCAATTTGCATATACTCCAGAATGTTATAAAGAGTGATCAGCTTAACAGCAATTACTTGCAAAGTCAATATTTGCCTAGAAAATGAACTTTATCCCCCAAAACACATTTCAACATCATTGCAGCCCTGCCTTAAAAGGACCACCTAACATCGTTTCAGCGATTGCTCCATTAACACAGGTGTGGGTGTTGATGAGGACAGGGCTGGAGATCAATCTGTCATGATTAAGTAAGAATGACACCACTGGACACTTTAAAAGGAGGCTGGTGCTTGCCATCATTGTTTCTCTTCTGTTAACCATGGTTATCTCTAAAGAAACACGTGCAGTCATCATTGCACTGCACAAAAATGGCCTAACTGGGAAGAGTATTGCAGCTAGAAAGATTGCACCTCAGTCAACAATCTATCGCATCATCAAGAACTTCAAGGAGAGAGGTTCCATTGGTGCCAAAAAGGCTCCAGGGCGCCCAAGAAAGACCAGCAAGCGGCAGGACCGTCTCTTAAAAGTGTTTCAGCTGCGGGATCGGGCTACCAGCAGTGCAGAGCTTGCTGAGGAATGGCAGCAGGCAGGTGTGAGTGCATCTGCACGCACTGTGAGGCGGAGACTCTTGGAGCAAGGCCTGGTCTCAAGGAGGGCAGCAAAGAAGCCACTTCTCTCCAGAAAAAACATCAGGGACAGACTGATATTCTGCAAAAGGTACAGGGAGTGGACTGCTGAGGACTGGGGTAAAGTCATTTTCTCTGATGAATCCCCTTTTCGATTGTTTGGAACATCTGGAAAACAGCTTATTCGGAGAAGAAGAGGTGAGCGCTACCACCAGTCTTGTCTCATGCCAACTGTAAAGCATCCTGAAACCATTCATGTGTGGGGTTGCTTCTCAGCCAAGGGAATCGGCTCTCTCACAGTCTTGCCTAAAAACACAGCCATGAATAGAGAATGGTACCAGAATGTCCTCCAAGAGCAACTTCTCCCAACCGTCCAAGAGCAGTTTGGCGCTCAACAATGCCTTTTCCAGCATGATGGAGCACCTTGCCATAAAGCAAAGGTGATAACTAAATGGCTCAGGGAACAAAACATAGAGATTTTGGGTCCATGGCCTGGAAACTCCCCAGATCTTAATCCCATTGAGAACTTGTGGTCAATCATCAAGAGACGGGTGGACAAACAAAAACCAACAAATTCAGACAAAATGAAAGCATTGATTCTGCAAGAATGGACTGCTATCAGTCAGGATTTGGTCCAGAAGTTGATTGAGAGCATGCCAGGGAGAATTGCAGAGGTCCTGAAGAAGAAGGGTCAACACTGCAAATATTGACTTGCTGCATTAACTCATTCTAACTGTCAATATAAGCTTCTGTTACTCATAATATGAATGCAATTCTATTTCTGTATGTGATAAAAACATCTGACAAACACACATAAAAACCAGAGGGCAGCAGATCATGTGAAAATAGAATATTTGTGTCATTCTCAAAACTTTTGGCCATGACTGTACATGTGCTTGTGTTTTTAGAGGGGAGAAGGGAATAAGTGGTGGAAGGGCTGCCGTGATAAATCAGAGCAGTGAGCTCGGAATCAGTGGGGTCTCGGGTGTAATACACTGATGACATGGACAATGGGAGAACTTCCTGTTTAATAATGGTACAGTACTCATGGATGTCTATGAACCTTTTTTCTTTTTTTCAGATTGGAAAGATGCGGTACGTCAGTGTTCGTGACTTCAAAGGAAAAGTTCTCATTGATATCAGAGAATATTTTATAGACCAACAAGGAGAAACGAAGCCCGGGAGGAAAGGTAAAAATTATTTTGATGTCTCATCAAAGCTCAGACCCCACGGCAACTTCTGGTTGTGATAAAATGCTGTGTTACTGTTCTGACCTTTGCATTCCCCATGGAAGGAGGGCGGAACGGGGGGAACCTGGAGCAATCCTATTAATAATTCTTACCAGGTATGAATCCTTACATCACAGGTCTCTGAGTGTTCCACCAATACCCCTCTCTCTTCACTATTGTAATAGAATATCATGGGGTGGGAAGTGGTTAATGCTAAATTTTGTAATGATATGGCATGAAGATGTCAGCAGTTCAGAGTAAACCATGAATGGACTTGATCCTTTCAGTCACAGCCTCGTTTTCTATAAACTGCAGGTCCTCACTCAACAAACACTGTACATTACATTGTAAATAAGTGGTCAGTGTTGGTTCTAGTGGATACCTTTTAAAGGGGTTATCTGAGCCTCCTGGCAATATTTATTGATGGCCTATTTTCCTGATAAGTCGTCAGCATCTGATCTGTGAGGGCCAGACATTCAGAGTCTGCAACACTGTGTTTTGGCTTCTTTCAGGTGCCAAAAACTACACATGGGGATAATGGTGGAAGCCAAGTGTGAAAGATCCTCAGTGCGCCAACACTGCTTTGGCCCACACCTGAGACTTCTTTAATAAAAACTACACTCACCGCCAGTGAGTGTTGGGTCCACAAGATAATACAAGACAAGCTTTCTAAATTTTGTATATTTATTAACATCTAACACATGCAGTTTAGAACAGATATGCAGATATATACAAGCATTAGCAGTTACTAGTTACAATATACAGCACATAAAATAAAAAGGGAATAAAAGTGAAATAATTACTTTACCACACACATCCTTGATGTGGCTCTATAATCCAACACTCACACATGCCCTGGCATGTGGGGATAACCAGTGGAGGCTCCTAGCAGCAGCATCAACACAGCTTTCCAGCCAGCAACTCAACACAGTAGCATCTCATCAAAGTAGTCTCTCTCCCACTGATCCCTACCTCATCTTATATACCCTTTTTGCCACCACCAAGAATGAGGTCACCGGCGACAGCAAGTCTGCTTGACTAACGCACTCAAGTCAAGATTCTTTGTAAGAAGATGGGATTAAGTGGAATGACACAATGCCTTCTATATGTTATCAACCATGTCTGATCCAATAGCCTAGGCTAAATACATGTGTATTTGATCACCCAGGGGCTATGTTGGAATTCAATGGAGCCATTCTGGGATGAGTACAAAGCCCTATTGTTACATTGTTGCCACTACTGACAACATACACCTGGGATTAGAGCTACGCACAGTTAGATTAAATAGAATTGAGAGAGATACGCTACCCATAGATTAAAATACATCTTTGAGTTATAGCCATATTTAAGTGGAATCATCACACCAAGGTACTGTTACCCCGCATTCATGCGACCAAGTTTCACATGAATACAGGGTTAAAGTAAATTAGAGTAGCTGCAGTATCCTGGCATGGCTGCTATACAGCGGGTGCCTTCTGTTTTCAGCAGCTGATCTGTGCTGGGTCTAGATGTTGGGCCCCAACCGGTCAGATACTGATGACCTCACCTTGAGGATAGGTTATCGGTATGGAAATTTCCCAGAGCCCTGGACAACCCCTTTTAACCTTTACCATAAATGATCCTGTATCGCTCTGCTTTATATATCTCCAGCGCAGTCCCATAAACTGTCCCTTTCTGTGTTGCAGGAATCTCTCTAAACCCAGAGCAGTGGAACCAGCTGAAGGAACAGATGTCTGACATTGACGACGCAATAAGAAAACTGTAACCCTCCATCCGTCGGCAGAGGAACCTCATGTTTTACTTTTAAGCACTCTTTTTACATTTGCGACTTTGTTTTCTACTTTGTTTGTTTTAACTTTTGGATTGGCGAATGATTTGTACGATGACGCATTTTTATGTGCATTAAAACAAGGCAGATTTAAAAATACAGTTTGAGCCTCAATTTACAACCGGAGAGAAAAATTGCCGCTGCTTATCCTAAGGCCAACATGTGCGTGTTCCTGTCTTCTGCATAGTTGTGACCAGATTTGTGTATCGCGTTATTTATATTAAATTCCTGTAGGAAATTTCATTACTGTTACCAATACAGTGGAGCAAAAAGGTTCTCAGTAAAGGCCAGAAACGGATCATGTCTCTTTAAGTAATGTCCTTATTATGAAGTGAATGTATGGATTTTTTTTCCTTTATAAATTGTTTTGTAAAATCTTGACATGTCAATAAAGGACAGTACCAATATAATAAAAGTAACCTAGATGAGGTGCGTTTTAACCCTATAACTTCTAAGAGACACTGGCCATTGAGGTGGATCTCCTACTATCCGTCCTTACTAACATGCATACTTGGCTTGGCCAAATGCTGATCATTTTGGTGGAGAATGAGTGGCTACCACATAAACATGGCACCACTTATCCCAGTGTGGAAACAAAGGATCTTGCAAGTAACAAACTTGTTGCTGCCATGTTTTCCCAGTGCCCGTGACAGCACCCATGCGAGGAGACCCATCCTAGGGCAGGAAACCTGAGGTGACAAAAAAGGTTCACAGCCTTCCCTAACTCGTTTCAGGTTTCCTGTCCTCTGGATAGAAGGTGCCTGGGTGAGCTCAGCTCCTTTTGGGCTGGGGAAGGATCTTCAAATCGAATGCGTCTTACCACTATAGGGCATAAGCCCTTCTAAAGAAAATCTTGTATGCAAGTCTGGTTTCTCCTCCATGCTTCCTACTAGTTGTTTGTGGCATTTGCCTTTGCAACACATGACAATTGTCACCATGTCATAAGAGACCCTGCCGAATGCAGTAGTTATCCCACAGGTTCCATACAGACTGGAGTACCGTGAGGTAAAAAGTGCTGGATGGTGGAGGTAGACATACTTACAATGCAGTGCTAGGAGGGTTTTGGCCTCCATACACGGATAAAGACTTTTTCCCTGACCGCCTAAGGGGTAAATTAAGTAGGCGGGTGAGAGGGTCTAGCACAGGGGTCAGCAACCTTCGGCACTCCAGCTGCTGTGAAACTACAACTCCCAACATGCTCCATTCACTTCCATGGGAGTTCCAGGAACAGCAGAGCAAGTATGCATGCTGGGAGTTGTGGTTTTGCAACAGCTGTAGTGCCAAAGGTTGCCTACTCCTGGTTTAGCGGAACACCCTGCAGAAAGAATGTTGTTCATGTTCTTCACCTTTGCACAGATTCCTCGTATCAGACCGAAAAATGTGGTAGAGCGTGCCTACTGCTGAGCGCCAATATTCAGAAGGGATTGCAGGATTTAAGGAATGTCACAGAGCGGGAGTGTTACCAATGCATCAGAATCTTTACGTCCATTTTTTAACAGCAGCATCAATTTCACTGAATGGGGGCTATTCACATAACTTATTTGACTGTCCCTTGTCACGGACCATGAAAATATAGGTCATGTCCTATTTTGTTTGTTTTTACAGATCCCTCCATACCCTGAAATGTATGGGGTATTCGTGAAAACTGGTACCTTCGTGTGCAAGATGGCCGTGAAAAATGGATGTTTTTCATGGCCATTTGCATCTTGGTCGAGTGCATCTAGCTTTATAAGGCCATTTTTGAACAATTTGAAGTTTAACAAGTGTAAAACATTTAAGACCATTGGCAGCTCTCAGGGATGGATTTACCTGCAAATCACCTCACGGTGAGACTTTTGATGCTGAGAAATTTCGAAAAACCCAAGAGCTACATGTCAGACTTTACAGACTTTAGGAAGTTTGTGATGGCACAATTAGAAAAAGACTGGACAAGTATGGTTTGTGTGGAAGGGTTGTCAGGAGAAAGTGTCTTTCTAAAAAAAAAAAAAAAGAATGTGACAGCATGGCCTGAGGTTGCAAAGTCCTCTGAACAAAGCACAAGACTTCTATAACCGTGTTCTTTGGATAGTAAACTGGGCCTAATCAGCGGTTGAAAATGAAGCGGAATCTGAGGTGTCTGTCTCAAATTCCTCTTTATTTTCCAACATGTGAATGGAGCCTTAGAGGGTGTGATGCTGCCGCTATAGGAGACTGCAGGCAGTGTGTCCTAGTATACTGCTGGAGGGAGGACCTGCTAGAACCAACTCCAATGTAGACAGTTCATTACTGAGGTGACTAGAATGGAGTTGCTTACAGGAGCTGCGCCAGAAACTCCAATCTAGTTACTTCACTACAAGACAAGCTAGATTGGAGTTTCTATAGGGAGGATCCATAACTGGCCAAGAGGGACATTAGTTAGATATATATATATATATATATATATATAATATATATGATTATCAATAGGAATGGAGGAAAAACACATTCCCGGACATATATACATATAGCACTCAATTATATGTATAATGATCGGAGGGCCAGGGGAGGTGAGGGAACATAAAAACAACATTACTTACCTCTCATACGCTCCGAAAGCTTCGAGCCTGTTTGGTGACGTTACGTGGGCCGGGCCTGCCTCATTGTGCGTCGCGACGCCGGCCCGACTCACCCGAGACCTGGTCCAACATTGAAAATGGCCGAAGTAGCGGGGAGTGCGCCAGAGCAAGGAAGAGGTGTGACATTGTTTTGTTTTTTTTGGTTTGTATCCTCCCCTGGTCTCCGATCATTATACTCTGGAGTCTGAAAAGACCCGAGTATAATAATTGTTCATGGGTGGTCCACTGTGGGGCATAATACTGGGTGCAGGGGCCGCTATGGAGGCATAATACTGTGTGCTGGGGCCGCTATGGGGCATAATAGTGTGCGCAGGAGGGGGGGGCCCATGTCAAATGTTCGCCTTGGGGCAGAGCCATTCCTAGTTATGCCACTGCACAGACGGCAGTCCCTCATGGATCCCCCACATGCACAGAGACAGCAGCCTGCCCAGGGACCCCCACAGCCTACCCTCACACACAGGCAGCACCCCCCCAGAGACCCCCCCACTTACATGAAGACAGCACCCCACACAGGCAGCAGCCTCTCAGGGACTCCCCTTCCCAAAGCACAAATGGCAGCCCCTATGGACCACAACCACACGCACACACACAGACGACAAGCCCCCAGGACTGGACCCCCCCTAGCACACAGGCGGCAGCCTCCCAGGGTCTGGATCACAACAGCACACAGGCGCAGACCCCAGGTCCTGGAGCCCCAGCATACAGGCGGCAGCCCCCCAAGGATCAGAGCGTGCCCCCCCCTCAGCCCACAGGCGGCAGCCCCCCACCCAGGGACCAGACCCCCTCAGCCCACAGGCGGCAGCCCCCCATGGACCAGACCCCCTCAGCCCACAGGCGGCAGCCCCCCCGGGGACCAGAACCCCCAGCCCACAGGGGCAGCCCCCGGGGGGCCAGCCCCTTCAGCCACAGGCGGCGGCCCACGGGGACCGGACCCCCTCAGCCCACAGGCGGCAGCCCCCGGGGTCACAGATCACAACAGCACACAGACGGCAGCCCCCCAGGTACTGGAGACCCTAGCACACAGGTCCCAGACCCCCTCAGCATACAAGCGGCAGCCCTCCAGGGTCCAGATCACAACAGCACACAGGCGACAGCCCCCAGGGACCAGACCCCCTCAGCATACAGGCGGCAGCCCCCCCAGGGACCAGACTTCTCCCAGCACACAGGCGGCAGCCCACCCAGGGACCAGACTTCTCCCAGCACACAGGCGGCAGCCCCAACCAGGGACCAGACTTCTCCCAGCACACAGGCGGCAGCCCCCCAGGGACTGGAGCCCCCCAACACATAGGTGGCAACACCCCAGGGGCCAGACCCCTCCAACACACAGGCAGCAGCCCCACACGTACACAGGTGGCAGCACCCCAAGGACCACCATCAGCAACCCCCCCACACACATAGAGGCAGCACCACAGGAACCCCCCACTTACATGAAGATGAGACCTGCACACCACTTGGACCCTGCACCAGCACCCCCTCACACACACAGCTCCCCAGGTACCCCCAAACATGCACACAGGTGGCAGCGCCCTGAGACCACTTCCAGAACCCCCTCTTACACACAAGCAATACCCCAGGAACCCCACACACAAAGTCAATACCCCAGGGATCCCACACAGACACACGCAGCAACCCCCCAGGGACCTGAAGCCCACAAGACCCTGCCCCCATTACATGCAAGCAACACCCCAAGTACCCCTGCCCCCCTTTAAATGCCAGCAGCACCCCAAAGGACCCCTGCCCCTCCCCCAATATAGATGCCAGAAGTACACCAAGGACGCATGCTCCCATATTTAGATGCCAATGGCACCCCAGAGACCCATGTCTCCACACCCTTTAGTTGCCAGCAGAACACCAGGGACCCCTGCCCCCCATCCATGCCAGCACATCCCCCCTTAGATGCCAACAGCACCCCAAGGACCCCTGCTCTCCTTCAGATGCCAGAAGGACCCCCCACCTCTTAGATGCCAGCAGCACACCAGGGACCCCTGCCCCCCATCCATGCCAGCAGCACCCCAAGGACCCCTGCTCTCCTTTACATGCCAGAAGGACCCCCCACCTCTTAGATGCCAGCAGCACAAGGACCCCTGCTCTTCTTCAGATGAGAGCAGCACCCAAAAGACCCTGTCTCCCTCGATGCCAACGGCACCCCAGGAACTCCTATACCACCCTAAACATCAACCCAATCCCCCAGACTCTCCAGGATACAGTCCCATGTAAAACATCAGTCTCTTTTCAGCCCCTCAACTTACAGTCCCATGTAAATACATCACTCCCCTCCCCTCAGCCTCCTCCAACATGCAGTCCCATGCAAAACAATCCTATCACTCCCCTTCCATCCTACAGTCCTGCAAAACAGTCCTCACAGCTTTCTGTTCTCCATCTACACGAGCTCCGCTCCTGTGTCCTCTATACAGAGTTGTGATAGCAGAGACCCCGCCCTCATCGGAGAGGCTCCGCCCCTTCCCGTGACAGCATATCTACCAGGAGCACTCTAGTCACGACCATTCTAGTAATTTGGGTGTGAGTGAGCACAGGTGAGTGTGGAGTGTGCGGGAGAGTGTGGAGTGTGCGGGAGAGTGTGGAGTGTGCGGGAGAGTGTGGAGTGTGCGGGTGAGTGGTGGCTGCTATGCTGGGCGAGGGCTCTAAGTGATGGGGAGATGAGGAAGGGTGTAGTGACATCACTGCCCCGTCATACTGGTGCCGTGTGATGGCGGGAAACTGTGGTTTGGTTGCAGCACAGTCTCTGTACAATACCTGCAGGATCATCTTTTCTTTAAACTTTGCTTTTGGGCTGTTCCTCTGTTATTCCTCTTGGAATTGTTATAATTTGTGAATTGGGGCTGGGCAATTTCAGTAATAACTAAAATCAATAGTTGGCTCAATGAATGGATGTAATTTACTTGCATTGATTGTTTCAATTATTTTGCACCCTTGCCATCCTGCCTCGCACTGCCACTGACTGTCCGCTGTCCAGTCAGGATCGCTGGTATAGGATTAACCAAAAACAAAATTCAGTGCTGTGGTATATAAATGGGGAACGTGACATGGCAAAGAGTGTCCGAAAATTGTTCATTAATTGTAACCCCATGTAACAATTTTCAAAAAAATATTTGTTCCCAGTTAAGTGTGTTTTCCTGATTGTTTGTACCTTAAATGAATAGAAAAAAAGTTATTATTCCCTGTAAACTTTGCTTTTGTGGTCAGCACAATGATATTTTGAAATTGATCTATTTTTAAGGATATTCGCAATATTTCAAGATACTTAAGAAGCTTCTGGAATTGTGAGAACTATTAAGAAGTTTCTAGAACTGCCCAGAATTATCTAGAACTTTCTGGGACTGTACAGAATTGTAGGTAGCTGTATAACTACAGTTATATAGGGCCACTATAGCCCTTCCTGAGAGACGGAGAGACAGGATCTAATTGATTGGGATTGCATAGTAAGTGGGCAATGGCCATCACAGACAAAGGGGAACTGACCTAGACAGACAGGTGTGAATTCAATATCTATTCAGATTCTGATAACGACAGTATTCACACTTCACCCCACAGCCATTACAGGAGGAGCTTAGGAATGTAAATGTATATATTGTGTGTTACTCTGGTACCGGGTGATCAATCTTGCTCTGCTGAATCCTCAGTACACTCTTGAACTTTAATATTGCATGGAATAAAGACCATTTTTATCAAGTTTAGAGAGACATCCTTTTTCCTTACAGTTCACAGCAACTTAGTCAATTTAGATGGCATCAAGAGGTTGCATACATCCAGCAGACGCATTTTGCTACGTATGTGGCCAGTTTATAAAGACAAGAGCGAAAAAGTCCTCTGTGGAAGCATCTGCTAAGATGTGTGAGGCCTACAAAGCATACTTCGGCATGCCTGTTGGTGACCAAGACAAACCATGGGCTCCTCATTTCACATGGGAGCACTGCAAGAAAACTCTTGAAAGTAAGTGGATAAATGCTACTCTCTTAAATAGCAGATTAACTGTGTTAATATTGTAAATATCACTAGTCATTAGTGTGAAATAGGCCTAAATCAAATTCTCAATCCAAATATTATTTTGTTTGCTTATAGGTTGGTACAGGGGAGAGAAGAGAGCCATGCATTTTGCTATCCCAAGAATTTGGCGTGAACCGACTGATCACTCAACAAATTGCTACTTCTGCATGGTGGACCCTTCCAAACGTCGCACTGGCAAAAATGCACCGCCTGTAACGTATCCTGACATTCCGTCATCTATTGCCCCAGTACTACACTGCCCTGAACTTCCTGTACCAACACCTCCAGACAGAGCTACACCACCTTCAAAAGAAAGCAGAAGGTCAGACATCGAGGAAGACGTTGAAGATCACGATATTGCAGTATAGTCGTAAATCTTGGAAAACCGCACACTTCTGAACAGTTTTTGGTAATCTGTGTAAATTTGCAATGCATATAGTGTTCTTAGTCTGACTGTATAAATGAGAAGATGCAAAATCGTCTGTTTCTATAGTAAAAATGCATAATTTTCGTTGTCGTGGTCACAAAAGCGAAGTTTATGAGGAATGTAAGCAATTTTTAATTTGTTTTAGACATAAGCAATTGGAATATAACATTTAAAAGCTGGGAACAAAATTTGTGTTACATCAAGGTAAAATGTTACCCACCCTTGCTCATGGGGTGTGCCCCAACCTACACAATGTGTCGCTGTCCTGTCAGTATTTGTTGGGGTCTGGGACACAAACTATTGATCAAGGCGGACTGTTATTTATAAAGGCAGAACATCTTTGTATTATAGTTTAAGGTGTATTCCAGTAATGAGAAGGCACCCCTTTTCCAAAGGATAGAGGGTAACTTGCTGATCATGGGGGTCTGATCACTGGGACCCCCACCCAACGCGAGAACTGTGGTGTTTTCACCTCCAGCTTGAATGGAGCAGCAGGTTGAAAATCTATGCCGACACTCCGTTCTTATAGTTAGAACCGCTGTAGAAAGCTGGGTGCTGTACATCATCTGTTGGCAGCAGTTCCCATTGGAATCTATGGAGTCATGTCTAACCTGCCGCTCAATCTAAACTGGGGACAAACCCAAATTCTTGTGAACGGTGGGGTTCCCGGCAGTTGGACACCCACTGATCAGCAAGTTACCCACTGTCCTTTGGTCAGGGGGGATTTTCATGTTCGTGCAATCTCCCTTTAGGAGAGTCCGTCCTGTACATAGTGAGGGGACATCACGTGCCAGTTTTATTATTGTAAGCGCAGAAGGACCGACGTGAAGGGGCTCTGAATTACATATTGGCACTTACATGTTTTATCTTTCTTTCAGGATGCCTAAATCAAAGGAGCTACCTTCTTCAAGCTCATCCGAAAGCGATCTCGATCAAAGGGTGAGGATCCGATAGCATGCTCTGTCTCTTGTCCATACATTGCCGTGTATGAATTGGGAGACGGGATATGCCAATGTCAGACTTTATCTTCAGGGGAAAGAAATATCGGCCATGTTGAGATCCATCAGCTGATGGTTTGTCTATGTGTGCTGTTCATAGAAATCATGTAAAATTTTTTGGCCATATGGACAACCACTTGTGGACCTGATATAAACACAGATTATAGTAGCAGCTTGGAATTCTACTTGCGGTCTAGCTGTTGCCATATTAATCTATAGTAACCCACTAATAACTTTCTATTCTGTTAATCTGGTCTCCTATAGGGTTCTGCATGACCCTTGTATGATGCCTCCCAACGACATACTGTCCCATATTATAATCAAACTACAGTATGTTGCTGGGAGGTTTGGGTAACTTTTGTCCTATATTAGCTATAGTGTGTAAAATAGGGCAACTGGAATGTAGGACTGATGTATTGCACAGGCACGCAGGCTGTTGGGGGTCTTTTGCCGGTCCATGGGGCGGCTTCCTGGCCTCGGTGGGGCGGGTCGGCGATCTGGCCCCAGTGTTGTGGCTCCTAGCATCGCTAATGGCGCGGGACCTCGGTGTACAGCGCTGTAGACCAGGTCCCCGCCATTAGCTATGCTAGGAGCCACAACACTGTGGCCAGATCGCCATCCCGTCTCGTCTAAAGCGCTGTTTACTGTATAACCCTGCCCTCATATGACCAAAGCCCTGCCCATAAACCACCCACCTCGCTCCCTGCTGGGCCACGGAGAAAAAAAAAAGATTGGGGACCGTTGCTATAGCACATCCCTTATTTGTCAGAGTATTTTTAGCAGATTTATGGCTGCAAATTAGAAAATGTATTTTGATACATCTGCAGCAGTTTGTAAGTATCTTATATTTGGAGCAAATGTCACACATTATACACTGTGTTCCAAATTATGCAAAAAGTGTTTAGGAGTGATAAGGTAAGAATTTTTTTTGTTTGTCAGTTAAACTCATTGATGGTGATGTGTGTCAGGGCTCTGTATATCACTGAAAGCAATTGCAGACACCTGTGCTAATTAGTTTGGCAAGTGTGTCCAATTAAAGGCAAGACTACTTAAGAAGGCTGTCCCACATTATTAAGCAGCCTACATTTTCAGCCAAAATGGGAAAGAAAAAGGATGTGTCCGCTGCTGAGAAGCAACAAATTGTGGAGTGTTTAGGTCAAGGCATGACTACAATCAACATTGCCAAGACACTTAATCGTGATCATCGCACAATCAAGAAGTATGTAGCTGATTCACAGCACACACGTGTGCGTGCTAAGGGAAAATTGAGGACTCTTTCCAACAGGCAATTACGTCAGATTAAAAGCAGCTTCAAAAATGCCTTGTCATAGCAGCAGACAAGTTTTTGAAGCTGCTGGTGCCTCCAACGTCCCCCGAACAACAAGATGCAGGGTCCTTCAGAGGTTTGCAGCTGTGCGTAAGCCATCCTGTCGACCTCCTCTATCCACTGCACACAAGCAGAAACGGCTCCAGTGGGCCAAACCATACATGAAGACTGACTTCAAAACTGTTTTGTTCACCGATGAGTGCCATGCAACGCTCGATGGTCCAGATGGATGGAGTGGAGGATGGCTTGTTGATGGACACCCCATGCAAACACGGCTACGGCGCCAACAAGGAGGAGGTGGAGTAATGTTTTGGGCTGGAATCATGGGGAGAGAGATTGTCTACCCCTTTAGGATCCCTGAAGGGGTAAAGATGAACTCCATAATGTATGTGGAGTTTCTCAAACAGCACTTCCTGCCATGGTTCAAGAAGAAGAACCATGCATTCCGCAGAAAGATCATTTTCATGCATGATAATGCACCGTCTCATGCTGCAAATAACACATCTGCATCTCTGGCTGCTATGGGCATAAAAGGGGACAAACTTATGGTGTGGCCCCCATGCTCCCCTGACCTCAACCCCATTGAGAACCTCTGGAGCATCATCAAAAGGAGTGTCTATGATGGCGGGAGGCAGTTCACATCTAAGCAACAGCTCTGGGAGGGTATTCTGTCCTCATGCAAAACAATTGAAGCAGAAACCATCCAAAAACTGACAAATTCAATGGACGAGAGAGTTCAGAAGCTTCTTTCGAACAAGGGGTCCTATGTGCAAATGTAACATCACCTCGAATAAAGTTTTGTAATAACCTGCTAATGCTTATAATTTCACAATGACCATTTTTTTGTTCTTAGTAAAAATGAAAATGTTGCAAATTCTGCTGTGCATAATTTAAAATATGCATTTTGAGTGTTTATTTTTTTTTTAAATATACTGTTATCATAGGCAGTTTGTTCAAAAACCTTTCAATTATACTCAAATAGTTGATGACTGGAAAATTACAATGACTGCAATTCATATAGGAAATTTTGGAAAATATGAGAAAATATTATTTGCATAATTTGGAACACAGTGTAAGGTATAAGTTAAAAGGAGTCTGTCAGCACAGAGATATAAACTAATCCCAGCACCTTGTAGGATTGTCAGTACCATTTACAGTGATGCATTTCTTATTCAGGACCCCGCTGCTCCATTCTTGTAAAAATTGTCCTTTTATTCATTTGCAAATGAGCAGAAAAGGGCTTTAGAGGCGTGGCTTTCCATCAATAGGCTGTACTATCTGCTCCGCCCACTGACTGTACTGTACATGTTTGATGACACCGCCACATCTGAAACCAGCTTCCTTCACTTCTGGGTGCAGTGTGTCATCATCAGACATGCACAGTTAGGGAGCGTTCACACTACCGTTGGTGTCCGTCAGTAGTGTCCGTGGCTATTGTCCGTTACAAGATTTTAGCTACGGACACTAGTTGAACCGTCAGAAATCCGTTAAAATTTCCATTCATTTCAATGGGTTTTTATATTGTGTCCGTTTACACCAAATCCGTCAGAAGTCCGTTATTTTTTCACGGATAAAAAATCCTACATGCAGGACTTTTTGTCCGTTTGAAAAAAACGGATTCTTGACGGACAGCAAGTGTCCGTTACTTTTTTAACATTGAGGTCTACGGGTAACGGACATATAACGGACAGTAACTGACAACCATCAGTTACTGTCCGTTATTTTATGTCCGTTTACTTTCCCTGCGCATGCTCAGAAAGGAGAAACAAACAAAAAAAAAAAAAAAACACTAGCAGTGTTAGAGGACATTTCGTGTCCTCAGGCACATGCGGTTTTACATACCGCTAGAAAGTCGACAGCGCGCTGAATTCAGCGCACTGCCGGCTTTCCCGGTATGTGCCCCGGGGCTGGAGATATCGGCGGTGTAATGTTTTACTGTTAGAAGGGCGCTGCGAGGATCTCCCTCCCTCACACTTCTCTTTGTTCAGAGACTTGTACTGGGGGGGCGTTCCTCACAGCTTGAGCGTCATCGCTGGGCTGTAAGGAACGCCCCCTCTCTCTGTTCTCGTCTATAGCCGGGTACTGTCAGAGGAACTCCCTCCCTGATAGTTCTGTTCATTCATAGCGCTGTATGAGTGGGCGTTCCTCGCAGCTGAGCGTCATCACTGGCCTGTAAGGAACGCCCCATCTCTCTGTACTGGTCTATAGCCCTGTACTGTCAGAGGGGGCGCTCCTTACTGCCCGGCGATGACACTGAGCTGTGAGGAACGCCCCCTCAGTACAGCGCTATGGGCGAACGAGAAGTGTCAGAGGGAGTTCCTCACAGCGCCCTTCAAACAGTAAGTAAACATGTAACTCCACACCGCCGATATCTCCAGCCCCGGGGCACATACCGGGAAAGCCGGCAGTGCGCTGAATTCAGTGCGCTATCGGCTTTCTAGTGGTATGTGACATTAAAAAACGGACACTACCTGATGCTCATCAGTTAGGGTCCGTTATGATAGGTGTCCGTTTATTTATTTTTTTTAACGGACACCTTCATAACGGACTCCAACAGTAGTGTGAACCCTGCTTTAGTCAGCGAATCTGAGTAGCAGTTAGCAGCAGCAGATAGTAAAGCCCATTGATGGAAAGCCACTTCCCTAAAGCCCTTTTCTGCTCATTTGCCTATGGATAAAAGGACGATTTTTTTTTACAAGAATGGAGCAGCGGTCCTGAATAAATGGTGAGTTTAGATCTAAATTTTGTTCTGACTCCCTTTAAAATCTATATGTGATCTTTTAGGCCTGTGTGCATGGGCCCTGTACAACGGTGCATGGAGTCTTTGCACCCTGAGCGACACATTATGGAAATAGCGGTGGTAGATCGGAGGTACAGTATCGGATCCTAAATAATGGGCGCAGTATTAGGAATTCATAGGTTTGTGGACTCACTGTACTTTGGGGAGATGGCGCATGATTCATGAAATCCTTTATTTGTTTTAAGGCAAAGAGAAAAAAGCTGGCCCCACCTGAGAAGGAGAAGCCAGCAAAGAAGCAGAAGTCAGGAGAAAGCTCTAAAGGATCTGCCTCTGCTAAACAAAGCAGCAGCAACCAGGAGGATAATCTGTTCCAGGTGTGTTCCCTATGGAAAGCCTTATAATGGCAGTACGGCATATTACAAGACGGAGACCTGCAAGTAGTGTAAATGGGGCCTTAGGCTTCATGTACTAACCATAATTCTGTGCAGGTCCATAGAAAATGGACAGAAGGCACATTGATGGTATCGGTCTGCAGGCCATGTCACTAGAATAAATGGAAAGGAATATGATCTGCTCCATATTTTGCAGCTCGTTCCTACAGTCTCTACATGAATCTATAAATACTATGGATGTGTGTATGGGATCAAACAAATTGAGACCAAAAGCTATCAGTTTTATTAACAGACGGACCAAAACCGTGGTCGTGTGCATGAAGCCTTAGGCTAGCTTTACACAACAGAATCTGCTGCACAAAACTCCGTCTCCCATTCACTTCTATATAACCTAGTGGGAAAATATAAGCGTCCTGCTCTATCTGGGGGTGGTTTCCATCTGAAGCCTCCATTAAAGTGAATGGGAGTACGAGAATCTTCCTGTCACTGGCAGGAAGATTTCTCTGATGGGTTTCGCCTAGTGGGACCTACTGCAAAATCGGCTGTGTGAACCTAGCCTTAGCTTTAGCCTCCTCCCCATCTCTATACATGTGCTTGTGTTTTTAGAGGGGAGAAGGGAATAAGTGGTGGAAGGGCTGCCGTGATAAATCAGAGCAGTGAGCTCGGAATCAGTGGGGTCTCGGGTGTAATACATTGATGGCATGGACAATGGGAGAACTTCCTCTTTAATAACTGTACAGTACTCATGGATGTCTATGAACCTTTTTTCTTTTTTCAGATTGGAAAGATGCGGTACGTCAGTGTTCGTGACTTCAAAGGAAAAGTTCTCATTGATATCAGAGAATATTTTATAGACCAACAAGGAGTAACGAAGCCCGGAAGGAAAGGTAAAAATTATTTTGATGTCGCATCAAAGCTCAGA
Source organism: Leptodactylus fallax (assembly GCA_947044405.1). Classification (NCBI taxonomy): domain Eukaryota; kingdom Metazoa; phylum Chordata; class Amphibia; order Anura; family Leptodactylidae; genus Leptodactylus; species Leptodactylus fallax. Next base: position 861,632 of record CAMRHE010000483.1, read on the forward strand.
CCCCACGGCAACTTCTGGTTGTGATAAAATGCTGTGTTACTGTTCTGACCTTTGCATTCCCCATGGAAGGAGGGCGGAACGGGGGGAACCTGGAGCAATCCTATTAATAATTCTTACCAGGTATGAATCCTTACATCACAGGTCTCTGAGTGTTCCACCAATACCCCTCTCTCTTCACTATTGTAATAGAATATCATGGGGTGGGAAGTGGTTAATGCTAAATTTTGTAATGATATGGCATGAAGATGTCAGCAGTTCAGAGTAAACCATGAATGGACTTTATCCTTTCAGTCACAGCCTCACTTAACAAACATTTTACATTACATTGTAAGTAAAAGTGGTCAGTGTTGGTCCTAGTGGATTAAAGGGGTTATCTGAGCCTCCTGGCAATATTTATTGATGGCCTATTTTCCTGATAGGTCGTCAGCATCTGATCTGTGAGAGCCAGACATTCAGAGCCTGCAACACTGTGTTTTGGCTTCTTCCAGGTGCCAAAAACTACACTAGGGGATAATGGTGGAAGCCAAGTGTGATGATTCCACTTAAATATGGCTATAACTCAAAGATGTATTTTGATCAATGGGTATCGTATCTCCCTCTTAATTCTATTTAATTTAACTGTGCGTAGCTCTAATCCTAGGTGTATGTTGTCAGTAGTGGCAACAATGTAACAATAGGGCTTTGTATCCATCCCAGAATGGCTCCATTGAATTCCTACATAGCCCTGGTTGATCAAATACACATGTATTGTTTGGCCTGGGCTGTTGATCTGACCTGGTTGATAACATATAGACGGCATTGTGTCATTCCACTTGGTCCCATCTCCTTACAAAGAATCTTGACTTGAGTGCGTTAATCAATCAGACTTTCCGTCGCTGGTGACCTCATTCTGGGTGGTGTAATCAAGGGTATAAAAGATGAGGTAAGAGGTCAGTGAGAGAGACTACAAAGAGACTACTGAGGATATACTGTGATGAGCATGCAGGCTGGAATGCTGTGTTGATGCTGACTATAGAGCCACATCAAGGATATGTGTGGTAAAGTAATTATTTCACTTTTATTCCCTTTTTATTTTAAGTGCTGTATATTGTAACTAGTAACTGTTAATGCTTGCATACATCTGCATATCTGTTCTGAACTGCATGTGTTAGATGTTAATACCGACCCATTTAGGGGTTATTAAATATATAAAATTTAGAAAGCTTGTCTTGTATTTATCTTGTGGACCCAGCACTCACTGGCGGTGAGTGTTTTTTTTTTTTTTTCAGTAAAGAAGTCTCAGGTGGGCCAACGCGGTGTTGGCGCACTGAGGATCTTTCACACCAAGGTACTGTTACCCTGCATTCATGCGACCAAGTTTCACATGAAAACAGGTTTAAAGTAAATTAGAGTAGCTGCAGTATCCTGGCATGGCTGCTATACAGCGGGTGCCTTCTGTTTTCAGCAGCTGATCTGTGCTGGTTCTAGATGTTGGGCCCCAACCGGTCAGATACTGATGACCTCACCTTGAGGATAGGTTATCGGTATGGAAATTGCCCAGAGCCCTGGACAACCCCTTTAACCTTTACCATAAATGATCCTGTATCGCTCTGCTTTATGTATCTCCAGCGCAGTCCCATAAACTGTCCCTTTCTGTGTTGCAGGAATCTCTCTAAACCCAGAGGAGTGGAACCAGCTGAAGGAACAGATGTCTGACATTGACGACGCAATAAGAAAACTGTAACCCTCCATCCGTCGGCAGAGGAACCTCATGTTTTACTTTTAAGCACACTTTTTTTTTTTTTTTTTTTTTTTTTACGTTTGCGACTTTGTTTTCTACTTTGTTTGTTTTACCTTTTGGATTGCCGAATGATTTGTACGATGACGCATTTTTATGTGCATTAAAACTAGGCAGATTTCAAAATGCAGTTTGAGCCTCAATTTACAACCGGAGAGGAGAATTGCCGCTGCTTATCCTAAGGCCAACATGTTCGTGTTCCTGTCTTCTGCATAGTCGTGACCAGATTTGTGTATCGCGTTATTTATATTAAATTCCTGTAGGAAATTTCATTACTGTTACCAATACAGTGGAGCAAAATGGTTATCAGTAAAATCCAGAAACGGATCATGTCTCTAAGTAATGTCCTTATTATGAAGTGAATGTATGGATTTTTTTTCCTTTATAAATTGTTTTGTAAAATCTTGACATGTCAATAAAGGACAGTACCAATATAATAAAAGTAACCTAGATGAGGTGCGTTTTAACCCTATAACTTCTAAGAGACACTGGCCATTGAGGTGGATCTCCTACTATCCGTCCTTACTAACATGCATACTTGGCTTGGCCAAATACTGATCATTTTGGTGGAGAATGAGTGGCTACCACGTAAACATGGCACCACTTATCCCAGTGTGGAAACAAAGAATCTTGCAAGTAACAAACTCATTGCTGCCATGTTTTCTCAGTGCCCGTGACAGCACCCATGCGAGGAGACCCATCCTAGGGCAGGAAACCTGAGGTGACAAAAAAGGTTCACAGCCTTCCCTAACTCGTTTCAGGTTTCCTGTCCTCTGGATAGAAGGTGCCTGGGTGAGCTCAGCTCCTTTTGGGCTGGGGAAGGATCTTCAAATCGAATGGGCCTTACCACTATAGGGCATAAGCCCTTCTAAAGAAAATCTTGTATGCAAGTCTGGTTTCTCCTCTATGCTTCCTACTCGTTCTTTGTGGCATTTTCCTTTGCAACACATGACAATTGTCACCATGTCATTATAAGAGACCCTGCCAAATGCAGTAGTTATCCCACAGGTTCCATACAGACTGGAGTACCGTGAGGTAAAAAGTGCTGGATGGTGGGGGTAGACATACTTACAATGCAGTGCTAGGAGGGTTTTGGCCTCCATACACGGATAAAGACTTTTTCCCTGACCGCCTAAGGGGTAAATTAAGTAGGTGGGTGAGCGGGTCTAGCACAGTGGTCAGCAACCTTCGGCACTCCAGCTGCTGTGACACTACAGCTCCCAACATGCTCCATTCACTTCCATGGGAGTTCCAGGAACAGCAGAGCAAGTATGCATGCTGGGAGTTGTGGTTTTGCAACAGCTGTAGTGCCAAAGGTTGCCTACTCCTGGTTTAGCGGAACACCCTGCAGAAAGAATGTGTTGTTCATGTTCTTCACTTTTGCACAGATTCGTCGTATCAGACCGAAAAATGTGGTAGAGCGTGCCTACTGCTGAGCGCCAATATTCAGAAGGGATTGCAGGATTTAAGGAATGTCACAGAGCGGGAGTGTTACCAATGCATCAGAATCTTTACATCCGTTTTTTAACAGCAGCATCAATTTCAGTGAATGGGGGATATTCACATAACTTATTTTGACTGTCCCTTGTCACGGACCATAAAAATATAAGTCATGTCCTATTTTTGTTTGTTTTTACAGATCCCTCCATACCCTGAAATGTATGGGGTATCCGTGAAAACTGGTGCCCCTCGGGTGCAAGATGGCTGTGAAAAATGGATGTTTTTCATGGCCATTTTGCATCTTGGTCGTGTGCATGTCATCTTATAAGGCCATTTTCGAACAATTTGAAGTTTAACAAGTGTAAAACATTTAAGACCGTTGGCAGTCTTCCCAGGGATGGACTTTCCTGCAAATTCACCTCAAAGTGAGACTTTTGATGCTGAGAAATTTCTTAAACCCAAGAGCTATATGTCAGACTCTACAGACTTTAGGAAGTTTGTGATGCCGCAATTAGAACAAAACTGGACAAGTATGGTTTGTGTGGAAGGGTTGTCAGGAGAAAGTGTCTTTCTAAAAAAACTTGGCAGCATGGCCTGAGGTTGCAAAGTTTCATCTGAACAAAGCACAAGACGTCTGTCCTTTGGATAGAGGAGACCAAAATGGAGATATTTGGCCATAATTCACCTCATGCCGAGCGTGGTGGTGGAGTGGTTTGGGCTTGTTGCCATAGGAAATGGGCACTTGGAGTCGACCATGAACTCCTCTGTATAACCAAGTATTCTAGGGTCAAATATGAGGCCATCTGTCTGCTGAAGATTGGCCGAAACTGGGTCATGTAACAGGACAATGATCCTGACCACAGCTGGAAATGGCTGTTGGCGGGATCTTAATGTTGAGCCCTATATTGCAGAAACGCAGCTTTTTTTTTGTTACAAATTTTGCTGTTTTTTTGAGCCAAACCCAATAATGGGAAATATGTATAGGTAGCTCTTATACGTCCCCCTTCTGCTCAATCCACTCCTGGCTTTGGCTCAAAAAAAAACCACAGCAAAATGTGCAACAAAAGCTGCGTTTCCGCAACGTGGGGCCTCAGCCTAAGAGAGCTAAATGAATGTCCATCACCTCAATAACCTGAAGCAATGTGATAAAGACTGGGCCTAAGTTCTTCCAGAATGATGTGAGAGACAAAGTCATCTGGAAAACCAGGACTTTCAAGTTATTTCTGCTAAAGAAGGTTCCACAAGCTATCGGTTCATGGTGGAACGGAGCTTCATTTTTGTTCAATAAATAAAGACACAGTGAAATCTGACAAAGGTCATAAAAGTTTTTCGATGTATGGGACTTGTCTTGAGGCACAAAGATGAGATCCTGTACACAAGGAGATCCACTACATCATGAACCTTACACCCTCTGGATAAGGGTCAGGGTTTCGGAGTCAACTGGCAGCTGCTGGTCCATTACCTTTGGTAATAAAGCTTTGGGTAGGTGGAGCTGGCTATCTCTGCCTGGGGGGACCTTTCTGGTGGTGCATCACCAGAGCTGGCAGGAAATTCCTCCCCCAGCAATAATGACAACCCTCGCTAGTCTTCAGGATCCCCCGATTTAGCTTCATAAGAGAAATTTTGAGTGGATGGAGTAGGCACCCCCATCCTCATGAGGAATTTCAGTGCCTTAAAATGAGTGGTCTTCTGTTTCTTTGAAGAAGAGGACCCACTCCAGTTCACCAAGTAAGCAATGCTTAGTACTTCAGCCATTCTTCATATTTGACCCTATTGTGATCGTTGGGTTAGTTAGAACGCTGGAACATACACCATGGTAGTCAGGCCTTATAGTGTGTCTTCCGTGGCCAACGGCTGTTTCTCCCAACTTCCCTATGTATAAGACCCTAGGTTCAGGAGAGTGTGCATTGGCTTATATTGGGGAAAGTGGAATAACTCGCTGCCAGATACCTCTCAGCGCGGTTGATCTCCAGGGAATACAAAAAGTTGGAGCATAAATTCAACATGCCTGATCCTTCTCTTTCCAACATTGACTGTTATTGGGAGGCGCCCATATACATCAGATGTCATCACAACTGGTCCGCCAACTTTTCTCTAATCTATATGGCACTTTAACACAAGTACTAAAATGATGGTTGTCTGAATAGGGAGAATACATCCATAATGTGATGGAGCATGTTACTATGTAAAAGCAGAGGCAGGACAAGGTACAATATGGCCATACAAAGGCCCATAAAATGGATCCTGATGTGTTAATCTTCTGAGGCCTTTAAAAACTACCAGTATTACTAGGGATTTTTTTCTCTCATTTTTTTTTTATGTGTGAACATTTTACATAGATGTTTCTGAAACTGTAGCAGTCAGTATGATGCTGGTGAAACTGCCGGTAATGTTATCAGTTATCAGCTATGAAAGAATTGAAACTACCGTATGTAAAGTCCCATCTGTTGTTCTCATTTTCTATAATTAGCAAAAATTGTAAATTACTTTTATATCATTCAGTCAGACATCAAGTAAAGGAAACTGATTCAGCCACTGAGATCTAACTGGATCTCACCAAACAGGAGAGCCAACAGATCCTCTATATACTACACCACACAGGAGAGAGGACAGATCCTCTATATACTACACCGCACAGGAGAGAGGACAGATCCTCTATATACTACACCACACAGGAGAGAGGACAGATCCTCTATATACTACACCACACAGGACAGATCCTCTATATACTACACCACACAGGAGAGAGGACAGATCCTCTATATACTACACCACACAGGAGAGAGGACAGATCCTCTATATACTACACCACACAGGAGAGGAGATCCTCTATATACTACACCACACAGGAGAGATCCTCTATATACTACACCACACAGGAGAGAGGACAGATCCTCTATATACTACACCACACAGGAGAGGAGATCCTCTATATACTACACCGCACAGGAGAGAGGACAGATCCTCTATATACTACACCACACAGGAGAGAGGACAGATCCTCTATATACTACACCACACAGGAGAGAGGACAGATCCTCTATATACTACACCACACAGGAGAGAGGACAGATCCTCTATATACTACACCACACAGGAGAGAGGACAGATCCTCTATATACTACACCACACAGGACAGATCCTCTATATACTACACCACACAGGAGAGAGGACAGATCCTCTATATACTACACCACACAGGAGAGAGGACAGATCCTCTATATACTACACCACACAGGACAGATCCTCTATATACTACACCACACAGGAGAGAGGACAGATCCTCTATATACTACACCACACAGGAGAGAGGACAGATCCTCTATATACTACACCGCACAGGAGAGAGGACAGATCCTCTATATACTACACCACACAGGAGAGAGGACAGATCCTCTATATACTACACCACACAGGAGAGAGGACAGATCCTCTATATACTACACCACACAGGAGAGAGGACAGATCCTCTATATACTACACCCACACGGCACAGGACAGATCCTCTATATACTACACCACACAGGAGAGAGAGGACAGATCCTCTATATACTACACCGCACAGGAGAGAGGACAGATCCTCTATATACTACACCACACGGGAGGACAGATCCTCTATATACTACACCACACAGGAGGAGGACAGATCCTCTATATACTACACCACACAGGACAGATCCTCTATATACTACACCACACAGGAGAGAGGACAGATCCTCTATATACTACACCACACAGGAGAGATCCTCTATATACTACACCACACAGGAGAGAGGACAGATCCTCTATATACTACACCACACAGGAGAGATCCTCTATATACTACACCACACAGGACAGATCCTCTATATACTACACCGCACAGGAGAGCTGACAGATCCTCTATATACTACACCACACAGGAGAGAGGACAGATCCTCTATATACTACACCGCACAGGAGAGAGGACAGATCCTCTATATACTACACCACACAGGACAGATCCTCTATATACTACACCACACAGGAGAGAGGACAGATCCTCTATATACTACACCACACAGGAGAGAGGACAGATCCTCTATATACTACACCGCACAGGAGAGAGGACAGATCCTCTATATACTACACCACAAAGGAGAGAGGACAGATCCTCTATATACTACACTACACAGGACAGATCCTCTATATACTACACCACACAGGAGAGAGGACAGATCCTCTATATACTACACCACACAGGAGAGAGGACAGATCCTCTATATACTACACCACACAGGAGAGAGGACGGATCCTCTATATACTACACCACACAGGACAGATCCTCTATATACTACACCACACAGGAGAGAGGACAGATCCTCTATATACTACACCACACAGGAGAGAGGACAGATCCTCTATATACTACACCACACAGGACAGATCCTCTATATACTACACCACACAGGACAGATCCTCTATATACTACACCGCACAGGAGAGAGGACAGATCCTCTATATACTACACCACACAGGAGAGAGGACAGATCCTCTATATACTACACCACACAGGAGAGAGGACAGATCCTCTATATACTACACCGCACAGGACAGATCCTCTATATACTACACCACACAGGAGAGAGAGGACAGATCCTCTATATACTACACCACACAGGAGAGAGGACAGATCCTCTATATACTACACCACACAGGACAGATCCTCTATATACTACACCACACAGGACAGATCCTCTATATACTACACCACACAGGACAGATCCTCTATATACTACACCACACAGGAGAGAGGACAGATCCTCTATATACTACACCACACAGGAGAGATCCTCTATATACTACACCACGCAGGAGAGAGGACAGATCCTCTATATACTACACCACACAGGAGAGATCCTCTATATACTACACCACACGAGGACAGATCCTCTATATACTACACCGCACAGGAGAGCTGACAGATCCTCTATATACTACACCACACAGGAGAGAGGACAGATCCTCTATATACTACACCGCACAGGAGAGAGGATAGATCCTCTATATACTACACCACACAGGACAGATCCTCTATATACTACACCACACAGGAGAGAGGACAGATCCTCTATATACTACACCACACAGGACAGATCCTCTATATACTACACCACACAGGAGAGAGGACAGATCCTCTATATACTACACCACACAGGAGAGATCCTCTATATACTACACCACACAGGACAGATCCTCTATATACTACACCGCACAGGAGAGCTGACAGATCCTCTATATACTACACCACACAGGAGAGAGGACAGATCCTCTATATACTACACCGCACAGGAGAGAGGACAGATCCTCTATATACTACACCACACAGGAGAGAGGACAGATCCTCTATATACTACACTGCACAGGACAGATCCTCTATATACTACACCACACAGGAGAGAGAGGACAGATCCTCTATATACTACACCACACAGGAGAGAGGACAGATCCTCTATATACTACACCCACACACCACACAGGACAGATCCTCTATATACTACACCACACAGGAGAGAGGACAGATCCTCTATATACTACACCACACAGGAGAGAGGACAGATCCTCTATATACTACACCACACAGGAGAGAGGACAGATCCTCTATATACTACACCGCACAGGAGAGAGGATAGATCCTCTATATACTACACCACACAGGACAGATCCTCTATATACTACACCACACAGGAGAGAGGGCAGATCCTCTATATACTACACCACACAGGACAGATCCTCTATATACTACACCACACAGGAGAGAGGACAGATCCTCTATATACTACACCACACAGGAGAGATCCTCTATATACTACACCACACAGGACAGATCCTCTATATACTACACCGCACAGGAGAGCTGACAGATCCTCTATATACTACACCACACAGGAGAGAGGACAGATCCTCTATATACTACACCGCACAGGAGAGAGGATAGATCCTCTATATACTACACCACACAGGACAGATCCTCTATATACTACACCACACAGGAGAGAGGACAGATCCTCTATATACTACACCACACAGGAGAGATCCTCTATATACTACACCACACAGGAGAGAGGACAGGTCCTCTATATACTACACCACACAGGAGAGAGGACAGATCCTCTATATACTACACCACACAGGAGAGAGGACAGATCCTCTATATACTACACCACACAGGAGAGAGGACAGATCCTCTATATACTACACCACACAGGAGAGAGGGCAGATCCTCTATATACTACACCACACGGGAGAGAGGACAGATCCTCTATATACTACACCACAAAGGAGAGAGGACAGATCCTCTATATACTACACCACACAGGACAGATCCTCTATATACTACACCACACAGGAGAGAGGACAGATCCTCTATATACTACACCACACAGGAGAGATCCTCTATATACTACACCACACAGGAGAGAGGACAGATCCTCTATATACTACACCACACAGGACAGATCCTCTATATACTACACCACACAGGAGAGAGGACAGATCCTCTATATACTACACCACACAGGAGAGAGGACAGATCCTCTATATACTACACCGCACAGGAGAGAGGACAGATCCTCTATATACTACACCGCACAGGAGAGAGGACAGATCCTCTATATACTACACCACACAGGAGAGAGGACAGATCCTCTATATACTACACCACACAGGAGAAGGACAGATCCTCTATATACTACACCACACAGGAGAGAGGACAGATCCTCTATATACTACACCACACAGGAGAGAGGACAGATCCTCTATATACTACACCACACAGGACAGATCCTCTTATACTACACCCACAGGAGGACAGATCCTCTATATACTACACCACACAGGAGAGAGGACAGATCCTCTATATACTACACCACACAGGAGAGAGGACAGATCCTCTATATACTACACCACACAGGACAGATCCTCTATATACTACACCGCACAGGAGAGAGGACAGATCCTCTATATACTACACCGCACAGGAGAGAGGACAGATCCTCTATATACTACACCACACAGGAGAGAGGACAGATCCTCTATACTACACCACACAGGGACCACACAGGAGAGAGGATAGATCCTCTATATACTACACCACACAGGACAGATCCTCTATATACTACACCACACAGGAGAGAGGACAGATCCTCTATATACTACACCACACAGGAGAGAGAGGACAGATCCTCTATATACTACACCGCACAGGAGAGAGGACAGATCCTCTATATACTACACCACACAGGACAGATCCTCTATATACTACACCACACAGGACAGATCCTCTATATACTACACCACACAGGACAGATCCTCTATATACTACCCCACACAGGAGAGAGAGGACAGATCCTCTATATACTACACCACACAGGAGAGAGGACAGATCCTCTATATACTACCCCACACAGGAGAGAGAGGACAGATCCTCTATATACTACACCACACAGGAGAGAGAGGACAGATCCTCTATATACTACACCGCAAAGGAGAGAGGACAGATCCTCTATATACTACACCACACAGGACAGATCCTCTATATACTACACCACACAGGACAGATCCTCTATATACTACACCACACAGGACAGATCCTCTATATACTACCCCACACAGGAGAGAGAGGACAGATCCTCTATATACTACACCACACAGGAGAGAGGACAGATCCTCTATATACTACACCACACAGGAGAGAGGACAGATCCTCTATATACTACACCACACAGGAGAGAGGACAGATCCTCTATATACTACACCACACAGGAGAGAGGACAGATCCTCTATATACTACACCACACAGGAGAGAGAGGACAGATCCTCTATATACTACACTGCACAGGAGAGAGGACAGATCCTCTATATACTACACCACACAGGACAGATCCTCTATATACTACACCACACAGGACAGATCCTCTATATACTACCCCACACAGGAGAGAGAGGACAGATCCTCTATATACTACACCGCACAGGAGAGAGGACAGATCCTCTATATACTACACCACACAGGACAGATCCTCTATATACTACACCACACAGGACAGATCCTCTATATACTATACCACACAGGACAGATCCTCTATATACTACCCCACACAGGAGAGAGAGGACAGATCCTCTATATACTACACCACACAGGAGAGAGGACAGATCCTCTATATACTACCCCACACAGGAGAGAGAGGACAGATCCTCTATATACTACACCGCACAGGAGAGAGGACAGATCCTCTATATACTACACCGCACAGGAGAGAGGACAGATCCTCTATAACCACCCCACAGGAGAGAGGACAGATCCTCTATATACTACACCACACAGGAGAGAGGACAGATCCTCTATATACTACACCACACAGGAGAGAGGACAGATCCTCTATATACTACACCGCACAGGAGAGAGGACAGATCCTCTATATACTACACCGCACAGGAGAGAGGACAGATCCTCTATATACTACACCACACAGGAGAGAGGACAGATCCTCTATATACTACACCACACAGGAGAGAGGACAGATCCTCTATATACTACACCACACAGGAGAGAGGACAGATCCTCTATATACTACACCACACAGGACAGATCCCTACATACTACACCGCACAGAAGAGAGGACAGATCCTCTATATACTACACCACACAGGAGAGAGGACAGATCCTCTATATACTACACCACACAGGAGAGACCCAAACCAACACAGGACAGATCCTCTATATACTACACCACACAGGAGAGAGGACAGATCCTCTATATACTACACCACACAGGAGGACAGATCCTCTATATACTACACCACACAGGAGAGAGGACAGATCCTCTATATACTACACCACACAGGAGAGAGGACAGATCCTCTATATACTACACCACACAGGAGAGAGGACAGATCCTCTATATACTACACCACACAGGAGAGAGGACAGATCCTCTATATACTACACCGCACAGGAGAGAGGACAGATTCTCTATATACTACACCGCACAGGAGAGAGGACAGATCCTCTATATACTACACCACAGAGGACAGATCCTCTATATACTACACCACACAGGAAAGAGGACAGATCCTCTATGTACTACACCACAGTATATTCTGGTCGAAGTTAACTTGTGACGAAGCAATTCCGCCATCTCTACTCTCAAGTAAATAGATTTTAGATAACAATCAGTATTCCCCTGATTTGTGACTATTGCGCCTCACAACATTACATACTCACCTTGCTCGGTTCCTGGCAGACACAGCGCTCCAAATTCCCTGCATAGATATAGGTTTCAAATATAACATGCTGGATGCCTGTGGCCACCACTAGAGGGAGCTCAATAGTGTACTGCATTCTAATAAACCCAATGATGGGGCAGATACAGCAAACTCCTCTGCTCCCTCTAGTGGCAGCTGCAACCAGCAAGAAGGTTATTCATTCAATCCGTCTCAGCACTGGAGGTTTTGAGCTCTATATTAGAAAACAAACCTCTGACCACTATCACTGTAGGTTATATATGGCTATGCTCTCCTGTCCAGTGCGGTTTACTCTCCACTGTATTGTCCATGCGCAGCGGGAACACATAGTCACCACAATCTGCTAATATAATAATCGGCACATTCACTACTAGTCCACTATGGATGCCAGGCAATGAGTTTTTTTTTCCCTGATAGCAACAAATATTGTAGCTGTCAATAAATATAGGGGTTGGATGCTGTAGACACATATGGTGCTCATAATGCACAGGGGGCGCTATTGCAGCATCTTGTTTTGAAAAGGAAGTTGGTGATTTTTAGTGTTTAGTCAGTGATTGACAGGAAGGTTTAACTGAGGCCCGTATTGTGAGCAGTCATATATCCTCTACTGCATATTAATAAAGATATTTTATGTCACCTTGCAGCCCTGTAACCTGTATAAAAGACATCACAAGCGCCTCCTGCTTTTATCCAATCATAGGGCTCACACTGACGTCTCATGTTATATCTTACAGGAAATTCTTTATACATCAGACTTGTTATAGATTTCCTATCTCAGGGCTATGAAAGAGAATGTAATAAGATAAAGATACACAAGGCTGAGTCTATAATTATTAAAGGGGCAATAAAGGGGTTTCCAGGGTTTAAAACACAGAATATTGTCCGTGGCATATGCAAATGAGGTTGACCTTTACTGCGTATGCAAATGAGGTTGACCTTTACCATTGGATTTCCAAGACCATTATGACATCACCAGAACATGATGACATCACAATGATGACAAGGGTATAAGTAGACCTGATACTACAGCAGTTGCTCAGAGGATGGCGAGAGATTAAGATGTCCATGCTGAGGAGAGGACTACACCAGGTATGTACAGTATGGAAGATTTACCCCAGTACTATAGGGGGGCGTCCATGCTGGGGAGAATTTAGGATTCACTATAAATGGATCTAACCTTCTTCTCACATAACACAGCGCCCCCCAGTGCTCCCCTCTTGTACTTGCATACAGTGAGTATCTTATTTATTATATTAGTAATATAACAACTCCACCGATCTATCTCCAAAGAGGGAAAGACACAAATTCTATTAGAGGTTTCAAAATCTCCAGAGACATCCACAAGTGACTGGAACATGCCAATTATTTTGAAACTTTTTTTTTATTAATTTGCTTAGTAAACCACAAATTAATAAATTTTTTGGTGCAAATCCTAGTAATGTGGTCCCTCCCCTGCTGATAAGCCCCACCCAGCTGGCTCCACCTATGCTTTAGAAATGTGGCAAGCATGGATTTTAGATGGAAAAATTAGCAAAATTTTGTGCAAATGAGACGTGTGCCAAAGATTGTGACTTTTTCCTCCACAATTCTGGCACTTTATATGTAAAAAAATGTTAGGGACTGAAGGGTTTTCTATCTAATACGATAACTTGTTGCATGGCAGATTTATTATAGATTTCCAGTGGGGATTCTGAACTCATGTGTGTTATCATATATGAGGATGGGGGTTAGTAAATATAAGATTCATATCCAGTCCATAATAGACAGAGAAAACAACCCCTGACATGTCATGTCACTTCCTGTGAGTGATCTCAATGGGCGGTCATACACCTCACATGTGTTGTCACTTCCTGTGGGCGGTCATGCGGCCACACTCTCCATTGCTCCTCATGTCCCTATAGTGGGCCATGAGGAGTGGGATGTGAGCCCCCGTGAGGATAGGGGTGGGGTTACATTATTGGGGTCATGTTTAGAGATGGGAGAACACCTCAGAATTTGTTTCATTCTAATTTTCCTGCAGAGGTGCTGCCGGATAAAATAACACATAGCCTTTTTTTTTTAATGAACCTGAAAGTATAATCATAGATTTTCAAAGGAGCGTTTTTCAACTTGAAAGAGACATCCTAAAAAATCTCTAGGTGTTACCAGCCTCATCGTCCAATCTGAAAGCAGTTTATTAGGTGTAAATGCTAATATTAGAGCTGAGGTGTGGCTGGGCAGCTCATGGGTGGGGCTAGGCAGCTCAGGGGTGGGGCTAGGACAATCAGAGGATCAGAGGAAATGACTGATTTTGTTTTTCTCCTTTCTTTTGAATGAGCAGAAGTTCTTTATGCAAAGTCTTCTCAAGAAGAAAATCATCTCAAGAAGCATCAAAGTTCAACACAACAGAAACACAACGCAACGTCATTTCAACAAAAAGCTATATTCACAACATATGTTATATTATAGATGTAATATTAGACTAGGGATTAGAGGGCTCCTTCCTTTATATTGTAAGTTCCTTGGAGCAGGGTAGACATTAACCCTTTAATGACCACTCCCACTAGACTTCATATCATGAGCGCCTTCATAGTCTACAATTGTGTTGTTTTTCCCAAGTTGCTCCAGACTGCCCCCTGTCATTTTTTGGGGTCAGTGTAGATGAAGCCGTAACCACTCATGGCCTGCATGCATCGGCAGGATAATGATGGTCCTTAAAGAGTAAATGATGGTTTCCTTTAGATTGTAAAGGAAGGAACTCTTCGGAATAGATTTTAAGCCTTAAAGTCAATCTCCAGTCACTAGACATCTGGAGACTGACTTTATTGGCAGGAATCCTCTTTTTAGGCTAGGGCTAATGATGACCAGGATGGCTCCTATCTCTGAGGTCGGGCTACATGGCAGCCTTGGCTGCGGCCTATGTCATGTGGTTGGAGATCGCAGTGTAGCGCTTTTTCCATTAACTCTAACGGAAGTGAATGTGGCTGCGTTATGACAAGCAAGTAAGAACATCTATAAATCTGCTAATATATTAGCTAATATTTGTTGCGGCAATGGTTGCAACTGATGGTCGGTTCCAAAACTTAAAATGACCTTAATCGTTGGGCGATCGCACCCTTGTGAGTTATCGAGACACAACCACATTGGCGTTCACTGGCAGAGATGCCGGCTGCACTACACGGTGGTCTTTGGTTGTGTGATGTGTGTTGTGGTTAAAGTCACCGTGTAGCTCCTGGCCTAGAGATAAGCGGCCATCATGGTCATCAGTTACTATGTATCATCATAGAGAGGATTCCTTACTATAGTGTGTAAGATCTCCGGAGCAGGATAACCCCTTCATCACAGGGGATGGTAGTATGTTACATATATGTTACTATATACACATGTATGTACATTGTCAGCCTTCGGGCAGTGTTTCCTAGACTGTAAGCTCTTCGGGCCAGGTTTCTGGTAGCAGTAGGCAGATGGATAGACATGATGCAGGGTCATATCGCCGATCGCCATATTTGGGGTCAGGGAGGAATTATTTTTTTCCCCTGAGACTCAGATCTCTGGGGTTTTTCTTCGCCTTCCGCTGGATCATCAGGTTGGGGCTCTTGTCTCAGGACCTTATTTATGGATGGTCAGATGGAACATCACAGGGGCTCAGACTCCATGGAGCTGAGAGAAGAACCACAACCCCCATCATTTACTAGGATATACAGTAATACAAGCCCTTATTATTAATAATGGCTCCTCTGCTTATTGCTAATAAAAGGTATAAAATCAGCCATTCCTGTGTCCGGTGTCCTTATTGTCTCCAATTATTTCATTACACAGTTACCAATATCCACAGAGACACAAACAGAGCCACATAGTCGTCCATGTACAGATGGAGCAGGCGGTCTATGAATCCCCACATAGTCGTCCATGTACAGATGGAACAGGCGATCTATGAACCGCCACATAGTCGTCCATGTACAGATGGAGCAGGCGGTCTATGAACCGCCACATAGTCATCCATGTACAGATGGAACAGGCGGTCTATGAACTACAGAACAGTCTTATCGCACTTACACTGCTTACATATCACATGTATTAGAGCAGCCACCCTACACACATGGGATAGTGTGCCATGACACAAAACTAAGGTTCACTTGGTGTTTGCTACATGTATATGTAAAAGCAGCCCCATTATAACACATTAGTGGGTCAAGTGTAAAGTTGTCATGAGCACCCCCTCCTCATTTCCATCCCCTCCAACATTATACCATGGGAGTGACACAACCTACTGGACCTACCTGAGGATGGTGGTGACAGGTATATAAGCAGCACAGGCAATCTGTATATATATGATGAACAGATCCACAATCTCACAACCTTTCATAATTTTGCAGAATTGCTCCATAGAAAAACATATTTGGGCAGATTTACTATTGTAAATGCACCAGGGTGAGAATACAGGGAATCCATGAGAAAAATCCGGAAACTCCCCATCAGGAATGATAGCCAGGTGAGGACAGTATGGAGGAGCTGCCTGGAAAGTTTTCTGGCCATTGATGTCAGACACTGCGGCTCGGTCTCAGTCTTGTAGCTGGAGGTGCGTTGAGTCCGGTTTAGGTTCTTGTGGTGTCACATTGGTAATGGGACTATCTATAGCTACAACTCGGCCAACTTTATCTCGGGCAGGTAGATAGACCTGCATGGAGAATCCTGTCTTCTCATAGACCTTACCCATAAAACCCTTCAGAGTACAGCAGGGGCGGAAAGGGAGAAAGACAAAGGCTAAAGCCTACTGGACTCTGGACAAGGTAGAAGTTGGGATGAGTGAAATAATTCCTTTTGAACTGGATTCAACCCAAGATTTCCAAAAGTTCACCCAAAGACAAATCTTTTGGGGCTTGGCACCCACAAAACACAAACCCCAGAGTATAATAATTGAGGGCCCAGGGTGAGGTGAGGGAAAATAACAAATACTTATACTCACCTTGCCTCACCTCTCCTGAGCGTGTGGCGCTGCCTCAGCATCCTCTTCATTCAACTGACTGACGTCACTCGCCCCAGGCGCGTTGGATGATCAAAGTTTTCATCGTGTGCCCATCGGGTCACTGCTGAAATCTGTGATTGTTCCTTATCGGTGACTCCTAGGGTGCGTGACATCAGCCGTAGCCTGGAAGAAAGTTGAATAGGACACCGAGAGACCGCCGGATGTCACAAAAGATGCTCGAGAGAGGTGTGGTAAGGTTAGTATGAGTGATTGTCATTTTTTACACTTCCTCTGGGCCTCCACTTATTATACTATTGGGTCTGGGGAAACCCCAGAGCAGCAATTCTCAATCTGGGGTACGAGTATGCGCTGCTATCTCCAGAAGTACATGTGGCAGTGAGAGCCACCCCCACCATAATGGTAATTCGTAGGATTCGCCACCCAAAAACTACTCCTATACTCCTGGGTCTCTTCAGACTCTCAGAGTATAATAAGTGGAGGCCCAGGGAAGGTGAGGACACAGAACAAACAGTGTTATTCACCTCTCCTGGGATCTGGCTCTGGTCTCGTGTCCTGTTCAGCCTCCAGAGTGATGTCAGAGACTGCTGAGGCCTGTGAGTGGGCCACAATTTAATAATAATAATAATAATAATAATAATAATAATACATGTTATTTCTATAGCACCAACATATTCCACAGTGCTTTACACATTGTAGGGTTCAGGTACAGACAAAAAGAGACATTACAGAGAAATAGTCAATTCACACACTGGGACTGAGGGCCCTGATCGCAAGAGCTTACAATCTATGAGGTAGAGGGGTCGGAGGAACAAGAGGTATATAAAAGGGCATACAAAGTTACAACATCATATCTTGTAGCGGTCACGTGGCATAATGGCACATAGCATCATGCAGCATTAGGCCACATTGTACTCTATTTTAACATAGAGACCACTCTGGGACATTATACTGTGTGGAGGTGCTGCTATGGGACTGTAAACTGTGTGGCGGGCCCCTATGGGACATTATACTTTGTGGAGGAGCCACTATGGGACATTATACTGTGTGGAAGGGCCGCTATGGGACATTACACTGTGTGGAGGGGCCGCTATGGGACATTATACTGTGTGGAAGGGCCGCTATGGGACATTGTACTGTATGGAGGGGCCGCTATGGGACATTATAATGTGTGGAGGGTCCGCTATGGGACATTATACTGTATGGAGCGGCCGCTATGGGACTGTAAACTGTGTGGAGGGGCCTCTATGGGACATTATACTGTATGGAGCGGCTGCTATGGGACTGTAAATTGTGTGGAGGGGCTGCTATGGGACATTATACTGTGTGGAAGGGCCGCTATGGGACTGTAAACTGTGTGGAGGGACCACTATGGGACAGACAAAATTTGACGAAGCATGACATGAGTTTTTGGGAATTTGAGTTAGGGATTGGGCTTTAGCTACTGCATAGATGGTGACCTAAGAGATGCCCTGTGGCCCTATATATAATAGTGACACTACAACCAGTATAGGCATCTTTTATATATGATACGTGTTGCGTTCACATGTTTGTTACCATGAAATAATGTGGAGAATGTCTTTGAAGCCCCCGCAGTGTTTTAATGTATGCAGTGTATGTTTGAGGTGGGCAGTATACGCTGTTTAGTCTATGACCCAATGTTAATATTTAATACATCTGTTCTCCATTCATGGCAATGATAAAAATAGCATTTCTTTGAGGTTATTACGGGCATTGAAAGCAAATGCATATTTCCAAGTATTAAAGCCAGGAGATAAAATCCTGCACGAAGCTCCTGTGATGCAATCTATAGGGTAAGGCCTCATCCTTTCATGGGCCAGCCAGGCTGATAGAGTACAGAAAAGACATTGGTGTTATTCACTACAAAGGATGAGATACAATATATCTGAAAAGGCTTACCAAGACTTATATATTGATGTCTTATCCCTAGATAGGGCATCAATATGTGATCGGCAGGGGCCAGACACCCAAAAAACCCCATTTAACACATGCACAGCACTGCTGTTTGAAACATTGCAAATCTTCAGAAAAATTAGTTGTGTTCAGACATTAAGCCAACAGGGAATGAATTTATATAAAAAAAATTAAGCAACTTTTTAAATCTCCCGCAGTTTTGTGTACAGCTCCCACACAGATCTATGTGTCTCCATAGTTACAGACTACAAACCAACCTTATGTAGTCAGATCCTGCATTCGTGTGTTGATCCCATCTATCTGCCTTTTTCTTAACTTACTGTCTGGAGATAAGGGTAGCAGAGGGAGTGAAGAAACACATGACTGCAGAATAAGACTACATGCAGAATATCACCGTAGTCTGAAACCATAGAGACACATAGATCTAACAATTCTTAAAGGGAGTCTATCATTCGCAAAAACACTTTTAAGCTCATGGCACGTTGGAATGGCCTTTAAAAAGGCCATTCATCTCCTACATTTCCTTGTTTTCTTCTCCCATCCGATTCCAAAATAATTAGTTTCTTCATGTATGTAAATGAGCACCACGGAGCACCCGGGGCGTACCTTCTCTTATGCAAGCACCCATCGCCTCATCACTTCTCACCGCCCCTTCGTCCATTGTGGTGACTCCCCTCTTGGGCTTCTTTCTTCTCAGTTCTCACTGGCAGCGAATTCTCGCGACTGCGCATGTGCAATCGGGCCACCATTTTCCAGTGGTCTGTCACAAGAGCGTGGCAGAGCTGATTGCGCTTGCGCAGTCACGAGAATTCACTGCCAGAGAGAACTGAGAAGAAAGAAGACCAAGAGGGAGTCACCGCAACGGCCGAAGGGGCGGTGAGAAGCGATGATGCGATGGGTGCTTGCAGAAGAGAAGGAACGCCCCGGGTGCTCCGTGGTGCTCATTTACATACATGAAGAAACAAATTATCTTGGAATCGGCTGGGAGAAGAAAACAAGGAAAGGTAGGAGAAGAATGGCCTTTTTAAAGGCCATTCCAACGTGCCATTAGCTTAAAAGTGTTTTTGCGAATGATAGACTCCCTTTAAGGACTTGATATTAGAAGATTAACTCAAAAACTTAATATTTTTTTATTTAGAAGTTGTCATGGGATTACAAGTTCAGGATCCTCATACAAAGAGTGTCTCTCATTCCGGAGGACCTGTCCTGTCCAACCCATTGATATGAATGGACATTGTGTAATGCTTCCTTTTTTCCTTTGGTGGTGCTGCTGAGAAACTCTTACTTCTGGATTTCATTATAGATTCTGCTGAGAAAGTCTTACTTCTGGATTTCATTATAGATTCTGCTGAGAAACTCTTACTTCTGGATTTCATTATAGATTATGCTTGAAGTCAAAGTAGCTAGACACTTTTGGGATCAGTTTATTGTCAAGAAACCCTTCTAACAAGTAGAGATTGTCAAAGAAGACAACCCCTTTAAGATGTATATATACTCATTAAATAAATAAATTCAGAATTTCGATTTTTTTTTCTGTTTTTCGTCTTTTTCTTTGGCAGTTTAGTAGAAAATCACACTGAAATCCGTTTCGCATTTGCGACCACAAATACTTCTATATACACACAATGTTTCCAGTGTAAGCAGGGGGTCTCTGAAGAGAGAGCAAAGTGAGAACAGTCACCTTGTCATCGCTTGAACTTTCCGACCACTAAAAATCTGTGATGATCCACATTGTGTTTGTTTCTAAGGCTTAGCTTCCAGTGACTTCATGCTGCGCTTGGATTTCCATGGAGGAAGATGATTCATTTTTCACTTCTTTGTAGTTTCAATGGTTCTATTTTATCTGTGAATCTTCAAGGAGAGCTCAAGTCTCTATTAAAACCTTATACAAACTATGTCTTCAATTTACTGGACCTCCTAAGCCCCAATACATGGCCAGTAAACCCTGTGCCGGTAAACCCGGAGAATATTTAGAACAGGCAGGGCTAATCTTTTTCTTTATCTGATGTTGGCGGACACCATTTTTTTTTAAATGTAAAATAAAAAATTTAAATAAAAAATTTCTAAATATGTAAAATTTTTGTGTTGAAAAATTTCTTATTTTTCTGATAGAGACCTTCTATTATACCCTGGCAACAGGCAAGTTATCAAGTGGTCACATGTTTCCTGGTGGGCCAAAAAAATATATGGAAAAAAATTAATAAAAACATAAAAGTAAAATTGAAAGTTTAATTTATTTCTTTATTTCTTGTATAAAAATCGAAACAATAATAAAATAAATATAATTGTTACAGCCACATCTGGAAATGTCTGAAGTATTAAAATATTGTGATACAAATGCAATGCCAGAATGACTGTGTTTTTGATCACCTTGCCATAAAATGGGATCAATGAACCAATGAAAATAACAGTTTGACACTCATAAAAATAAGCCCTCATACAGCCTCATCATTGGAAAAATAAAAAAATTTATATGAGACCTAATATGTCAATATGGGAGAGGAGAAAAAAAATTAAAAATGTTATTTTTTATTACCCTTTTTAAAAAATTGTATGTACCAATAAAAACTACAGCTTATCCCCAAAAACATGACCTCATACAGCCCCATCAATGGAAAAATAACAAAGTTAAGAGTATTCAACATGGGATGAAAAATAATTTTTTTATACAGTTTTTTCAATTTTTTAAAGTTGTAAAACATAACACAAACCGTATACGTTTGGTATCGTTGTAATCAGAGAAAAAAATAATGTATTTTTTTTACTAAAATTTTTTGATCAAAAAGTTATATGTACCAATAAAAATTACAGCTCATCCCCAAAATCATGTCCTCATACAGCCCCATTATTGGAAAAATAAAAAGGTTAGGAACGTCAATATGGGATGAACGCCATTTTCTTAACTTTTTTAAAAAAAATTTTAAAGTTGTAAAATATAGCAAAAACTCTATACATTTGGTATTGTTATATCAGAGAAAAGAATGAACATGTAATTTTTTTACCACACATTTTTTTTTATCAAAAAGTTGTATTTACCAATAAAACTACAGCTCATCTCCCAAAAACATGGCCTCCTACAGCCCCATAAATGGGAAAATAAAAAATGAGGCTTGTCAATATGGGATCAAAAGCAATTTGAAATTTTTTTTTCTTTTTTTAAACATTGTAAAACATAAAAAAAATTACTTAAAAAAAATACCATACAGTGAACACCTGTAGAAACAAAACCCAAATATGATGCTTGCTTCCCATTACACCTCACAAAATATTTTTAAGCTTCAATAATGGTAGATGAAATGGTGCCATTGAAAATACAACTTGTCATGCAAAAAACAAGCACTCATAAGGCAATGTTGATAAAAAAAAATAACAGGATAAAAAAAAAGAGAAAGTCAGAACTGGCTGTGACATGAAGGGGTTAAAAATGTTTTCCCCACCTTCGACCTGTTGGAGGAATGGGTGTACTCCAAAATTCCCATAGCCTTCAGTGGAGATGTAATGGCCACCTCTACATTTGGTCCTAGATGGGGCTGCTGTTGGTTACCTTGACCCGACAAATGGGGCCCAGGTAGGTGAGGGGTTCCTAGAGGTGGAATATACCATTAGTGCCAAAAGTGACAAATATCCTTCAAGGGGTATTCCCATCTCAACAAGTCATCCCCTATTATCAGGATTGGGGTTACCTTGCAGTTGGGTGGGTCCATCCACTCAGACCACCACTGATCAGGAGAACAAAGGAGTGTAGTCCTCCATAGTCGGTAATGGGAATGCCGGCGATAGCTGAAGTACAGTGCCTTCAAATGAATGGAGTGATGCACGTGCGGACCCAACCATGACTCCATTCAGAACAGGGGACCCTCACAGATCTGCAAATTATACCCTATCCCCTTGTTAAGATCAACTTTCAATCCGTCTACAAATGAGATGTTTGTTGTACCTGCCACATGGCCATTTCTGCAGGAGCATCCGTTTTGGAGGTTATATTGGTTGGGTCACCCAGCTTTCCCAGGAACAGATAAAAAAATAGCTAGCTTGACAGAAGTGAAATTAAAAGTGATGCTATGAGATACTAACAACCCAGAATATTGCCATGTCCACCTTCGGGTCTAATCTCCCTTCTCTGCAGAAGTTCTGTTTGCCTTGAGGTTTTAATGGTTAATCTATTAGGACGCGCAATAACGTCACAGGTCGGGTCGTATTCTGTTTAGACAGCTGTAGCTCTGTGACCCCCTTTATACCTTTGAAGTGACAACACGGTAACACAGCATGGCAGCCAAACCACCAGCACATGAATCCGCCCATCAGCCTGCTGGGTAATATTTCATTCCTCTAGTTATACAGTCCTGGGGCCTTTCTGGAAGATGAACTATGTTGATGCTGGATATGTTTGTTACCTTGTAGAGGGGCCCCCCCCGTGCACGAGCCACGCGGGGGGTCGAGGGCCTCTCTGAACAAGGGGGGACCGGGGGGGCCCAAAACCAGCTAGAAACCTTAGGTGGGTGACCGTAGATGGCCATATACAGTCTATAATATTAGGTGGGTGATCGTAGAGGGCCATATACAGTCTGTAACATTAGGTGGGTGACGAGGGCCAATACAGTGAACATAGGGGGCCCCCCCCGGGTCCGTAGAGGGCCATATACAGTCTGTAACATTAGGTGGGTGACCGTAGAGGGCCATATACAGTCTGTAACATTAGGTGGGTGACCGTAGATGGCCATATACAGTCTGTAACATTAGGTGGGTGATCGTAGAGGGCCATATACAGTCTGTAACATTAGGTGGGTGATCGAAGGCCAATAGAGTTTAGGTGGGGGCCATATACAGTCTGTAACATTAGGTGGGTGACCGTAGAGGGCCATATACAGTCTGTAACATTAGGTGGGTGACCGTAGAGGGCCATATACAGTCTGTAACATTAGGTGGGTGACCGTAGATGGCCATATACACCCCCTATACAGTCTGTAACATTAGGTGGGTGACCGTAGATGGCCATATACAGTCTGTAACATTAGGTGGGTGACCGTAGATGGCCATATACAGTCTGTAACATTAGGTGGGTGACCATAGATGTCCATATACAGACTGTAACATTAGGTGGGTGACCGTAGATGGCCATATACAGTCTGTAACATTAGGTGGGTGACCGTAGATGGCCATATACAGTCTGTAACATTAGGTGGGTGACCATAGATGTCCATATACAGACTGTAACATTAGGTGGGTGACCGTAGATGGCCATATACAGTCTGTAACATTAGGTAGGTGACCGTAGATGGCCATATACAGTCTGTAACATTAGGTGGGTGACCATAGATGGCCATATACAGTCTGTAACATTAGGTGGGTGACCGTAGATGGCCATATACAGTCTGTAACATTAGGTAGGTGACCGTAGATGGCCATATACAGTGTGTAACATTAGGTGGGTGACCGTAGATGGCCATATACAGTCTGTAACATTAGGTGGGTGACCATAGATGGCCATATACAGACTGTAACATTAGGTGGGTGACCGTAGATGGCCATATACAGTCTGTAACATTAGGTAGGTGACCGTAGATGGCCATATACAGTCTGTAACATTAGGTGGGTGACCATAGATGGCCATATACAGTCTGTAACATTAGGTGGGTGACCATAGATGGCCATATACAGTCTGTAACATTAGGTAGGTGAGCCTCTTTATGTGATGCATATGTCCTGTGTTATGTCTTAATTTTTGTTTGTGTCGCCTATATTATTTAATATTTTATATGTGCTATTTATTGCATTTTTCATTAATAAATATATATTTTATATATATTTTTTTGAGACTCTTTTGCTTTTTCTTGACTAAATTTCTTTTATGTTGGAATGTTGATCTTGTAGTCAAGTTTATATATGGAGGTTTTTGTTGGTTAGGTGACCGTAGATGGCCATATACAGTCCCCCGACCCAAGAGGACCTATCCCAAGAGCTGGTTTTCTACTGTAAGGACTGTGAATCTGTGGAATAGCCTACCCAGGAGCTGGTCACAACAGTCACGGCTGACAGCCTCAGGAAAGGATTAGATGCCTTTTTTCAGAGCAAAATAGCATTGATGCTTATGAAAATGTATAGAATACTTATTTCCTTCAGTCTTCCTCTTTCCCATCCCCTGGTTGAACTTGATGGCCATGTGTCTTTTTCCAACCCTACTAACTATGTGACTGTAGTTGTGCCCAGGTGCTGTATCATGGGGGCTGCAGCATGATGTCTGGGTTATGCCTGGGCAAGGGCTTGCTATTAGACATGGGCAAAACTCATGAGATTGAAACCCGTCTCTTCAGTGGTCTAGTCCACGTCATTCGGGAAAGAAATGAAGGCACCACGAGGAGTGAGAGGACTAGTCCATGATGCCTGTAGTTATATGAGTGGCGGCCGTCACCTTATGGAGGCCCCGGATGTCTGAAGTGATCTGTGAAATGTGGTATGCAAATCCTAACTCTGTATTTCTACAATCAAGATCAGTAAGGTTTCCGTTCTGGTATAAGAACCTACCGCACCTACTGTGCGGGGGTATAGTGATGCAGAAGCCTCAGGGGCCCCTCTGTCCTGTTTAGCCCTTTCTTATAGGAACACAATGTTGCACTATTACATTGCACCAAATAATAGTAGCTGTGGTTGTGTTGCAGCAAACTACTGTGACTGCTGGATCTCTGTATGACCACATTCATTATCATTAAATGCAAATGTCAATGCAACTTGTGAAATCTCAGGACTGAGAGCTCTTCTGATGTGGGGCCGAGTTTGCAGCAGAATGCACTCAGATGACACTTGAGTGACATCCGATATGATCTACTATGCATTCAGGTCTATGGGGGCTATATCGGAACAGAATGAATCGGAATCCCCCATAGACACGAATGCATAAGACAATGCAATCCGAGCACATTCTGCTGCAAATTCGGCCCCACATTGGAATCATACTCGGTCATGTGCGTGGGGCCTTAAGCCTAAGTCCATATGGGTCCCCTGCAGGATGTCCACTGGTATTGTACATCGCTGCCGCCGTTTTCACAGGTGCGAGTATGCCATGTGTTCTCCGACCTAAATATTGTGCAGCCCTGGCCCCTTGCCTAAGGTTGCACAGGTACAGGTTTAGCAAGGTGCTTTGAGAAATGGCACTGTCCAAATTTTTTCTTACTATGGCTCTGTAGCTATTGTGAAACCAGATCTCCCATCATGCTATGGCAATGCAGCTCAGTCCTATTTACTTAAATGGGACAGAGCCGCTGTGTGCCATAATACTGGGCAGTGTTCCTACTGGATGTATAGTGCTATGCCTGGCAAAATATAAAGGAGACATGCTACTTACTGGAGCGTTGTTGTCCCTTGAAGAAACTGATGGACAGGGGTCCGGAGTCCCACCGATCAATGATCCTAACCATAGGCCACCAATATGTAGACCTGGAAAACCCCTGTAATTATTTCTGAGCCATATCTGTTCATAGAAAATCTACCTCGGGGGTCCTGTTTGGTCAGTTTATGGCCTTCTGGGTGATGTCATTCTTCTGAGGCTTGTGATTGGGCCCATGATGTCACCCAGGAGGTAGGAAGAGGCCGGAAGATGACTGAAGAGGACCCCAAGGGGGTTCCGGACACCACGAGGGAGCCCAGAAGAGGTGAGGGAAGATGAGTATACCTATTTATACCTCCAATTATTATACTCTGGAGTCTGAAGAGATCGCAGAACATAATAGTGATTCAAGGGTGGTGAATCTGTTTCGAATCAAACCTGAAACTTTTGGAAAATTTGGGTTGGATCCCGTTCATTCTGAACCCTTTCGCTCATCTCTAATTCCTAGCCAGATCATCTCTGAATGGGTTAAGCTGAAGACAATATTGGTCATCACACATTTTCCCCAGACTCTGTACAGGCATTCATTAGGAAGGCAACCCAGCTTTCCCAGAAGCAGACAAGGACATATAGCCTTTGATTTTAGCCCGGAGTCCTCCTCTTTATAAATCAGGCTCGGTGTCACCGCCGCGGTGGTTCTCTGCTGTAATTTAGTGACTGTGTCTTCTCGGGAGAAGAAATCCCAATGACAGGCACACACGAGGCTCAGATATTCTAAACCCTGGAAAAATATTTTAGTTTGACTTCAGCCGAGTACAAAACTGAATGTTCCAAAACATCAACCTAATAAATGTCACCGCGAAAACTGGACGCTTATATTATAGACGGCAATTTATAGACTGTGGCAGATGGCAGGTCCATGGCGGGAACGTCTGCCCGCTGCGGGATATACAATTATTTATCTTCAGGATAGAGCAATATTACGCTCCGCTTTCATGTCTGCTTCATGTCTTAATGAGGGTCTTTATATAGGGGGGTAATTGAGGGGGTACCCTGCTTGAGCCCCCTATTACCTGAACAGAGGGAGTCTCCCACTTGTCAATTGAATGGACAGCATGTAATACTACATCTCCCCTGAAGAGGCGCAACATCTGTATCCACAGTGATCAGCCGACCTGGACTGACTCCTATCTAAATGGTTAAATGGGACTTTTTGGATTTATGGAAGTTAAGTTTAAAGGGGTATTCTTGGCTAAAAGTATTGATTCCCTATCCTAAGGATAGGACATCAATATCAGATTAATGGGGGTCTGACACCCAGCACCCCCACCAATTAGCAGTTCTCAATGGCTGAAACACAGAGATTGGAGCAGGAAGCAGACTGCGCTGTTCTTGGTGTAGTGGTCAGACCAGGTACTGCACAACAGCATCCAATCACTTGAATGGGAGCTAAGCTGCAGTGACTCAGTTCTGCCACTACACAGAGAAGAGCGCTGTCTGCTTCCCGTTCCATTCTCTGTGCATCAGTTGCTACAAACTGCTAATTGATAGGGATGTTGGGAGTCAAACCTCCACCAATCTGATAGGATAAGTTATTAATAGAGATGAGCAAATCGAAGCTGCAGAAGTGGAATTTGATCTGAATTTCAGGAAAAATTAGATTCACAACGAATCCGAATTTCCTCACGCTTCGTGGTAACGATTCGCATTTAGTTCAAAATGGCTGTACATATTAGGACATGGGGCAAGGAACTCTGGGAACGCAGGATCACCCACAATGCCATGCGTGCAGCCAATCAGCAGCCAGCCCTGTGATATCACATGCCCCCTTCGTGAGCGCCCACGGCATGTTTGACCGCTGCATCCAAGGTGTTAAATCCTCCGATCGGTTATGGATCAGGGTGTTAGCTGTAACTGACACCAAACACCCTGCTCCATAACGGATCAGGTTTTTTTTTAACACCTTGGATGCCGCGGTGAAACATGACCGTGGCATCCAAGGGGTTCTGCCAGTTTGACGCCCACCCCACCCACCTCGGCTCTCTGCAGCCAATAAATAGCTGTTTTTGTTACGCGATTCACCGCGATTTTATTCGGATAGAATCATATTGTGAAATTCAGCGAAGTTGCTGAATCGAATTTTTGAATACTTTGCTCATCTCTAGTCATTAATATATTTAGCCTGGAAAACTCCTTTAAGGTGAAGGCCCCACATTGAGGAAATGCAGCTGAAAAAAATGGTACCGAAGTAAATGAGAGTTTGGTTAATCTCATCTACATGTAGAGGGAAATGCAGCAAAAACCCAGATTTATATATTGATCACCTATCCAATATATGATTAGTTGACTGAAACCCAGGACCACTACAGATCAGCTGGTTGAAGAGGCAGCAGCATT
Organism: Leptodactylus fallax; assembly: GCA_947044405.1. Taxonomy (NCBI): domain Eukaryota; kingdom Metazoa; phylum Chordata; class Amphibia; order Anura; family Leptodactylidae; genus Leptodactylus; species Leptodactylus fallax. The sequence goes on from CAMRHE010000483.1 coordinate 890,729, forward strand.
TAGGTGAGTGATGCGGCCTTTTCAGTGAATACCAAGTACAACGCTGGACATTGTATAGTGACTGTGCTTGGTATTGTAGATCAGTCCCATTCACTTGAATGGGACTGAGCTGCTGCTGTACCATGTGACTGATGGATGCGACATCAGTGTTTATGAGCGTTGCGGTCTCTTCAAACAGCTGATTGGCGTGGGTCAAACCACACACAGGTGCACGGCAGAGCTATGACTACATAACTACGGACTGTCCATCACATGACCACTGACTGAATTTATCCACTTAAAGTAAGCAATAAATGACAGCAAGCAGAGATCTAGAAAACCCTAAAGAATATCAATAACATTTATTGGCTGAAACTGGACAATTCCTTTAAATTCTAGACTGATACATTTTACTTGCACTGATACATTGTTGCAAATTTCCAGGACAAGAGAGTGTTTGGTTCTACTGAATGTCTAGACTGGATACAATTGTAGCAAACAATCATTTGCGAAAAGTTTTGAGTGAATGGCTGGACTGGGACTAAAAGCAGCCGTGGGATATAAACCCACTGACCCACATCCAGGATTTGCCGGTTTTCACACTGGATTATATAAGTCATGTCAAAACATCTCTGTTAGGGTGCGTTCACACGGGCGGGTTTCATCTATGAAATAAGTATGTAGGCCATATTTCCTGCACTAAATCCTCAGCCAGGTCCATAACTTCCAGTATCATAGTCATCTATGTCCTCATACTTAAAAGTGTCAGAAAGTTATTAAGTTTCCAGCCTCCACATGTAAAATAGAATGTTTCCAATTCACTGACAGCAAGAAGAGATGCTTTAACCACAAATGGTTAAAGGGGAGTTAAATTCTGATGACCTATCCTTAAGGTAGTATCTGATCATTGAGGTCTCGTACCCACAAGTCAGCTGCTCGTGTGAGCACCGCTTACTCTTTACAGGCCATGTCACATTCATTGATCGGTGGGGGTGCCGGGTGTCAGACCCCCACGATCTAAGGATAGGTCATCAATATCAATATTACAATTACATCTGGACATAAATATATAGCCAAATGCTCCTGTGGGCACCGTTGCGAGTTGCTTGGGCTGCCTGTCCTATAGAACGCTTACGTATATGGCGGTATTGGAGACTTTTACTTTTTTTCCCAATGAAAATTGTACAGAAAAATGCTGAATTATTATGTTATGAAATGGTCAGTCTAAAAATTACAACAACAACAAAAAAAAAGAAAGAAAAGTAAAGAAAAGACAAAAAAAAAAAACTGACATACAAAAATGATGAAAAAAAGTAACACAATCAGAATGCGGGAAAGCAAAAATAAATACATTTTTGGCCTTGGTTGTTTAGGGGTTAAACATTTATATGGAGAGATTCCTATTTAACTGGACATTACCGTACATTATACTGATATGTCAGACCAAACTGCAGCCAAAACCAAAAAAAAAAACAAGAAAAATCAGAGCTTGGTTATCCTTGCTGGTGCAGTTTTATAATGTTTCCACTAGGTGGCGCTATCGGTCTAGAATAGATCACTGACTCTTGCTTTTAATTATACCCTATATAACCAGAGCAATAGTCGCACATATGGGGCCATGCTCTGCGCTGGTCTTCAGATTGGCAGTCCCATAGAGATAAATGGAGAGTTGCGACTTTTGTTCCATTCTAACGGGGGTACATAAGACCTCCTTCATGTCTCTGGGGGTCCTAGCAGTGAGACCCCTAGTGATCATTCACTTATCCCCTATGTTTTTTCAGTGGTACATAGGGCTGTATTTTTATATCATTTTAATTTTTGCAATTTTTTTTAAATATCTTGATAAATTTTTAAAGAAAGAGGAATTTAAAAAAAAAATATTTTTCATAGCACAAAGTACTACTAATTTTTTTTTTTTAAATAATTTGCCCTCTCCATTATAGAGATTTTTATGTAGGTGACACATAGAACCTGTGATGTGGTAGTGGTGGGTTTTTTTCCTAGTATTTTTTTGTCTTAATTTTTTTTTTTTTTTTACTTTTTTTTTTTTTACATTTTATGCCCCAACAGTAAGGTCATAATAGACCCCTGGGGGAATTTTAACATTTTTTTTATTTATTTATTTATTTTTGGCTGATTTTCTTAACTGGGGCTGATACATTAGGAGGTATACAGCTTCTTAGTATATACTGCAGGCCTGATCTGGGTCCTCTAGGACCCAGCAGCTCCTGCAGTTCCCATCACCTGGCTGATCACATGACTGATGGGCTGGGTGAAGCCGTATCATGGTGGCTTCCATAGCTGTACATACAGACCTCGCGCAGCTGCAAACTCTGCAAGGAGATACAGTTACATCCTTGCAGAGTTAATTGCTGAAACAATAAAATAATAAATAATAATGATAAAAATTTACCTACAGCCACCACTAGAGGGAGCTCAGGAGCTCACTGAGTACTGTTTGTAACATGAGCTTTATTATAATACAGTATGCATTAAGCTCCGGAGCTCCATCTAGTGGTGACTGCAGGCAGACAGAAATGTATCATGTAATGCTATGGCTAAGCAGGGGATTTGGAGCTCTGTATCAGGAAATCACAACTCTGGCTGATATAAGGATATATAAATACATGAATCAATACTAATTTTGGGATTTATTTTGTGCCCTAGGGTGGACCTTTATGGACAGCTATCTCATCCGTCATGTCGGCAGGTCAGACATCACGCTGTCCTGTTGACAGAATCTTTCTAACAATCCACAGTAGCTGGTGGCACCATCTGGGAAATCTGCAGCATATGACCCGCTGTCTGAAACCAGATCCAAGGTCATGGAGTCTAGAGATGTCTTATTCATGAGCTACCACCAACCTGAGACTGGAGACATGTGTCAAGAAGACACCTCACAGGGCAAAGATAGATCCCGGCAGTAGCAACTATGTGACCAGCCAGCATAACTTTATCTTACAAGGATGTTTGGCACACGGCGCCCTCTCTTGGGTGTGACTGTCAGATGCTGCCATCTCTGGTTTCATTCATGTGGCCTTATGAAGAGTGTAGCTGAGGATACAAGAAGTCTCCGCACCATGTAAGACATCTAATTAGATAATCTCCTCGCCTCCTTCCATGGGAAAGACCACAGATAACCCCCCGTCTGCAGCGACCAAGCCCAACAGTCTGACCCAAAGTCTTTTTCTATGGTACGCCATCTGTCCATAATGTGTTTTGTGTCACAGAATTAATTTTGTGTTCACAAAAATCATTTTTATGCATAAAAAATCAATTTCTTTTTCATAAAATGCACAAAAACCATGTTGTGATGCTGTTTTTGTCACAAAGAATTCATTTTGTTGCACAGAATATCGAAAAATTTTTTACTTTGTCTTAAAGAATGTTGCACAGAATGTTATTATCTATTGTGTGAATTTTGTTGCACAGAATTTTGTTTTGGAAGATATAATGCATTTTGTGAAGCCAGGAATACAAACCACAACATTTCATAAAATAAAACTGTGTGTGACAAAATATAGTTATTTGCCACAAAGTAGACTTTTGTGACCGAAAAAATTAATTCTCAAACCACAAAATGTTCTCCTTGTACACAAAATTGCTTGCGTAAGCACGAAGTAGCTTACGTGAGCACCTAAATGGTGAGTATTTTTGTGTACAGAATGTATTCTGTGTTAGTGTAAATCATTTTTTCGATTATTTTTCTTTATTCTGTAATTACAAATGGCGCCCCATACTTTTCATCTGGACACCAGGTGCACAATGTAACCTCCCAAACAATGGTTTGGGGACATGACCAGAACTTGTTAAAGCCTTGACGGGATCTTATAGATGCGGCTGCTCTGATGTTTCCTCCTCCAAACAATAGTCCTACAGACAATAGAGAGAAATAAGGGGAGATTTAGTAATAGTGCTGAAAATGGGTACCATTGCACTAAGTTTATGAAATGGAGGATGCGGCAATACCTCATGGCTGGTGTGCAAGTGCACCAAAACTTTTGCAGATTTCAATCTGCTTCCGATTTTTCTCATGTGGGTTGGTCCTCACAGTAACACATGCTAGTTGTGGTCTGTGTGTCTAATATGCTGCTGTCATATATCAGCACAACTTAATTCCTAGACTGATTTCTTCTTCTACAGCCCATAACAGGTCTCTTGTCCCTTGTCCTGATAGATACTGATGCTGTAGAGTAGTAATGTCCCTCTCTAACAGCCTGTCATGTGTTTTCTACTCTCTCTGTACACAGATACACAGCCTGTGTGATTCTCTCTTTTTCCTCTGTGCTTTAATACCCATCTGCAGCCTGTGTGATCTCCTCTCCCTGATGACTAGGATGCTTTTCCCCTCCTTCACACCCTGATCTGCCATGTACAACCACCTCACTGCTGCTATCTAACATTGAGATTAGGGATGGGGAGAGCAGAGAGAGAGACAGAAGCAGCGAGTTATCTGATCTACAGTACTGTACAAAAATACTGCACAGCAAGAATACTTTCAGAATTAGAAGGGTTAATATTTTTTGTCAATTAACAAATTTAAATTCAAGAAGAAAAGAGAACTGTAAATCTCATCAATATTTGGTGTGACCTTTGCCCTTTGCCTTCCATCAGTTCTTCCTGTTTTTGGCAGAACTCGCCAAAAGGTTGTTCCCGCCATCTCAGAGAACTAAGCACAGATCTTCTGTGGATGTAGGCCTGCCCCAATCCTTCTGTCTCTTCATGTCATCCCAGACAGACTGGATGATGTTGAGATCAGGGCTATATCTGTGAGGACCGTATCATCACTTCCAGGACTCCTCCTCCAAAGGGCAAAGGTCACACCAAATATTGATGTCATTTACATTTCTCTTTTCTTTATTCACTTTATTTTGTAAATTGACAATTTTTGCACAGTATTATATGTTGGAAGCAGCAGCACAGCCTGCTATATGATGGAGTTATACAGACTCTACAGCAGGAAAATGACTGGACATTTTAATGTAACTTTTAAGATGCAACATTGCTTATATTGAGGAACCATATAGACTCTAATAAAGGCAACCCCTGTCTATACATCTTGGTAGGCAATATGGAGCTTATGGAGGGGGCCAAGGCTTGGGATCCATCTCTATAAATCAGAGCAGATAGCCTACGTTACTTGGATGACCATTCATTATAATGTTCGCTATGATACAACATGCGGTTCTCCAAATTTCGCTATGTAGCACTATAGGAACTGGGGTGCAGCACTTGGCAAATTTGCCATTCAAAAAGTCTGGGAACGCAGGGTGACAACTTCTCCAAGAGGGTTGATACTCGGCTTTCTGAGATACAGTTGAACAAAATGACTTCACGAAAGAGGCCGATGTAAAAATTCTATAAATTATGATTCTATGTGTTGCATTTTAGTCCTTAGTCTATATTTTTGTCCCCATTTAGGGTATTCAGGGGTCACGCAGAGGGCTAAAGGCTGTCTATATCTCCTGCCTGCACAGTTACCTTTTGAAGTAGCATTGCCCTCCAGTGCAGAATAACAGGAATGATTTGTGACTGATGATGTCACATTTCTGACAACTCATAAGCCAACGTGACATCATATAAATATGGTAGCGCCAATTTAAACAGTGACTGCAAACAGACGGGCAATAGTAAAACGTCTGCACCAGGAAGATTCATTCTCTATGTGAATACATCAAAGGCAAAGACACCTGGCTGAACCACTGGTGGCAGCTTCAGCTGTTTAGGTGGCAGCATGCCAGCGGGCTGGAGTACACGCACTGGATCTGTCTGTCAGTGGGATACTCAACACGTTCATTATACTTCCCTGCAAATTAGCCTGGTTTTTTTTTACTTCCCTGTGTCCTAGTTTTTCATCCTTGTCCTTTTTTCTACCCTGAATATCCTAACTATGAATGTCCACAGATAAATATAATAAATTGTACTCATGGGTACAGTCATATGAAAAAGTTTGGGCACCCCTATTAATCTTAATCATTTTTAGTTCTAAATATTTGGGTGTTTGCAACAGCCATTTCAATTTGATATATCTAATAACTGATGGACACAGTAATATTTCAGGATTGAAATGAGGTTTATTGTACTAACAGAAAATGTGCAATATGCATTAAACCAAAATTTGACCGGTGCAATAATCTGGGTACCCTTATCATTTTATTGATTTGAATACTCCTAACTACTTTTTACTGACTTACTGAAGCACAAAATTGGTTTTGTAACCTCACTGAGCTTTGAACTTCATAGCCAGGTGTATCCAATCATGAGAAAAGGTATTTAAGGTGGCCAATTGCAAGTTGTTCTCCTATTTGAATCTCCTCTGAAGAGTGGCATCATGGGCTCCTCAAAAAAACTCTCAAATGATCTGAAAACAAAGATTGTTCAACATAGTTGTTCAGGGGAAGGATACAAAAAGTTGTCTCAGAGATTTAACCTGTCAGTTTCCAATGTGAGGAACATAGTAAGGAAATGGAAGACCACAGGGACAATTCTTGTTAAGCCCAGAAGTGGCAGGCCAAGAAAATATCAGAAAGGCAGAGAAGAAGAATGGTGAGAACAGTCAAGGACAATCCACAGACCACCTCCAAAGAGCTGCAGCATCATCTTGCTGCAGATGGTGTCCCTGTGCATCGGTCAACAATACAGCACACTTTGCACAAGGAGAAGCTGTATGGGAGAGTGATGCGAAAGAAGCCGATTCTGAAAGCACGCCACAAACAGAGTCGCCTGAGGTATGCAAAAGCACATTTGGACAAGCCAGCTTCATTTTGGAAGAAGGTCCTGTGGACTGATGAAACAAAGATTGAGTTGTTTGGTCATACAAAAAGGCGTTATGCATGGTGTCCAAAAACACAGCATTCCAAGAAAAACACTTGCTACCCACTGTAAAATTTGGTGGAGGTTCCATCATGCTTTGGGGCTGTGTGGCCAATGCCGGCACCGGGAATCTTGTTAAAGTTGAGGGTGGCGCCTGGATTCAACTCAGTATCAGCAGATTCTTGAGAATAATGTACAAAAATCAGTGGTGAATTTGAAGTTTTAACGCCGGGGGATGGATATTTCAGCAAGACAATGATCCAAAACACAGCTCCAAATCTACTCAGGCATTCATGCAGAGGAACAATTACAATGTTCTGGAATGGCCATCCCAGTCCCCAGACCTGAATATCATCTGAACATGTGTTGGGATCATTTGAAGGGGGCTGTCCATGCTCGGCGACCAAAAAAAAAAACTGAACTGGAATTGTTTTGTAAAGAGGAATGGTCAAAAATACCTTCATCCAGGATCCAGGAACTGATTAAAAGCTACAGGAAGCGACTAGAGGCTGTTATTTTTGCAAAAGGAGGATCTACTAAATATTAATGTCACTTTTCTGTTGAGGTGCCCATACTTTTGCACCGGCAATGGTTTAATGCATATTGCACATTTTCTGTTAGTACAATAAACCTCATTTCAATCCTGAAATATTACTGTGTCCATCAGTTATTAGATGTATCAAATTGAAATGGCTGTTGCAAACACCCAAATATTTAGAACTAAAAATGATTAAGATTAATAGGGGTGCCCAAACTTTTTCATATGACTGTATAACACAAGGGTAGCAGGGGGGGGGGGGGGGGGGCCTTCCCCCCCAGACATACTGTAGGGAGCAGTAAATGAGGACAATAGTAGGGGGATAAAAAATGTTCCTTTTTCTTGAAGTTTTTATAAGGAGGGGCAAGGTTGCCCCCGGCGGGTGTATTATTTTGGTTAATGTACTGTGACATCACTGTGTGTATTATCCCTGTACTGTGACATCACTGTGTGTATTGATCATCCTGTACTGTGACATCACTGTGTGTATTATCCCTGTACTGTGACATCACTGTGTGTATTATCCCTGTACTGTGACATCACTGTGTGTATTATCCCTGTACTGTGACATCACTGTGTGTATTATCCCTGTACTGTGACATCACTGTGTGTATTATCTCTGTACTGTGACATCACTGTGTATATTATCCCTGTACTATGACATCACTGTGTATATTACCCCTGTACTGTGACATCACTGTGTGTATTATCCCTGTATTGTGACATCACTGTGTGTATTATCTCTGTACTGTGACATCACTGTGTGTATTATCTCTGTACTGTGACATCACTGTGTGTATTATCCCTGTACTGTGACATCACTATGTGTATTATCTCTATATTGTGACATCACTGTGTGTATCTTCCCTGTATTGTGACATCACTGTGTGTATTATCCCTGTACTGTGACATCACTGTGCATATTATCCCTGTATTGTGACATCACTGTGTGTATTATCTCTGTACTGTGACATCACTGTGTGTATTATCCCTGTACTGTGACATCACTATGTGTATTATCTCTATATTGTGACATCACTGTGTGCATCTTCCCTGTATTGTGACATCACTGTGTGTATTATCCCTGTGGATTGGGAGGCTCAAAATAGTTATAGAACTTCCATATTCTGATTTTGCAACTAGGCTTGGTTATGTAAAAGTGAAGCCCAGTGGTTATTTGTCAGACTTCTGTACTCTGCACCTATACGACTGGCCATTCTCTATGAGAACACCTTAAGAACAACCCCCTTGGTGCTGCTCAATAACTCTACATCAATCCCAGCATGCGTACCATATTGCATGAGATGTCCAGCAATCTCCGGGCAGTACCAAAGGTTTTTCTTTCATGGCTTTCCTGCATTCTGGTGATCTTACACTTCTCGGATCTGATCCTTCCACCTGTATCTAGCACTCCATATGACTGTGTTTCCCCTTTAACGCCTTCCCATTGACCTCTGTGTCACTCATTTTATTCATGGTCACATCTCTAGAAACCCTTTGAGACGTCTGGTGTGAATCCGCGCTGGAGGTGAACAGGAAACCTAATCATCTGAGATGTAGTTTGCCTGCAATTTGCTGAAACAATGACAAGTATGTAGATTGTTGCCGTGGTTGAATCCTATACTCCCACCAGCTCACGTGGACTTTGCCAAAACTGTTCCATTTCATCTAATTATCAAAAATGCTGACAAAATGACCGGGGAATTTCAGAACATTCTCGTAGCAAATTCCAATATTTCAATCCTCTTATGATTTTTTCGTATTTCAGATTCACATTCAATTTCACCTCCCCTCGTCTCCTTGCAGATGTAAGTCATTTTTTATGGTTTTTTTCTCCCTCGTCTTGTAACAGATATTTCCTGGATGTTTCTTGTTTATATTTTCCTATTTCCTTCGGAGATTATTCTCTTAACATCTGCTGTTGTCTCTTCTGAAATTCTGGATCTTGCAATGTCCACCAGATAGAAGGCTATCTCTATTCGGAGTTAAAATGCTGATTTTTTTGTAAGATCTCTGCTGGCTGTCAGTTTCGTATGGAGCTGTAATAAAGCTGCATTTATAGGGGATGTCAAAAACTGGAATGAGCAAAGCGGTTAGGAAAAAACTTGAATTGTTCTGACTTCTCCAAAAGTTTAAGGTTCAACCTAAACTTGAAATATCTGGGGCTCTCCACCCACGAACCGCTAAGGCTTGGTTCACATCTGTGTTGGTCTCTCCGTTATTTGGGTTGACGAAACTATGAAGAGATGGACCGCACATGGACACTGGCAGACCCCATTGACTATATTGGGGTCCGACGTTTCAAAACTGAAAATGGGGGAAAAAAAATCCTCCGTGCAGGACTTATCTCTCTGCCAATTTTTGGCGGTTTCTGCGACGGAGTCTCCAATAAAGAATCTGGCGCAGATATGAACTTAGTCTTAGGGTATAATAAGTGGAGGCCCTGGGGAGATACCGAAACATAATGAACACTTATACTCACCTTGCTTCACTTCTCCTGGGATCTCTCAGTGTACTCTTCTGGCCTCCTTGGTGATGTCACAGGTCCGACATGGGGCGCACTGATGTCATGACCTTGCCACATCCCATGTGACTGATGAGATTGTCTCCTCTAGGGCATGTTACATCATCCGGGAGGCCAGAAGAGGACGCCGAGGCAGTGCTGGATACAGTGAGGGAGTCCAGGAGAGGTGAGACAAAGTGAGTATCAGTGGTTATGTTTCAGGACCCCCCTTCCCCCGGACCACCGCTTATTATACTCTGGGGTCTGTATTATAGTAGCACTTTTGGTTTGGATAGGTCACAGGATAGGTCATCAGTATCAGATTGGTGGTGGTTCAACATCCAGACCCCACAGAGATCAGGTGATTTGGCTGCCGGAAACCATATACAAGGTATACGGCTGAGAGCAGGGCTGCAGTTACCCTGTATACTGCATCCAGCAGCCAAATCAGCTGATCAGTGCGGGGTCCTGGTGTCGCACCCCCATAGGATAGGTCATCAATGTCCATGACCAAGGGGTCTCAGACAACCCCTATAATGCTCTACTGTACCTGTGTATGTCTCTGTTTTATAGATGGTCCTTTGTAGGGGTTTATCCTCGCCTAGAAACATTCACTTGACATAGGCAGAACATCAGCACATGGAGGCTATACGGATGTAGATTATATGTAGACTGATACATTGCAACAAACTATCATGATAAAACTGACTTCTTGCCTCCACCACTAGGGGGAGCTAAGTGCACATGAAAGTATACACCTACCATTTAACTAGCTCCCCCTAGTGGTGACTGCAGGAAAATATTTTGACTCTACCACTCGAAGCAGGTCGATTTAAGGGCTAGGCCCCCTTCACACCAAGGGCCCTCTATAGAAGTGGCCCCTATAGATCTGGCTCTATACTGAGTATGACAATACAGTCATTGCTAACACTACTGCAGTATCATACTATACTTGTCCAGTCCAGAGTTTATGCAAATTTGTATTAAAATGGATGTTTTGGGGGTTTTTTGGCCCAAGGAGTCTTAAAATAACCTATGATTTGGGAGTTCAGACACAATACATAACTCATGTGGTTCTTCTGAACCGATCACATATCAGCATAAGTTTCCTATAGTGACATAGGTTCGGTTCTCTAGGGCTACGGGAGCCATGAAATCTGAACATATTATATCCCAAACTGGTCCTAAGGTCTCTACAGTTTATAACAAAATAGCAGAACTTCATGAGACAATGCTTAAAGATAGGATGTCAAGACATAAGGAACAACGGAAGGAAGTATGGTTGTAGGTCTGACGACACAGGATTTATTTGTAGTCTGTTGCCATGGAGATGCAGAGACAGAATAGAGATTTTTAATTAACCCTATTTACAAATTAGGAGAGCTCCTCCTGCTGGTAAAGGGAGGTATTCTGTTGAAGGGAATGTCACATAATAATGAAAATGGTCTTTAAGCTGGAGTATCCCTTTAAATAACATGATTTTGTTTCTGTATTTGACGCTCGTCCAAACTATAAATTTGTTCCTAGCTATTAAAATGTCCATATTCATTTGGCCGCTTGCACTTCCTGAGATCCTTGCATTGTGATGGGATTTAATGTACATGTGTAGATCAGTCCACTAATCCCCTTTTTATTGACCACATAACTCGATACCAAAAATGAAGACGTCATAAAAATGTGAATGTATACGACCTGACGCCGCTCCAAGAGCTGTAATCCCACCTGATCTATACGGACTGTCTTAATTTGCAAATGGAAGGAGGACTCTTGTAGTCAGGTTCCTAATTTTCTTAAAGGTGAACTGCACCTTTATCCCAAATTTCAGTAGAATCTATAAAAAAAAGGTAAATACCTATCTAGTTCTGATTCTACGTCGCATTATGTTTTCTTCTCCATTCACTCCTATAGTTAAAGTTATTACAGGAGGTCACATGACTGACAACGGGTTGGAGCTAAACTGTTGTCTGTTTCCAATGGCAACCATCTATATTTATCATAGAGAAAAATATATGAAATGTGGAGCACTTACAGGGTTTGTATATATAGGAGACCAAAGGGACTCCCTCCGATCAGCAGCAATCCTCATGCTGCAGAATATTTGCACGCGTAAACCACAGGATGTCCAATTTGATGGCATGACCCATTTTATTGTTACCCATATTGCTGAAGATTTGAGGAAAAAATTGGATATAAAGAATCTGCTGGGTGTGGTCAATTGACTCTTGACTGAGTAAGGCTAAGGCCCCAAGTAGCGGGCCACAGCCAAAAAATGCTGCGGAAAAGACAGTGGCGGAAACCCATTGCGTTTATTTCCGCAGAGTTTTCCACAGAAAGTTTGCAGAGTTTTCCTCTGCGGACTTTCTGCTCCTGTTATACCTATACGGAAAACGCCAACGTTTTCGTAAGTATAATTGACAAGCTGCGATTTTCCAAAATGTGAGCGTTTTTGAAATCGTGATTTTTTTTTCTGCAATGTGCAGAATTAGCCAGAATCCCATCCACTTTGCATGTAACGTAAAAGGCAGCATTTTTTGCCACTGTGACCAAAACGCGTGTTTGCAACGTGGGTCCCGGCCTAAGAGCCTATTCAGATGACCCAGTTCACCGGCTGTGTGGCACCCTAGATCCATAAAAAATTACAGAATGCTCTATTCTTTCACAAATTGGACTATCGAGACTTGATTCACTCATTGTGGTGAATGGTTCCGTAAAAAACACAAGTGCCACGCGGATCCTGCACTCACGCAGCCAAGTCTCAGCTCTGTCATATGAATATAACCTAATGGTAATTTGTTGCAGAAATTTCCCTGTCTCTGCAGAAATCCATGCACATGATGTAAGATTGTTGTTTTGTTGTGGATAATTCTTGTGGTAGATCTACAGAGAGATCCACAGTGGCGAATGCACATCAAATAGTGCGGATTTTTGTGTGAATTTGCAATCTGCACTTGTGGATTTTGCGGCCGATTCGCAACAACCCACTGGGGCAGATTTACTATAAATCTGCATCAGTATTTTGGTGAAAGTTGCGGTTAGAGACTTGACAACACCACTTAAGATGTATTTTTACGCCACCATTGCCATTTTTCAAAAAGTGGGCTAGATGCATAAAATTTCCGTAGCATGTTGAGATTTGTAATATTGCATTGGCTCGCCTGCTATGGAAATCCGCTGCAGATTGTACCTGCACAAGTCTACGGGTAAAATCATCACGATCTTTATCCTGTCTGGAATTTCCATTGTAACCAAGAATGAAAAAGCAAAAATAAAAATAAAAAAATTACTAAAAATATCCCCTAAAATCCCGTGACCCTAAATAGGTCATGTAATATATCAGACTGAGCGGCAGAAGATAGCGAAGATGGACAGACATGATGGGAATATCTGGAAGGAACATATGGCATTTCCCAGCACTGTATACCAGCGGGGCAGGTTGTATTTGGCTTCTTTTCTCCGTTCTCCATGTATGTCCATAGATCTCAGCAGTTACTGCTCCATAAGTCATGTCATTGATGAATACGACCTGTCTTCTCCAGCCGCGTCTTGAGAAGATGATACGTTTCTTGCAGATTATATTGTGCGGCAGTGATGGGAACCGGGCTGATAATAATAAGTGGGGGTCAGCTGTCTGCCATCATTGCTGGTGCTCCGGCCTATTCAGCTGGGTTTATGGCCCCTTGCTCAGTCATTTCACTCCCGCAGAGCAAACATATTGCAGCATTTTACAGCTCGTCTTCTTTGTCTTCTGCCAAATTTATCACTGACGTGGACAAAAAGAAGTTCAACATCCTGTAAAACCTGCGGCAGGAATAAATCCAGGAGGGTGAAGGGTTCTCAGAGAAGAGAAAGTAGCCCAATATTTACAGCTGTAAAGTTATCGATGTGAAGAGGTGTAAGTGGCACCTGAGCAAACAGCGCCCCCCGGGGAGACTGGTATCACAATGTAGGGTATGGAAAGAATGGGCCTGGGGTGTAAGTGAGGCGGGGACATTATGGAGAAGACGGTGATACATTATTTAATGAAGGAAAGAGTCCAATTATTTATTATACACATCGAGGAAGGTCATAATACACACCACAGCTGCTGCAGAACCTCATAATACACGCCACAGTTGCTGCAGAACCTCATAATTCACACATAAGATTCTGATAAAAATTATAATAATCGCCACAGCTGCTGCAGAACCTCATAATACACACCACAGCTGCTGCAGAACCTCATAATACACGCCACAGTTGCTGCAGAACCTCATAATTCACACATAAGATTCTGATAAAAATTATAATACTCGCCACAGCTGCTGCAGAACCTCATAATACACACCTCAGCTGCTGCAGAACATCACAATACACATCCCAGATGGGCCACAACCTAATGAAACACATTACAGGCGCTGCCTATGTGATGTAGGAATGGCCCTCCATAGGCACCAGGGCCTGGGTATGACTGCAATGTCTTTCTATGGCTAAGCCACAGACACATCTAGTAGCCGTTGTTCCTACAGTGAACTTCCCCTTTAATATCTTTGGTCATTATTCTGTTTTTCCATAACCGATTGTGGCGTCGCCGGATATATTTTCGGTTTGTGTTTACAGATCTGTTTTGATGTCATGTTTATCTTGTTTTCTTGGGCTGGGTCATCCTTAGGTTAAAATTTGGCGTCCGACTGGCAATTTATTACCCACTTTGCTTGGCTTTGACCACTGCTTCCTGCACAAAGCTTATCTGCAAAAGGCCTCGGATTTTAACTATTTCCTTTTTACCGTGAGATTTTTGTTTTTGTTATTTTTATTTAGATTTTTTGCGTTGTTTTTGCTGCGGATATTTTTAGCCTTCTCCTAGAGAAATCCTCCTTAACATTAGATTTGTTTGCATGAAGCCGACTCGTCCTACTGGAGGGTAATCTTCTTCTGAGATTTCTTAAGGAATTTGCAATCAGATGCTGAGGATGGGGATGTTTAGAGAAGAAACAATTTAGCTAACAATATGCTTCCTGCTATTTTTAGAATCTGCGGGGCCTCCGACCTCAGTCCTCAGCAGACCACTTACGGGTGTTGTGCTGTATTCAATTTGGATATAGGGCTGAATGTACTGGAGTTCAGCGCTGGTGCGGTAGAATATATTGCAGCACATATCTGTATTACCTAGACAGGTGAATTGGTGAGTTGGGGTCACTAGACCCCCATTTTCCCAATAGGTAAGGGTCCCAGTGCTGGGACTTGTACCTGTCAGACATTTGGATGTGCAATAAATACCGGGGAAGATGGGATATTTTTGACCATTTCCATTGAGCATAATGAAGCGTTCCTTGCAGCAATCCAGTAGGGAGGTTTGGAGTAGTAGTTGGTCCTGGTTGGGGTTACTGTGTTTGTTGTCATCCTACAGATCTCCTAAGGGCTGGTTGAAGAAAGTGGCTGTAATATCCCCCGGGGGACTTCCCATTACTAAGCCTCCCTTGGCTTGATGGTGGCTGGAGTGCCCATGATGTTAAATGCAGGATAGAGGATTCAGCAGACGATGCCGTAATTCATAGTTTATGTAAAACAACGCAGGTATCACAACGGCAACTCTTCCTGGTAATGGAGGCAGTTTTTTGGAACACCACAAGGCTGGATCTGAGGCTGAGTGATGGCACTTCCCTAGGCTCAGTCTGTGTCTCAGTCCTTGAACCATGTCCTTTGAGTCTCCCACAAAATACCATAAAATGCCTGCAAGGTGCAGACCACAAAAAGGTGTCTATGGCTCATAGGCTCCATCCAAAATTACCCTCACAGTCACAAAGTGAACAAGGTTATGGCCCATCTCCTGATTGCAAAATGATACATGGGCTGACTTGTGCTGGTAGCCTGGGGCTAGTCCGAGCAGGGTATTCCAGCAAACTTCCTTGTCACTGACTACAGAAGGATGACTAGGATAGGTTATCAATATTAGATCAATATTAGTGACAGCCGAGAGCTGCTCACTCACCATACAATTGTGGTAGTGGTGGAGTTTTGTACTGCAGCACTACCCATAGACTTCAAAAACATTAAGCATTACTGGGAGCTGCGCTGTCCAACAGATTTGCGGGGGGGGGGGGGGGGAGGATAGGCCATCAATATTAGAAACTTTATAATCCCTTTAACTCACCCACCCTTTAATGATTTTGAGATTACTCTGCTCTTTCTGTCCCAGTCTATACAGCAAAGCTGACAAATGAACCGCAAGAGATAGGAATTGTCTAGGAAATGTCAGCCTATTGTTTGCTCTTATGGCCAGTACGAAAACCGCAATATATTAGTATTATCGATAGTTTTATGTGAATTGTAGCAAAAAGTAATAAAAAAAACACAAAAAAGTGTTTATTACAAACTGTAAATTTCCAATTATACACTTTCCTTTAACACTATGCCAAGGTGTCTCTCAGCAAATGGATAAGTGGACTATAGTCTGTAGTATGTACCCACTTAGTTATGGGGAGCCGCTTATTGGCAATACCAGCTGGAGAAAGGTCCTTTATAGGAAGTCAACCATTTACAATGGAAATTGAAATTTAGAGTGAAGACCGAAGTGAAAAGTTGGGAATGTAAGCAAATGATAAAAATAGCTCTGGAATTGTCTCCGATATGGAAGTCAGGAGTGATGTAGATGGTGGGAGGACTGGGCAAGGAGGAAGTCATGTAACAGCATGAGGCTGTCTGTACAGCAACAAGGAAAACAGAAAATGCCCGGAACAGCAGCCGAAATATGCGCCGCGCACTTGTTAAATATTTGAAGAATACAAATCTCTTCCGTCTGAAAACACTCGTCTTTCTGTTTTTGCATATTTTGCGCTATTGGAGCATTCCACTCCTTGTCGAAACACCAGACTGGACTTTGGCTCCTGCGTAGTTGTGGTCACTGTGACAAATGGCCTTGGCATCCACAATGTGAGGATTCTTAAATATTTTCTATTATAAGGAACTCGAGCGGAAACAATAAATTACTAAGAGGGTTACATGTACTGGACTGAATTTCTTTCATTATGGTCCCAGCTAGAAAAAATTTGCCCTTTATATATTAACAGAGTTGGAGGTTTCTTGGGTCCACCAGATAAAACTATTCACCCTTCTACAATCCCTAGAAAATAGACCATGGTACCCTTCAAATTTGGGTCTTCGGGCTGGAATGCCATGGTGTTAGACCCTGGAAAGTTCCTCTGAACCCTGGCTGCACCCCATCAATGAGCAATTCTACCCCAGTTGGGAGTAGCCAGTAGGTCTGACACCCAGGGCCCCTGATGATCACCTGTTTGAAGGGACTGCGGCCCTTGAAAAATGTATGGCCTATCACTAATATAGGCCATCAATTTTAGATTGGTGGGGGGGTCCAACAGTTAGGACCTCCACTGATCAGTTGTTTCCCAGAGTATGCTGCTCCTGGGCGCGGCACTGATAATGGTGGTTGTGGGAACCATAGCTGTATCCCTTTCAAGTCTATGGAACACCACTGCAGTACCCATAGCTGCCACTATTAAGTATACACTGTGGAGACGAGATAGGGGACCCCGGTCAAAGTTTGCGTCGGGACCCACAAGACTGTAGTTACACCACCGCTTATACTGTATGTAATCCGGTACTGGAGATGTCTCAGAAAATTCTGGCAATGACAAAAAATTTCAGCACATATGGCAACCCATGGTTACTTTTTAGAAACTCATCCGACCTCCAAACCTTGTTCAAGTGATGCAATGTTTTATTTAAAGTTCCATGTTTCTGGTGCCCTCAATTCCTCCCTCACCCTGTTGTTCCTTTTTATCCCCCCTTTTTTCCTTCTTGCTTCCTCTCTAGTTACAAGGTCACACCAACTCTTGTGCATCCTAGGGTCCATGTCAAGTCATGGATGGGAGACTAATGGCAGTCATATTGGCTTTTATCCAAAAATTCTGTGATGGGACTGTCACTTTAGAAGGGGCACCAAGGATGTAAGGGGTAATGGCACCATTGAGGGTGGAAATATAGGGATGGAGAGGCTGCAGTCACAACCAGACACTTAAGTGTTAACTAGAATGAGATGTGTGATAAATGAGGGGCCCTGTTAGACTTTGAATTGGGGCCCAGGGACTTCAAGTTACACCTCTAATATCCACTTGTTGTCGGGATGTTATGGATGGATGTCAGGGATGGAAGTACACACGGCAGCCATATTGATTTTCACCCAAAGATTCTTTGGTTGGACTGTCACATTTCATGGGATATCAGGGATGGAAGTACTAATGGTGGCCATATTGATTTTTACCCAAGGATTCTCTAGTGGCCATATTATTTTTGTCACATTTCATAGGATGTCAGCGAATGGAGTTCTTATGGTGGACATATTGGGGCAGATCGGAACCAAAAATTGCAACATTTGAAACTTCTCTCCCATCTTCAATGCTTCCTCAAAAAGGTGGTGTAGTGAGGGCGGTCAGGGGACGGGGTCATCTGCCTTGCCAGATTTATCATCATTTACGCCAGAAATCCTTGAGCTGACGTATATTTTCCCTCCATCACATGCCCTGGGTGCATGTCATTTATGAGGCAGTGTGTGTCTTGTCATATATGAGGCACAACCTCCAGGCTATGAACGCCAGTCTTCATAAATTTGCCCCATTGTTCTTTTCCCAAGATTATTTGGTGCGACTGTCACTTTTGATATAAAGTCCAGGACAGGAGTCCCATTGGCAGCCATATTGATTATCTCCGATAGGCCTGTGTCACCACATATGATGCCAGGCATGGCAGTACCAATGGCATCCATGCCCATAAATTGTGGGGTGGGACTGTCACCTTACATATAATGTCACAGCAATCGGTGACTAATACTGAGACTATATGATAATTCTGGCTTATGTTTATCCCCGGAGGACTGGGCATGTCACTCAGCCGTCCCTGGGGATATGTGCTGAGCTCTGACTTGTGCTCGGCTCGCCCGCCATCTCCAGTATGTCACACACTCTTATGGTTAATGAGTGAAGGAGCTACCTACACATCGTGTCACCGTCCCCAGCTATTTAAGTCGCCGTTACAATGTGGTCATCCAGGGGTATAAATGGAAAGCTATGTGATGAGGTGATGCCACTAACCTTTATGCTGTCCTCAAACTCTCCCCTACACAGTACAAGCCCCCATATTACGACTTCACTCAATAGCCCTGACTAGTAATGTTATCGCTTGTGTGAACTGCGACAACCACAGAGGAAAAATCAACTGATACCATTAAAGGGGTTCACCGTTTTATATATATATACAGTATATATATAAGCTTACTATGACCTATAAGTGAAGTTCTAGAACTTTCTAATAGACTTTCTGTTTCTATTCCTCACCATGTACAAGACCTCTGCTTGCTGTCAGTGACTGAGAAGACTCCTGGTCAGTCACCCTGTACATAGCTAGTCTTGATCTCAGCTGATACATTATATCCAGTCTAGACAATGCTCTGTGAGCTCAACACATCAGCAGCAGAAGCTGACCAATTCTCTCTGATAGTAGTTTGCTACATTATATTAGTCAGCAGTAGCTGACGTATGTATTATGATGTTCTGCAGCAGCTGATGTGTATTATGATGTTCTGCAGCAGCTGAGATGTGTATTATGATGTTCTGCAGCAGCTGAGGTGTGTATTATGATGTTCTGTAGCAGCTGAGGTGTGTATTATGATGTTCTGCAGCAGCTGATGTGTGTATTATGATATTCTGCAGCAGTGGAGATATGTCTTATGATGTTCTGCAGCAGCTGAGGTCTGTTGTATGATGTTCTGCATTAGTGGAGGTGTCATATATTATCTACCAACTATAAATGATAACAAATAAAGATACCTGTCACCTGTTTACCTGTACTCTGCCTCCATTCCTAATATTGTTATACATTTTTAGGTCAGAGGGGGCGTTATCCCATATATAGCTTATAATGGTGGTGGGTGGGGGCATTATCCCATGTATAACTTACAGTGGGGGGCATTATACCATATATAACACAGATGACTATATATGATGTTTTGCAGGTTCCATTGTAGGCCTCGCTGTCACGTCTACTCGCACATGAGGATGATGTGAGTTGTAGTTATGGACTTGGGATGCTCAGTACACCATGCAGTAGTCGTCCGGGGCATTCTTCCATGTCAGGGTATTTATTTTATACAGTGATTGATGGTCACCTCACAGAGCAGATGAAGCACCTTGTAAGCAGCAGATCCACACTTGCAGGGCTCAGTGTTTAACCAAGCATTCCTTCTCCAGGACAGACATGTTTGTTTTTCAGGAATGTAATCTTCAGTGATAAATAGTGTTTGCTGAGCCGACTCCTCAGTGTGAGTGGAACAATCCTCACTGACATCCCCAGACGGGCATATTGTCCTCTAAATAACTTCATCATATGTGCAAGGGCCATTCAGCTAAAAATCTGCCATCTGGGGTGCAGCTATAGGGGGTGCGGAGGTCACCGTCACACCAGGTCCTGGTCCCTGAGGGGTCCTAGAGGTCCTCCATCACATAAAGACACCAGTATTATAAATGTTAGGGTCCTGATTTTGCACTGGGGTATACAGGGAACCTTTGTACAGGGGCCTCGCTCTAGGGGATACACAGGTAGCAATCCCTGTAAAGATGGTACCAGAAGCCAAATCTGCTGGTGGTTTGTCCAATGGAGGCTGTGTAGAGAAAGTAGAGGAGGGGGCCTAGGACCGAGCCCTGAGGAACCCCAACAGCAAGGGGAAGAAGAGAAGAGATCGCATCAGCGAACGATATGCTAAATGAGAAAAAGATAGGAAGAAAACCAAGAGAGAGCGCAACGTCCCTGAGGCCAATAGAGTGGTGCATAGTGAGGAGGAGATGGGGGTCTACAGTGTCAAATGCTGCTGAGAGATCCAGAAGAATAAGTAGTGAATAGTTCCCTTTAGATTTAGCCGTCAAGAGATTGTTGGAGACCTTTGTGAGGCCGTTTCTGTAGAGTGTAGAGCACGAAAACCCAATTGTAAGGGGTCCAGAAGAGAGTTAGTAGCGAGATAGCAGATTAGGCGGATTAGAAACAGGTCGGTAGTTAGCAGCACAGGATGGGTAGTCACCTTCCCTCACCTCCCTTGGTCTCCCTTGTGGCATCTTGTGTGTGTCGAAATGTCATGACGTTGGCACACCCCTGTGATTGGGCCTCAGTGGTCACCCGGGACCTGTGACCTCACAGGAGAGTCCAGAAGAGATGCCGTGAGGGAGTCCAGGCAGGGTGTAGGAAGGTAAGCACCAGTGTTTATTATGTTTCCGCTTCTCCCTTGGTCCTCCACTTATTATATTCCGGGGTCTGAAGAGATCTCACAGTATAATAAAAGTACTTTGGGTGAAACAAAACTAGTAGGTGAACAAGTATTCACAAAACGAATCTCACAAGGTTTGCCCATCTCTAGCCTTTTCTTCCACTGCTTTTACACAATGTGTAGCCTTGTCAGTCTCAATTTATTTGGGATATATTGGGATATAACTATACATGATTTTCTGACTTCCATAATACCACAACTAAAGCTTTGCCCAAGATCCTGCACCAGAACTATATGGATATGGGTACAGTATTATAAGCATACTGTATGTGGCGGAGTCTCTGTACAGCATTGCCAAAATGTAGTGAATGAAGAAAAGAGAAATGTAAATCTCATCAATATTTGATGTGACCTTTGCCCTTTGCCTTCCATCAGTTCTTCTCAGTATTTACAGACAGTTTTTGGCAGAACTTGGCAGGGAGGTTGTTTCTGCCGCCATCTTGGAGAACTAAGCACAGATCTTCTGTGGATGTAGGTTTGCTCCAATCCGTCTGCCTCTTCATGTCATCCCAGACAGACTGGATACTAATGAGATCAGGGCTCTATCTGTGGGGGCCGTATCATCACTTCCAGGACTCCTCCTCCAAAGGGCAAAGGTCACACCAAATATTGATGGGTTTTACATTTCTCTTTTTTTCCTGAAATCATTCTTGCTTTGCTGCATTCCCCGATGCCTAAAACTTTTGCACAGTGCTGTATGTCAGTATTTGATTCTAATAACATATGGGACAAATTACCAAACCTTCCAACAACATAAAGTATAGGCTGCACTAGAATCTGTCAACGATTCCCAGTCCTGTCCAGCTCCGACTTTCCACTGAGACAAGTTCTGAACATATTTCACTCTTATTTCTATCATACTTGTATCCACTTCTGACTTTTTTATAACTTTTTCTTTTTTTTTTTTGGGTTATTTTTTCAATGATCTTCTGGAAATAGTTATACGGCTATTATTTCATGTAAGATCTACAGTTGACCCGAAGCAAAAACAAGGACACAGGGTCATCCACTTGTCAACCTCGGCTATGTTTGGAATGGCTTTACAGCTCGGTCTTTAAAATTCATCATGTGTCATGTCTTAAATTCTCCAGGAATTTATGATCACAGGGTCTATGTTTAGTTATGAGTCAACCCGTTACATCATTATATTTTCCAGCTGAAATCTTTTGATGGATAATTCACTAATGGTGGCGAGGAGCAAAAAAAAAGGGCAAAAATGATAATGATTTCCCTTAGAAGAAAATGAGATGAACC
Source organism: Leptodactylus fallax (assembly GCA_947044405.1). NCBI lineage: Eukaryota > Metazoa > Chordata > Amphibia > Anura > Leptodactylidae > Leptodactylus > Leptodactylus fallax. Next base: position 913,121 of record CAMRHE010000483.1, read on the forward strand.
ATGTTTCTTATTATATTAGGTTCTTGGACCCTTCAATTTTCACCTTGTCAGTAGACCCTGGGTTGCATCTGGGTGCCAGTGGTATTTTGACTGGAAACCTTCTTCAACCGTATAGCCACCTGAAAAAACAATGGTCCTTTGAACGTATGACAAGGTTTGGTTAGAGGAAGTGTTATTGTAAGTTTTTGTAAGAGCGACAGGTGGAAAAAATGTGTTCCTCTAAATCCGATATTACATCAAGCCATAGCTGTGCAGATTCAAGAGCTTGACAAGTAAGGAAAGATCATTGAAAGTTCATGGATGGTCAAGTGGTGGGTTAACTTATAGGATGAGAACATTTAGGCAGGTATGGATGACATGGTGGCTCACTAGTTGGCAACAATGCCTTGATACGTTGTATTGGCATCCACCTGGGTGTCATATTCATTGAATGCCACTTTTAGGCTCTCTCAACCTTACTGTTATGGTCATGCCCAGTGTCAGACTGCAGTTCCTTTGGGCCACCAGATAAAATGAGGGCTCAGCCGATACAAACAAAAGAAAATACACCATAGTATCCATTCAATTTGGGTGTCTTCTGCTGGATATAATTACATTAGAGCTTGGGCCCTATGGAGGATCCTCTGGTACTCTGGTGGACCAGTCCATCACTGGTCAAGTCTTGGCACAGGAACATGGGCCAATGGGTCACTATTAAGTTTGGCAAGGATAAACCAAGGGGTGGAATCTAATCTAGTGAGAATTGTTTTGTAAGGTTCAACCACCAGTTTAATTTTGGATCAAATTTGTTCAGCTTGAACTGGTGATGTTATTATACTCTGCCGTCTCTACAGACCCTAGAGTATGATAGGAGAAGGTCCCGGGGAGGTGTGGAAAAATAATAAATAGTCATACTTAACTTCCTTTACCTCTCCTGGGCTTTCTTGAAGGATCCGGTGTTCCTATGTAGGTGTCTTTGGTCCTCTTCTGGCATCCTGTGATTGGGATTCAGTGGTCATGCCAAAGTCATGACTGGAAGAGGCTGGAAGAGGACCAAAGACGCCTGCAAAGGAGGATTGGAGGCTGCAAGGTCGCTGAGGAGAAGCGAGGGAAGGTGAGTATGACTGTATATTATATTTCTTTACCTTCCGTGGGCCTCTGCTTATTATACTCCAGGATATAATAATGATTTGTGGGTGGTGAACCCCAAAACTCTTGGGTTTGGCAGAATCCAAGATTTTTGGAAAATCCAAACCTGTTCATTCATCTCTACCATAACGCATTCTGAGACTTTCACCTGGACTTTGTACAAGGGATTCCCAGATTTGCAGATTGCTGATGTCTTGCAGATAATGTTTTTGAAGCAAGGTACCAGACTCGATAAACACATAGATAAACCCGAGGTCAGGGGACGCAGAATTCATACATAATGATAGTCAGAGACAGGTACAGGTCAGGCAAGAATTCAAAGTTGGAAACCGTCTGGGTCATGTCCAACAAAGCAAACAACAAAACCTTCTCAAATAAAAGGGATCCAAGGAACCTTGTTAGGCTGAGTTCACATTGGTGTGTTGAATTCAAAGCTGTGACAGATTTGTTACACTATGAACGCAAACATCTCCCCATGGACCCCATTGACTTAAAACAAAAAGCCAAAGGGCGGTCACACCTATTATTGATTGATTTTAGATTTCTCTTATTGTTGTTCATTCACTTCCTTGGGTTAGCTGACAAAAATAAATTATTAACCCTCCTATTTCTGAAAACATTCTGACTTTGCATCATTTTCCATGCCTAAAACTTTTGCACATTACTGTATCATCCCAGAGGGGTCATTTAAATTTGCAGACTCTTAGTGCAAAATAAGACCCCCACCTACCTATAGGACTCACCTCCTCATATGGGGCAGAAGGACCCATTGGATCACCTCACGCTCCAGCATTGGGACGTGACTGCATAGCTACGCCCTTGTTGATCCCTCCATAATCCTGTCCTTTGTACATCAATGACCTGTTATGTTGTCACTTAAAGGGTCAACATATTTCAGTCTAGGTTGGATTGGAGGAGCTTAGTTGCTCTCTTGTAAGATATTTAGTACAGTCATTCGTTTTTATTCCAGGGACGACTATTCTTGGAAGGATTCGGCATCATGAAGCTCAAGAATCTTAAGTGGCTTCTGAAAAAGTTGTAACAATCAGGGAAAGTGGCTTTAGCAGACGATGTGATCCTCGCTCTGCGAACACTCCATCTGAATTAGTGGTGGAAGTAACTCAATAGCAGAAGAGAGAGTAGTGAAAGGGCCGTGAAGTATAGGGTCATGAAAACATGCAGAGGGAATGCTAACCTCATTACGGGAACACACAGATGGGGTAATATAAGTCGATGAACAAATTACTAAATAATGCGGGTACATTCCTTCCTTGTATTGTTTGTATTTTGTCTGCGGCTCTTGCCCTTGACATGACTTCGTAACTCAATATTTCATACATTTATAGTAACGGTAGACATCTGAAATCTACGGGAGATATAGAGAACAGTCGTCCCATATAGAGAACGGTTGTGAATTTTAGACCATTGAGGGAGCTGTGATACTCCAGCAAAACACACAGATTCTCGATTGGTGGGGGTTCTAGGAAACAGGAAGAGATGATGGGGGTCCTACGGGTTACCCATTAATGATGGGAGTCTTAAGGATCAGACAGTGATGGACTATGCTATGTTGTCCCTAACCAGTATTGTGATTTAAAGGCATTGTCTCATCACAGACAACCCCTTTAATCTGAACGGTGCAGCAGAGGTTAGCTGATCGCCTCCAGTCTGGCTTTTGAGTTGCCCCGTGAACAGCTGGTTTTGCAGGAGCATAATACAGCTGCTTGTTATTTTTAGTATTGCATGGTACCATTCAGATGATGTAATAACAACAGGAGAACTTAAGTCCACCAGAGAGGCTCTCTGAGGACCACCGAGGACAACCTGGTAGGGAAAAAGGAGAGGCTCTCTGAGGACCACAGAGGACAATCTGGTAGGGAAAAAGGAGAGGCTCTCTGAGGACTACAGAGGACAACCTGGTAGGGAAAAAGGAGAGACTCTCTGAGGACCACAGAGGACAATCTGGTAGGGAAAAAGGAGAGGCTCTCTGAGGACTACAGAGGACAACCTGATAGGGAAAAAGGAGAGGCTCTCTGAGGGCCACAAAGGACAATTTGGTAGGGAAAAGGAGAGACTCTCTGGGGACCACAGAGGACAATCTGGTAGGGAAAAAGGAGAGGCTCTCTGAGGACTACAGAGGACAACCTGATAGGGAAAAAGGAGAGGCTCTCTGAGGACCACAGAGGACAACCTGGTAGCGAAAAAGGAGAGGCTGCAGAGGAAGAGGACACCCAGGGGAGGACAATGGCTAGGTTAAAGAAGAAGAGAACACCTAGGAAGATTTAAGGGGAAGGCTGCAATGGATACCAGGGATGGGGATGGGATGAGGGAGGCAAGGGGAAGGCTGCAGAAGAGGACACCCAGAGAGATACAAGGAGAATCTGATAAGGAGGACAGGAGGAGGATATTCAGGGAGGAACAGAAGAAAGAGGAGAGGAGGAAATACAGTTGGGCAGCCAGGTGGTTACAAGTGGAAGGCAGCAGGGGAGTACACATAGGAAGGGATAAGGGAAGGGATGCCGAGAAAGAGGGCTCCAGGGGAGGTATAAGGGGAAGGCTGCAGAAGAGGACACCCAGAGAGGTACAAGGAGAAGCTGATGAGGAGGACAGGAGGAGGCTATTCAAGGAGGAACAGGAAAAAGAGGAGAGGAGGAAATACACTTGGGCAGCCAGGTGGTTGCAAGGGGAAGACTACAGAGGAAGATACACAGGCTCATGGAGGGGAGATTGAGGTTGAGGGAGACAAGAGGAAGGCAGCAGGGGAGTACACATAGGAAGGGATAAGGGAAGGGATGCAGAGAAAGAGGGCTCCAGGGGAGGTATAAGGGGAAGGCTGCAGTAGAGGACACCCAGAGAGGTACAAGGAGAATCTGATGAGGAGGACAGGAGGAGGCTATTCAAGGAGGAACAGGAAAAAGAGGAGAGGAGGAAATACACTTGGGCAGCCAGGTGGTTGCAAGGGGAAGACTGCAGAGGAAGATACACAGGCTCATGGAGGGGAGATTGAGGTTGAGGGAGACAAGAGGAAGGCAGCAGGGGAGTACACATAGGAAGGGATAAGGGAAGGGATGCCGAGAAAGAGGGCTCCAGGGGAGGTATAAGGGGAAGGCTGCAGAGGATACCTATGATAGGGAGTGGGGTTGAGGGAGACAATGGAAAGTTTACAAAAGATGATAGCCAGCAAGGGGCAAGAAGAGGCTGCTGAGGAGGACAGAAGGTTATCTAGGGAGGAATAAGAGAAAGGTCATGGTGGAGGACATCTAGAAGGGGACAAGAGGCAGACTGCAGAGGAGAACAACCAGGGAGGTACAGGGGAAAGACTACAGAGAAGGACTCCCAAGACTGAGCATTGGGCTTGAGGGGGACAAGAGGATGGCTGCAGAAGAAGACACTTAAGGTGGAACAAGAAAAAGGCTGCAGAGGAGGAAACCCAGATGGGACAAGATGAAGCCTGTGGAATAGAACACCCAGGGAGAGACAAGTGAAAGTCTGTAGAGGAGACAACCTATGTATACAGGCTCCTAACATGCAAGTACAGTATTGGTGCAGATACAATTGCATAGCTGTAGTACATTACAAGGTCAATGGTCTCTAAGCTATGGCTCTCTTCAGCTCTTCGGATTCCATTACAGCTGTGGGATAAATGGTGGATTTTTACTCTATTTGCCTTTGTTGTAATTCAGCCACACACATAAGGGCAGAAATTATATTGATTTTTTTTGTAATAGATAATGGCGAAGAAATCTGTCCTGCTCTGTATTCAGTCTTCGGTATTCAGGGCTACGGGACATGATATGAAACCTAATAAGGGTATATTGAATGGTTACTGATCTGCTTTCCTTACATATTTTCTGGTAAGACCAGAGAACACGAGTGGATAAGAAATCATTGCAATTGAAAGGATGTCAAGGAGAGAAAGAATGTAGAGGATGTCCAATATTAATAAGAGTCTCAGACGTGTCTGCTGTGCACCGAGAGCTGAAATCATTCTTCTACCAGTCCTCTGCTATTTTTATAACAAGATCGGCAGTGTTAATATTACTAATAAAGGCACGTCTATGGTTTTGGCAAATGAGTGGTTGGAACACAAGGATTACAACTCAATATTTACTAGATATTCAACCCTTTAAGGGCCAAGCCACTTTTGGCCTTAAAGGAATTCTACGGGCTTAAAAAAACATGGCTACTTCCAAACCTGCCCAAGAGTTGTGTCTGGTATTACACCTCAGCTTCATTTGCAAGGTATGAGCTAAGCTGCAATACCAGACTCAGCCCATGGGTAAGAGTGGAGCTGTTTCTGGAAAAAAGCACATGTGTAGCACAGAGTAGGACTTTAAAGATGGCAACTGCTCAAAGATACTCCGACTCTGGCGGATTAACTCCCTGGAAGCCGTGATCAATAGCGATCATGGCATCCAGGGGGTCCGGAGGCAAGATCATAAGTTGAGGGTTCCGAGAGGTTGCCATGGCAGCCAGGAGGCCAGGTCGCGGCCTCCTGACTGCCTTTGTATAGTTCCATTAGGAACTAATGTCTGATGTTCTGCAATACTATATATTGCAGTACATTGCACTGGGGAACAGAGATTCCAGCTTCAAGTTTCCTTGTGGTACTTGTAAAAAGTAAAAAAAAAAAACCACATACACAGTTACAAAATACACAATAATAAACGAACAATAAAAAGTTAAAAACCTTACCTTTATATTTAAAAAAAAAATATAATTTAAACAAAAATAATTGAACAATCATGTTAGGTACTGCCATGTGCGTATAAATCCCCACTATCCAAAAATAGTGTTATTTATCCTGTACGGCAAATGCTGTAAAAAAAAAAAATACCTTAATGCACAAATTAACATATTTTGGTCACTTTCTTTCTCCAAAAAATAACAATAAAAAGTGATTAAAAAGTCACACATATCAAACATTGGTACCAATAGAAAGTACAACTCGTCCCGCAAAAAAAGAGCCCGGACATATCTCCGACAACAGTACAGTATAAAAGCTATAGTTGCCAGAATACGGTGACCCCAGGAAAATCTTTCATTTTCAAAAGTGATGTTTTATTAGTAAAAACGGTAAAACGTAATAAAAACCAATATAAATCTGGTATTGCCGTTATCGTAATGACCCATAGGACAAAGCTGCCATGTCATGTATAATGCAGAGTGAACACCGTAACAACAAAATGCAAAAAAATGATGATAGAATTGTGTTATTTTACATGGACCCCCAAAAAATGTAAATAAAAGCTAACCAAAACAAAATGGTGACAAATGAAAGTACAGCTCGTCCCGCAAAGAATAAGCTCTCACATAGGTATGTGGACAGAAAAATAATAAAGTTATGAATTTTGGAAGGCGAGGAAGAAAAATATGAAAAAAGTCGCCGAGCATTAATGTACAAACTACCCTGCGTCATTAAGGGGTTAAAAGTATAAAAAACAATTTCAAATTACCTTTCCCTAGAATATATATAACAATAAGCAAAAATAAACATGCACATTAGGCATTCTCTGGTCACAAAATGACAAAAATATCTACCAAATAATCACAAAAATATAAAAATATTTATCCCATATGGTGACTGCCGTATCAGGATAAAGAAAAAATCTGTTTTTTCACTGTTTCTCCTCCCCAAAAATTTGAACAAAAAGTGATCGAAACATCAAATATTCCCAAAAATGGTATCAATGGAAACTACATCTTGTCCCACAAAAAAGCTCTGTGCACATCAAAACATTAAAAAGTTATAGGTGTCATAATATGGAGAAGCAAATACATTTTTTATGCGTTTAAAGGTATTAAAACATAACACAAAACATATAAATTTGGTATTGCCGTGATCGTACAAACCCACAGAATGCAGGTAATGTGTCATTTATACACAACGAAACCTGTAAGAAAATGAGGCATTTACATTTTTTTTCCCAGTTACACCGCCTTCTGCTTTTTTCCATCATCCCAGTACATTGCACAGACTAATAAATGTGTCATTAGAAAATACTACTTGTCCTACAAAAAATAAGCCCTCATATGGCTCTGACAATGCACAAATGAAAACGCATTGTGTTCTTAAGGGGTTAACGTCTTTTTAACATTTTTTGCCTCCTCACATTTTTGGGTACGGATATAGTAGCCTCCCTTTACTGTTCTGAAGCAACGAATAGTATGCAAAATAAGGGTACACCCCTTTAGTTAAGCCCCTCCACTTTTTTTTAAAGCCAAAACCTGTAGAAAACCAACATGTGATGCAGGTAGTCCTGGTAGTTTTTCCACCTCTCCCACCTCATCAGCCATAGGAAAAATTTTCTCCCTCAATTTGTAAGCAAAGTACATTTCCCACTGGTGAAAGGGGCCCAGAAGCCAGGGGGGCCCACACTAGACGTAGATTAACTTATTTGATCTCTTTTCTGATTTCCTTTGATGCAAAGAAGTAATGTATCCTAAATTTATCCCCCCTGCTCTCTGGTGCACTGGAGTGAGAAGCTTTATGATACACAGCCTTCCACTGTCAGAAAGGAGAAAAGTATCCCTTTAATGGCAAAAGAAGCAGTTGGTCAAAAGTGTATAGTCAAGGAGGGATTCAAAGGGGGAGGTTGTGGTGCAAAAGGGGGCACAATTATTAAGTGGGGGCATCAACAGGGGATGGGAGTGATGTGAAGCTTGTGTACATGGTATGAACAAGTTTTCATTGCAGTCTGGACGAGATAGAGAAGTAAAGGGAAATGTAAGTGCTGCTTAAATGTATGGCTGGGACTCAGTTAAGGGTCATGAGAAGTTTTTGTACCAGGGCCTATGAGCCTTTTAGTTATGCCCCTGACAATTTCCCTCCAAAAAATATGGCCCTACAATGTGAATGGATTATTGAGCACAATTTTTTGTTTTGACATGATTACATTGAATACAAATCAAGTCTACAAAATTAGAATTTTTTTGGCTTATTTGAATCATTTCGAAACTTTTTGAAACTAATTTTTTTAGTAGCTAGATGGCGCCAGTGGACTTGTTATTGCTGTAGCGACACAATTAGACACGATCTTAGTTTTTTTTCTACCAGGTCTTGTACAAGTGCTGATATATTGTTACTGCAGATAACTGTGAAAGGTGATAGATTTATTCTTGTTTTTGTACCTTATTTCTCCCAATAATAAAAAAAAATTCCTGAAAATATAAGTCAATGATTTATCTTTTTGAATGTTTTTGTATATTTTTGAATCTTTTTTAAAGTGACTTAGATTTCTATATGGGTAAAAATGACTGAGATGTCAGAAATGGTTGAATATATTGATAAAATACGATTAGCTTTAGTCATATTTATTAGGCCACTTTATTTAAACAAAAAAAAAAAAGTTTACTTCCAAAAACAGCACCACACCTGTTCACAGGTCATGTGTGGTATTGCAATTCGGCTCTATATTTTCTATGGAGCTGGTCGATAATACCAGGGCACCATTTATAGTCCCCTATGGGGGACAAAAAGATAGATAAGTTTAAAAAAAAAAAAAAAGGGAAATAAATTTTAGGAAAAAGGTGAAAAAACAAAAATAAACTTCTGGAATGTTGTTTTTTTTGTGTAGTTTTTTTGGCAATTTTTTGAGCCAATGCCAGAAGTGGCTCAAAAAGAAACAAATATATAAAGAAGAGACTGATACATACAAAGTAATAAAACATGAATAAATACACTTATCATGGATCTTCTCCATAGACTTCAATGACGCAGCGCTGCGTACCTACATTCACCACTACAGCTCTCCTGCGCTACCTCGGTATCGGTAATCTACGGGGGTCCCTGGTATCAGACCCTCGAAGATCTAATATTAATTACAATCTTAGAAACCGGATAGCCCCTTTAATGTACATGTCGATCAGTGTGCAAAAGTGTCAGGCAGGCATGGAAAGAAATGCTACACACAAAGAATGCTTTCAGAAATAGAAGGGTTAATAGTTTATTTTTGTCAATTAACAAAACGAAGTGAACGAAGAAAAGAGAAATGTAAATCCCATCAATATTTGGTGTCCTGGAAGTGATGATCCGGCCCCCACAGATATAGCCCTGATCTCATCATCATCCAGTCTGTCTGGGATAACATGAAGAGACAGAAGGATTGGAGCAAGCCTACATCCACAGAAGATCTGTGCTTAGTTCTCCAAGATGGCGGGAACAACCTCCCTGACCAATTCATTCCCTAAAATAAGCTATTAACCCTTCTATTTCTGAAAGCATTTTTACTTTGCAGCATTTTTTCATGCTTGTCTAAAACTTTTGCACAACACTGTACATACCTTAGTTTGTAGTACAGTAAAAAAAAATTTAAAATTATACAGAAAAACCTACAAAATTTGTCCCATTCTAAACACTTAAGTTGGCCATTTCTAATAGATTAAATGTAATTATTAGTTATTATTATTAAAATTATTATTATTATTTATTATTAGAGCACCATTAATTTCAGGGCGCTGTATATATTAAAAAAGAATTTACATACATAATACCAAAAACAAGCACAATAAACCTTAACTAACTATATGACTGTCACTAGGCTCACACTTGCATGCGACTCTCCATCGTTCGGGTCCAGTTGGGGACCCAAAAGATGGAGAGTCCTTCCTCTAAAAAAGCGGTTACCTGCGGACCCCATAGACTATAAAGGGGTCTTCCGGGTATCCGTTGGGTTTCCACTGGTTTTATCCTTGCAGGACTTTTCTCTCTGCTGATTTTAGATGGATGTGATCCTAGCCTGAACTGTACAAAGGGAAAGGGTGGATTGAAGAGGAGCACAGGAGCATTAGATGGGAGGCCATGGAGAAGGATGTTGGAGTAGTCTAGATGAGAGATGACGGCATAGTTTAGCATTTTGTTGACTCAGGGATGAGGAAAGAGTGGATTTCAGAAATTTGAAATTTTTTTGAGGCAGTGGTAGTGAATGTAGTAATGGCTTGGCTACATGGCTTGCACACACTATTATTCCCCATAGTGACCCCTGCACTGAGTATTTTGCCCCATAGTGGCCCCTGCACACAGTATCATGCCCCATAGTGGCCCCTGCACACAGTATTATGTCCCATAGTGGCCCCTGCACACACTATTATATGCCCCATTGTGGACCACCCATGAACAATTATTATACTCTGGAGTCTTTTCAGACCCCAGAGTATAATGATCGGAGACCCAGGGGAGGATAGAAACATAAAAAAACAATGTTGCTTACCTGTTCCTCGCTCAGGTCCACTCCATGCTACTTCGGCCTTCTTCAATGTTGGACCAGGCCGGCGTTACGTGATGCGGGCTGGCGTCGCGATCCAAAATGACTTCGGGGACATCACCAAACAGGCCCGAAGCCTGGAGAAGTGTAGGAGAGGTAAGTACATTGTTTTTTATGTTCCCTCACCAACTCTGGGCCTCCGATTACTCCGGGGTCTTTTCAAAGACCCCGGAGTATAATGATAGCAGAGATTGTGGGGTTCGGCCCACGGCCTCACATACCGATCCCCGCTCCTGCTCACAGCCACCTCCGCAGAATCGGAAGTGCAGGCGGCCGTGAGCGGGACCCCGGGGATCGATAAGTATATAGGGCCCATTACCTGCTGGGGTTACTCCAGCAGGTAACGGCCTTAAAAAAAAAAAAAAAAAAGCATCGGGGGCCCGCGGGGCCCTGTAATGTCCCGCTGCTACCCCGGTAGTTACGCCCCTGGAGCTGTGCATGGACTACATTGAAGGGGAGCCAGTACTAAATGAGTGGTGTCAACCAGTCAGGCCCTCACTAGCCAGAAAGTGATTGCAATACCAAGTAGGTCAATGGGTGGCCGCTTAGCCATTGGTGCCATTTGTAGTGGTGGACACTACTAGTTCTTCATATTCCACCAAAAAACCTGTGTTACCCACTATAGACAAAAGGTTGGTATCAGAGAAAATGGCTGATTTTCCCATTGCCGGAGCTTAGGGAAAATCATATTTTTTTTATTATTTACTGCAGTTGGTGATAGAGAAGGTGTTTTCATTACATTTACTTTAGTTTTTCTCTTGCTGCCACTGACTAATATGACAACAAATATTAAAATTGACAACATTTAGAACCAAACCTCATTTTAGCTCTAAAACTGTTAGGATGCAGTGCAATGAGAAGATTATGTGTGCTGTACATTCGCCTTTCTGAAGACCATTGGATGACCTCCCCGTGTCAATGGAACCAGTACCTTCCCAGCACATCGAGAGACAAAGCTTGGGGTACATTCAGGTGATTGGGTTATTGTGATTCAGCTGCTGATCGGTGCAAAACATTGGCTGGGACTTCCTGCTGGGAGAAGGAACGAGAAATTGCACTCTATTTACGATCCTCTTTCTTCAGTTTTAGGTCATTTTCTGGTCAGTGGTCTAGAACTTTCTGGAATTGAATCACATGATGCTTCTTTATCATTGGGACTAAATTATACCTATGAGTTGTACCTCGGGAGAAGTTGTGGGTCACTCTCCTATGGTGTGGTGTTTGATGTTAGGCATTCCAGGGTTGAAATATGGCCTCCTATTTAAGGGGTACTCCTGTACTTTGTAGGGGAGAACACGGAGACATGACTCGCAGGCGTGGGGGCCAGCTCATGTTGGAAGACCACTTGGAGGAGACCGCAAGCAGCGAGGTCAGACGAGTTGGGAAAGCTGTTGACCCTGCTTGCAGCGAGAGGAGAGTCACCTACGTTGGCACATCAGCCGATTCCTTGCACCAGCATTCTAGAGAGTGGGAACTGTGGTTGAGCTCCAGGTGACCTGCAAAGGTCTGGGTGGTGGTGCCATGGAGAATCAGTGAGTCGGCCACTGTGGATAGGACTAGCAGTGCAATCTTGTGGGGTTAATATTGACACCCTGCCTCGGGGGAATGGTGGTTGCACTCCGAAGGGTCCCCACATAACAAGAGCGTGGAAGATCCAATTTTCAGCCCTCTTACAGGCTGGTGTAGTGAAAGACACGGCACATTATAAGACAATTGTTGGGATCTGATATTTATGTGTTGTGTGGAATGAACGGTTCTTTGTTTCTCCCGCAGACACAAAGTCTAATAACAGCTGATTTGTAATTCCAAGCACTTTGTACTCTTTGTACTCTTTTTCTAATGGAAGACTATAATGTAGCAATCACGATCTTGTTTTTATCCTCTGTTTTCTCAATGGCTTAGTAACACATCACATCACCACATAATACATTCAGACCCACTGCAGAGACAGAGAGCCAGGACTAACCCAGTGGAGATATGGCCACCCTATTCAACCGTAAAAAATCTGAGCCAATATAATATTGTCCATGTGCGACACATATTTATCTTATACTACAAGATAACTCTGCAAATCCAAGCATAATTTGAGCCCATCTATACGTCTTTGAGCCCACAACAGAGTACATTTACCAATTTTTGAAAAAAGTATAGAGATTTTGAGATGTAAAATATATTAGCATATGCCTTACTGATTTATATAGGGCTAGTGAATCAATAGTGCATATGACTCCTTTATCACCCAACAATACAGACCCCAGACCAGACCCCCTAAACTAATACAGACCCCCAGACCAGACCCTAAACTAATACAGACCCCAGACCTGACCCCCTAAACTAATACAGACCCCAGACCAGGCCTCTAAACTAATACAGACCCCCAGACCAGACCCCTAAACTAATACAGAGCCCAGACCAGACCTCTAAGCTAATACAGACCCCAGACCAGACCCCTAAACTAATACAGACCCCAGACCTGACCCCCTAAACTAATATAATAATATATAATAATAATAATAATAATCCTTTAATAGTCCCACAATGGGGAAATTCAGTGTGTTACAGCAGCAAAGATAAGATAAGCAGATACAAATACAAATACAACATGTACAGGAATGTTCCAAGGTGAGAGGCATTACATTAATAGCAGACAGACAGATAGGACGTAGCAGGGGGGGGGGGGGGATTTAACAGGCAGAGAGATATTTCAGTTCTCTGTGTGTAATGATCTCCGCTTAGGTCGGTGTTGGTTGTACAGCCTAACCGCGGTGGGGAGGAAAGACTTCCGATAGCGCTCCTTCTCACACCTAGGGTGGAGCAGTCGGTCACTGACAGTACAGTAATACAGTAATACAGACCCCAGACCAGACCCCTAAACTAATACAGACCCCAGACCAGACCCCTAAACTAATACAGACCCCAGACCAGACCCCTAAACTAATACAGATCCCAGACCGGACCCCTAAACTAATACAGACCCTAGACTAGACCCCTAAACTAATAGAGACCCCAGACCAGACCCCCTAAACTATTACAGATCCCAGACCAGGCCTCTAAGCTAATACAGACTCCAGGCCAGACCCCCTAAACTAATACAGACCCCAGAACAAATCTCCTAAACTAATACAGACCCCAGACCCGACCCCCTAAACAAACACAGACCCCAGACCAGACCCCTAAACTAATATAGACCCCAGACCAGACCCCTAAACTAATACAGACCCCAGATCAGACCCCTAAACTAATACAGACCCCAGACCAGACCTCTAAACAAATACAGACCCCCAGATCTGACCCCCTAAACAAATAAAGTCTGTAAAGCAGATTCCATAAATAAATACAGACCCCAGACCAGACTCAAACAACAACACAAACTCCAGACTCTGCAGTTACTCACCCCTCCTCATTTTGCAGCTTTAAGTCCCCTTTATTTCCTGATGCCATCACAGGTAATTCCCTGACACTGGCCCCAGTGGCAGAGCAATGTTTGCAATGGAGGCGCTGCAGGGTGATGAGGTCTTCCGGAGACTGTGGGAGAGTTGGAAAGTAAGTAGTGATGGAGGGTAGTGCATGGGTTAATGCCTGTACTCCTGGTGGTCTAGGATGGTAAAATGGTTATTGTCAGCATCCCTGATTGTCTAGGGTAATGCAGGGGTTCTTGCCAGCATCACTGGTGATCAAGGCTGGTGAAACAGTCAATACCACCATCCCTGGAGATCTATGTTAGTATTGGTTAATGCTAGTGCCCCTGGTGGTTTAAGGTAGTAAAGGAGCATAATATCTCATGGTTCAGTAAGTAACTTATCACTAGTGATTCCTGCATTCATGGTCGTACCCATTGTCAATCCATCAAAACTAAAGACTGTCACTACTAACATGGTTAGAGAAAATCTTCAAAACTCTGCAAAATTTTTAATTATTTATATTAAATTTTCTACTTTTAATTGTCTACAGATTTTAATATGGTTATGTTCATCCCTTTAATCGCTTCCACTCTCATGGCTTTTTACACCCTAATATCCGAGCCAATTCGGTATTAGGACATAAAAAGGTGTTTGTAAAGCCCCCTACAATTCCAGTGCTGGGGGCTTCTCTGCTTTCCCCCTCCCACTACCCGCCACTAGTACAGACACAGAGGATAGTGGCCACTAATCTGGTGGCATTAACCCTTTAGATGTCATAGTCAATAACAACTGCGGCATCTAAATGGTTTTAGGTGGGGCTTCCCTCTAGTAGACATCGACACCCCTGCAAACCTGATTATGGCAGCTGATGCCAGGACATGGTAGTCAGGTGTCCGAATGAAGTCCCCCAGGTCTACCTTCAATACGTTCCTGGCATAAACTGGCGTAATTGATGATAAATGTAGCCCACCACCCACGCACAAATTTTTACGCAAAATCCAATTTGCACAAATAAATTGTGACCTTTCTATGCCTTGTGCAGATAACTGGCGTACAAATCATAATAAATGTGCTCCACTGAGTATTGCCGAGTCAGTAACTGTTATTTCCCTGCACAGTTAAAAAGATCTGAAAAAAATATCAGAATTGCTGTTTTGTTGTCTGTCGCCTACCAAAAAAAATTCTAAAAAGTGATCAAAAAAGAATTATGATCCCAAAATGGCATCAATTAAAACATCAGGTCTTTTTGCAAAAAAAAACCCCCAAAAAAACAAAAAAACAAATACAAATACAAAAAAAACCTCCACAAATTTCTGTTGACAATGAAAAAAATTTAATTTAACCAGAGAAATTGTGCAAAAATAGTAAAACTTCAAAAAAAAAAAAAAAAAACTGTACAAATTTGGTATCAATATAATTGTATGGATTCTAAGAATATGTTTATAGGGTTATTTAAGCTAAGTACTGATTGGCTCAAAATTTACAGCTTGGAATGACAGTGGTGGAATTGCAGTTTTTTTTCTATTCCCTTCCAGAAACAGTTAATCAATGAGATATATGTATCCCAAAATGGTGTCATTAAACACTCCAACTTGGCTCACAAAAAACAAGACCTCATACAGTTACATTGACAGAAAAATTTAAACATCATGGCTCCTGAAATGCAAAAAATGCAAAAAATTTTGATGATTTTCTATTTATTTTATTTTATACATTATGCACAATATCTGAGCAGATTTATTTGTGATTCTTTTCGGATAATTTTCTTTTTTTTAATAACATCTTCCATTCCCAGGGTTGGCAATGTTGGCTTCATGGCACCCCGACTCAGCATTGTTTATTGGGCATACATCAAGAGCAAGGGTTTCTGTATCATGGTCAGCAGACATGTAACTCTATTGTAGTACAGAATGGTGGGAACGTTCCAACGTCCCAATGCCAAATAATCTGGGGACCGAGATATGCATAACATGAAGTTATGGCAACATGAATCCAATGGACACAAAACGCGTCGTCAAGGAGATAGACAACGTTTCGAAAGCCTAAAAAGACCTGGGAACAAAGTCAATTGTTAAGATCTGAAGTATCAGTTCTACCCTGATTTTGTGTGAATAGTTTTATATCCGGAGGATTTATTATTCTGTTTATATTTTGGTTTTCCTGCTTATTCCCCGTAATGACTCTGAGTAGCGCATATTAAAACAAGCACAATTAAGTAACCCCCTGCCAGCAATAATAAGATAACCATCTCTCCAAGGATTTTTCCACTTATATTGTAAGTCGTAGTATGTCAGGGAAAAAATTCTACCTCCCCCCAGAAAAAAACAAACCACTAAATTAAATTAATGAAAATCTCAAATCCGTGCTATAATAGGGTTAAAGGGTTATCTCATATTTTGTCTGCGCATATATTATAACGGAAACTAAAGCACAAAAAATGGAAATAGAATTATATACGAAGGATACTTTATAATTTTATTGTCTCAAATTAAAGTCTATTTATTTTATAGTGATATCCAGTTTCTTACCCCACTACAATAAATTTGGGTACATCTTTAGCAGAAAGCTTCCTCCCCAGGTAAGACTGAAATTGGTCTACAGGTGATGGAGGGAGACGACTTAAAGGAATCAGAATTCAAAGTGTTAGTAAAACTTCTATTGAACTTAGAATTTGTAATATACAGTATTGTAACAAAAAAAAAAAAAAAGAAAGCCCAGAACTGCATAAAAATAATTCATATTTATTACTGACATATATAGACACAAATAAATATACATCACAAAGAGGACTAGGAAAATACCACATCAATAACACATCTAGGAAGGCGGTATGGGGCAGTATAATTTCAGAGGGCTAAGGATAGGTTCACACCTGCGCTAGATGACCATTCGGGGATTCCGTCCCCCATTCCTCTTGGAAAGTCTTGCAAGCAGGACTTTTTTCTCCGCATTTTTTGGTCTGAAACCTGGCAGACCCCATTATAGTCTATGGTAACCGGTAACCACTTTTTAAGTGTATTGGGTTGCCATTTTTTGGGTCCTCAAGTGGACCCAAAGAAGGAAACCCCAATGCAGGTGTGAACCTAGCGTAAGCTAGTCTGTCATAGGAATAAGCCTAAGGAGTATGATAAATACACTACTTAAGGAGAAAAAGATGGCATTCAGGACAAGAGATAAGGAGGGGTTGAGGGAAGTACAAAAGGAGCTGAGGCATCAAATCAGGCAGGGAAAATCCAGTTATAAAGAAAAAAATGGAAAAGCAAATGGAAAGAAAAGACATAAGGGGGGTCTGGGAGGGGCTTAAGTCAATTTCGGGTCATAAACAGTCTGTCTGCCAGATTGAGGCAGATGTTAACTGGCTTAATGAACTAAACCTATTCTTCAACAGATTTGATCACACACCAGCTCCTCCCACCCCAGTATGTCCTTCAGCTCCCCCCACCACAATGACTTCTCCCCATGCGGCCACTTCCCAACAGACCAGTAAATCCAGAAATCTGTCTTTATCTGGCCACAGTCTGACCTTCACACGGGCCCAGGTGAGGAAGGAGATGAAAAAGATCAAGGCGAGGAAAGCCGGAGGGCCAGATGACATCAGTGCAAGGCTAATTAAGACTTGTGGGGACCAGCTGTGTGGTATAATTACATATATGTATAATATGAGCCTGAGGCAGTGAAATAGTCCCTGAATTATGGAAATCTTCTTGTGTGGTACCAGTTCCAAAGAAACCCCACCCTATGGACCTCAACGACTACAGACCTGTAGCACTGACATCCCACCTGATGAAGATCTTGGAGAGATTGGTTCTCACACATCTCGCCCTCTAGTGAGCCCCGCTATGGACCCACTCCAGTTTGCTTATCGGCCGGGCATTGGGGTAGATGATGCCATCATCCATCTTCTGCACAGGGCTCTGTCTCACCTCGAGAAACCAGGGAACACAGTGAGAATAATGTTCTTTGACTTCTCCAGTGCTTTTAACACCATACAGCCCAGGTTATTGAGGGACAAGCTGGGCCTTGCTGGAGTGGACCACCACCTCTCCAACTGGATCCTAGACTACCTCACAAATCGACCTCAATACGTGAGAGCCCGAGACTGTGTGTCAGGTACAGTGATCTGTAATACGGGGGGCACCTCAGGGTACGGTTCTCGCCCCTTTCCTCTTCACACTGTACACTGCAGATTTTAGGTGCAACTCATCCAGCTGCTACCTACAGAAGTATTCTGACGACTCTGCAATAGTGGGTCTCATCACAGATGATGATGACAGGGAGTACAGAGAACTGAACCGGGATTTTGTGGACTGGTGCCACCGGAACCACCTGAAGATTAACGCGGGGAAGACCAAGGAGATGGTGGTGGACTTCCGCAAAGGCAGAAGCCCTCCTAAACCAGTGGACATCCTGGGGACGGGCATCGAGATTGTGAACACCTATAAGTACCTGGGTTTGCTCCTTAATAATAAGCTGGACTGGGCAGATCATATGGAGGCCCTGTACAGGAAGGGCCACAGCAGGCTCTACCTGCTTAGGAAGCTGAGAGCCTTTGGAATCCGGGGGGCACTTCTTAGAACTTTCTTCAACTCGGTAGTGGCATCAGCCATCTTCTTTGGAGTGGCCTGCTGGGGGAGCAGTATATCAACCAGGGACAGAAATAAACTTGACAAGCTGATTAGAAGGGCCAGCTCTGTCCTGGGGAGCCCACTGGACCCAGTGCAGGTGGTGGGTGACAGAAGGATACTGTCCGTGGTGAGCTCCATGCAGAAGAAGAAGTCCCATCCCATGCATGAGACTGTGATCGCGCTGAGCAGTACTGTCAGTGACCGACTGCTCCACCCTAGGTGTGAGAAGGAGCGCTATCGGAAGTCTTTCCTCCCCACCGCGGTTAGGCTGTACAACCAACACCGACCTAAGCGGAGATCATTACACACAGAGAACTGAAATATCTCTCTGCCTGTTAAATCCCCCCCCCCCCTGCTACGCCCTATCTGTCTGTCTGCTATCAATGTAATGCCTCTCACCTTGGAATATTCCTGTACATGTTGTATTTGTATTTGTATCTGCTTATCTTTGCTGCTGTAACACACTGAATTTCCCCATTGTGGGACTATTAAAGGACTATTATTATTATTATTATTATTATTATTATTAAATGTAACTAGCACAGCGTGCATATACATACAAATAAAGTGCCACCATGTATATACAGTCATATGAAAAAGTTTGGGCACCCCTATTAATCTTAATCATTTTTAGTTCTAAATATTTGAGTGTTTGCAACAGCCATTTCAATTTGATATATCTAATAACTGATGGACACAGTAATATTTCAGGATTGAAATGAGGTTTATTGTACTAACAGAAAATGTGCAATATGCATTAAACCAAAATTTGACCGGTGCAAAAGTATGGGCACCTCAACAGAAAAGTGACATTAATATTTAGTAGATCCCCCTTTTGCAAAAATAACAGCCTCTAGTCGCTTCCTGTAGCTTTTAATCAGTTCCTGGATCCTGGATGAAGGTATTTTTGACCATTCCTCTTTACAAAACAATTCCAGTTCAGTTAAGTTTGATGGTCGCCGAGCATGGACAGCCCGCTTCAAATTATCCCACAGATGTTCAATGATATTCAGGTCTGGGGACTGGGATGGCCATTCCAGAACATTGTAATTGTTCCTCTGCATGAATGCCTGAGTAGATTTGGAGCTGTGTTTTGGATCATTGTCTTGCTGAAATATCCATCCCCGGCGTAACTTCAAATTCGTCACTGATTCTTGTACATTCATTCTCAAGAATCTGCTGATACTGAGTTGAATCCATGCGACCCTCAACTTTAACAAGATTCCCGGTGCCGACATTGGCCACACAGCCCCAAAGCATGATGGAACCTCCACCAAATTTTACAGTGAGTAGCAAGTGTTTTTCTTGGAATGCTGTGTTTTTTGATGCCATGCATAACGCCTTTTTGTATGACCAAACAACTCAATCTTTGTTTCATCAGTCCACAGGACCTTCTTCCAAAATGAAGCTGGCTTGTCCAAATGTGCTTTTGCATACCTCAGGCGACTCTGTTTGTGGCGTGCTTTCAGAAACGGCTTCTTTCGCATCACTCTCCCATACAGCTTCTCCTTGTGCAAAGTGTGCTGTATTGTTGACCAATGCACAGTGACCCCATCTGCAGCAAGATGATGCTGCAGCTCTTTGGAGGTGGTCTGTGGATTGTCCTTGACTGTTCTCACCATTCTTCTTCTCTGCCTTTCTGATATTTTTCTTGGCCTGCCACTTCTGGGCTTAACAAGAACTGTCCCTGTGGTCTTCCATTTCCTTACTATGTTCCTCACAGTGGAAACTAACAGGTTAAATCTCTGAGACAACTTTTTGTATCCTTCCCCTGAACAACTATGTTGAACAATCTTTGTTTTCAGATCATTTGAGAGTTGTTTTGAGGAGCCCATGATGCCACTCTTCAGAGGAGATTCAAATAGGAGAACAACTTGCAATTGGCCACCTTAAATACCTTTACTCATGATTGGATACACCTGGCTATGAAGTTCAAAGCTCAGTGAGGTTACAAAACCAATTTTGTGCTTCAGTAAGTCAGTAAAAAGTAGTTAGGAGTATTCAAATCAATAAAATGATAAGGGTACCCAAATTTTTGCACCGGTCAAATTTTGGTTTAATGCATATTGCACATTTTCTGTTAGTACAATAAACCTCATTTCAATCCTGAAATATTACTGTGTCCATCAGTTATTAGATATATCAAATTGAAATGGCTGTTGCAAACACCCAAATATTTAGAACTAAAAATGATTAAGATTAATAGGGGTGCCCAAACTTTTTCATATGACTGTACATATACATGCATAGGTATTAAAAAAGGATAAGAATAAGCCCCAACCATATATGTAAAAAATCCCTTATACAAACCCACCAAGATGGAGCGCACCCCAATGTGCGTTTTGCCTCTACAGGCTTCGCCTCCTCCCTCCTCTCTTGTTTTCATCACTTGTTATGTCCTATAGGGGCTGTCAGACTATAGTGAAGAGAGCCCCATAGCACAGGTAACTAGTGGCAAAAACAGGAGAGCAGGGAGGAGGCAGAGTGACCTCAGGGGTCAGAAGTTGGTCCCAATTATGTTTCTCGGGGTAAGTACCAGCCCTGTACGACTAGGTACTGCCTAACCCCCCCCCCCCCCACCGAAGGAAGTAAGGAATAGAAGACTCCCTGGAGAACCCCTTTAATTCCATTCACATGTTTAACACGAAGACAATTGCTACTTTAGCCGTGAAACATTATAGTAACTCAACACAAAGAAAAATGGTTATATCCCAAAGATCACATTTATCAGAAAAAAAAAAAGTACATTTTACACTGAACAGTTCAATCTTTCAGGTTTTGCTTATTCGCACGTGTGTCAAGCATGGCATGAAAAATATGTTCAATCCCCCAATGTCAGTATGGAAAAAATGATTGTACAACAAAGGTCAAGCAGAATATGCTTTTGTTTCTTAGAAATTTTTGAATTGATGTAATGGAAATTATTGTCGTATCGAATGTTTGAAATATGTCTGAGCTACAAGAGCTGATGAATCCTCTAATGTAATAGATGCGATTCCTCTCCTGGAACCATTCCACACATTCCAATATGTAGACTCCGAGGTGTTTCTAGAACCGGAACACCAACACTAGAATGACAGGACTGATAAAAAAAACTAACTCTTCTACTAACCATTCATTGTGTTACGACCCAGCTGATAGACTCCAGTCCATGTCAACCAGACTTGTTTTATAACCCTGCATTACCCACCATGCCCTGGTCCATCATCAATTTCCCACTCCTGGCCACTGGCCCTCTATATACAGTCTCCACCATGACCGATTTTCTCTGATAACTTCACCTGGTGGCAACTTTGAAAGGGGAGATTCATGAATACCCTTGTCATGAATTAAAGGCAGTCAGCACCAGACCCCAGCATTTCAAGTCAGCCCTGCAGATAGATAGGTTAGTGTCACCAGAACCAACATATCACCCCAGCCCTACAGATAGATAGGTTAGTGTCACCAGAACCAGCATATCACCCCAGCCCTGCAGATAGATAGGTTAATGTCACCAGGACCAGCATATCAACCCAGTCCTGCAGATAGATAGGTTAGTGTCACCAGACCCAGCATATCACCCCAGCCTGCAGATAGATAGGTTAATGTCACCAGACCTCAGCATATCACCCCAACCCTGCAGATAGATAGGTTAGTGTCACCAGAACAAGCATATCACCCCAGCTCTGCAGATAGATAGGTTAGTGTCACCAGACCCAGCATATCACCCCAGCCCTGCAGATAGATAGGTTAATGTCACCAGGACCAGCATATCAAACCAGTCCTGCAGATAGATAGGTTAGTGTCACCAGACCCAGCATATCACCCCAGCCTGCAGATAGATAGGTTAATGTCACCAGACCCCAGCATATCACCCCAACCCTGCAGATAGATAGGTTAGTGTCACCAGAACAAGCATATCACCCCAGCCCTTCAGATAGATAGGTTAGTGTCAACAGACCCAGCATATCAACCCAGTCCTGCAGATAGATAGGTTAATGTCACCAGGACCAGCATATCAACCCAGTCCTGCAGATAGATAGGTTAGTGTCACCAGACCCAGCATATCACCCCTGCCTGCAGATAGATAGGTTAGTGTCACCAGAACCAGCATATCACCCCAACCCTGCAGATAGATAGGTTAGTGTCACCAGACCCCAGCATATCACCCCAGCCCTGCAGATAGATAGGTTAGTGTCACCAGACCCAGCAAATCACCCCAGTCCTGCAGATAGATAGGTTAGTGTCACCAGACCCAGCATATCACCCCAACCCTGCAGATAGATAGGTTAGTGTCACCTGAATCATACAGTGTTTTTCCTTTGTGAATCGCTGAATCTGTTGTTGAGTTATCACAGTTTTTCTTAATATGCAAATGACCTGAATCATACAGTGTTTTTCCTTTGTGAATCGCTGAATCTGTTGTTGAGTTATCACAGTTTTTCTTAATATGCAAAGGACCTTGTTGCTTCAAAGAACTCATTTGAATATTGACAAAAACAGTGTTATCTAAGCAAAGGAGGTAGCGATTTGCAAGGTTATGCTGGATTCTGGTGACACACTCCCTTTAACTCCTTCCTATCGGAGACATTTTTCGATTTTCATTTTTGACTTCCCGCCTCCCAAACCCCATAACTTTGTTCTTTTTCCGTTCTCAGAGCCATATGAGGGCTTAATGTTTGCAGGCCTAATTGTTCTTCATAATGGTATATATTATTCTGTACAATGTTGGGAAGCTGGAAAAAAATTCAGAATGGGGTGGAATTGGAGAAAAACTGCATTTCTTAGGGGCTTCATTTTTACATCGCTCACTCTGCATCCAAAATAACATGCTACCTGTATTCTGTATTTGGGGGGGGGGGGGTGATTTGATCTTTTACCTCTTTTTTTTTTATATATATTTTTTAACTTTTTCTTTTCATTTTTTTTTTAAATATTGCATTTATTAGTGGTCAGATTAGGTCTGACCACTAATGCAATGCATTACAATGCTAACACATTGCAAAATATTGGCATTTGTATGACAGGCTGCTTAAAGCAGTCTGTCATACCAGTAATAGCCACACAAGCCTGGGAGCCTTCAGTAGGCTCCCGACTGTTATGGCAATGGAACACCGGCCCTGGATCTCAATCCAAGTGCTGGCGATCCTCGCCAAAATGGCGGTGCCAGGAAAAAGGCCTGGGGCCTTGATACAGCAGAGACCCGGCTATTACTATTACGGCGGATGTCAGGAAGGGGTTAAGGTACATTCTGTCTTGTTAGCATACCTATGTTTGACCCTAACTCTGAAATTAGCCTTAGTTTTGCTCCTTCATTTATCTTCTGGTACTTATGATTCAACCTTTTCCATATAGTTGACCACTTGCCCAGTGACCATCATGGGCTTCACTGACCATAATCTGAGATTCCAACCAGCACCAAGACCTTATAAAAGTATTAGGATGGTTAGCATTGTTGACTTGGGGTTCTAGGTCCAAATCTGACCAAGGACAACATCTGCATGGAGTTTGTATATTCTCCCTGTGTTTCAGTGGGTGTCTTCCCACACTCCAAAAATATACTAAGAGGTACATTGGCTTCTGAAGAAAACTGACACTAGTGGATTTGGGGGATGAGCACCTGTATGGCGGCCACTGATTTCCCTGCTTTGCAGCTCTCCCTGACAGTGGGTCCACATGAATACATAAGGCTTATATTTCGCGGCTTTCCAGATGCATATACCAGATTACATACACAGTGACAGTAGACCCTTCAAAAAATCACTGTTTAAAGTAATAAAAAATCCCCTGTAAATGTAAATCTGAGAGGCGTGTTTTCAGCTCTCCATGATACATTATGTTAATATGTTTCTTTTGTGTTAATTTTCTTTCCTTCTTTTCTAAATTGGATAAGAAATCTAATGATGGAATCCATCAGTTTTCATTACTTTTTGAATCACTTATTCTTATCAACATGTCTAGAAGAAAACATCTCTATCCCTCCAAAGATGAGATTTATGTTATGGCAGAGAATGGATCTGTCAATACTTTTATAGATTCTCATTGAAGTCAATAATGATTGATAGAAAAATGTATACAGACTGACGCCAAATCCTTCTTCTTGATGGAATAGATTGAATCATGGAACAAAAGAAGAAACGTGATGTTTTTTCTAATACTGTAAAAAATTACATTAAAGGGAAAGTGTCACCTAGATTTACCGTTCAATGTTTTTACTGTTTACTATCACATGTTCATTTCTAATCTGTTTTTGTTTATAGATGTAGAATTTTTTATTCTGTTTTCTGTATATGGGGCATAGGGAAATGGTGTCTGGAGATGTTCAATGACTTCTATGGTAAAGTGTTGTGGGCATGCTCAGTGACTTGTGCAGAGCTGATATTATCAATTGTTATTAATACATTTTATTCAGCTCTATAATAAATGTGTTACCTGTCATTGTGATGATAATGATTGACTGGTTAGAAGTGATCTCAACAGAACAGGAAGCATCAGCAAGGCTCAGGGTCCAGAGTGAAAACTGCAAGATTTCAAAATAATCTTAAAATATAGATAATGACTAGAAATGAGTGAACTTTTAGTCATAACACACAGGGCATTCATGTAGTGGTGAAGCAGAAACCTTTTAGCTTCCTGCTCCAGTATTCAGGCTTCTACTAGTGATGTCTGTTGCTTGGCTTAGAGCTATTGCGCTGAGCCAGAGACAAGTGGAAGAGAGCTTCTGAGAGCTCTGTGGGTAAGTAATTTTTTTTATTTATATGGCTCAACTACTGCATGGGTCCACTGCGGAACATATTTGCTTTTTGGGGGCCACCGAGGAACCTTATAATGCATGTTAGCCACTGGAGAACATTATATTGTGTGGAGGCCATCAGGGAGCTTTATAATGTGTGTGGGGCCACTGGGGAGCATTATACTGTGTGTGGGGTCACTGGGGAGCATTATACTGCGTGTTAGCCACTGGAGAGCATTATATTGTGTGCGTGGGCCATTATACTGTGTGCAGGGGTCACTGGGGAGCATTATACTGTGTGTGGAGTCACTGGGGAGCATTATACTGTGTCTGGAGTCACTGGGGAGCATTATACTGTGTCTGGGGTCACTGGAAAACATTAAACTGTGTGTTGACCACTTGGGCATATTATACTGTGTGTATGGACTACTGAGGGGAATTATATTGTGTGTGGACGCCACTAGGGAGCATTGTACTATGGATGTGGTCCACTGGGGAGTATTATACTGTGTTTGGGAGCCACTGGGGAGCATTATACTGTGCTGCAGACACTAAGTAAGCATGGTGGTGTGGAATTTACTGTGGGTGGTGGGAGATGGTATAAGATGAATTTTGATATGTACCGGATGTGGGTGGCTTGGTCTAAAGGATAGGTTGGTGAAGCTTTGAGGATGTTTTCACACGGTGCAGTTAAAATAGCATAAAAATGCAACCGTTTTTGGGGAAGTTTTTTAATTCTACAAGTTAAACAAATGTATTTTACATGTTTCAGCTGTAAATGCAAAAACTATTCTAAAAACCACATCAAAACTGCAGTTTTTTGTATTTTGGTAAAAATTATTTGGTAGGGGTACCCTGGGGAATATTTTCTCTGAGTCTGAAAAGGTTGGGACACCATGATATAGACAATTCCTGACAACTCTGCACTTACCTGGTTTATGTTTTCTACATTTCAGCTTACAGATTTTAACTTGTAGCATTTTTTACATTGTTGGGTTATGGGTTCCCAATGTTTAGAGATGTTTCTCTTCCTGTCCTCTGGAGACAGATCTGCTCAGAGCCTTGTATATTTTTATGATCAGCAGATATTTGTTCATCAAGGGAACCTTCTATTATAGACGTCTCTGCTTCTTATAAATGAACTGCAAAGAATATAAACAAGGCAATAAGATGACGTACAAATATCTGCAGTGGCAACAATCCTCCAGTTTTTAGGGTTATCACTCGCTGTAGTAAAAACATAAAAGACGTTAGCAACAAAAAAAAATTTCTGGAGCTCCAGATCAAAGCAGCAAAATAAGCAAAAATTCAGGAAGTCCAGAAAACCCTTGATGTACTGACCAGATGTGCTGTAAGGAGCAACAGCATTGTCTTATTTATGCAAAAGTTATTAGCCAGGATTGGAAAAGATTAACTTTATTTTTTTTATTTTTATGGTAATTTTTTTTTTTTTTTTTTGCTAGTAGATTTAGGATGAATTATTTTGTCTTTGTTTTTGCATTTCTTTTATGGTCAATTATTATTATGCATTTCTGTTATTATGGCTCAAACATCCTAGACAGTCTTAAAACTATATATGAAAAAAAATATAAAAACCCTATGAATATGAAAAATTAAAAATCACCCACTCTCCTTAGATCCCATACGAAAATAAATAAATCAAAATAAAAATTAGGCATGTCCAAAAATGCACAAAATATAAAAATCTTTAAATATTTATTCCATGCAGGGAACTCCATAACAGGAATAAAAAATCAAAATGGCCAAATCGCTATTTTTTCATCACTTTTCCTCCTCCAAAAAATGTAATAAAAAGTGACCAAAACAACATACATTCTTCAATATGGCATTCGTAACATTTGCCCCAGAAAAAATATCCCTTACACAGCTCCATACATGGAAATATAAAAATGTTACAGGTGTTAGGATATGAAGGATATGAATAATTTTTTTAAAATTTTTTAAATTCATTTTTATTAATATTATTTGGGTACATTTTTTGCTCATGTTAATTATCATCATTGCTATAGAAGACTTGATTGAATTGAAAGATACCCATACGTCGGTATCATGATTGTTTACAGGGGGCACTATGTAAAGATGCCCTGGTTCTACAGTAGGCCCAAGAATAGATTATTTTGTAACCACAAAAACCAGACTTGGCCAACAATATTGGTCCCAACACTAGGGTGAAATCTACCAGAAAAAGTGACACACAGGAAATGTGTTATAGGTGAGGGGTCTGCATGTGGATAACAAGATATGGCATCTATAACTTATAGATGGGGGTCCCAATGGGCATTACCACCCATTAAGAGAATGGGTCACCCCTAATGACATTAATGGATAGATTAACCACTTCAGTACCGGGCCAATTTCTGGTCCAGGACCAGACACATTTTCAAGTTTTTTTGTATGTGCGGTTTTGAGTGCTGTAACATTTTTATCATTTGGGTTATTCAACTAATTTCTGAGTCTTTTTTCGGTGACACATAGGGCTTTATTTTTATGTTGTTTTTATTTTGCATGTGTTTTAATTTTTTTATATCCGGGAAAATATAAACAAAAGAGGAAGGAAACAGGTCTGTTTTTCACTTTTTTCACATAAACTGCTACTAAAAAACTTTATAAAATAGTTTTTGCTCTCCGTTATGGTAATTTTCATTTTGGATGGTGTGGTCGGGGTTGGGGCTATAACCTTTAATAAGGGAATTTTTGGGGGCATATTATTTTATTTATTTTTTTAATTATTTTATTTACATTTTTTTTAACTTTTCTATAATTTTTTTTTTTTTTTATATTGTGTCCCCATAAGGTCATAATAGACCTTTGGGGACATCTAATCCCAGTTTTTTTGTGGGGGGGGAGCCTGATTTCCCCTGTAACTGGGGCTGGTACATTTAGCCCCAGTTGCAGGAGGAATACAGCCTCCTGCACGTTACTATAGAGCTGATCCAGTAGCTCTTACAGACGCTGATCCCGGCAGATCATGTGACTGCCAGGTCCGAGGGGAGCCACAAGATGGTGGCGCCCATAGTGCTGTATACACATCGATTGGGAAGGCAGGGAAGGTAATAAACCTTCCCTGTCTTCTCTCTGGGAGCTCCGGCTGAAGTTACAGTCGGCTCCCCGTTTCAGCAGCTGCATGATTTCGTGCAGCTGCTGGGATCTGCTTGGACGTACCGGTACGTCCTTGCAGAACTAGACAACCACCTTCCGGATGTATATACTCTATGTGCATTCCGGAAGTGGTTAAGTATTTTTGGCAAAATAAGAAATTCATGAATCTGGGCAAGGCAGCAAATGAGATCCCCTGATCATCAATCTGCTTTGTAAATCTGACCACACACCTTGGGTATCTGTCGGCCGAAATGGACGAATCGGCAGCTGAAGGGCTGAAAGTCTGATAAGTCTTATCATGTAGATGCTGCGGATAGTTGTTTGCAGCTGGCAGAATGGCCATGCTGTAAATTTTTAGCCAGCTGTTTGGCATGATCTCCTGCTGTGGGACGACCATTATTAGCCAACTTGCGCAGACTCAAAATTTTTTTTCCTTGAGTGGTTGGGCATTTTAACGTTGGTGGTGGGATAGTTCATACGAAAGACCCCATCATAAATCGGATGGCCGCATGACACTCATATGATCTGATGGCAGGGAAATAAAGGGGTAGCTGCCCCTGGTGAATAATGGGGTATCTGGTTTTGTACTTGGCTCTTTAAAAATTTACGAAAAAAAAAGAGCTAAGCTCTGTTCTCCTTACAGTCGGAGGTTCCAGTGGTGGGTCATCCATATATCATACATCTATGGCATGTCTAGTAAATGTCCTGCCTTAAATCTCTCAGATGGAAATACCCATAGAGTTCGGCCAATTATGTAGAAATATGTGATGTGCGCTCCCTTCAAGTCCTGTGGAATTACAGCATTAATAATTTGCCAATGTTTTACTGATTAGAACTAATCATTTTGTCTCCCAGAGCGGAAACCAAGAGTTCATCCCAACTTAATAAAAAGCACCATCTAGTTTTTATTCAGTATTACGCTAAAATTAATTGTAATGTGACTGGTACTTAAAAGGAATGTGTCATGAGAAACTGACCTATTGTTTAAATCACGTTTTTATGTAAAATTTATTTTTAAAGAATTTTTGGTAATGTTTTTAATTTTCCATGTTATTATCTGTATTTAAAAAAAATATATAAAAAATATCTATATTTAAAAAAAAAAAATATGCATAAAATAGTTTGTCACTTTCTGGAAAAGGACCATGGGCCATAGACACAATGGTCTGGAGCAGACCCTATTACTTTTTATGGGAAAGTTTTCTAGGTATGTTTTTTGACCTGCCGGGGGGAAGGGGGGGATAAGCTGTGAAATCACCTATTGTGACTGGTGGATTCTGTGTCTTATCTACATATAAATAATAGCTGTCATCAGTGTGTTGTAAGTGAGGTGAATGCTACAAAGAAATCTACAGAAAACAGAAAGTCTCACCATATTATTTGGCTTAGTAGCCAAAATCAGAACTACAGGATTTTTAGGATTTTTTTTTTTAGTCTGTTGCTTTCTGTTTCCTGGTGATGGACCATGGGCCATAGAAACAATGGTCTGGGGCAGACCCTATTGACTTCTATGGGAAAGTTTTCTAAGCATACTCTGTGACTTGTGCAGAGATCATTGTGAAGGGTGAGGAGTAGATAAGCTATGAAATCATCCATTGTGACTGGTGGACTTTGTGTCTTATCTACATATACATGATAGCTGTGGTCATCAGTGTGCTGTGAAGTGAGGTACTGCTGCAAATAAATCTCCTACAGAAAATGGGAAGTCTCAACATATTATTTCGCCAGAACTGCAGGATTTTTAAGACTTTAAAAAAAAAAAAATACTAATGATATCGAAAATTTTTCAAAAACTCACCAAAAATTATTAAAAATGATGTTTAACATAAAACTTGACTTAAAAAAATAGGTTATTTCCAGCAACTCATTCCCTTTAAATACAGCAAAGTCCTTCATGGTAGCGCGGTTTATTAAAGGAATACGTAAAATTTCTAGTGTCACATGGATCCTGAATAGTATCTGTGCCATTCATTTGACAGGTGGACTCTCAAATAGGGCGATGTCCTATCTACCAATTTCTAACATCATCTCATCATGCACAGCCAATTTCACCCTCCTCATCTTGATGGGTGTTAGATCCATACTGTGACTTTTAAGAACCATCCATTACTTATTTCCCTACATTCCTTCACGTCCTGTAGGAAGGTTCACATTCTTCTAACCTTCTTCACATTTCCCTTTTCTAACAGATGAGCTCATGATTAGAGATGAGTGAATCGAAGCTGCAGAAGTGGAATTCGATCCGAATTTCAGGAAATCTTCAATTCGCATGGAATCCGGATTTCCTGATGCTTTGCGGTAACGAATATTTAGTAAGGACCTTTGTGACATCAGACGTTCACAAGATATTCTCTAGAGAATATTGGGTTGGCGTGTCTTTGTTTGTTAGCAGATCCTTCCACATGAATAAAAGTTGTCCGTGCTTGAGAGAGAGAGAGAGAGAGAGAGACATGACCTCGGCATCCAAGGGTTTCCGCCATTTTGCCGCTCATCCGCCCACCCCGGTTCTCTGAAGACAGGAAATAGCTGTTTATTCGGAGCAAATTAATTCAGATCGAAGAGAATCGTATTGGAAAATTCGGCGAAGTTCCCGAATCGAATTTTTGAAAACTTCGCCACTCATGATCTGAAGCCATGAGCCGCCATAGAAGAATCCATGATGGACTTTCCAAGCTCTGAAGTAGCAAAGCAACCTTAAAGGGGTTGTCCAGGGAAAAATTATTTTTCTTTGGAGGCCAGGGGAAGGTGAAAAATAATAATTAAAAAAAACATACTCATCTATCTGTTGAGGTGCGATCTTCTATTGTAATCCTATCTGTGCTGGTGACTGGCAGGTGTCAGTCTAGTATTAGGCATAAAGGGGTTGTCTGGGCAAAAATGTAATATAGGCTGGGGGAGGTGAAAAAAATAAAAATAAATCATTCTCACTTTTTCTGGGTACTCCGGTGCCCCCAGCACGGTCTGGTCCTGCCGATCCATTGTTGTCTTTTGGCGGAAGTCCCTGCCGCACGTGACTACCTGAGATGTCCCTGTGTTCCTTCCTGTTGCCACAGCGGAAGGAATCTGGGACGTCACAGCCAGCGAGGAGACACCGGAGCAGCAAGACCGGACCGTACTGTGAGGACACTGTGGACAGGTGAGTATATTTTTTTTTTTTGTACCTCATCCGGCCTATTTTAAAAATTCTTTTTTTGCCCAGACAACCTCTTTAATGGTCAGAGTGAAAATTGCAGGATATAGAACTTTAAAAATAAATAATAAAAAAATTAGATAGTGACATGGAAAATTGAAAAAAATAATCAAAAATTCTTAAAAATATATACATAACCTAAAATCTTGGCTTAAAAAAAATTGGTGATTTTCTGGTGACACTTTCCCTCTAAATGTTTGCTTGGCAATCCTTAGAGAGTCAAGACGGTGGTGTATGGACTCTATGGATTCATAGGCTACAAGGAGAACTAACAAAATCTGGTCAAAGATGAAAAATTTTGTAAAATGTTAGTAACACTTTAAAAGAAAACTTAAGGCCTCCTTTGTAACATGTTGAGTCTTTAAAAAGTGTGAGAAACAGGATGCAGCAGCCTCTACTGATTCCAACGTGTAGAACTTTTTATTGTTTTCTTTGCTTTTTTTTCAGCTCAAGTAGTTTCTCTGAGAAAACAGAACACGAGTAAAACAGAGAAGTCATGCCAATTGAAAATGTCAGCGAAAAATGTATTGTTAGGAACAAGAAGACGAAAGGGCAAAGTAGTTGAGATGATGAATATAAAACCTTGGACAATTGATATGAATAGGTCACATATATAAGCAGAGAGGCCGGATGTTCCTCTCGTTTCCTGTACTGAAGGCCTTGTGCGTTCTCACCTTCTTCATAGGAAAATGGATTACAGGGTTATGTAAAAGCTTTATTTGTTTCCTTCCTGTCTGACACTTTACAACCTCAAAAGAATGACTCAGGAGAAAAAAAAAAAATTTAGTTTTGTTGTCGTGTATATAACTCAGTATACAATGGCTTAACCCCTTCCCTCCTCAGCCATTTTTCGCTTTTGCAGTTTGATTTTTTACTCCCCACTTCCAAAGGCCATCATTTTTTTATATTATCTTTTCATAGTGTTATACTGGGAGTCGGACTTATTTTTGGTGAGGCAAATTGTACTTCCAAATCGTACCTTTTAATATTCCTTACGATGTACTGGGAAGCTGGAAAAAAATTCTTAATGGTTGGAATTAGAAAAAAATTCAGCGTCGGTTTTTGTTTTTTAATTTTTATGAGGTTCACTGTGTGGTAACAGACACATTACCTATATTTTGTGGTTGGCACCATCACAGCGATGCCAAATTTATATAGTTGTTGCTATGTTATAATTCCTTTGCAAAAATTCTAAATTTTTAAAAATATAAAAATTTCTTGCTATATTCTGAGAAATATTCCCATAATTTTTTTATATTTCCGAGCTGTGTAAAACATCTTTTTTTGCACTTAAAAGTTGTCATTTATACCATTTTGGGAAATGTCTGATGTTTTGATCAATTTTTCTTCAATTTTATTTGGAAGGCAAAAAACCTATGATTAGGCCATATTGATTTTTTTCTGCCACGGCATTTACCATATGGGATAAATATTTTTATAGTGTTATAGTTTAGGCATTAGCAGACACAGGGGATGTGTCTGGTGTGTCTTTGTTTATTTTTTTTTATATGTGATCTAGGAAAAGGGGTGATTTGAATTTTTCAAGGAATATTTTTGAATTTTTTTTTTTGTAGATTTTTGGCTATTATTTTTAGACCTCCAGGGGGTTTGTACTCTAGGAAAAGGAGTAATTTGTATTTTTCCATGAATATTTTATATTTTTTTAAAAATATTTTTGGCTATTATTTTTAGACCTCCTAAGGGGTTTGTACTCTGGAAGTTCTGATTGCCCATAGAATATAGTCTGTACTAAAGACAGGCTTAGGAATCTTCTATAGGAACTGATTACCAACCTAGATGACGCTACACGGGGATTTCAATCAATATCATGGTGCCCATGCACCACTGCTATTTGGGTTTGTCGCATCAAGATGACCACTTTCTATACGCTCCATTAGGACATATAAAAAGCATAGAATAGGTTTCCCTTTTGGGATCCCCTCTATAAAGCCAGATTGGGGAGCTGCAAATTAGGAGTGGATATCACTCTGGTGGATCTGTAATACTATGTTTCACCTGTAGTGGCCACTGCAGGAAAAGTGTATGACTAGATGAAGTCATCCCTGGCAATAACTGCTAATCAATGGGTGGGGTCTTAGGGAAGATGAAACAACCCCTTTAAGAAATGTATTCTCAACTTCTGTATTATCTCATTCTTCACTTGGAGAAAGTCAACAATTCCGTGCAAATAATTATTTGTCGATTCCATTCTATCCATTCATTCCATTTTCAACAAAACAACCTTTTTACCGTCTGAATTCTCAGCTAATCACTCATGAGATTGCTTTGAGCATCCTATTAGATATATCGAACAAGTCTTATCAGTAGCTCGTAAATACCAAAGTGATTTTTTTTTTTCTAGGACCAGATGGACTAATGTGAGATCTGTCAGAAACGAATACAGAACGTTCCGCAGAAGACGATGATGACAATGTCAATCTCTGAGGATGCGAAGCCGTATAGATCGGGGCTGTCTGAGATGATTATTTTGTTTAATCTATCGAATATAAAAGCTCGAAAGCATCAGATGGCGTCCAGGTAGAAATAAGGACGGCACCAAATATGAATAATGTATAAATAACACACAATGTCATATTCAGAAACATGACATATAGGATTTGATGAATATGTTGCATCTTCTGCCCTCGCCACAAGTTTTTCCAGTCTTCTTCCTCTATTTTTCTACCGCTCAACTCCAACTCTGACTCTTTCTATATCCATGGCCAGTCAGAAGCAGTAAAGATCCTCTAATTCATTAAAAAACTAGTCCTTAATTCCTATGAAAGTGAATATGTAACAAACTATACATATAATTAATTATACAATATCGAAGCCAGACTTGGCTTTACAATTCCAACCCCACCCAAAATTAGCTCCAGATCTCGAAAACTGTCAGGAATTTGAACCAAAAGTCTACTAGAAAATGGCAAAATGAAGCAATAAATTGATAAATCCGCTCAGTGTCAATGAGGCGACATAAAGCTACGGAACAAATAAAACGTGTAATTCCTAAGACTGATCATATATGGCTCACTTTAGGAATTTACTTGTCGAGGAAATTTATAAAGGACATTACGCAGCTGACAGCTGTCACTGGCATTGTGCGCCTGGTATCCTGTCCGGCAGAGGTTTCTGTAAATACTCAGGGAAAGCAGCGGCTGCCAATAATTATATAGACTTTGTATTTCTAAATGGACCATTGTTCAGGGGGAAACATTTACATTTGGCTTTCATTGAAGACATTGTCTACTTTGAGCTGAAGAAAACCTGTCCTGCAATTCATGTGCACTGAATAAAGTCGAAGATATAGGTTCTATAGGTTTAGTATAGTTGGTTTATTGTCTAAGTGCCATGCTATAATATAGTGTTTCCTCTGTACTATATAGAGGGTGATGTAGCTTTTACTTATACAATGCATTACGTTCCCATATAAGCCAAGCTCTATAAGCACCAAAGCTGCAGAAGGGCCTGAAACTCTGGCTATGTTATTATATGGGTTTGCAGATGAAGACCCCGATGTACTAAGATCAGTATATGAAGAGTAACAAAGTATGAGAGGTGGTCAAATAGAAGTATGGTTGGAAGTTAGTGGCATCTCATTATCTCACCCTGTGACTTAGGGGTGCGACATGTAATTATGGGGCTTCATGTCACAACCTTGAATAGGACCTTTCTCCACCATGACCAACTTTAGCGGTAAGTTTGATGTATAAAAAAAGCTTATGATTATGTGCCATGTGTCTTTATTAATTCACAAGAATGATGCATACAGTGATGTCTCAACACGGAAATAATACACATAATAATGTCACAGTAAAGGGATTATTACATCACATGATTCATGTGTACGTAGATGTAACACTACTGGTGTAATGAACATAGTGATGTCACATTACAGAGATAATACACAGTGATGTCACAGTACAGAGATAATACACACAGTGATGTCACAGTACAGGATAATACACACAGTGATGTCACAGTACAGGGATAATACACACAGTGATGTCACAGTACAGGGATAATGCTCACAGTGATGTCACAGTACAGGGATAATACACAGTGATGTCACAGTACAGAGATAATACACAGTGATGTCACAGTACAGAGATAATACACACAGTGATGTCACAGTACAGAGATAATACACACAGTGATGTCACAGTACAGGATAATACACACAGTGATGTCACAGTACAGGGATAATGCTCACAGTGATGTCACAGTACAGGGATAATACACAGTGATGTCACAGTACAGGGATAATACACACAGTGATGTCACAGTACAGAGATAATACACAGTGATGTCACAGTACAGAGATAATACACAGTGATGTCACAGTACAGGGATAATACACACAGTGATGTCACAGTACAGGGATAATAAACACAGTGACGTCATAGTACAGGGATAATACACACAGTGATGTCACAGTACAGAGATAATACACATAACTAGCATCTACTGTGCCTGCTAGTTATGCTCATTCTGTGACCCGCTAATGGTGCCCTTCTTAGTTACTGCCCAAGATTAGTTAGATCTAGGTCATCACGTTGAGCAGACGGTTCACCCCAGTGTTTTGGGTCCTGAGACTCCTTATTCATAGACGTTCTCAGAAGCATAGCATTATTAGTGGTAATAAGGATGGATATTCTACAATTTCCTGAAGAAACAGCTGCAGAATATTTGTTTAGCTGTACTCATCTATTATTATTAATTATATTGCTTTTATGAATCCTCCTTAATGTTCTGGATTTAGATGTAAACATTGAGTCCTTGGATCCGGTAAAATCCACTGTTGACAGTATGAAAAGTCGAATGCCTTATCTTGGCATTGACAAAAAAACTAAATCTATTTATGGGGTTTCTGCCGATCTCATAAGTGGATGACCTTCAGCCAAGACAAACAAGAACTTGGAATAACAGACAATAAGGAAGAAGCATATCTAGACAGCAAGAAAAATTCTACATAGATGCCACCAAAATGACAAGAAATTCAACAAGAGACACCTTATTGGCTGCCCAGGTCAACAGCATGAAAAATTAAGGAACCTACCTCAGGTAAAAAGATACTATCTATGGTCCTCTGCACAATATGTACAATATAGAATACACAACATTCTGGGAATCACAGGTGATGCCTTTTTTCGTTTGCAGCCAATATCTGTCCTTTTCTTCTTTATCTGGCCCAGGTGTCTATGACGACTTCTCCTGATGACTGCAGAATTAAGTTGTATTCACATTTGCATCATTTGAACCATGTTCTGGTCAATTATAGGACCAAAAACAGTAAGGACGATCCGTCTAATGATGGACAAAAATGGATCCCAAGTGACCCCATTGGGGATCCGTCGGTATCCTTTGTTTTCTCTCTATCATCAGATGAAAAAATTCTTGTTGGACTTTTTTGTCCACGTTTTCAGGCATAATCTGTACCCGACAGATACAGGCACAGATGTGAACGAAACCTTAGTTGTTGAACCATCTTTGGCCTGTTAGTTCTGAAGCCTATACCCATCCTCTATAGCAAAACAAATACCACAGACCAGACCTCCAAAATAAATTCAGATCCCAGACCAGAGGAAGAGCTCAAACAAAACCCCTAAATCCAGAACCTAGATCAAACCCTGAAAAACTATACCCCAGACCAGATTCCTAAATTTAGACCTCAGATCAGACCCCTAAATACACTTAGAGCTCAGACTAAAACTCTTAACTAAGTTTATTTGGGCTAGTAGAGGACAATGTGAAGTCTCCAGAATGGTTGTATTCAGATACAAAACTTCTTTTGGGAAATGTAGAGCTCAATAGGACCGTCCAAGTGCCGAATTCTCAGTTTGTAGCTGATCGGCAGGATGTAGTTGAGCTTATGACTGAAGCTTGAGATCATGCTGGGACTTCTTGCTGGGAGAGGGGGACAAGGAGCTGCTTCATTTGTGGATTAGACCCTGGGCTGATCTTATGGCTGCTTCAAAAGTGACATGTTGTGGGATCCTGGTTAAAGAAAAGAAACAATGGTTTTGCTGAAAGTAGTTCCAGTATACTTCACATGAGTCTGTCCCCAAATTCTCAGCAAAATTTCTTTTTTTAGCGCATACTCAGGAGATTCATTCTCATACTATCCTGTGAGACCAACCACTCTACGCACTGTTGCCATTTGAACAGGAAACTGCCCAGGTTTGAGCATGGGCAGAATGTGAATCATTCCTTCCTCTTGGCACTTACAACTATTTTTGATCACATGCAACTTCCTATGCCTGGAATCATGAAAATATACCCAGCATAGACTGATCTATAATTCCAAAAATATTCTTAGAGACCGTTTTCTGTAAATAACATTTTCCAAGGTTGGATTTTTTTTTTGTTGTGTAATTCTCTAATATCAAGCATGGGAACTTTTCAATAATTATTTCACTTACCTTACTGTGCAAAAGTTTTAGGCAGGCATGAAAAAACTGCAGCCAAGTAAGAATGTTTTCAGAAATAGAAGGGTTAATAGTTTAATTTTGTCAATGAACAAAATTAAGTGAATGAAGAAAAGAGAAATGTAAATCCCGTCAATATTCGGTGTGACCTTTGCCCTTCATCATCCATCAGTTCTTCTCCGTACTTGCAGAGAGTTTTGGCAGAACTTGGCAGGGAGGATGTTCCTGCCGCCATCTTGAAGAACTAAGCACAGATCTTCTGTAGATGTAGGCTTGCTCCAATCCGTCTATCCCTTCATGTCATCCGAGACAGACTGGATGATGTTGAGATCTGTGGCTGGCCGGATCATCACTTCCAGGACTCCTCCTCCAAAGGGCAAAGGTCACACCAAAAATTGATGGGATTTACATTTCTCTTTTCTTCATTCACTTCATAAAATAAACTATTAACCCTTCTATTTCTGAAAGTATTCTTACTCTGCAGCACTTTTTCCACACCTGCCTAAAATCTTTTACACGGTACTGTACGTTTCAGGGTTTTTGTCAAAGCTCCGCCGCAGAAAGGAGGACGTTCTGACCTCCGGCCTCTATCACAAGTGTCCATGTTTTGCTCTTCAAAGAATCTCTCTGTAGCTTGGGTTAAAGATAGCCATGTCATAACACCCAGAAAGATAAGAAGTAGTAGCAAGTGCAGGAGAGGAAGCCAGGCTTCCTGGGGTCATTCTCAGCACTGTTTCTGTGATGTTTACTTCCTATGTTGATACTTACAGCAACAAGAAGCTTGGTTTCCCAGTCTGACTCAAGTTTTTTCCTCATTCCAGGAAGCAATTGTGATAAGACCCCAGGCACCGACATAACCTGTACTCATTTTTTGTTGACAGATGTTTGATAATATTTCGGAAACTTTGCAAAAACCCAAAAATAAAATAAAAAATTGCTAAAAAATTCATCCATATTTTGTAGGTGGCCCAAAGATAAACAATGCACATGAATACAATTGACCTCATTTCTCTTGAACATACAAAAAGGGGGGCTAGTAACAAACAATCATAAATAATTAAAAAGGTGTAGTATCAATTAGCAAAAAGTAACAAAAAAAATCCTACACAAAAAAATTATATAAAAGTATACAATTTATTAAATACAAAATTTACTCTTGAGTAGGGAAGGCATCAGGAAAGAGACACATTTTGAAGACCCTAAACTTAGGTGTCTCTAAGGGCTAGAGTTTCGACCTACAAATTGTAGAGTAAGTGTTATTAGCATCTTGGGCCAGATGGTTTGGAACCTCAAAACTAGAGATGATATAACCAGTTTGTAATGAGCTGGATTTATTCTGAATTTTCCAAAAATTTTGGATTCAACCAAATCAAAATTTTTGCGGTTTTGCATTCTTGAACCACTATTATATTCTAAGGACTCTTCATAAATTGCTAGCTCAGTACAATTGTACATATACTGCCAGTACCCACCGATGTATCTACGTATCTGGGAAGAAGAGTCTGTCTCGTCACCCTTGGTCCATTGCTCCTCCATTTCCCAAGCAATTCCATTAATGAATCACTTTCCTGATTTGTTTCTTGATGCCCTTGGAAATACTGTAACTTTTTTTTCTATGGAAATAGAAGACACTTGTATGAGACGCACACACCCTGGACACTGTCCAACTCTCTACTCTGTGGATTATTTCATTGATGGGAACAGCATTGACTCTGTAGTGGGGCTGGTTTTCACCTAAGATTATGACTGATATCCGTCTACACAGGAAAAGTCTATTTTATTGCGGAAAAGTATTTACTGCTCGGGATGCTGTGCCGGTGTTTTGTATCATTTTCTATAGACGAAGAATTTGTACAAGGCCAGAAAAGTCATAAACATCCTGTTGGCTCCAAATGCATGAGGAATAAACGGATCCTAAATGGAAACTAACCAGAACCTAAGCGGAACCTAAATGGAATCTAAACAGAACCTAAATGGAACCTAAACAGAATATATGCAGCTTAAAGCTTAAGTACACTCAAAAACTGATCAGGTGTGAATTCTCACAATATAGAACTGCTTTAGATGTCCATTTACTGCCTTTAACATTGAGGAACATCAGTGGTCACTGGTCATTGCTCTTTCCTTCCTAGTATTCTTCTTTTATGATAGAGAAAAACTTAAATATATTATTATACTATGGCCCAGATTGTGGATTGTGGTTACCACTAGAGATGAGCGATCTGAACCTAAGATTTTTTTTGTTTCGCCACCCACAAATAACTATTATATTCTGAGGTCTCTTTGGACCTAGAGTATAATAAGCAGAGGATCAGGAGAGGTAAGGGAAAATAACAATGACGCTAACATTTTCTCACCTCACTGGGGCTCCAATGTGGCATCCATGCTCCATGATGGTCTTCTTTGGGTCAGCATCTGTTCTCTTTGGTGACATCACGGGACCTAGTAGACTGCTGAAGTCTGTGATTGGGCCTTATTATACTCTGAGGTCTGAAGTGACACCAGAGTATAATAATAGCACTTACAGTTTAGACTGAACAAGTTGGTCCTGAAACGGAACTGACGGGTGAACATTGAACCATCTTCAATTACCACTAGACTGTGGCATAAGATTGTCACATTTTAGGCATATCTCAGTGCATGTTAGGCACATTTTGGCACATCTAGTATGACCTAGACATGTGGGTGTGACATCTCAATTGGGGAGTGGCTTAAATTGGCCAAAAATGCACCAAAATCGGTCGTAAAATTCTGGCTGAAAGTTGGCCAACTAAAAGGTAGTATGAACGTATGCCATCAGCCACCACAATAAATCTGGTGCATTTTGTCTAAGCTTATATTGTCTTACTATTAGTATATCTGGATCTGT
Source organism: Leptodactylus fallax (assembly GCA_947044405.1). Taxonomy (NCBI): domain Eukaryota; kingdom Metazoa; phylum Chordata; class Amphibia; order Anura; family Leptodactylidae; genus Leptodactylus; species Leptodactylus fallax. The sequence continues at coordinate 953,857 of CAMRHE010000483.1, forward strand.
GACCACCATGTTATAGTCATATCACAGACAGGTGCTGGGACTGGTAAGGTTGCTCTTCAACTTATGGACTCTGCAAACAGCACCTCATATCTCAGCTTTCTAAGGGTGACCTATAGTGGGTAGAATACTATGATTAAAGTGTACCACCAATAAAAAAAAGTTCTCTTAAAACCTCAAGTCCTGAACCTATATAGTGGGCTTTTCTTCAAGGTTCAGGAACTCAAACTGTGGCCCTCTGCTTCTTTTTATTTTTTATTTCACAGAAATTTGTTACCATTTTGTTTCCCTTTACAGATATAGAGGAGCTGCAGCCTTGTCATGGTCAACACCGAGAGATCAATTATTTGCTTGCATCAGTGCCGATGCTGCAGTAATCACAGGACTTCATTAACTAGCAAATCCTATCCTCTACAGATAGATTTTTGGAAAAGTCAATTTGAAATAGTTTCAATCCAAACCAGTTCACTCATCTTTAAGTTGGGTACTACTCCTGCCTCTGTATCATCTCTTACTCTTCCACTGGCCCCATGGCTTCATGGTCTGGAGTTGGGTAGTTGGTATAGACCCATTAGCATCTTTATGAGGGCGCCTTATACAGTAATAGATGCACAGCCGGCATTAAGAACATGAAAGATCAGAGAACCTAAACAAACCCTACATAGAAGATCTGACCGCTGCCCTGTTCAGAGACTGTAAACCACAGCTGTATGTCCAGCACACCTATATGAGGAGAAGGGGCGACCTATATTTACACATCTGTTTAACCCCTACACGACAGACACTTGTAGATGAAAACAGAAAACTATCAAGCCATGACGTTTAATGAGTCTCCATGGAACCCGATTGACGTTCTTCTGTCTGTCATAAAATATGGGAAGCAAATCAATAAATCTGAGTAAAAGTAACAGATTGTAAAACATCAAAGAAACAACTTCATCAAACCTGCAGATCAAGGCTCCATATATGACCTATATCCTATTTCTTCTTCAGTCTGGCCCACAATCGACATACTTTCTAACAGCTGTCACCCAGCTGTACCCATTGATATATAACTGATCAGATTTCTTTTTCGGGGATGTAGCAAAGTTAGGGGACAGTTATGGGATCTGTAGAGCCCTTGGGGGCAGGGCCAGAACTTGAAATTTGCGAGGAGGACAGAAGATTAACTGTTGGCTGTAACACTGATGTTTGCACATTATTGCTTAGTATGGTCTTTCCCAAATTTTGTCCTTGGGTCTCCCCAATCAAATAATTTTTACTAAAGGACAAAAAATGGCGGTTTTGATGTGGCTTTTTAGTGCTTATTTTGAATTTGCAGCTGGAATCTGTTAACTAAATTTGTTTTCCTTAGAAAAAATTGCATCAAAACCAAATGCAGTTTTAACTGCACCACAACTGCACTGTGTGAATGCACCCTCAAAGCTACACCATCCCTTACTTCCCACCCATCCACTACCCTAGGACATATCAACATTCATCTTTTACCTTCACCCTCTAACCACCATTTATTCACCATTACCATGCTCCTTTAGTGCCCCACACACAGTATAACGCTCCCCAGTGGCCCTCACCCACAGTATAATGCTTCCCACTGGCTCTTCACACAGTAAATGCTCTCCGGACACAGTATAATTCTCCCAAGGGGCCCCATAGACAGTATAATGCTCCCAGTGGCCCTTACACACAGTCCCAAGGACACAGAGTTGAATCAAGACAGGTGGCCATCTTCCCACCCTGGCAGGTTCCCATGCCACCGCTGGGTGCCGTGGCACCTTGGTTGGGAGTCACTGGCTTAGTAAATAAAGGCAAACTGTGTGGATCACAGGACCCTTGGGTAGCGTCAGTCCCTTAACAGAACTTTAGCCAGGGCCCCTTACTATGGTGCCATTTGTCCTGTTTCGATGGTGGCCCTTCCTTGAGTTTATTGCCCCCCTGAAAGGAGACGGATTACAAGGTTTAGAATCTAATTGTGTCAATTTTTGTTGAACTCCATGTGAGCCAGAAATCCAGACCATTGGATGATGAATTCAATGAATTATATCTTCTTTATCTTCAACGCAACACATGCACATGAACAGTCTGAAAATGTGACAGGTGTAAAGAAGGTCGGTTATTCTACTTTAACCTTCTGTTATTTGTATTATTAATTAAAAAAGTTTCCATACTTTTGCCGTCATTGGAGAAAACCATCAGCGAACTGTAAGATTTATAGAGTGTACGCATTGATTTAGTTTTGTTAGACCCGCAGCTGTCTTCCCGGCATGTTCACCCTCACCAACGTCAGCATGCTCGTCACTGGCTTGAAAGGAATGGTGGAGACAACAGGCTTCAAGTATCCCATTCCTAAGGATGAGTATGTACATAGGACCACATCCAGTGCAAACCAAAACTTTCTCTATGCAGATGAATGTGGCATTCATTTCTGGTCAAGCGTTGTCAAGAGGGGGGAACAGAAACTATTCCAGGGAAGCATGGACTCTGCAAACTTGTCTCTTAGCAAAATAATCAATTTAGAATTCTTAGAACAACATGATTTGCTGTAATTTACACAAAAACGCAGAGAAATTTGTTTTTGCTGATAAGTCTGTTAAAATATGACATGCTCAGAGCCCGTGTGGTCCGTGTGAGAATGACAGGATCTCAGTTTAGGACTTAAACTGAATTCCGAAATGTGAATTTTTTTTTTCTTTTTTAGAAATTCCAAATACATCTAATCCAGCTAGATTTCTAAAGGGTCAGTTCACTGATGGTCATTACAGCGTCTACTTTTCTTTCTACTTTACTAGTAGAGATCGTCCAGGCAGTGGTGATGATAATTTTTGGGTATCTTTAGGGTGAATTCACCTGCTGTGGATTTGTCTTGTGCAGCAAAGCATTTGCAGCATATTCATTACGTTGTAGAAATGTTGCAAAATTTCAATGCAATGGTCTGTAGGGAATTCTGAGCACAACCTGCTGCAAAATCTATATGCAACACAAAAATTCTGTCGTGCGTGGACTTACAAATCCTTATCCTGACTCCAAAATAGCTATGACCTTGATAGCATAGAGCTCTTTCGATTTCTGTCTGCGTTTTGGCGAGTAGATTTTTTGCAGAGTCAGTTTTGTCTTGTTCCATCACCTTTATCTTTATAATCTTTTTGAATGAAGATCAGATATTGATGTGTCCACATATTACAAGATGGAAAACTTTACATGGGGCGTCCTTACCTTGTCTCATCTTGGAAAGACTTATCTAGTACTATCGAGGTCCGTCGTGCATCTGTTAGGTATTGCCAGTGCACAAGAAGAAACGGCTGATGTAATAATACTGGATCAAACAATATCACATTGTGGTGCGTTTCAGTTTGATGGAGACTTTCTTACTTTTTTCGTGACTGCATTTTATTAGATTTTTATTAGAAGTGATGATATTTAAGGGTTAGGGTTAGAAACAGTTTGTAGAATGAATAAAACCTTCCATACAAGTTTAGCTGTTTTTGAATACCTGTCCAACCTAAAAATGGAAACCTTTTTAGATTTGGGTATTATCTATGAAATGAACCTTGAACTGCCAGGACTGGAAAACAGCATACAGTACTTAAAGTAGCTTTTCCCCTTCCTTCATAGATGCTGGAAATTCCAAAAACTCGACTCTTCCTTACTAAAAAGTTGAAAAGTCCTCCAACTTGTTGCCAACATCTATGCCGCTGATCTCCCTCTTATCTCCTATAGTGATATCCAATCCTTTCCCTCTGGTTAAGCTCCATTGACTTTTCGATTTAAAGGACCAGGAGGTTAAAAAAGAAATGATGGGGATCTCGACTGATGGAACGCCACCAATCATGAGAACTCTATGTAAATGGAGCAGAAGTTGACCATGCTCTCTGCCAGTCAATTTAGCTCTATGGGAATGCTGGAGACAGCCAAGTGCTTTGGCTCGGCTTCTCTTTGGCAGGCCCATCGAGGTAAATGGAGCTGCGGCACACAGGCTTGACTGCTGCTCTATTCACTAAGAAGACTAACTTTTCTCTATGGGCCCCAGTTTCTTCCAGCTTGAATGTTGCCAACGCTAACCCTCACCTTAACTATTCACCTTTATAAACTCTGACTGCAAATATGGCCGGCCAGACATTTTCCTAATGACTTTCTACTTTGTAGCGTGAAACATAGAAATTTGATTGAGAAATTCCATATAAGATTTCCTTGCAAGGGTTAGGGTGAAGTACAAAAAGTTCACTAAGACCATATTGAGACTCGGAGAGAACCATATCTTAGTACATTGCAAATAGCACCCCTACCCTAACTTTCCAATGAATTACCGTGTGGTTTCAAGGAGTACTGCACTCTCTATGGTCTTCTTTGACTTTGATAAAACAGTAATTGGGCCTTTCACCGTTGTTCCCACTTGGCAACCCTTTTTGAAAAATATTAAAGGGGGAAAAATGATTTGACCTTTCTGTCTTCGAAGTCTCTACACTGGATACATTGATGGAGCATTAAAACAAAAATATTTATTTCATTGCACGTTAAAAGGTGATAGAACATTTTTCCAAGCTTGACGTGACTTTGATAAATCTTCCATCACGTCTGTAGGAAAAGTCTCTGGCTACATAGAGCCTTGCACCACTAGGAATAACAGTTGTACAAAAATGTTTTAATCCCGTTAATATGAGCTACTGTACGTAAGCCCCCTTCATGTTATTATGTCCTAAAAAGTTCCAACCCATTACATATGTTTACTTGTCCCGTAATGTAGAGAAAAAAAAAAGTCTTGTATTCTTCCCACTGGAAATCAAATATTATCTTTTATGCTATTATTTTTGTTAAAGATTTGTTTTTATGAATGTTTAACTACTACATATGGTAATAATATAAGACATCAATCACGGGGAGAACATTTTAACTGTACGGAGCAGGACATTTTTGTCAGCAAATTTTTATAAATGTTAAAATTACTTTCTAAGTTCCAAAGTAAATGCACCGGGATTAGAAGTAAGAGTTAAATAGTGAAACTTTTTAAATGTGTTTTTATAGTTGGTCGGTTTGGGATTTAGGAGGTCGTTAATCTTAGGCGAGATTAACAGAGATTGCATTTAGAATTCATTCAATGTATATGATGTAGAGAACTTTTTTTTTTCTATCTGGTTAATGTAAAAAATATTTAAGACTATATATTTTTTTTTTACATGGAAAGATATGGGCAGACAGCTCCAAAATGTTTAAATCTGCAAGGTAAAATATTGTAACGTAAATGTAGACATTCATAACGTAGATAACAAAATTATTTTTCAAAATTTTTTCAATGTTTTTATTATATTTTATTTTTGTGTAGAAGCTGTAGAAATCTACATGATAAATTTATCTGTGATGTAGATGAGTAAATAATATTCTTTTTTAAAAATTTTATATATAAAAATTATATTATATTATATATATATAATTTTTTTTAAATAATGAAAAATAATATATAATATAAATTATTATATTATATATATATATATATATGTATATATATATATATATTATATAAACATTTAGCGTTATAAAATTTATAATTTATGAAAAAGGTTTTTTTATATTTTTTTTTATTTTTAAATTTCATTTTACGAACATTTGTTTTGCTATAAACTATAAAAATCTACATGCTAAATTTATCCATGACACAATATTTGGGTAACAATTCAGGGGAAAAACAATGATAAGGGCATCATAATAGGTGTTTATTATAGACCACCAGGACAGACAGAAGACAGGGATGAGATTTTTTCACAGCAAATGACCACGCTTTCGAAGAAATTTGAAATTGTTATCATGGGAGACTTTAATTACCCAGATATTCATTGGGAAACTCTCACAGCTACGAGTAAAAGCTCTATCAAATTTTTATCCTCTCTAGCAGACAATTTCATTGCCCAGTTAGTAGAAGAAAACACAAGAGGAACATCCATTCTGGACCTAGTTTTAACTAATAAGGAGGACATGGTTAAGGAATTAAGGGTAGCAGGGACATTGGGATTCAGCGACCATGCTATACTCGAGTTTGGGGTTGTAAGAAGAAGAAGACCTGAGAAGACAAAGACTAGAAGGCTCAATTTTAGTAGGGCAGATTTTAGGGACCTAAAGGTAAGGGTTAGTAGAATTCCATGGCGAAAATTACTTAAGCACAAAAATGCACATGAGGGGTGGGAAATTTTCCGTAGGGAAATCATTAATGCACAGGAACTAACAATACCTAGAAGCAAGAAAAATGGGAATCACCTAAAAACTCCAGGATGGATGACCAAAAAATTACATAACCTACTAAAAAAGAAAAAGGAAACTTACAACAAGTGGAAGATGGGAGCTATATCTAAGGGAGAGTATACAGCAGTTTGCAGACTCTGCAAGATAAGCATTAAAAAAGCTAAGGCTGAATACGAATTGAAGCTTGCAAAAGAAGTTAAGAGTAATGTAAAAGGTTTTTGGGGATATGTTAAGAGCAAAAGAAAAGTGAAGGAAACCATTGGAGTCCTGAAGAACGAAAAGGGTGAAAAAGTTAACATGGTGGATCAGCAGGTGGAGTTACTAAATTCATATTTTGTATCCGTCTTCTCCCAAGAAATGGATGGAAATATCAACATTAATGGTGTTAGTGATGAGGGGAATGAGGACTCCAAGCTGATTATAAGTGAAGGTTTGGTAAGAGAACATTTAGATAAGATTAAGGAAACCAAGTCCCCAGGACCGGATGATTTACACCCTAGAGTTTTAAAAGAATTAGCAGAGGAAATAACAGAACCCCTTGCAATAATCTTTAATAAGTCATGGAAAACAGGAGTGGTCCCTCTAGATTGGAAAAGGGCAAATGTGGTCCCCATCTACAAAAAGGGGAATAGGGACGACCCAGGAAATTATAGGCCGGTAAGTCTGACCTCGATAGTAGGAAAAATCTTTGAACAAATCGTTAAAGAACATTTAATTAGGTACCTGGATGGGAAGGCTTTAATTAATCAGAGCCAGCTCGGCTTTATGACCAATAAATCTTGTCAGACTAACCTGATTTCCTTCTATAATAAAGTCACTGAATGGTTGGACCAGGGGAATGCAGTGGACATAGTATATCTTGACTTTAGTAAGGCCTTTGATAAAGTATCACATAACATTCTTATTGAAAAAATGATCAAGTATGGCTTTGATAAAATATCAGTAAGGTGGGTTCACAATTGGCTTAATGATCGGGCACAACGAGTAATTCTAAATGGCTATACATCAAACTGGAAGAAAGTAAAAAGCGGGGTGCCGCAGGGCTCTGTCCTGGGCCCAGTACTTTTTAATATTTTTATAAATGATCTGGATGATGGGATTAATGGGGAACTAATAAAATTTGCAGATGATACAAAGATAGGAGGAATGGCCAACACTAGAGAGGAGAGAGAGTGCATCCAAAAGGACTTAGACACACTGGAACAATGGGCTGAGGTGACCAAAATGGTATTCAACAGGGACAAATGCAAAGTTCTACATCTGGGTAACAGAAATGCAAGAAGCATATATAGTATGGGAGGAATAGTACTAAGTGAGAGTACAGGGGAAAAGGATCTGGGCATAATAATAGATCACAAATTCAACATGAGTCAACAGTGCGGTGCCGTGGCTAAAAAGGCTAATAAAATTCTAGGATGTATCAAGACGAGCATTGTAGCTAGATCAAGAGAGGTAATTATTCCGCTGTACTCTGCCCTGGTCAGACCCCACCTGGAATACTGTGTACAGTTCTGGGCGCCCCAGTTTAAGAAAGACATCGATTTATTGGAGCAGGTCCAGAGAAGAGCAACCAAAATGGTGGAAGGTCTACAAACCATGTCCTACGAGGAGAGGCTAAAAGAATTGGGACTGCTTAGTTTGCAGAAGAGAAGGCTAAGGGGAGACTTAATAGCGGTATTTAAATATCTGAAAGGTTGTCACAGTGCAGAGGGATCTACCCTATTCTCATTAGCAGAAGGAAGCACGAGAAGTAATGGGATGAAACTAAGGGGAAGGAGATTCAGATTAGACATTAGGAAAAACTTTCTAACAGTAAGGGTAGTGAGGGAGTGGAATAGGCTGCCACGGGAGGTGGTGAGTTCTTCATCAATTGAAATCTTCAAGCGGAAACTGGATAGGTATATAGCTGGGATGTTTTAGGAATTCCTGCTTTTGCAGGGGGTTGGACTCGATGGCCCTTGAGGTCCCTTCCAACTCAAACTCAAACTCAAACTCAAAATATTTTTTGTGATTTTTAATTTTTTTTTTACATTTTACTTTAATTCTATCATCTAAAAATGCTTATTGCTCAAAACTATACAAGTCTAAATGCTAAAGGTATCAATGAATGCATTAATTTTCAGGAATTTTATTTTTTACTATTTTTAAGTATGATTTGTAAATTATGCTTTCTCCTGCATACTATAAACATATTCATGGTAAATTTATTCAGGTAACATATAAGAATTATTTTTCTATCTTGATAATTTACTGTCTAAAATAATAAACAGAAAGACCTTCTGCTAGATCCTGATAATTATAGGGATCACAAAAATGTCCAAATTGTACAAATTTTTTTATATTTGGTTTATTGACTAAAAAGTATTTGAAATCTTTGTTGTGTCATTTTTGTTTAAATAACATTTTTATATTAAATATATTTAATAGAATTTTTTGTGATATTGTTATTAATTTTCCATGTTATTATCTACATTTAAAAAAAATCATAAAAATCTTGCAATCCTGACACTTGCCACTAAGCCTGAAATAGTTTGTAACTTCCTGTCTCCCAAAGATGGACCATGGGCCTAAACACAATGGTCTGGAGCAGACCCTATTGGCTTCTATGGGAGAGTTTTCTAGGCATGCTCTGTGACATCTGTTGAGGTCATTTCACAAAGGGGGGAGTAGATAAGCTGTGAAATCATGTATTGTGACTAATGGATTCTGTGTCTTATCTACATATACATGATCACTGTGATCATCAGTGTGCTATAAGTGAGGTAACTACTGCAAAGAAATATCCTACAGAAAACAGGAAGTCTCAGCATATTATTTGGATTAGTAGCCAGAGTCAGAACGTCAGTTTTTTTTCGGACTGTTATAAAATATAGGTAATAACATGGAAATTTGTTTGAAAATCTCAATTCTTTAAAAATATCTCCATGATTAAAAAATAGATAATTTTCTGGTGACAAATTTCCTTTAATTTCCTTTAAATTCATTAAACTAATTTGTATGACAAAATATTAAGATACTTACATTATATGTAAGTATAATGTGCATATCCATATAAATGTGCGCAGCCACTTGTTAGGGCTTACCATGGGCACTGAAAAAGTTTCTCCAATCCTGACAATTGTGTTGGGAATGGTGAGGTGTATTACAGCTGGTGATCATGTGGGTACATCGAACTGTTGTCAAGGTGTCTTCTCTACCAGTAGCCTTTAAAGGCATTAGGATAGGTCATCAATATGAGATTGGAAGGGGTCTGACACCCGATCAGATCTGCAGGTTCTTCACTAAATACTGAGCACAGCGCCATACATTGTATAGTGGCTGTGCTTGGTATTGCAGCTCAGCCCATTCACTCAATGCCCCTGAGCTGCAAACAGGTACATCACTGGCCTGTGAAGTGGAAGCAGTGCTCACCCGTGCGTAGTTTTCTGGTAACAACAGACCCTTTTCTCATCCCAGACAAACCCCCTTAGTGATGTTCTAGCTTGAGATTTGTTTTCTAGAATTTTCTGCATACGTCGATAGATGTCCTAACATAGATCCATCCTGCCACACAGGGTTTTATTGAGTTATTTTAGGTGGTTTTCATTTAAACAAGGCAATTACACTGTGTATACACGACCTCGCAGCCGAACAGAAACATTTCTAAGCGGCTTTAGCTGGGTTTATTTAATGAAAGTGCGGCCATTGACATTTTTCTTGAAAGCCTTTTATAATGTATCCGGACAGATGGCAATTGGAGGCCGGCCATTGCCTGTTTTTACTTCTTCCCAATCCATAACCAGTAGCCGAAAGTCAAACATTAAGTCTTCACATCTATTCAGCTGTAAAAAAGGCCTTCAATTCTGATCCCTGCTCACCAGTAAGATGGAAGCTAAGGTTTCGGAGCAGACGTTTCATCCAAACATCATTATCAGTGGTGCAAAAACTTCTTTAACCGCTAGTTGACAAATTAAAAAAATTAACAAAAATGTTTTTCAGGTTTTTTTTGTACATTTTTTGATCATTTTAGCTATGGCCCACAGTTATGCCAAAATTTTTTCTATGCTATGCCAGTGGTGTGGCCCAATAGTTTGCCTGTCAGTTTTACACTGACAGGCAATATTGCTTTGGAATATTAGGGCATGAATTTTAAAGCATCATGTGATCAGTGATCAAAGGATTGGAGTTTGTAGACCTCTATGGGGACTGAAAAAAAGGTAAGCTACATGCAAAAAAAAAAAAAAAAGCCCCATTAAGTGGTCTAAATGATGCCCGAAATCTACACCAGATTTACTGATTTATGGAGGAAATAAAGAAGGTGCATCCTCCAGCGGCGCAGGAATTAACAAAACCAGCGCACTATATACCATTCTTGATAAATCCCCCCCGTTATTTTTATTATATTTTTATTTAAAATATTTTTTTTTTTTACCAAAAATTCAATAATTAAAAAAAATGGTGTCAAAAATATCAAAAACTGGTATCAGCAAAAATACAACTTGCTCCATAAAATCAAGCCCTCACCCAGTTGTGTGAAAAAATTGCAATTTAAATAAGTCATTTTTAATTTTTTTTTTTTTTACATTTTTTATGCATTACAAAAATATACAAATTTGGTATCTCTGTAATTGTAATGACCTACAGGAAAAGTTACCATGTTATTTTTGAATAGCATAAAACTAAACCCAAAATGTGCATTTCCCCCCCTCCACTATTCCAGCCAACAAATATGTTTTTATCAGTGCATTATATGGTACATTTGAGACCTCCTACGCATGGGCAAATCAAGACCAGGATCTCCGGGCTGTATGTTGCTGTGATTTCCTGGGCTAAATTTCGTCCGGAAATAGTAATCTATGACGTTAGATGTCCCTGTCTTTGTGAGGCTCTCTTGTCCCGCATTGTATACTACTGTATATGGGACAGTAAAGCAGCGGCGAGGCAGGATCTCCTAGCATCATAGATTACTAGAATGCAAGGAGTTGTGGTTTCCAGACTGGGTTCGGGCCAGAAAATCTGCCCAATGTACAGACCTGATTTTCCGTCCCATATTTCCCCATGAGTTTTTAAAAGGTTTTTGGTTCCATGTATTCCCTCAGCTATTATTTTTGTTTTTTGAGGAATACATTGCAGGATTTAAGGCATAATTTTGTGGTATTCAAGAAGGGGTTGTCCGAGATTTTGATATTGATGACCTCTCCTTAGCATAGGTCTTTAATAACAAATTTGGGTGCAACATCTGACTGATCAGTTGATGTTCTGGAATCACTTGACAACCTCTCAGCCAATAATGAGTGGTAGGTGGAGACGACACAGTGCTCATGTCACAGACAGAATATAATGCTCTTTGCAAGGAGAAGTGCCATTTTATGATACTCAAGCTTGGGGACAGACGTCTTATTCATTTCTGCATGATCCAAGGCAATTACTCCATTTTCTACTGGAAAACAACTTCAACAGTGCAATATTACTAGAGAATAATAGGGGGAGAGGTAGTGGAATTAAATTTAGTTAGATTTAATCAATTATAGGCAGACACTGAGATAAATCATAGGAGCGGAGGGAGGGAGAATATCTGTGCTGTGTGAGTCTGTGACTGCACAGAATTCCACAGACACTGGACAGTTAACTCTTTCATTGCCAATAATCCAATTTTGTCAAATATGTTTTGCAATAGAGCAGTTTCTGTCTACAGAGTGTCTTACATTGTTTTTACTGACAAAGTCAGTCCTGTTAGTGAAAAATCTTTTCTTTTAAAGGGGTTTTCCGGAATAAAATGATAATTTAACCCTAAACTAAACACCCTCCTCCCTGCCTAACTTCTAACTTACTTTATAAAAAATGTACATTTGTCCATATCGACAGGGCGGTCATGTGACCGCCTCAGGCACATTTTCTGATTTTCCGGTGACGTTCCGTTTCTAGAAACAGAACATCACCAATACTACCACCCCCCCCCCCCCCCATCATACTTACCTGTCTTCATGTCCTTTTCTTCTGGGCATGAAACGTCATTTCCTTCATTTCTGCCGACACCTGAGCAATAGCGCCAGAGTCACTCCGGTTGTATTGTGCAAGTGCTAGCAGATGTGAAAAGGAGAAGGATCAGGCCTCCCATGCATGCACAATAGAGCCGGAGTGCCGGCACCCTGGCTATATTACACAGGCGACGGCATGAATCAAGAAGAAGGAGCTGGCAGCACAAAAGAAAGTGATCTCTAGGACAGGAACAAAGATAAGTATGATGTGGTTGGGTGGTGGGCTGAGTTAGTTAGTTAGGTAGGGCCAGGGCAGTTTTAGACAAAGTGGGGCCCTGGGCAAAATTAAAAGCGGGGCCCCAAATGCTGATATGCAAACAACACCATCGTCTTCCAGTGGCAACCCCTATAATAACGCCTCCTTTCTGCCAACAAAAAAGTAATAAGCCCCATTTTACCACACACAATTCAAATGAGCACCTTTGTACCCCTAATAGATTTTTGCACCCAGTCATCAGTTATTATAGCGCCTCCTTATAAATAATAGTCTCTGCTTATAAATAATATTACACCTTTATCAGTAATAGCTCCCTTATAAATGATAAATAGTGCCCTGTATCAGTAATATTCCCCCTTATCAGTAACAGTCACCCCGTAAAAATAATACTGCTCCCTTATAAATAATAGTTACACTTATAAATAATAGTCCCCATTATCACTAATAGCCCCCTTTATAAATAAGCCCACTTAACAATTATACCCCCTTATAAAAAGTTCCCCTCTTATAAATAATAGCTCCCTCCTTATAATGGATGCCTTATATATAATAGTTCCCCCCTTATAAATAATAGCCCATTTTATAAATAATAGTTCCCCCTTATAATAGCCCCCTCATACTTAAGTTTCCCAATTATATATAGTAACCCACCCTTATATATAATAGTTCTCCGTTAGACAGTGTTGGACTGAAGGGCCTTAGGCCCACCAGAGGATCTTGTTCTGGGGCCACCCAGCAGCTTCCTGCTAATAGCCTACACCATGGCTCCTTCACTGAAGTCTTACATATGTGCTGACTATCTGGCGTTACTGAGTATGTTCCCAGTATAGTCAGCCCCTATACTACTGTGCAGGCCCCAATAACTCCATGGCCAATTCATGCACAGTACTGTATGGGGAATGACATGGCTATGAAGCACTACACGTATGTGCAAGATTATAGTGAGGGAGCTGTGATGCAGACATAGCACACAGGGCTACCAGCAGGAATTGTGAGCCCCCCCCCACAGTATAATGCTCCACATGGTATATAATGCTTCACAGTATAAAATGCTCTCCTGAGCCCTCCAGTTTCCCCACATGGTATATAATGCTCCACAGTGACCCCACACAGTATAAAATGCTCCCCTGAGCCACCCATAGTGGCCCCACATGGTATGTAAGGCTCCACACAGTATAATACTCCACAGTGGCCCACACAGTATACTACCCCTTAGTAGCCCCAGACAGTGCTATATGCTCCCCAGAAGCCCCACACAATATAATATGCACCCCACAATGCCCCCCAGTATAATGCTCTACAATGGCCCCACAGAGTATCATATGCTCCCAAAAAGCCCCACACAATATAATACACTCCACAGTGGCCCCACACAGTATAACAGGCTCCCCACACTGTCCCTTCCCCCAGTATAAAGCTCCACAGTGGCCCATAGTATAATATGCTCCCCAGAGGGCCCCTGCTAGTATAATGCGCCACAGTGCCCCCTCCAGTATTTTGCTCCACAGTGGCCCCACGCAATTTATTATGCTCCCCAGAGCGTCCCCCCAGTATAATATTCCACAGTAGGCCCCATGCAGTATAATATGCTCCCCAGAGGGCCCCCTAGTATAATGCTCATTAGTCCCCACAGTGGCGCCACGCAATATAATATGCTCTGCTGATGGCCCTCCCAGAATAATGCTCCACAGTGACCCCACTCAGTATAACATGCTCCAGAAATGGCCTCCACACAGTATAATATACTACCCAGAGAGGTTTCCCCAGTATAATACTCCACAGCGGCCCAAAACAGTATAATATGCTCTCCAGAGCCCCCCCCAGTATAATGCTCCACAGTGGCCCCGCACAATATAATATACTGGGGGGCCCCTCTGGAGAACATATTATACTGTGGGGAAACCGTGGAGCATTATACTGGGGGGGCTCTGGAGAGCATATTATACTGTGTGGGGCCACTGTGGAGCATTATACTGGGGAGGGGGCCCTCTGGAGAACATGTTATATTCTGTGGGGCATTTATGGAGTATTATAAAGTGGGGGGGGGCTCTGGAGAGCATGTTATATTCTGTGGGGCCACTTTGGAGCATTATACTGGGGGGCCCCTCTGGAGAGCATATTATACTGTGTGGGGCCACTGTGGAGCATTATACTGGGGGGGGCCTCTGGAGAGAATATTATACTGTGTGGGGCCACTGTGGAGCATTATACTGGGGGGCCCCTCTGGAGAGCATAATGCTCCAAAGTGGCCCCACATAATATAACATTATCTCCAGAGCCCCCCCCCCCCACATTATAATTTTCCACAGAGGCTCCACAGAATTTAACATGCTATCCAGAGGGCCCCTTCCCCAGTATAATACTCCACAGTGGCCCCACACAGTATAATATGCTATCCAGAGGGGGCCCCCAGTATAATGCTCCACAGGGGCCCTACAGTGCTATTATTATATTATATTCTGGGGTCTCTTCAGACCCCAGAGTATAATAATCGAAGGCCCGGGGTAGGTAAGGTAAAATAACAAACAGTTATACTCACCTTGTCTTACCTCTCCTGGGCCTCCTCGCGCTGCTCCGCTATCCCCGCCGGCGCTGGCTTCTTCTTCTCTGCGGCTGACGTCACGCGTTGTGGACGTCACCGCTGAGGCCTGTGATTGGGCTTCAGCGATTACGTGAGGGACGCTGTCAGCACGCCCCACGTGATCTCTAAGGCTGAGGCCTGGCATCAGCGGTGATGTCCGGGACGCCAGAAGATGACGTCGGACGCAAGGACAGGTGAGTAAAAATGTTTGTTATTTTTCTCACCTCAGGTTCCAGATCTCGGGGGCCCCTTTGGGGACGGGGCCCTAGGCAATTGCCCAGTTTGCCCTACCCTAACGCCGGCCCTGGGTAGGGCTAGTAGTCTGAAGGCTAGCTAGGGAAATGGAGGGGGTGTGAGAGAGGGAGGGGGAGGGAGTGAGAGGGGGATCTGAGTGAAGAGCAATGCATCATGGTAGTTGTAGGATAAGAGAGCAGGAAGCTACCCATGTAAACAAATGCATAGGATGCCAGGAGCTCCCAGAGAAAACCAGAAATCACTCAACACTGCTAAAGGTATTTGGTGGCACTTATTAACCTATTAATAGCACTAACAGACCTTTTATAAAAAAAAAAAAAAAGTTTTTTTGCACGGAAAACCCCTTTAAGGGTTTTTTTTGGCCAACACTAAGTTTTTTTCATTAACTACATACAAAGTGCCATTGTAATGGCAAAACACTGACGCTGCCTATGTTACTCTGAAAATCTCAATTTGATAAGGATTTTTTTGGTTACCCAATAATCATACAAATTACCATTGTAATGTCAAAACACTGATGCCACCTGTGCTAATCTGAACAGCTTCCACCACTGCCACCTCTCAGCCTGTGATCTGGTCCATCACATTCCACTATACCACACTGTTGGAGCCACAGTGGGGCATAATAGGTCCCCATGCCAAAAAATAAAGAGATCATTTTTGATGGCTTTTTGTCTTAGAAAGCCACTGCTTCTTCATCCCTTTTTACAATTAGGCTCACAACCACAAACATTTCTCCAAAATAACAAGTCATCGAAATGGGATAATTTTTCTGCAAATCCATTGATTTTTGCAATAAAACCGCCATGTGTGTCTAAAAAACCATGGGCAAGCACCTATTTCCAGTACAATGGTAATTTTTGGAACATTTTAATTGTTAAAATTTGTAAAAGCGAGTGTCAGTGCAGTGTATGGTTAAAGTCAGAGTTTGTATCTTCTGCTTACCATTAGACAGACTGTAAATGTCACATTCACTTTGACATAACTTCTGCTGTGTTTGCCTTAGAGAGCTACAAATTGTATAGATAGGATCCTAGGAGCCCTGACAGTGTTATACACTATGTTTTATAGATAGGTTCCTAGGAGCCCTGACAGTGTTATACACTATGTTTTATAGATAGGTTCCTAGGAGCCCTGACAGTGTCATACACTATGTTTTATAGATAGGTTCCTAGGAGCCCTGACAGTGTCATACACTATGTTTTATAGATAGGTTCCTAGGAGCCCTGACAGTGTTATACACTATGTTTTATAGATAGGTTCCTAAGAACCCTGACAGTGTCATACACTATGTTTTATAGATAGGTTCCTAGGAGCCCTGACAGTGTTATACACTATGTTTTATAGATAGGTTCCTAGGAGCCCTGACAGTGTTATACACTATGTTTTATAGATAGGTTTCTAGGAGCCCTGACAGTGTAATACACTATGTTTTATAGGTTCCTAGGAGCTCTGACAGTGCTATACACTATGTTTTATAGGTTCCTAGAAGCTCTGACAGTGTTATACACTATGTTTTATAGGTTCCTAGGAGCCCTGACAGTGTTATACACTATGTTTTATAGATAGGTTCCTAGGAGCCCTGACAGTGTAATACACTATGTTTTATAGGTTCCTAGGAGATCTGACAGTGCTATACACTATGTTTTATAGGTTCCTAGAAGCTCTGACAGTGTTATACACTATGTTTTATAGGTTCCTAGGAGCCCTGACAGTGTTATACACTATGTTTTATAGATAGGTTCCTAGGAGCCCTAAGAGTATTCTACACTATGTTTTATAGATAGGTTCCTAGGAGCCCTGACAGTGTTATACACTATGTTTTATAGATAGGTTTCTAGGAGCCCTAACAGTGTAATACACTATGTTTTATAGGTTCCTAGGAGCTCTGACAGTGTTATACACTATGTTTTATAGGTTCCTAGGAGCTCTGACAGTGTTATACACTATGTTTTATAGATAGGTTCCTAGGAGCCCTGACAGTGTTATACACTATGTTTTATAGGTTCCTAGGAGCTCTGACAGTGTTATACACTATGTTTTATAGATAGGTTCCTAGGAGCCCTGACAGTGTTATACACTATATTTTATAGGTTCCTAGGAGCTCTGACAGTGTTATACACTATGTTTTATAGATAGGTTCCTAGGAGCCCTGACAGTGTTATACACTATGTTTTATAGGTTCCTAGGAGCTCTGACAGTGTTATACACTATGTTTTATAGATAGGTTCGTAGGAGCCCTGACAGTGTTATACACTATGTTTTATAGATAGGTTCCTAGGAGCCCTGACAGCGTTAACACTATGTTTTATAGGTTCCTCTGGGCCCCCCCTGACAGTGTTATACGCTATGTTTTATAGATAGGTTCCTAGGAATGCCGGTCCTGTTTTATAGATAGGGGGGGGAGGGCCCGTTTACTGGCTCTTTCACAGTGTAATGCCCCCTTTACTGGCCCCCATACAATTGATATGCCCCTTTACTGGCTCCTACACAGTATAATTCCCCATTTACTGGATCCCCCACAGTATATTGACTATTCACGGGCCCCCACACAGTATTCTGTGCCCTTCACTAGCCCCCACATATTATATTACCCCTTTTATTGGCTCCTACACACTATATATCCCTCTTTATCAGCCCCCCACACAGTATATTACCCTCTTTACTAGCCATTACACACTATATAGCCACATTTACTGTCCTCCACACAGTAAACTGCCCATTTTATTGTCCCCCACAGAATGCACTACTTATTTATTGACCCCACACAGTACATTGCCACCGTCAGGCTGATATTCATTCACCCATCCCACTTTGGCTCCAGCCTGCTACATATTATGATCAGACACTGAACACATCTGGATGTTGTTCTGCATCAGAATGTAATGTGCAGCGCCCCCATGACGCCAAAACTGATGAAAGACTTGGCAGGTACAGAAATTGATAAAAAATAAATATTGGTTGTTACCTGTTGAATAATCCAGTAGGTAATGGGCAAACGAAAAAAAAAAAAAAAAAAAAAGCAAGCCCACCACTGTAATGAGCACTTTTATCATGACTGATGGAAGCGCTCATTGATTACCAGGCGACATGCTGGCGTGGATAAACCAAAGGTTTCCCCTTGTGTATGCTCCTGTTGAAAAACCCTTTAAATAAGTGGGACTAGAGTTATTAGGCCACTAAACAGCCTGGACACATTAAATGAGATTTGTGCAGCTGCTGCTTTGCTCACAGAGCATTGTCTAGACTGGAAACATAAGCAGCATGCTACAGAAATATCTCTGCTAGTTTGCTACAATGTATCAGTCTGGAGTCCAGGCTGTTGAGCTCACAGAGCATTGTCTAGACTGGATACAATGTATCAGCTGAGAGCAGGACTAGCTAAGAACAGGGTTACTACCTCTGAATAAAAACAAGAGTCTTCTCATTTACTGACAGCAAGCAGAGATCTTGTACATGGTGAAGAATAGAAACAGAAAGTCAATTAGATGTTGTGAACTTTCCCCTTATACAGAGATTACGCTTTCTTTATATAAAACCTTTAATCCCTTTGCTTCTTTTACACACATTCGGGATGATACAGTAATTACCATCTTAAGATGCCAAGACTGTTCCTTTAAGAATCATGGCTCCGCTCTGCTGTCTCCTGGCATAGATACATAACTTTAATACCCACTTGGCACTTATCCCTGATAATAGTTTGGGATTTCCTTTGCTAATCTCTTACATCGCAGCCACATAACATGGGATATACTCAACAGCTGCAGGACCCAGATGCTGGACGAGCAAAGATCATTTTCTTAAATATGTTTTCCGTTTAACATTTGCCTGAATTCCTGGGCTTTATAACCGACAACCTGACATTGACATGGAAATAAAGAAATAATGTTAGTTTTATGGTGCCAGGGTAGGTATTTTATTACTACAACAGGACCAGTCCCAGTACCAGGACACTATTCTTCTGTCCTATGGTGTACATAAAGTAGGCAGTGTCCCATAGAAAAATCCAAAATAGAGCCCTCTCCTGGTGCTACATTTCACCATCTGGCTACAGGAGGTCCAAAGCTTGTTAACCCCTCACTTTATTCCTATCTGCAGTGATAGCCTCTAGCTCTGCATGAGCAGCTGTATGTGATACCTCTGTGGTATGATCTTACTTCTGGAAGATTGGTATGGTAGTGTGAATAGAAAGTCGGACTGGTCCACCATGAGTCCCATAGGATCCTCTGGTGGGCCCAGGTTTTAACACAATAATGGTCCAGCAGAAGACACCTGAATACTAAGAGTACTATTGTCGATCTCCTAGGCGTTGTTGGATCTGGACTTCCAGAATCATTTTACCTAGTGGGCCCAAGAAACTTCAGTCCAACACTGCATGGAAACATGGATAACAGTTTTCCAAGCACACCTGGGTATTTCTTGGGTATCGGGTTTCTTTGAGCTCCCTGAGCATTTCTACAATGGAGACCAGCCTCACCTCTAATGTGCTCTCTTTTGGCGGGGCTTCCTTCTCAAGAGCCTCCGCTAGCAGAAGAGCTACTGACAAGTCTTTGGCCTGTTCCTTTTTCTTCCGGGCAATTGCCTCTCTGACCACCTGTCGGAAGTGCTTCATTGGCGCCAGTTTCAATGTCTATCACAGGATTCTTCTCAATGACCTGATCTGGAGACCCATGAGGAATTGGTCTTGCAGTGCCATCTTCATACCTGCTAGGAGCTTCTCATTCCAGGGACTTTTCCTCTCCCTGAACCTTTACAAATAACTTTTCCCTCAATACTGCTTGCGTTGATACATCACTGTATACTTCTATCAGTAGCCTCCAGCCAGCTGTAAAATCACTATCTTGCTTAGCTCTCTCTCCAGCATGTTCAGAACCAACTCCACCTTCAGATGAAAGGCCACCTGGTTGTCAGTTCAATCACCCAGTCTTAAGAGTGCTTCCACATTGACACTGCTGGCGATGTCTCTCTGCCCTGGGAGGTTCCCATGTGGTAGCCCTGTCTTCAGGATGACCCAAACATTCGAACACAAGACCCCAACCAGGGATGCCCAACCGATTAAGCAGATTCACCCAACCATGTAACCGGAAGCGAAAACTTTCTGGAAGCAAATGCAGGAATGCCAGGTGGTCTAATTCACCAAAAGTCCTTGTGCATCCCCTATTGTGATGGGTTAAAAAGAAGGATCCTTATGGTTTTGCTTGAATTTCCAGACCCTTAACACTTGAAATGTACCCCTTGCCCTCTATAGAAGACTTTTTGGCTGCCCTTGCCAACACATGGTTCTTTTCTACGTTAGACTTAGCCAGTGGGTTTTGGCAAGTGCCCATGGTCAAGAAAGATCATGAGAAGACTTTTGTCACCCTAATGAGACTGAACAAATTCCTGTGAATGAATTTCAGACTGAACAACACTCTGGCCACATTTCAATGGCTCATAGAACCGTGCCTGGGGGAGTTGATCCACAAACGTCTATTTACCTATCTTGATGACATTGTAATCTTATCATCGATGTTCGAAGAACATATGGAGCATCTCCTTGAAAGAGAGTCTGGAATACTTGGAAGGCATTTAGACTGGGGATTCATAGGTACAACCGCAGAAACAGTGGCTAGTCCTCACTCATAGAATTTCACAAAATTCACAACATTGGTCATCACTAAAGATTGGACAGCCTGCAGCAAAAGTCTTATGGAAATACTTCATACTCCCCTATGAATACAGCTACACTGGGATCAGGGGGCCTGCTTCAAAGGCAAGGTGATTGATGAGTTATAATGACTACACCAAGTAAATAAATCAATGAACACTCATTATTACCCCCAAGAGAATGTGGCTTTCAGGCTTCCAAGAACATGAACAAGACTTTGCTCGAAGTATGGAAGCAATAACAGTGTTAGCTACAGTGACCCCATACGAGTACCACAGTTTTCCAACAAATGTCAGCCACATTGTCCCAAAAAGTCAAGTGCCTATAGTGTCTCTGAAAAAATAATATTCAAAAGTGTCTCAAGTATTATAAGACATCTCAAAAATAGTTTTGGGTCAGGTTATAGGGACATATCGGATACCATTTGTTCACAATGTGTTTTGTGACACAAAATGTGCTCTATGTCACAAAATTAATTTAGTGATCATAGAATTTTGTTAGCCCAGAATTGTGATCACAAAAATATTTTGCTTGTACAGAATTAATTTTGTGATCAAATCAATTTGTTATTTGCAAAAAGCACAAAATTCATTTTGTGATGCTGTTTATTTTGTGTGTACTCAATTCATTTTGTGTCACAAAACCTATTTTTGAGTACGAAAATTGATTTTTGGACACAGAATTCATTTTGTTGCACAGAATTCATTTTGTCACATGAATATTATTTTGAATGTCATTTTATTGCACAGTATCTCACGCAGAATGTTATATTGTCCACAGAATGTAATTTTATGACACCTTAACACAGCACTTTAATATCTGAGACTGAATGTTATTTTGCACCACAGAATTTTATCTTTTAAGACAGAATGCAATGTGTAAAGCTGGTAATACAAAACATGTTATGTCACAAAATAAAACTTTGTGTAACAAAATAAAATTCTGTACGACAAAATTACATTCTGAGTGGCAAAAAAAATTGAAACATTAAATCACAATCGATTGTGTAACCACAGAATGAATTCTTTAAACATGAGGAGACCAGTTCTATAACTGATACATTATAACTGTGGGGCCTGTTGCAGATTTTGCAATGGGGCCCAGCATCTTCATGTTATGCCTCTGTTTATATAGTAGTACTTTATATACAACACTCAACTCTGGGACCCCAACTGTTTGAGGAAAGCGAGGGTCTCCTCATGGCCATTTAGTAATCCTATCTAGTAGACATGGAGGTGGCTACATGTGTGGAGCAGTTGTCTCTATAACTCCTACAGACATTGGTGGAGAAGACAATGAACAAGCATGTCCCCAATGAACAAGCATGGCCATCTCCTACATGTGTTTACTATAGGAGGTCAGGAGAGTTCCAGTGGTGGGATGGAGATCTCTGCCAATTTGCCTTAACCCTACCTCAGCTCTAATAGAACATGCCATGTGTACCAGTTTTTATAACTTTCTTTTGCCACTTTTGCCCTAGTATGCACCATAACGATTTCGGTGTTGCCAGCATAATGTGGGATACTGCAATACGTTGAATACTAAAGATCCGGACTAGAGCAGACAGAATTCCCCTCTAACTGTGACCTTCATTACGCAGGAGGTAAAGCTAATATTTTGGATCAAATATTGACACAGTCCCTAAAATGCAAACACGCTGTAAGCACATTTATTAAGCCAAATAATAGATGATAGCCGCATTCATTGGGGGGCAAATCTCAGGCATCAGACTGCGAGGAGACATAAGGACTACATTCCTGTAATATCTTTTGGTGGGAAGTCAGACACAGTGGGATTCACTGAGTATTATTTACAAAAAGCGGCTCGTGTTACTAGCATTATAGTAGATAGGCAGAAGAATGTAACACTCAAATTCTCCGGTGAGCTGTCCAGAGATAATAGTCTTTTTAAAGGGACGCTTACTCTAAAAATGAATGGCTGTTTGTTGGTCTGCAGCAGGTAAATCATAAAACCTAACAAAATTGCAAAAAAATAAGAATGTTGCAATGTTGCGTAAGCTGTACCTTATTTTTGGTTCCAACATATGAATGTGTGGTGGTTTTCCTTTTTGACACAACTACATTATGCCACCACCGCTGGTGTGGTTATTACAATTGTTACAGCTTGATGTAGTTGGACTCATAGCTGAACAGGATAGACCTCCATTCCAGGAATCATCACTGAAGAAGATAGACCTCCATTCCAGGACTCATCGCTGAAGAGGATAGACCTCCATTCCAGGACTCATCACTATAGAGGATAGACCTCCATTCCAGGACTCATCACTGTAGAGGATAGACCTCCATTCCAGGACTCATCGCTGAAGAGGATAGACCTCCATTCCAGGAGTCATCACTGTAGAGGATAGTCCTCCATTCCAGGACATCACTATAGAGGATAGACCTCCATTCCAGGACTCATCAGTGAAGAGGATAGACCTCTATTCCAGCACTCATCACTGTAGAGCATAGACCTCCATTCCAGGAGTCATCACTGTAGAGGATAGACCTCCATTCCAGGGATCACTGTAGAGGATAGACCTCCATTGCAGGACTCATCACTGTAGAGGATAGACCTCCATTCCAGGACTCATCACTGTAGAGGATAGTCCTCCATTCCAGGAGTCATCACTGTAGAGGATAGACCTCCATTCCAGGACTCATCACTGTAGAGGATAGACCTCCATTCCAGGACTCATCACTGTAGAGGATAGACCTCCATTCCAGGAGTCATCACTATAGAGGATAGACCTCCATTCCAGGACTCATCACAGAAGAGGATAGACCTCCATTCCAGGAGTCATCGCTGAAGAGGATAGACCTCCATTCCAGGACTCATCACTGTAGAGGATAGACCTCCATTCCAAGAGTCATCACTGTAGAGGATAGACCTCCATTCCAGGACTCATCATTGAGTAGGATAGACCTTCTTTCCAGCTTCCATTGCCATCTTGCTAGGCATGAGGTCAATGGACCCCCTGTAGCTGGACGTTTGGTTCATAGCCCAATGTTGTGCAAACACCTTCTAATGGTTTGTGTCCACACTGTCATATGCCATAGTAATAAACCAAGGTCTCTCAGGTCAAGTATTCTGTCCTTCTCAGCTTGTGACAAGTGATGATAACCGACACATCGATGAACAGTAGACACTACATAATCATCTCGCACCACTTGATCCAATTTTTGAGATTTCACATGGCTATAAAACTTTGCTTTCAATCTGACTTTTCTGTCCCTCTCACATGCCACAGATTGGTGCTAAGTGCTGGAGAAAGTGATCATTTGCAGATCGTAGAGACACCGGCTACTTACTAGATTTGCAGAACCTAACGCTGCATCCTTTTTGTTGCCGCTGTTTCACTGTTAAGTGTATATGTGAAGACATGTGACTGAAGTGTGTGATGTGACATTGTCACCAGTAAGGTGAAAATATATCTGATTAATCTCATATCTATCTATTTATCTATCTATCTATCTATCTATCTATCTATCTATCTATCTATCTATCTCATGATTACAGTAACATCTTTGGAATACACATTGAACTGAACCATTGATGTAGCCAAAAACAGTAAGGGGTTAAACCTCTCATACCACATATTGCATAATATTGTTTTAGGTTTGGTTCCCCTTGTAAATGTTACCCCCAGCACTCTGATAGCCACTGCACCCGCAGCTTTATTTCTTTTATCAACGACGTCCTTGTTAATGGCTCCACGAAACATTCCAGCACATTGTGAAAACAATCAGAGAAGATTATTATATCCAACACTGAGGACTGCGGACTTGATAAACCGGCTCCCAATAATGTTACCAGAGGTCACTGGAATTCAGTATTTTTGGAACCAGCTGAACATATTTTGTGGTTGATCCAAATGCTTCCGATCTAGACTGATAGAGGACCAGATTACATGGAGGGCACAAAAGGCATCGCATATCTGTCTCTATCTATCTATCTATCTATCTATCTATCTATCTATCTATCTCTCTCATAATCATCCAATATCTATCTATCTATCTATCTCATATCTATCTATCTATCTATCTATCATATCTAT
This sequence comes from Leptodactylus fallax, assembly GCA_947044405.1. Classification (NCBI taxonomy): domain Eukaryota; kingdom Metazoa; phylum Chordata; class Amphibia; order Anura; family Leptodactylidae; genus Leptodactylus; species Leptodactylus fallax. The sequence goes on from CAMRHE010000483.1 coordinate 978,856, forward strand.
CTATCTATCTATCTATCCCATATCTATCTATCTATCTATCTATCTATCTATCTATCTATCTATCTCCCATATCTATCTATCTGTCTGTCTATCTATCTATCTATCTATCTATCTATCTATCTATCTATCTATCTATCTTCATCTATCTATCTATCTATCTATCTATCTATCTCATATCTATCTACAGTCCCTGAAAAAAGTTCTGTCGCTTATCCATGTTGTGGAATCAAAAGCTTATAACCTGACTTTAAATTCATCCATTGGTTTTAAAAATGACTCATATGAAAGCTGAAACCCTCCCAAATGATTTTTTGGTTAAGAAAATAAATTGGCTTCACTGATGAAATGTTGATCATTTAATGAACACAGAAAGGTCAGATTTTGGCAAGACAAAAGTTTTGTCGCACACATAAAGTAATGTGAAAATCAAACCAATAATTCTGTTCAAAAACAAAGATATGTTTCATAACATTGGTGAATGAAGTTGTGGTGCTATTAGAGCCATATTTAATATTTTGTGTGACTTCCATGAGCTTGAAGGACTCCATCCATGCGTTTCAACAATGATTCATACAATTTATTGATGAAGTCATCAGGAATAGCAAAGAATGCAGTCTTACATGCCTCCCAGAGTTCATCAAGATTCTTTGGTTTTGTCTGCCAAGCTTCCTCTTTCATCCTTCCCCAAACATGGTCAATGATGTTCATGTCTGGTGACTAGGCTGGCCAGTCCTGGAGCACCTTGATCTTCTTTGCCTTGAGGAACTTTAATGTACAGTCATGGCCAAAAGTTTTGAGAATGACACAAATATTCTATTTTCACATGATCTGCTGCCCTCTGGTTTTTATGTGTGTTTGTCAGATGTTTTTATCACATACAGAAATAGAATTGCATTCATATTATGAGTAACAGAAGCTTATATTGACAGTTAGAATGAGTTAATGCAGCAAGTCAATATTTGCAGTGTTGACCCTTCTTCTTCAGGACCTCTGCAATTCTCCCTGGCATGCTCTCAATCAACTTCTGGACCAAATCCTGACTGATAGCAGTCCATTCTTGCAGAATCAATGCTTTCATTTTGTCTGAATTTGTTGGTTTTTGTTTGTCCACCCGTCTCTTGATGACTGACCACAAGTTCTCAATGGGATTAAGATCTGGGGGAGTTTCCAGGCCATGGACCCAAAATCTCTATGTTTTGTTCCCTGAGCCATTTAGTTATCACCTTTGCTTTATGGCAAGGTGCTCCATCATGCTGGAAAAGGCATTGTTGAGCGCCAAACTGCTCTTGGACGGTTGGGAGAAGTTGCTCTTGGAGGACATTCTGGTACCATTCTTTATTCATGGCGGTGTTTTTGGGCGAGAGTGTGAGAGGGGGGATCCCTTGGGGGGGGGGGAAACCCCACAAAAAAGGGTTTTTGGTTGTTTTTGCGTGGGGGATGAGAAAAGGCTGGTGGGGGCCCCCCCCCCTCCTCTTCCTAAAAAGTTTTTTTTTTTTGGGTGTTCCAAACAATCGAAAAGGGGATTCATCAGAGAAAATGACTTTCCCCCAGTCCTCAGCAGTCCACTCCCTGTACCTGTTGCAGAATATCAGTCTGTCCCTGATGTTTTTTCTGGAGAGAAGTGGCTTCTTTGCTGCCCTCCTTGAGACCAGGCCTTGCTCCAAGAGTCTCCGCCTCACAGTGCGTGCAGATGCACTCACACCTGCCTGCTGCCATTCCTCAGCAAGCTCTGCACTGCTGGCAGCCCGATCCCGCAGCTGAAACACTTTTAAGAGACGGTCCTGCCGCTTGCTGGTCTTTCTTGGGCGCCCTGGAGCCTTTTTGGCACCAATGGAACCTCTCTCCTTGAAGTTCTTGATGATGCAATAGATTGTTGACTGAGGTGCAATCTTTCTATTTGCAATACTCTTCCCAGTTAGGCCATTTTTGTGCAGTGCAATGATGACTGCACATGTTTCTTTAGAGATAACCATGGTTAACAGAAGAGAAACAATGATGGCAAGCACCAGCCTCCTTTTAAAGTGTCCAGTGGTGTCATTCTTACTTAATCATGACAGATTGATCTCCAGCCCTGTCCTCATCAACACCCACACCTGTGTTAATGGAGCAATCACTGAAACGATGTTAGGTGGTCCTTTTAAGGTAGGGCTGCAATGATGTTGAAATGTGTTTTGGGGGATAAAGTTCATTTTCTAGGCAAATATTGACTTTGCAAGTAATTGCTGTTAAGCTGATCACTCTTTATAACATTCTGGAGTATATGCAAATTGTCATTAGAAAAACTGAAGCAGTAGACTTTGTAAAAATTAATATTTGTATCATTCTCAAAACTTTTGGCCATGACTGTAGAGATGGATGTATGAGATGGAGCACTATCCTGCTGCAAAATTTTACCCCTTTTATGATTGGGAATGTAAGAGGAAACTTACTTCTTGATATTTTAGGCTACTGATATTGCCTTCCACCTTGCAAATGTTTTGCACACCCCTATACTGAATGTAACCCCAGACCATGATCTTTCCACCACCAAACTTAACTGTTTTCTGGGTGTATCTTGGATCCATACGGGCTCCAGTAGGTCTCCTGCAGTATTTTCGGTGGCTGTGGTGTAATTCAACTGAAGTTTCATCTGAGAAATCCACCTTCTGCCACTTTTCCAGCGTCCATCCGTTTAGCAGGCTGTGGGCCTTGGCAAATGCCAAACGTTTTTTAATTGCCTTTTGTTTAGTGCTGGCTTCTGGGCACTGATTCGACCATGGAGGCCATTTCGAGACAGAATCCTACAAACTGTTCTAGTTGACACAGGGACTTGAGGTGACCAGGCCTGTTGGAGCTCTGCTGCAGTGGAAGAGGGGCTGGCTTTTGATTTTCTAACCAACAAACGTTCCTCCTGAGCAGTTGTCTTGCTGGGTCTGCCGGACCTGGGCTTGTCAAAAATATCTCCAGTCTGTTCAAATCTTTTTTTTTTTTATTCTTTGTACTTGACGCAGAGACACATTAAAGGTGCCAGCCACCTCTGCAGTGGATCTGGTCTTCAGGCTCTTGATAATCAAGGCTTTGGTCGCAGGGTTGATTTTTGGCATGTTGTCAGAAGTGAAGTTGCAGTTCAAGTGAAGGTGCTGGAGTTCTTTCTATACACACCCACTAATTAACCGATCAATTAGTGAGCACAGGTGAGGCTTTAAACTAGGATTGGGTGCATTATATGACAAGGCGACAAAACTTTTGTCTTGCCAAAATCTGACCTTTCTGTGTTCATTAAATGATCAACATTTCATCAGTGAAGCCAATTTATTTTCTTAACCAAAAAATCATTTGGGAGGGTTTCAGCTTTCATATGAGTCATTTCTAAAACCAATGGATGAATTTAAAGTCAGGTTATAAGCTTTTGATTCCACAACATGGATAAGCGACAGAACTTTTGTCAGGGACTGTATCTATCTATCTATCTATCTATCTATCTATCTGTCTGTCTGTCTGTCTGTCTGTCTGTCTGTCTGTCTGTCTATCTATCACATCTATCTATCTATCTATCTATCTATCTATCTATCTATCTATCTATCTATCCATCCTTCCTTCATACTGCCCCACATCAGAAAACTGACTGATCCCCTTTAATTGACAGGTACAGAATAAGTGAGGACAGAAGCCTCTGCATCACAAAGGACTGGTTTGATGATACTGAATTACACTCAGGGAAAATTAAAAATTCTGGGTTTTGCTTTCTTTGTTGCTTTCATTCTAATCTTTAGATCTATATAGTCCTGTTTAGCATTGTAGACTTGCACCTGTCTGCCAAATCACAAAAACATGGCCTGGCCAATTCACAGTGGATGCCTAAGAGCCATTTTCCAGGTCCTTCCATCATTCAGTATTTGGTAATGCAGCAGTCATGTAGTGATACAATGTATCTAATCGGACGCTTATTAGCTCCAGTTGACTTAATGTTTCCCTCCCGGTATTTCCCTAAATCCGCCGCTGCCTCATTTCCCTCTGGAAACATTTACATCTCATCACATTTACATGTTTCCGTGTTTTGAAGCTTTGCATTAGCAGGAAATTGTAGACATACCAGGTCCTGGCCAGTGAAGTGGTGGGGATTGGTAGTCCCAGCGAAGTTGGATTTCCATGAGGAAGTGATTCCAATGTGTCTGAAATACGGTTTTGGGTAATTACACATTTTTACCGTAAAAGAAGAAGGACGGTTTCAAAGTTAACATGCAAAGCTTTTGATGTAGAATAACTCACTCTGGCAGCTGAGAGTAAACCATCTCCAAACCTACTATAGAGAGGAATGTCTGCAATGAGGAGGAAGCTGCAAACCAAAAAATGTCGACTATTCTCATAATACTGTCCAGGGCTGAAAACAGGACGAAAAGAAATCATCTGTCTATAATACACAAGACACCCATCATTCAACATGGAAATATTCTATCTATTCATTTATGTATCTATTCATCTAGCTCATATCTATCTGTCAATCTATGATCAATCTACCAATCTAAATATTCATCTCATATCTATCAATTTATCTATTTTCTATCGATTTTCTGTCTGTATGTGCTGTGAGGAGAATGGGAGTAGTGATCTCTCTCTAATTAGAAAGATAGATAGATAAATAGATATGAGATAGATGGATAGATAGATAGATATGAAATAGATAGATAGATATGAGATAGATAGATAGATAGTAGGAGATATATATATATATATATATATATAGATATATATATATATGAGATAGATAGATAGATAGATAGATATGAGATAGATAGATATGACATATTATATATTAGATAGATATGAGTAGATAGATAGATAGATATGAGATAGATAGATAGATAGATAGATATGAGATAGTAGATAGATAGAGAGTAGATAGATAGATAGATAGATAGATAGATAGATAGATAGATAGATATGAGATAGATAGATATGACATATATATTAGATAGATATGAGATAGATAGATAGATAGATATGAGATAGGTAGATAGATAGATAGATAGATAGATATGAGATAGATAGATAGATATGAGATAGATAGATAGATAGATAGATAGATAGATGAGATAGATAGATAGATAGATAGATAGATAGACTGATAGATATGGGATAGGTGAATATAGTGTCGGACTGGGATGTCTAGGGCCCACCAGTGGAATTGTTTCTAGGGGCCCACCATCAGGACCCCTGCAGATCAGCGGTACCGAGATAGGGCGGCTAAAGGTAATAACATGTTGGGAGCCATGTTGCTCACCCACTATACCATGTGCACCACTGCACTACCTAAACCTACTGCTACACCTTGTATGGCAAGTAAGCAGCGTGGCTCCTAGAATTGTTACCTTTACCTGTAGCCGAGGTCCTGGCTGTTGTATCATCGCAGATGTAATATTGCTGGCCTATCCTAAGGACAGGCCATCAATATTAGAAAGATGGATAAATCCTTTAAAGAGGTTGTCCAGGCATTGAAGCAACCAATGTAGCTGGCGGGAGGTGTAAAGTAAAAATTAAGTAAATTAAAAAGCATACTACTTTGTCCCCGGCGCTCCATTGTCCACTGCCAGTGTCCATTCAGTCTCGTGCCGGCGACTCCTTGCTGGGAGTCCTGCACCTCATGTGATCGCTAAGACCAATTAGGTACAGGATTTCCAGAAATGAGGCGCCGCCATGAGACCGAACAGACACAGGCAGGGGAACACGGGGTGCTGGGGACAGGTGAGTATGCTTTTTTTTTTTTAATTTTCTTATTTTTACACCTCCCTGGCGGCCGACACAGCGGTCGCTCCAGTTTATGGACAACCTATTTTAAGGGGTTGTCTGGGCCAAATATTTCTATGGTCACTTCACTGGTCCCCCCACATAGTGGCCTCTTCACTGGTCCCCCATACTGTATGGGGAACAGTGATGGGGTCATTATATTGTGTGGGAGCAGTGATGGGGGCTAACATCCTGTGGGGGGGGACATTAAACTGTGTGGAGCATATTAAAGGGGTTGTCCAGGGTTAATCTTTTTTATGGCCTATGCTCAGGATAGGCCATAAATACCTGATCAATAGAGGGCTGACACATGGCCCCATCAGCTGTTCGGAGCCACTTCCGGAGCCCGTTCTGTACACAACACAGGGCCGGAAGCAGAAAGCTCCATCCGCTGTATAGCAGCCCGGCGCCTTCACTGCAGCTCAGCTCCTACTGACTTCAATAAGTGCTGAGATGCAGTGAAGGTGCCCGGCTAATATACAGTGGACAGAGCTTTCTGCTTCTGGCCCTGTATTGTGTACAGGATGGGCGCCAGAAGTGGCTCCATACAGCTGATCGGTCCGGGGTCAGCCCCCTACAGATCAGGTATCTGTGGCCTATCCTGAGGATAAACCATAACTAATTATGCCTGGACAACCCCTTTAATATACACCCCTAATGCGCCACACTTTAAAGAGGTTGTCCAGTATAATTTTTTTCTTTTTTAATAATTAGTCCGGGGGAGGTGAATCCCCCCACCCCCCCCCCCCCAAAAAAAAACAAAAAAAACCACACTAAACATACTCACCTGTCTCCGGTGCTCCGGTGTCCTCCCAGCACGGTCCGGTCCTGCAGCTCTGCTGTCTTCTTTTGCCGGAAGTCCTCACTGGCTGTGACATCCCAGGTCCCTTCCCTTAGGCCGCTGATTGGCCTCAGGGGTGACGTCACAGGTAGTCACGTGCAGGGGGAACTTCAGCTGGAAGAAAATAACAGAACTGCAGGACCGAACCGCGCTGGGAGACACTGGGGACAGGAAAGAAAGGTTGGGGTTTTTTTTGTTTTGTTTTTTTCACCTGCCTCGGTGTAATTTAAAAAAAAATGAAGGAGCCACTGTATGGAGTATAAGCTCCACAGTGGCCCCCACCCAGAATTATAAGCTCCACAGTGGGATTGGGCCTCAGCGGTCACGTGGTGGCGTACTGACGTCATTACGCGGCCGCGCCCCATGTGACCGCTAGGGCCTAATCACAGGCCTCAGTCACATGACGGAAGAGCGCTGGAGAGAACTCTGCGCCCAGGAGAGGTGAGAATATGTATTTATTGTTTTCAGTCACCTCCCCTGCCCTGCCATCTATTGGAAAGGGGCCTGCAATATGCCAGGGTCCCTTTCCAATAACAGTATGTATAGCGGTCGGGGAACCAGGCTTTCCCCGACCGCTATCATAGTGGTCCGGGGCCCCAGCCATCTCCAGCTGGCCACGGGTCCCATACCCCACTGAGCCCGGTCGCGGTCGCACCCTCTGCGACCGCGATCGTTACGCCTCTGGTCAGGGGCCCGATCGGGATGCTCAGGATCCCGATCGGGCCCCCATGACATGAGGACAAATAGTCGGGGCTCGAGGCCCACCGGTGGATTCACTGGTTCCCCGGTGGGCCAGGCCGACCCTGGGTGAATAGTTACTGTATATAATAAATAGATAGAAGGATGGATAGATTACATTTTTTAATGCATACCAATAATTGCTTTATCTTTATTATTATTTGTTTTCCACAATAGTTTCGGTGATTTCTAGATGAGATATATTTATCCCCGGTGATTCATAAGACTTGTCATAGTTCCAGGTACGGATTACATAAGAACAAAGAATCTTCACGGCATTGGAGCAGTTTACACACCGGGCAAATGTAGATTCAGAGCTGGTCTGGATTATGGAAATTTTATGTTATGTTCTTTATCATTTTGATCTTTGGACATGTTCAGAATAGGCATTGTGGATTTTCACCTGCTCCATTCATCAGACTATAAGGCCACGGGCTCCGCTTATGCCCTAGGCCTCGGAAGTCGCCTAGTAACACAATGCAGGTAACCAGAAGCTTATTGGAATCCTGATATCTAAATGTTATTCTCAGTAGGACTGAACTAGAGCAAAACAAAAGGCTGCAAATACATTGTTGCTTATAACACAAACCTCAGCTGCTGCAGATCCTCTTTAACAAGAATTACTGCCTGAATAATATAAATCCTCCTAGAAGTGCAGCCCAAATCTAATATCCATCCCATAGTGTAGCACTATATCCCAATAACTAGTACTAGTCACTATACCTCCATAGTGTACTACTATACTACAATAACTAATAATAGTCACCATACACCCATATGTACCACTATACCCCAATAGCTAGTACTAGTCACCGTACCCCCATAGTGTAAAACTATACCCCAATAACTAGTACTAGTCACCATACCCCATAGTGTACCACTATACCCCTATAACTAGTACTAGTCACCATACCCTATAGTGTACCACTATACCCCAATAACTAGTACTAGTCACCGTACCCCCATAGTGTAACACTATACCCCAATAACTAGTACTATCCACTATGCACCCATAGTGTACCACTATACCCCAATAACTAGTACTAGTCACCATACATACATAATGTACTACTATACCCCAATAACTAGTACTAGTCACCGTACCCCCATAGTGTACAACTATACCCCAATAACTAGTGCTATCCACTATGCACCCATAGTGTACCACTATACCCCTATAACTAGTACTAGTCGCCCTACCCCCATAGTGTACCACTATACCCCAATAACTAGTACTAGTCACCCTACCCCCATAGTGTACCACTATACCCCAATAACTAGTACTAGTCACCGTACCCCCATAGTGTACAACTATACCCCAATAACTAGTGCTATCCACTATGCACCCATAGTGTACCACTATACCCCTATAACTAGTAATAGTCACCCTACACTCAGAGTGTACCACTATAACCCAATAACTACTACTAGTCACCATACATCCATAGTGAACCACTATACCACAATAACTAGTACTATCCACTATGCACCCATAGTGTACCACTATACCCCAATAACTAGTACTAGTCACCATACCCCCATAGTGTACCACTATACCCCAATAACTAGTACTAGTCACCATACCTCCATAGTGTACTACTATACCCCTATAACTAGTACTAGCCACCATTCCTCCATAGTGTACTACTATACCCCTATAACTAGTACTAGTCACCGTACATCCATAGTGAACCACTATACCCCTATAACTAGTACTAATCACCATACCCCCATAGTGTACCCCTATACCCCAATAACTAGTACTAGTCATCATACATCCATAGTGTACCACTATACCCCTATAATTATTACTAGTCACCATACAACCATAGTTGTAACTAGTATACCCCAATAACTAGTACTAGTCACCATACATCCATAGTGTACCACTATACCCCTATAACTATTACTAGTCACCATACAACCATAGTTGTAACTAGTATACCCCAATAACTAGTACTAGTCACCATACACCCATAGTGTACCACTATACCCCTATAACTCGTACTAGCCACCATACACCCATAGTGAACCACTATACCCGTATAACTAGTACTAGTCACCGTACCCCCATAGTGTGAAACTATACCCTAATAACTAGTACTAGGCACCATACACCCATAGTGTACCACTATACCCCTATAACAAGTACTAGTCACCGTACCCCCATAGTGTACCACTATACCCCAATAACTAGTACTAGTCACCATACATACATAGTGTAGCCTATATATCCCTATAACTAGTCACCATAACCCTATAGTGTAGCCTATATATCCCTATAACTAGTACTAACCACCATAACCCAATAACCACTACCAGTCACCCCACCCCAAGAATAGTACTCATCGCAATATCCTAATAATCAGTATCAGCCACCATAAACCCATTGTATATTCCTCACCATACCCCAATACCAGTACCAGCTGATGTACCCCCCATAATACCATGTACCCCAATAACAGCACTTGTCCTGATACTTTAGTAATATAACCAGTATAGACACGACCCGGGACAGCTCTATATGGGCCAGATCCGTACATCAGTGATTATAGGTAAACATTCAGGTTGCAGGTTCTGTCATTTTGGCAGCCTCAGAGGTTTCTGGGACTGATGGGTTGATATAAGACTGTCCGAGGGCCGCACAATAGACAACTGCAGGGAAACCGGTTTAGTTTTGGAAACCTTCCCATAAAGCGTCCGTGCCAGGAGGATGTGAACCGGCCCGACCAGAATTTGCCTGGAATGAAAGTGCAGACAGATTTGGAGCCATATGCAAAGAGACAAGAAGAATGTTAAATGAAAATGATTACACGGCGAGAGGATTGTACATGCCAACAAGCGAGAATCTGCTGCAAATCAAGTCCTGGGAGCAGCATAGAATCACAATGACACAAGAGCCCGGCCAATGTGTCTGCGAGCGAAACAGCTGCTGGCACCATATGGGAAAGCATTAAAGGGATAGTACAGGATTAGAAAAACATGGCTGCTTTCTTCCAGGAATAGCTCCACACCAGTCCACTGGTTGTGTGTGGTACTGCGCTTCATTCAAGTGCTGCAATACCAAAAAAAAACAAAAGGCAGGTGTGGTGCTGTTTATGGAAGAAAGCAGCCATGTTTTTCTATACCTGGACAACCCCTTTAAACAACACTTCAGGATCCCCATTAGCTCACAGCACCATCCGAAAAATACAGGCACTGCTTAAAGGGAAAGTGTCACCAGAAAATGACCGATTTTTTTTTTTAAATTAAGTTTTTATGTTAAACATCTTTGTTTAAAGAATCAGTGACCACTAAGCCTAATAACACAATGACAATTCTGTAGGAATTTTCTTCATAGCAGTCAGCTCATTTACATCACATACAGAATTACAATAGAAGATAATACCTCTATAGACTCTTCAGACCCCAAAGTATGAGAGGTGGAGGCCCAGGGGAGGTGTAAAAAATAAAAAACTTTTATACCCACCTTCTGTTTCCTCTTTTAGGCCTCCTCATGGCGTCCGGTGCTCTGTTTGGCGCACTTCTGTGAGGTCAGTGCTGAGGCCTGTGATTTGACCTTACGGTGGCATGAGTATACTCAGGGGTCTGAAGAGATCAGAGTATACTAATTTACCGGTGTTGGCCATTTTAGTTTGTCCGAGTCGAATCCCAAATTGTTTGGTTTTGCTACACTACAATTTAGAATATTTAAGCTGAAACCAATTCTCCCATCTCTAGTCATGACTGTCACGGGTGAAATATAAAATTACAGTCCCAGTAGATTTACTGCTCAGGGGGTCCCTATTTTTGGGATCCTCCTGGCATTTTGGGAGAATCGACAAGTATGTATTTGAGTCATCTATAATATACACAGCTTGTGCACTGTATTTGTGTGTCCGCTTGGACAATATATGCTTTCAAGAAGCCAATGGGAAAATCGCCTATTTTTCGTCTGCAGGTATTAACTGGTTAGGTCGGTCCACAGCTGGGTCTTGCCTGCAGCAGCGCCTCCTCCACATCTCTCCTGACAGCTTCCTCTATGTCTCTCTTGACAACCTCTTCACCGTCTCTCCTGACAACATCCTCCAAGTCTCTCCTAACAACTACCTCCACCGATAACCTCCTCCATGTCTCTCCTGACAATCTCTTCCACATCTCTCCTGACAACCTCCTCCTCATCTGTCCTGACAACCTCCTCCACGACTCTCCTGACAGCTTCCACCATGTCTCTGCTGACAGCCTCCTCCAAGTCTCTCCTGACAACCTCCTCCTTGTCTCTCCTGACAACCTCCTCCACATCTCTCCTGGCAACCTCCGTGTGCATCCCATGATGCTTCCGATTCCATTCCTTTCCAATAACACAGAGCAGAAAAGGACCGGCACTATAATCATCCATGTTATCAGAACGGAATAGATCTAGAAGCCCCACAGACGTCATAAAATCGGCCCCCAATTCAAATGCACACACGGTCTGAAACAGCTGTCTGCAGGTGAATTCCTCTTCTCTTTGGAGGAGATATTCTGATTTGGCTTTAGTCCCAGATCATGTCACCAGGTTTCTTGAAAACCAGACATTGGTCTATAGGAATCTACCTTGCAGAAGCTGGAGCTAGAGCAAGTTTTCCATTTTCTTTCCCTAGAAGTCTTAGTATAGCATCCCTGGGCCCATGACGTCACAAAAAAGGCTGGAAGAGGCCGGAAGAAGACTGAAGATGCCAGGGAACGTGCATGGGAACCCGTGAAGGAGCCCAGAAGAGGTGAAGCAAGGTAAGTATGTGTGTTTATTATGTCATCTCACCTTCCCTGGATCTCCGCTTATTATAGTCCGGGGTCTGACCCTCACAAATATTCACAAAATGTATCTCACGAAGTTCACCCATCTCAACCTCTCACCCACCCAACCAGGACTCCGCTTTACACTGATGATGGACAATAGTTCCAAAACAACTGACTGCGGATTGGTCTCCCTTCTTGTTGGAGGAGATATTCTAGATTATAATCCCAGATCTTGTCACTGGGTTTCTAGATCTATACATGAATCTACCAAAAGGTGGCGCTAGAGAAAGTTTTCTTTTCCAGCCAAGGATATAGTTGCATCCTGTATTATTACAGTTAGTATTTGCGGATTACCCAGAATATTTTCATTGCATGACTATGATGGTGAAGAAAAGCCCCGTCCCTTGATGAAGAACGTATCCTTACTATTACAGACTTGCCCGATATTAGCTGTGTAAACTTGTCTGTGTTTCTTACCCTATAGGGCTTTCCTTTTCCATCTGCTATTTCAATATTTATGTGGACTAACTGTGAAAAGAGAATAACTTTCTCCGGGTCGTCCCGCAGTCCGCTCAGCACATCTGGAATGAGAGGAATGTAAAAAACGCTGGTATTTCCACTCTTCTACTGGGGAACACACGTGAAATCGCCTTTCGTCGAGCAGCAGGAGAAATCTTTTTGAGGCTTTGGTTTATATAATCCCACATTTTAATGTAAATGGTAATATAAGATTGCCGCGTGTATATAGCTTTACCCAAATGGATACAATGATTGTGTTTCCCTATTTTTTGCGTGGATTACGTTGCAGTAAGTACAACCACCTGTTTTTGCAATCCTTACAAGGAGCCAGCATACAATAAAGAGGCACGACGGCCCGTGAGGAGTAAAGTCACTGTTGGATTGGGGTCCTTCATCTGAATCTGGGGTTCACCCTTCCTCTATACAGAACATGTAGCATACACTTATTTGTAGACCAGGGCTGGAACCAAAAATGTCACATCCCCGTACAGTTAAAGGGATATCTCTCACCACATACAACCAATTATAGATTGGAGCCGACGTGTCCATTAACCTACTGATTTGGGACCAGTTAGAAGAACCAAGGGCATAGCCAAAAACACATTGCAGAAAAACTGAGGATTTTTGTTGCAGGAAATCGGTTTGTAACAAGTCAAGTTCGTTATGAATTTTCCTAACATTTTGGATTTGGCAGCCAAAATTTTTGTGATTTGCCACCCATGAATTATTATTATACTCTGGGGTCTCCATGGGAGGTGTGTATAATAATATATCCTGATACTAACCTTCCTTCACCTTTCTCTCTTCTGTCACCTTCCAGCCTCCTCTGACCTTCTGGGTGACATCACGGGCCCCAAATGACCATTGATGTCTGGGGTTTGGGGTGCACCAACGTCATGACTTCAACAGGCCTTAGTGTTTTGTGACATCACTTAGACAGATGGAGGAGGTCATAAGATAACTGAAGAGGACCATGATGGAGTGCTGGATGCCAAAAGGGGGACCATGGGAGGTGCGGGAAGGTTATTTTCTAGCCACAGAATAGGGGACCCTCACCTACCATTTCACATATACAGTATAATGATGATTACTTCAAAGATATCCTCATACACCAGTTCCCTGACTACGACTACGACGTCTGCCTCCTCTATAGCACTGGTCTTGTGGTCTTGACACAGGTTAGAGGGACCTTATGTGCCTGGGTAAGACTCTAACCCTAGGATCAGCCACAACTCCCAGCATGCACACTTTCTGAGCTGTTGACAGAACTCCCATAGGAGTGCATGCTGAATCCCAAAGGTTGGTGACTCCTTCATAACCTTTGAAGGGTTTCTGGTTCTTTATTGTTCTGCGTTTCCTCTGCCTTTCCTGTGGTCATGTACTTCCACTCCCTCGTGATCACCACCAGGGGGCTCCTCTAACACCAAATATTCTTCTGCATCTATCACAAACAACTCCCTTTCTATAAACCGATAACAAGTAACAAAATATCTCTGCACCCACTACACAAGACTTGGCGCCTGCCAAGCTGCGCATTTCATAATACACAAGCCCTTTATGTGACTCGTACACACAACCTAGATTCCTGTCCATGCATGCCGCACGCCTAACCCCGTTACAATCAATAATAGCTCAGCCTCTGTTCTTGTATTATGTAACTGTTCTTATGTACACAGCACACTGATCATACAAGTATAAAAATTAATTTCAAAACTCTTAACATGGGCGTAACTACCGGGGTAACAGACATAGCAGCTGATATGGGACCCGTTTCCACTGAGGCCTAGGGTAGAAAACGGAATGTGACATCACTGTGTGTATTATCCTTGTACTGTGACATCACTGTGTGTATTATCCTTGTACTGTGACATCACTGTGTATTACCCCTGTACTGTGACATCACTGTATGTATTATCCCTGTACTGTGACATCACTGTATGTATTATCCCTGTACTGTGACATCACTGTGTGTATTATCCCTATACTGTGACATCACTGTGTGTATTATCCCTATACTGTGACATCACTGTGTGTATTATCTCTGTACTGTGACATCACTGTGTGTATTATCCCTGTACTGTGACATCACTGTGTGTATTATCCCTGTACTGTGACATCACTGTGTGTATTATCCCTGGACTGTGACATCACTGTGTGTATTATTCCTGTACTGTGACATCACTGTGTGTATTACCTCTGTACTGTGACATCACTGTATTTATTATCCCCGTATTGTGACATCACTGTGTGTATTATCCCTGTACTGTGACATCACTGTGTGTATTATCTCTGTACTGTGACATCACTGTGTGTATTATCTCTGTACTGTGACATCACTATGTATATTATTCTTGTACTGTGACATCACTGTGTATATTATCCCTGTAGTGTGACATCACTTTGTGTATTATCCCTGTACTGTGACATCACTATGTATATTATCCTTGTACTGTGACATCACTGTGTGTATTATCTCTGTACTGTGACATCACTATGTATATTATCCTTGTACTGTGTCATCACTGTATTTATTGATTTATTGATATTGATTGTGGTGCCCTCTTCACTACTTACCAAGCACAGCGCTGTATATTTTATAGTGTTTGTGCTTGGTATTGCACCTCAGTCCCATTCATTTGAATGGGACCGAGCTGCTGCTGCCTGGCCATGCGATCAACCGAAGCACCACAAACTCTTCAAACAGTTGATCAAACGGGTTCTTAGGTCTTAGATTTTACTGATCTAATATTGATGGCCTATAGGAGAGATCAATATATCATCATAGTCAATGTTGGAGAAAGGAAGCATGGGCCCATCAGATAAAATGATTCTGGGGTCCACTCTCTAACAATTCCTAGGAAACAGACCATAGACCGGAGGACCCTCTGGTACTCTGTTGGGCCAGCCCAATACTGATCATAGTATCAGAAAACCCCTTTAACTATAGTTCTATGGAAAAGCTTGTGATTGCATCTCTTCATGCCTATTTTCAGTGCAAAATAAACATTTTCTTCTGTTTTGGTGCAAATGCACATCATGTTTCATGAAGCTCGTAGGTGGATGACAGTAAATCCAGTCCCTAACCACAATGCTCGCTTCTAATTGAGGATGGGGCCGGAGCCGAGATGATCATTTTGGAATTCAGATAATGTGTTTTCTTATAATTATTCAAGTTAGAAGAATTTTAAATATTACCCACTGTGCAAGATCAACACTCGGCAAGGACATCCGAGAAGGAATTCAACAATGGGAAAGTCGATACCTAGAAAGTTCTGCAGTTTTGCAGGGGGACGCTTAAAACAATACAAAAAATCACAAAGGTTTATTTTTTTGTACTAAATCAGGATTGGGTTTCATGGCGGATGAATGGCATGCTGGTGGTATGTTATTACATCGTACTGAATGTGAGATTTCGGGATTAGCTGCGGCAAGGAAAATCTTCTTAAAATTCATTTCAAGGGATACAGTTATGTGAAAACCCCTGTTAAATATTGTAGGTGCTAAATAAAATTTAGGACATCATCCGATGCAGTATTTTCTGACCCTACAAAACCAGGATATTTATGCCTCAGTGCCATGTGCTATATATTTATATGAAGCTGGTACCAGGTACTTAAAGGGGTTGTCCAAGACTTTGTGGCCTATCTCTAGGATAGGTCATCACTAGGGTAAGGTCCCTGATGTACCTCAGGCCCTACCAGCAGTCCTACGTGTAGTGAATCGCTGCTCCTCTCCAGTACGATACCTGAGATCCATCTCCCCTACCCAGTGTAGGAACGGCCCTCAAATAGTACTCAATAGTACTCCCATTCCTGCCATGGGTATCCTGATGTCAATGGGTTTCATTGCGGGAGAGCAACATGTAACTTCTTCCGTGGTGCAACTCTGCTGCACTTATTAAGAGCCATTATGTGATCCAGATTCCAGAAACTTCCCAAAGCAATGACCGTGTGATGACCTGTATCAGCCCAAGTGATATATATCAATAAACATAGATACATAGGTAATGATCCCGCCACCAGAACACCCCAGCCAAAGAAAGAAAGGGGGGGGGACCCCAGCATATCACCCCAGCCTTACAGATAGATAGGTTAGTGTCACCAGAACCAGCATATCACCCCTGCCCTGCAGATAGATAGGTTAGTGTCACCAGAACCAGCATATCACCCCAGCCCTACAGATAGATAGGTTAGTGTCACCAGACCCAGCATATCACCCCAGCCCTGCAGATAGATAGGTTAGTGTCACCAGAACCAGCATATCATCCCAGCCCCGCAGATAGATAGGTTACTGTCACCAGAAGCAGCATATCAACCCAGCCCCGCAGATAGGTTAGTGTCACCAGAACCAGCATATCATCCCAGCCCTGCAGATAGATAGGTTAACGTCACCAAACCCAGCATATCACCGCAGCCCTGCAGATAGATAGGTTAGTGTCACCAGACCCCAGCATATCACCCCAGCCCTGCAGATAGATAGGTTAGTGTCACCAGAACCAGCATATCACCCCAGCCCTGCAGATAGATAGGTTAGTGTCACCAGACCCAGCATATCACCCCAGCCCTGCAGATAGATAGGTTAGTGTCACCAGAACCAGCATATCACCCCAGCCCTGCAGATAGATAGGTTAGTGTCACCAGAACCAGCATATCACCTCAGCCCTGCAGATAGATAGGTTAGTGTCACCAGACCCAGCATATCACCCCAGCCCTGCAGATAGATAGGTT
Organism: Leptodactylus fallax; assembly: GCA_947044405.1. NCBI lineage: Eukaryota > Metazoa > Chordata > Amphibia > Anura > Leptodactylidae > Leptodactylus > Leptodactylus fallax. The sequence continues at coordinate 996,202 of CAMRHE010000483.1, forward strand.
AGTGTCACCAGAACCAGCATATCACCCCAGCCCTGCAGATAGATAAATTAGGGTTACCTGAACCAGCATATCACACCAGCACCGCAGATAGATAGGCTATGCAAATTAGCTCTTTGGAGCATTAATTGTGCTTATATTGCTCCAAATAGGTAAGTGGCAATGCCCTCATTGCTCCAAAGAGCTCATTTACATATATACAAAAACAGCGATATCTCGGCAATGGAGGTAGCAATTCACAAGGGGAAAATGCTGTATGATTCAGGAGACCATAACCTATCTATCTGGGTTGATGTGGTTGGGTTTGGTGACAGATTCCCCTTTAGGTGTGCCTTCACACGACCACACACTATTAGAAAGCAATTACTGCAAATCTTCCAGGTACAAATGATGGTGAACACATTTATCTTAGTATAGTAACTTTTCTAGAGATGAACCTTCTTATAGCCTTTGGAGCTTCACACAGGATTAATTACTTTATGGTGCTTTGTTTTTGCTACATTGTATCCGTGTGCAGAAACAGAATGTAGCATGCGATTGGAGGAACGCCAATGTACGGGCAGGTTCATTCTAAGATCTTGTAACTTGTAGACAAAATAATTATACTAATAATTCAGAGACGCCAGCTCCCATAAGGTGTGTGCTTAGGTGGGGGTATGACTGGTGGGGCACAGGATGGCCTCCTAAATATTGGCCAGATCATTTAGATACAGGACAAGAGCGGCAGGCTGAATTTTTTTTTCCCTAGGCAATGGAAAGCCTAATTGTCACACTGTCCCCTATAGTGAAAAAAATCATCATATACACAAATTCTTGCAGCAGATTTAACTTTCAGGAGTTTCTTGAGACCACCAGTGATCAAGTGGAGGAACATGGCAGCAAGTGTGTCATTTCCCTGCAGAGCCCCCACAGGGGAAATGAAGCATTACACAGTTCCTATTAAAATGAATGGGCTATGGACACACTGAGTTATCCAGATTGAGAGATGCTCTTTGTAGACAGGTATCAATAAAACTAAGGCTATCTTTCCATGTCGCTTACTTATGCAACTTATTTAATCTAATAGGTTATTACTGACTCATCTCATAAAAAATAGACCCTAGTGGTAAGTGACTGATCCAAAGTGATGATTTAAACATTTCATAATGAGCCAGGTTGGTCATGAATATTCTAAAAATTTCGGGTTCAGCTAACTCTGAATTTTTTTTTGGTTTGCTAACCATGAGCCACTATAATACTCTAGTGTCTCTTCAGACCTTCATGTATAATAAGCATAGACCCAGGGGAGGCACGTAAATCTAACTAACAGCCATAGTCACCTCTCCTGGGCTCTGTTGCGGCATCTGGTGTGGGTCCCCATCTTCTTTGGGCCTTTTCCGGCCTCCTGAATGAAGTCAGCGGCCCAGGAAAACTGAGACCTGTGATTGGGCCTTAGCAGTTATGTGGGGTATTCCAATGTCATGATATTTAGGCGCAAGTATCATGACATCGGCACTCCCACATGGTTGCTAAGGGAATCACAAGGCTCAGTGGTCCCCCAGGGCCACTGATGTCATTCAGGAGGTCGGAAGAGGCCTGAGACTTGCGCCAGACAACACAATGGACAGGTGAGTATGATTGTTTACGCACCTCTCTATGCCTCCACTTATTATATTCTGGGGTCTGAAAAGACCCCAGAGAATAATAATAGCAATTCCACCTTGGACCAAACAAGTTCAGTCTGAAACTAAACTGCAGATAGAACCTTGAATATTTGTGAGACGAATCTCTTGAGGATCGCCCAATACTGGTCACCTCCAATTGGTGTTGTCTTCTACTAGAACTTTAGGGCCATTATTAGGTAAAAGCCCCTGGAGGATCCTCTGCTACCCATCTGGGCCAGTCTAACCCTGAATACCAAGCATATAGTGAGGCAATACGTTAGATCCCAGGGATCCTCTCTATCCTCGATTGCCCGGTGATTCTTGATGTTGTGACTTTTTGAATTTTTAATGTGTTTTTGAGGACTGAAACATCTTGTCCGGAGCCCTGGATCAAGTTGCCGCTGCAGATGTCCAATGTTCCCCCTCTCGTCTCAGTCAGGACAATCCAGAGATACACAAGTTACATAAAGTAATTTTTTTTTTTCTCAAGGAATATCCGATTACAGAACGCTGTCTTTCGAGCACCTTGGGGAATACTAAAAGGAAACACAGCTGAGAACCACTGTGGTTTGATTTCTCTCCAGACACTTTGAAAGTATTTTGGCAAAAACAATTTTTTAAGTAAAACTGTTTCCTTTGGTAAAACACCCAGAAACGCAGGTTTCACATTGTTGTATTTTGACAGATAGCCAAAAATAAAAAATCTGGTGTATGCATGCCATCCGTATGGCAGGGAAATACGTTTTATTAGGAGTCGCCTTGAGACGGGAAAGTGAGTAATATCTCAAAACTGTTTCTACGGAGAAAAATAATTGACATTCCATTCATCTTAAAGCCGTAGACCGCGCAGACATCAAGTCAGTTTTTGGACAGAGGAGACTGTAAATCTCTTCTCCGGCCCATGACAGTAATGAAATATAGGAAATTGTGTTTAGCATGTATTATTTTTTGCATTGAAGACTGGTAAGTGTCAGTCATAGTATAATGTATCACGACTGTGACCTCAAGCCAAGATTCAATTTAGATAAGGATTTCATCAATTTAATGGGATTTTTGCAAAAACATCCTGAAGGGTGGGATATTATTATTGGAAATTAAAACTTAATTAGTTGTACAGAACTAGAAAAACATGTCTGTTTCTTCTAGAAACTGTGCCACACCAGTCTACAGGCTACATTGGGTCTTGCACCTTAGCTCCATTCACTGTAATGGGGTTGCAGTACCAGACACAACCCATGGACAGGCATGGCACTGTTTCCAAAACTTGCATTTCCTATTCTGATGCTGCAATGTGTGACTTCCTTTTTTCGTGCTGTGAAATGGCTTTGAAGTCACAGGTTGGCAAAACATAAATTCATAAATGTCAATATTAGGATACAGTGGACGAGGAGCTGTCCAAAAAGATTAGAACCTTAGAAAATTGACCAAAGTTTTTCTTCTAAAACTTCTACTTGTCTTCTCATCAATATTAAAACTTGCTTGATGTGAAAGGTGAAGGGATTAAGGTCATGCCCTTCCATGGCATCTCTGACTTATGATGTTTATTAAAGAAAGGATCAGACCTGTTGAATTTTACCATCCCTTATCATTTGTTTCCCCAGGAGAGAAGCCAACTATATGCCATATCATGCTATTGTCACTGCAGCCAGGAGGGATGTGACTAGAGATGGGCGAAACTGTCACGGTTCGTTTCAGGCTTGATTGGATTGCGACCAAGGCTTCTAGGAACCTATCTATAAAACATAGTGTATAACACTGTCAGGGCTCCTAGGAACCTATCTATAAAACATAGCGTAGAACACTGTCAGGTCTCCTAGGAACCTATCTATAAAACATAGTGTATAACACTGTCAGGGCTCCTAGGAACCTATCTATAAAACATAGCGTAGAACACTGTCAGGGCTCCTAGGAATCTATCTATAAAACATAGTGTATAACACTGTCAGGGCTCCTAGGAAACTAATTATAAAACATAGTGTAGAATACTGCCAGGACTCCTAGGAACCTATCTATAAAACATAGTGTATAACACTGTCAGGGCTCCCAGGATCCTATCTATAAAACATAGAGTATAACACTGTCAGGTCTCCTAGGAACCTATCTATAAAACATAGTGTATAACATTGTCAGGTCTTCTAGGATGTATCTATAAAACAAAGTGTATAACACTCTCAGGGCTTCTAGGAACCTACCTATAAAACATATTGTAGAACACTGTCAGGGCTCCTAGGAACCTATCTATAAAACATATTCTATAACACTGTAAGTGCTCCTAGGAACCTATTTATAAAACATAGTGTATAACACTCTCAGGGCTCCTATGAACTTATCTATAAAACATAGTGTATAACACTCTCAGGGTTCCTAGAAATCTATCTATAAATCATAATGTATAACACTGTCAGGGCTCCTAGGAAGCTATCTATAAAACATAGTGTAGAACACTGTCAGGGCTCCTAGGAACCTATCTACAAAACATAGTGTATAACACTGTCAGGGCTCCTAGGAAGCTATCTATAAAACATAGTGTATGACACTGTCAGGGCTCCTAGGAACCTACCTATAAAATATAGCGTAGAACACTGTCAGGGCTCCTAGGATACATCTATAAAACAAAGTGTATAACACTCTCAGGGCTTTTAGGAACCTATCTAATTTCTAGCTCTCTAATGCAAACACAGTTGAAGTTATGGCAAAGTGAATGTGACATGTATGATACAAATTCTGACTTTAACCATAAACTGCGCTGACATTTGCTTTTATGCATTTTAACATTTAAAAAACTTCAAAAATTACCCTTTTATTGGGGTAAGGTGGTTGCCCTTGGTTTTTTAGACACACATGACAGTTACATTGCAAAAAGCAATAGATTTGACTTGTACATGCTACAGGCTTGTCATTATTTGGGAAACAAATTTGTGGCTGTGAGCCAAGTTGAAAAGTGATTAAGAATTGACTTATCAAAAAAAAGAAAAATAGAAAAAAGACACCAGCAAAAATTATCTCGTGATGGCAGCAGATGTATAATTTTTTGATGCCAACACTCTGGTAGCAACAGTGTGTTATAGAGGAATGTGATGGACCAGGCCGCAGGTCAAGTATGGCTGAGTGGTGGCAACAAAAAAGGCATAAGAAACTGAAATGTTTTCAGCTTAGCATGCTGTGTCATACTTTTTATTTGGTGAGCAAAATAAACTTACTTAAATAAGAGATTTTTTCAGATTAGTGTGTGAGAATATTGCGTGATAGCAAAAGATTTTTCACTAACAGGACTGACTTTCAGTAAAAAATACGTTAAACAATCTGTGGACAGATCAAACTGCGCTATTGCAAAGCAGACTTAGACAAAATTAGATTATTGACAATGAAAGGGTTAACTGTCCTTTGTCTGTCTGTATTACTGCTGCAGTCAGGCTCACACAGCACAGATATTCTCTCTCACTCCTATCTATGATTTTATAATTAATTAATTAATTAATTAATTAAATCTGACTTCACTGTGCTCTAATTCTCCTAACACTATCCATCCCTACTTCCACCATCACTGAAATGTCTCGTGTTCCAGCCTACAGTATCTTATATACAGTAAATGACATCAGCACAGTAAGGTGTCCACCTATGACTATTGGCTGAAAGGCTGTCAGGTGGAGCCAGAATATCACAGTGACTTGCAAGACATGTGGCAGCCATTTTATTTTGTCCAAGAAGAAAAAGCAATATTTGGGTCAAACCCGGCTTGTGATAAGTCCTTTCGCATATCTCTAGACATGACTCCTATGGCAGTCTCCGCCAATTTACTTTGCCCTTCTGTGCTTCAAGCTGGTTTTCTTTTTGCTCTTCTCTGCTGCTACTGGCACTCATAGGACCTCTTAAAGCGTACCTCCAGTTAGAAACATTGCATAAATGAATAGTTCAGGCGAATATAAGAAATTTCGTTTTATATGTTATTAAAGAAAAATGCTTCTTTCGCCACTTTTCAGGCTGAGTTAATTTATAGATATTAGTCTATGAAGAGGGGAGGGGTAGGATGAGGCTGCCAGAAAAGAAACTCAAATAATTGCTGCTGCTACACTCTACTACTCTGATACTCTGTGCTCTTTTAACTGCTCGGTTTGTAGATAAGAGGCTACCAGTGCAAAGAATGAGGCAATAAATCAATTAACCAGCCAGCAGCAGCCTCCTACTCTACCCCTCCCCTCTCCAAAGAGTCCTATGAGGCTGAATATGGAGACAAATCTTATGCAAACAACAGGAGAACAGCTTAGTAAGATATATTACAAGTATATAAGATTCCTATATTCACATGCACTATAAAAAGTTGTTTAGAACTGAAGGTACTTTAAAGTGATTCAGTCCCCAGCCAATCCCTGCTAACCATTTGCTATATAAGTGCGCACAGACCCTTACCCATCACATGAGCAGTAAGGTTCTAGTATGCTAGACTCAATGTACATGTTCATGTTCTCTGACCTGTTACTTTTTCCTGACCCTTGGCTTGTACCTGACTGCTGAACCCTTTCCCCCTGTTCTGATTATTTGCTTGTTCCTGACGCCTGACTTGTTGCCACCTTTCCTAACCATCTGCCTGGACCTGACCATTCTCTTGCCTGACCCCTGGTGCTTTGCATCTCTTCTACCAACACCTTGATCACCTTAGAAGGCAGCAAAATGGCAGTCCCCCCCACAATAAACTCCACTTCGCTGCACAAGGGTTAAAGGGAGAATGCCCAGAAAGTTGCTAAGACAACATCCTTAGAGGTGACCTATAGGCAATCCAGTATGTTAGCACAGTCAGTCCACAACCCCTGACCCTGATATTCCATATTTACAAGCTATATATAGCTGGGAAGTCTTTGGATTAGATACAGTACCACTTCTTGTGTATTAACATTTCCAATATCATCAGTTACAAGAAATATTTTCTTTTTTAATTATAATATATAACATTATCCCTCAGTTCCGTCATCTGAATCATACCAAACGCAAAAATGCTGTTTACCCTGGCCATTGTACGAGGAGAGAAAGCTTAGCTTATAATTTCTTGGAGACGGGAGACATAATTTTATTTGCACATGGGAACTAATGGGTTTAACTTGTTTATTTTGATTTTGCAGTAACTACTGACTAGGTAAGTGTGTAGGTATGTGTTTGTGTGTATGTCTCGGGAGAGGGAGGGGGATTTGGTATATTGTCAATTATATTGCTACAATGTATTTCTTGTTTGCATCGTAATATTAAACACAAAAGGCAAATTCTACAAAATGTATAATGACTTCTACATAATGGAAAACGAACAGCACAAGCTACATTCTATGTCATCCGATGATATTAACACGCAGGGTGGCAGGAAATTTATGGTCACTTTCTCTTCCAAAAACAAGATTGTATCATGTCGGAAGGAAGAAGGAGAAAAGATTTAGGATTATTGAGAAGTTATTTTGTTATACAGAAATATATTTAGGATTTTCTGTTCAAAATGACATTTTGTAGCACAAAATATTCCACAACACAAAATGTGATTGTGACATAAAGCCTTGTTTTTGCAATATGTGTTAGCCTAAAGTTTTGTTACTTTTTTAGATTTGTTTTTAGTTAAAGTGAACCTCCAATTATAAAAAAAATAAAAAATATTTCATAAACCAATATTATAGGCGAATATGGGAAATTTTGTATATAATAATATAAATTATCAACCCATTGCCGACACATCTTCTCAATCCATTACACATTGACAACACATACATGTTGGCACTTTAAATATGGCGCCTGCTCAGAAACTGAGCTGGTGCCATAATCTCCAGTGGGGATCCGGCAGTAATGCCTGCCATCAGTCTTTTTTTCCCTTCTCTTGTTCAGCTGCTGATTACCTGTCCCCCTGATGCAGTTTCAGTTATATTTTGTAGGATGGCCATTGTGCAGCTAGATAGCGGGAGCCGTCCTACTTCTGAAGCCTCCCGGCCCATCATAGTACTCTACCTATTCAAGCATTTTGCAGTAGACCGTAGTTGTATTTGCAGTCAGTGGAACAAACGATCTGATGAGTACAGATTCAAGCCCCTTGGTGGAGTGGAATAAAAAAAAAAATTTTTGAAAATTTTTTATTTAAAATTATTTATTATTTAAAAATTTAAAATGTATTTAAAAAAAATACAAAAGTTCAAATAACCCCCTTTTTCCTAGATTATAAATATAAATTAAAAACCAAAAACAAATATACATGTAAACAAAATTAGCTTCCGAAAAAAAATGTAGCATCTGAAAATGTCCGCACTACAATTTTTTTTTCCTATACAGTGAACAGAAAAAACTGCCGAACCGCTGTGTTTTTGTTGTTTGATTTCCCCAAAAAATTTAAATAAAAAGTTATCAAAACATCAAATAAAAAGTGCAACTGGCCTTGCAAAAAAAAAAAAAAAAGACACCTTAAGCGGCTACATATTCAGAAATATAAAAAAAAAGTTAAAAAGTGTCAGAATATGGTGACTCCAAGAAAATTTTTTCACAGTTTTAGGATTTTTGTTATGGTGTTAAAACGTAACAAAAACTATATAAATTTGGTATAGCTGTCATTTCGGCTGCACGGTGAATCCAGAAAAAAATTGCGCAAATGTGTTTTTTTTTCTAAATCCCTCCCATTCTGAAATTCTTTGCAGCTTTCTAGTAAATCGTATGGAATACCTAATGGTACCACTATGATGTACAATCTATCCAGCAAAAAAGTAAACCCTCATATATCTCTGTGAACACAAAAATAAAAAAGTATTGACTTTTGGAAGGTGGGGAGTAAAAAACTAAGATAAAAAAAATGAAAAATGGCTGTTCAAGAAAGGGTTAAAGAAACATGTTTCCTTTTAGTCTGTATCTTTAAGAAACCACCATTGCACAAAATCAATTCTCAGCCTCCTCATCCCCTTCCCCTCTCCATAGACTTCTGTATGAGGCTAATTACAGGGATTCTTTTGGCTATAGCCTATAGTCTAATGGAAGATTCGGAGGAGGAGAGCAGCCTAATAAGAGGAGAAGGAAACAGATTTCTGGAATATTACAACATTACTTATATTCACCTGAACTATTCAGTGATGAAAACTGGTTATATAATTGGAGGTCACTTTAAATATGTTGTGAAAGAAAGAATTTTTATGTTTATGTTGTATTTGACAATTTTATTTTATTTGATCACTTTGGGGGTACTGAGTCGCAAGACGAGAACCAGCTTGTGTATGGAGACTTATTTACAGGCAATGCTTCATGGGAAAAAGCTATATCATACCAATAGACTAGTCTGGGACCGGTTCACATTGAAGAGACCCAGCTTGCGAGTGGAGACTTGCTTACTGGCAATGCACCATGGGAACAGGATATGCAAATTAGCTCTCCTCTAAAAGGAAGAAGGCTATCTCATACCTGTACCCTGGCACTGGTTTTCATTGAAGAGAATTTCCTGGTGTATGGAGACTTCATTTACTGGCAATGCTCCATGGGAAAATGATATGCAAATTAGCTTGCCCCCAGAAGCCTAATTAGTTAGTATCTGGTTTGGCTAAAACTTTCTCTCTTCAGGAGGAGAGATGATTTGCATATTTGGTTAACACTAAATGTATTCCTGACATGCCAAACATCTTTACAACATGTCACATATCATATTGTGATTTAAAAAGCCCTACGAAAAAAAAAAAAAAAAAAAAAAAAAAAATCTGAAAATAAGGTGTGGACACTTATTGGGCCTATCTTCCCAAAAATATTACATTTTTGTTTTGATTTTTAAGAAAAAAAAAATTGTAAAAATTGTCACAATTGCAGTCCAGTCTAGGAGTAGAGCAACATCTCAGGATAGACATGTCACAATTAAATAAAAAGTGTTTTTTAATACACCATGTTCCAAATTATTATGCAAATGATATTTTTCTGATTTTCCTACATGGTTGATGCAAATGTCAGTTTAATATTCAACTCTTCAACCATTAGAGTATAAATCACATTTTAGGGGACAAACCTCCCAAGGATAACTATTTTTCCACAAATTAAAAAATCACATTCCACTGATCCAAATTATTCTGAACAAAGAGTTTCTGAACATTTTATAGGTTGCATAGAACTGAAAATGGACATTTGTTGAATTTGCAGCATTAAGAGGTCACATTTACTGAAATCACAAGCTATTCCACTCAAAAACATCTTAACAGACTAAGTTATATGATCATATATAGACTCAGTGAGTCAAAAGCAAATTGAGGATCTATTACATCCAACAGAGGGCGCATGAGCTCCCAGCTCCTTTCCCATAATGCCTTGTGATATGTAGATGCTTAGTAGAGGGCGAAAGGCAACTCAAAACTCTACACACCTTAACTGGTGCTCTCCTCAAGGAGAGATGTCCCTGTCCATAAGTTATATGATAACATCGGAACCTTCTCTAATATCACCTTCACAATTCTTGCATCCATTGAACTTGTGAGTTTTTGGATAGTTTCTGCTTGAATTTCTTTGCAGGATGTCAAAATCGCCTCCCAGAGCTGCTGTTTTGATGTGACAGTCACCCACCCTCATAGATCTTTTGCTTGAGGATACTCCAAAGGTTCTCAATAGGGTTGAGGTCGGGAGAGGATGGTGGCCACACCATGAGTTTCTCTCCTTTTATAACCATAGTAGTCAATGACTCAGAGGTCTTCTTTACTGTATAAGATGGTGCATTGTCCTGCATGAAGATGATTTTGCTAGGGAAGGCACAGTTCTTTTATTTGTATCATGGAAGAAAGTGGTCACAAACTCTGTACTTTGCAGAGGTCATTTTCACACCTTCAGAGACCCTATAGGGAATTACCAGCTCTCTCTCCATGACTCCAGCCCAAAACATGACTCCACTACCTCCTTGTTGACATCGTAGCCGTCCACCAACCATCCACTACTCCATCCATCTAGACCCTCCAGGGTTCCACGGCACTCATCAGTAAACAAGACTGTTTCAAAATTAGTCTTGATGTATATCTTGGCCCACTACAACCGTTTCTGCTCGTGAGCACTGTTTAGTGCTTTATGCACAACTCCAAACCTCTGGAGACTCCTACACCTTGAGGTTCGTTTGACTCCAGAGGCACCAGCAGCTTCAAATACCTGTTTTCTGCTTTATAATGGTAATTTAGCAGCTGCTGTCTTAATCCGATGAATTTACCTGGCAGAAACCTTCAACATTCTGCCTTTATCTGCACGAACCCATCTGTGCTCTGAATCAGCCACAAATCTCTTCACAGTACGATGATCACACTTAAATTTTCGTGAACTGTCTAATGTCTTCATACCTTGTTCAAGGCATTGCAGTATTTGACACTTTTCTTTCCCATATTGCTTGAAACCTGTGGCCTGCTTAATAAGGTGGAACGTCCTTCTTAAGTAGTTTCCTTTAATTGGGCTCACCTGGCAAACTAATTATCCCCAGTGATTGAGACTGATCCAAAGTGATCCAAAGACCCTTGAGACACAAAACCAGCCATGAGTTTAAAAAAATGAAATCTTTATGACACTTAAGTCCGATTTGCATAATAATTTGGAACGCAGTGTAAATTTGTTGAAAATTATGGCAACGTGGACTGTAAGAATTCCTACTTATGATAAAAATCCTTCTTCAACAAATTGGTGCCCCAAAGCTTTCCAAAAGTAAATCATCTATGAATAAAGACTCAGTGATCAGTCATTGAAGAGTTGACTGTAGTTTAATCCAATGACTTCATCTTGACTTGATGGAGACATCCACCCACCTCACCACCCCATGGACATCACTTCAAATGCCAAGAGACGGCTTAGACTACGGGCCACAGAGTTGTTTTTGTGCAATGGATACCCATTGTGGTGAGCTTCCAGCCGACTGATACATATTTAGGGAGGCTATTCCTGATAGCTGCTCATCCTTTATATCATTCGGGATCTATGGAAGTAAATATAACCGTTAATATTAGATTCCTTCATATTTTCGGAGGCTTGCACAGTCTCGACTGCTTAGTGTTTATTTTCTTTTTTCATTGCCTTGCGGTTTTTAGCTATCAGCACCTCAAGTGTCGGGGGAACATGTTTATCCTTCCAAAAAGGCTCCTTCGCCATAACTACAAAACAAGACCAAAAAAATATTGACTGCCCGTATGGCTGGGGGTTTGCCGGTGGCCATTATGTTGTTGTGACTTTGCAATGAACCTTATTGTAGCACAAGAAGGGATTTGTCCTCTTCCTCAGGAGCAAATACATTTTGGTTAACCACAGTGGCGAACTCAGTCAAGATACTTATGTCAACGAATCCATTTTCTTAACAAAGTGACATTCTTAGTTTCTAGGGTAACAGACAGGATTGAAAGTAATAAGGTGTTTATTACTGAGGCCGTAAATCTCCATCTATAAACATGTCAAATATCCTATTAAACCCGCTGCTGTTTCGGAGCCACAATAAACTCTGTTTATACTTTTATGGTGGTAGTCACGTTGACCGGTGCCCTTTAAATTGTTGTTGATTTAGAAGTTACCACCGGCTCCTGCATTGTTGGCATCTTGACCTTTGTTGTGTTTTCTTTACAAATCCTAAAGCTGGTTACAAGTTGTTAAAGCCGTGTACCTGCTGGGATTTTATACCAAATTGTTATGTACTTTATTTCATTAAGGCGAGAGAGAAAAAAAAATTCTGGCGTCTCATGACTCAGCTGGGTGCATCGTGCAAAAATGCTCCGCTTCTTATTTAACAGCTTACTGGAATATTACAAAAAGAAAAACATAAAGGGAAAGTCGAGAGGGAAAGCATTTGCTCATTTAGCACCTTTTTATATGCATGTCTGGGAATTTAACAAGGCAGGCTGGTAAATGGAAGACGCGAGATAAGGCGAATGTCTAGAATCCAATATTGTCCTTCGAGAAGAGCTACAAGCCTAGTATGTATGGACTCTTGTTTGTGCCCGTTTGAGGATGTGGTGAGGACCTATGGAGCCCTACGATCCATAACATATTCCAGATTGGCTAGGTCCACCAGAATACCATTAGGTCTATTGGTGGGACCAGAGAGAAAAATTTCTGGCATATCATGACTCAGCTGGGTGCATTGTGCAAAAATACTGGAATATTAGAAAAAGAAAAACATAAAGGGAAAGCATTTAGCACCTTTTTATATACTAGTCTGGGAATGTAACAGGCCAGGCCTGTAAATGGAAGATGCGAGATAAGTCGAATGTCTAGAATCCAATGTTGTCCTTCGAGAAGAGCTACAAGCCTAGTATGTATGGAGAAGGGGCTCCCGTTTGGTGAAGTGGTGCGGACTTTGGAGCCCTAATCCATAGTACTGAGTGTTAGTAACTTATTCAAGATTGGCTAGGTCCACCAGAATACCATTAGGTATTGGTGGGACCAGAGAGAATAAATTCTGCCATCTCATGACTCAGATGGGTGCATCGTGCAAAATTCTCCGGTTCTTATCTAACAGCCTACTGAATTATTACAAAAAGAAACACATAAAGTCACTTTTTAATATGCTCATCTGGGAATTTAACAAGGCAGGCCGGTAAATGGAAGATGTGAGATAAGGGGAATGTCTAGAATCCAATATTGACCTTTCAGAAGAACTGCAAGACTAGTAGTATCTATGGATGAGGGGTTCTTGTTTGTTCCCCTTTGGTGGTGTTGTGAAGCCTACGGAGCCCTTCTCTGTAGTGTTGAATGTAAATGACGCATTCAAGATGGGCTTGACCAGCCAGAATACCATTAGGTCTATTGGATTCTACAAGATGCAAGAATCCAATGGTGTCTTTCGAGAAGAACTACAAGACTATTATCTGTGATGAAGGGGTTCTTGTTTGTGTCCCTTTGGCGGTGTGGTGAAAACTATGGAGTCCTTCTCAGTAGCATTGAGTATAGGTTGGCTTGGCCTATCAGAATTCCATTAAGTCTATTGGTGGACCCAAAGAGAAAAAATTCCGGCATCTCATGACTCAGCTGGATGCATTGTGCAAAAATACTGGAATATTACAAAAAGAAAAATATAAAGGGAATGCGAGAGGGGAAGCATTTAGCACCTTTTTATATACTAGTCCAGGCCAGGCCTGCAAATGGAAGATGGTAGATAAGGCGAATGTCTAGAATCTTCGAGAAGAGCTACGAGACTAGTATGTATGGAGAAGGGGCACTTGTTTGTGCCCTTTTGGTGGTGTGGTGCAGACTATTACATATTAAAGACTGACATGCCCCCCCCCCCCCCAGAATACCATTAGGTCTTTTGGTGGACAAAGACTCTGACACAATGATGACCTCAAGGGTCTAGCAGGAGACATCACCATTTGGAGATGACTTTGGAGCAACATGCTCATAATACAATATGTCCTATGTGTTCAATGATACAAAGATTACAGTACGATTATAGAGGATAGAGGGTGGATGTCATGGTTTACTTTTTATGTGTTTTTAATCTATGAATTTTTGTCTCTGTTTATTATTTAATTAATAAATTCTAATATTGTACTCTTTATTCATTTATTTATTTGATTATTTAGTATATGTTGGGGCATTGATGTAGATTTAGAAACAATAGGTTAGCCTACATAGAAGCCAGAATGACTGTAGTATCAGACTACACACAGATTTAATTTGTAGTCTGTTGCCATGGAGACAAAAAAGATTTCTCATTAAGAATATTTATCCAAGTTGCTTTAATTTTTATTTTAGATATATTGTATCAATAATAAAACATGGCTGCAACTGTTTACATATCCTTTAAATCTGCTCTGTATAAAGCTCAACCATTTGTTTAGTTAGATACTGACTTGAGTCATGACTGAGGCGACTATGAAGGTATCGTGGCTTGTTTTTCAGAAATTTGACCCCATTCCACAGGACTTCATAAACACACTGCCTATACTGTATGCCATACAGTTTTATTTGTGACCGGAGGTAAAATAAGGTAGCACAGGGAGGATCTGACATTTGAGGTTTGTCTTGGCAAATTATCCATCTCATCCTCAATATATGCTACGTCTGAGCATCGGTGCAATATAAAACATATTCCAAAAGAAGCTCATAGTATCAGCGTTGAGTTTTTAGGCTTAATGTGTCTACATCAGAAATAGAAATTCATACAGAAAATCTCATCCAAAATACCAGCAAGACGTCAAGGCCTTTGGAAATGTTTAGAATAATCTTTCATTGGTTTCCTACGTCCCAGTAGGCCACTTTATAATCTGTCATTGTAGGGATCTTTGGTACACATTGATACATTTATAAGGATACTATTGATATACACATGATGCTGATGTGGGCCGTTAGGTGTACATAGGGCCACATATCATAAAGTATACTTTATATTAGGTAGGGGTAAATACATGATTTATAACTGGTGGTCTCCAAGTGTATCAATGCCCACAACTGGAGATGATCAAACTAAATTCATTTGGGGTTCAGGATCGCTGGTTCAGACTAAAAGTGCAAATTGTCCTAAAAAGGATCACCTCCACCAACTCCAACTCTTTGCATCCTTCAATAGACTCTGATCCACTGATTCCAGCGCAGTTGGAATTTTTTCTCTAGTCCTCACCATTCCCATGTAATCATTTCTATTAATTTTAGCACAATTAAGCTCTCTACAATCAGGTGGGCGGTCCCTGTCTGTATGCTCCAGCTAAGGACCACCCACGAGGCAGTAGAGGGCACAATGGTGCTGAAAGTAACAGAACTGATTACTCAGGAATCGTTGGGGCTAAAGAAAAAATTCCAACTGCCCCGGAATCAGTGGAGCGGTGCCTTTTGGAGGACGCAATTAGTTTGAGTTGGTGAAAGTGGTGAAAGGTCCCCTTTAAAAAGTCATGCTTGACACTCTAAGGCTTTCTAGGACTGTAACACCTTTCTAGCTCTTTAACGCAAATACAGCCATAGCAAAGTGAAAGTGACAGCAACAGATATTTCTATGGGTAAATGGATGGTAGACAGTGGTAATAAACAGTATTGTTGGATTTTTGAGCTTTTTACAATTTTGGGTGGCAAATGCCTTTGGGAAGAAGCAATGGCCTTTTCAAGCCCTCCAAAAACTATCCCTTTTTTGGGATAGCTAAAGGCTTTGTGTTTGGAAAGTGAAGAAGCAATGGTTTCTTTTTGGTTTTACTATGGTAGTAGGGCATTGTTATAGTGCCCAGTGTCCAGATGCAGCTGAATCAGCCGATCGGTGCGGGGTACAAGTGTCAGACCATGACAGATCAGATACTGATGACCTAACCTGTAGGTCTGTCTTTGGCATACAAAGCTCTGAATCTCCTGATTCCCTTCATTATAGTTATATACAGTTATATGATGCAATTCTGTCCCCTTTAGCTACCAGTGGAGGGAGCACCCTGCAATAATCTATCTATCCCTATCTATCTATCTATCTATCTATCTATCTATCTATCTCATATCTATCTATCTATCTATCTATCTATCTATCTATCTATCTAACTATCTATCTATCCATCTATCTATCTATCTCATATCTATCTATCCATCTATCTATCTATATCATATCTATCTATCTATCTAGATAAAGACAAACCGGCAGCACTCCCAATGTGGAAAAAATCAATCAGTGTCTTTATGCAAAGCGACGTTTAAGTTCTTGAACTGGAACATTTCTAAGACTTGTTTTTATCTATATTACCTGGGAGAGTGGCCTTTTCCCCTGGATTAGCACCCCACCTTTTGGATTAGTGCTGTTTTAAATTTTCTACTCTTATCTATCTATCTATCTATCTATCTATCTATCTATCTATCTATCTATCTATCTCTCTATCTCATATCTATCTATCTATCTATCTATCTCTCTATCTCATATCTATCTATCTATATCTCCTATCTATCTATCTCATATCTATCTACCTATTTATACCATATCTATCTATCTATCTATCTATCTATCTATCTATCTATCTAATCTATTGTGTAATATAAAATTAATAAAAATTTCCAGTACAACTTTTCAATCAATATAAGAAATAAAAAATATGGACCATGTGGAGAAATAAAATTAGAATCGCTTACAGATCTGCTGTATCAGGTATCGATGTAAACTCTGCCTGACCTGCCACGCTATACATGGGAAACGAGTTAGCACCTCAAGGCCAAACACAAATTAAAGGTCACTGATATGCAAAAAGCAGATGGTATAAACACTAGAACAAGAGCACAGAAAATATTGAAATGAAAAAAAAAAATGCCATCATTCTATCTATCTATCTATTCCAAAGAAAAGGCAGCACTCCATCAGAATATGGTGAAAATCTTGGGATACTTCATTCATCCACATTTCAGCTTCTAAACTGAAGCCTTTCTCAAGCTTTTCACTGTATTCTGATGGAGTGCTGCCTTTTCTTTAACAGCCCAGGACTCTGAATTGAGGGTTTACATCCACTTTCTGAGTACTGAGTGTTTTTCTGAGTCTATCTATCTATCTATCTATCTATCTTTCTATCTATCTCATATCTATCTATCTATCTATCTATCTATCTATCTATCTATCTATCTTTCTATCTATCTCATATCTATCTATCTATCTATCTATCTATCTATCTATCTCTCCCTATCCAGCTATCTGTCTACTACAGTATTTATCTCTCTAATATCTATCCATTTATCTAATATCCATTTCAAATGTATCTATCAGTCTATTTATCTATCGATACATTTCATATCTATTATCTATCTATCTATCTATCATCATATCTATCTATCTATCTATCTATCTATCTACTTCATTCTAACTATCTCATATCTATCTATCTATCTATCTATCTATCTATCTACTTCATTCTAACTATCTCATATCTATCTATCTATCTATCTATCTATCTATCTATCTATCTCATATCTATCTATCTATCTCATATCTATCTATCTATCTATCTATCTATCTATCTATCTATCTATCTCATATCTATCTATCTATCTATCTATCTATCTATTTGTCTATCCACTTAAACTCTGGCAAATATTGACTTCAATTTACTACAATCCAGTACAGTAAAATATTTTTATGGCATCAATGAGACCAAATTATGAGATATTCTCGATTATTGGGCAGTCATATAAAGTAAGTGCAGATAAAGGATCAGATCTTTTATGTAGGCAGACCAGAATAAAATGCTAATATAAAATACTCTTTGTTGAAGGAAATTCCATGTCATATATATATATATATATATATATATATATATATATATAACTGTATATATATCTGTGTGTGTCAACATTCAGAAACCATGACAACCACTGTACTTCGTTTTCACCTAGCAATAATGTAATGGCTTTCATGTGACATATAGATACATTTATACTTTGGAGATTTTCCAGCATCATTGTATCATTTTTTTGTGGTTATTTACCGTTGCCAAGCACCAGGCGGCTCCAGTAAATGATGGTATGTTGTCTCGAGCCCTCAGCCCTTACCTGTCTGGGCCGATCTCGCTCTTGACATATCACTCTGCAGCTGCTCCCTTTGGATACGGCACAAACATGTGAAACATAATTGCACTGAAATAATTGTGAGAAGGAGAAGAGTCTGCAGATAATTCCTGGAGTGTCTACCTGAGTGTCTGTACTTGGCTATAGAAATCATTACAAGTAATTCAATCTATTTGGATTATCGCATTTTACATGGAAAGCTCAGCATTAGGCAGGGGAGTAGCTGAAGGGTCTTGGGCCTCTGTGCAAAAAAATATCTGGCCCTCCTTGGCTAAGCCAGGCAATATAGATTGCAATATAAGTGAATGTACAGCAGCTAAAATCACCAAAAATACTGCTTAACATCCGGTCCAAAAGTACTAAACAGCACCCAAGTCTAGCACAGGGTTATCATCTGCACCCCTGGTGGTCTAGGGTAGTAAAAGGGGATGACATTTGTATCTCAGGTTGCCTAGTGAATTATAGGGGTTAATGCCAGCATCCCTGGTAATCTAAGGGGTTAACATCAGAATTTGCAGTATTATTTGCTTAATATATCATTTAGCTTAGTATTAACTTGTTCCATTACTTCTATCTGATCTTTCCCTTCACTTGGGCCATGTGATCTCTTTCTGACCTGCTTACTATATCATGTCTTTCTGTGTAATCCAAAAATCAAACCAGAATTTCCTGTATGATGGACTGTACCATACAGGCTCTCCGCAGGGGAGACATGAAGTCTTATCACAGTTACCGCTGATAAATAGAGAGGCTGTTCCATTGCCATGACTGACGGGAGCCTATTGAAGCCCTAGCTCTATGCAGCCTGTAATAGAAATGCTGATAATTTGAGGGTCTAATAATTACACTTAAAAAAAAATTAACAATTAAAAATTCGAAACACTCCCCTTTGCCTAGAACACATATAAAAGTACTGAAATACTGTAAAACTCATACATTAGGTATCCTTGCTTCCAAAAAAACGTCCGGTCTACAAACTTATAAAAATATTTTTTCCGTACGGTGATCAAAGTAATAGACATTTCCCAACATGGTATAAATAACAAGTAATTCTGGCCCTACAAAAAGAGACATCCTATGCATACACAGAAATTTTAAAAAGTTATGGATTTTTAAGGGGTTAAAACATAAATAAAACTGTATAAATTTGGTATCCCCGCAATGGTGCCGACCCATAGAATACAGGTGACATGTCATTTTGGTTGCACAGTAAATGGCTTAAAAACAAAGCCCGTTAGAAAGTCGCACAAATGCAGTTTTTCTTCAATTCCACTCCATTCTAATTCTAAATTTTTTTTCCAGCTTCCCAGGACATAATACAGAATAATAAATGGTACCATTACAAAGTACAATTTGTCCTGCAAGCATTAAGCCCCTTACTGATCAGAGATTTGTGGCTGATTCAGAGCACAGATGGGTTTGTGCAGATAATGGCATCATGAGGAAGGTTTCTGCAAGATCATGGCTACTCTCACTCAGTTGGGCTCATGGGCACAGCCGCTACTTACTATCACATACATGGGGAATTGGAAAGGGGTTATACTATGTATTATATATGCAATGATTTCAGTGGATATGACTGCTGATATGTAAATCTTACAGGGGTCTTGGGTGTTCTCAGGATTCATTGGGTTTCCATGATGAGTTGTAGCTTAGTCGCTTCATATATTATATAATATTAGAGGTTTGTGTTACCTTGTATCAGTTGCCAATTTCATTAGCGAACATTCTCCTTATTCCATAAGAAGGGATTAACTCATTTCTCATCTGGAATGCCTTTATAAAATGCCAAAGAAGGATTAATTTATTTCACCAAACTAGGAGTCTGTATACTGGGTAGACACATGTACCAACGCAGCGGACGCGTGATGCAGAATACCATTGTAACGCCTGTGCAATGTGTTTGCTGGCATACTGCTCTTCTGAGCAGACCCGGCTTATTTGCTACCTCTGTGTTCTGTTTCTACTCCTGTCTCTTTATTAGTTTTTGCACCTTCTAACTTCCTTCCACCTATCCCTGTGTGTTATCACACATTCTAGAATATAAGACGTACAGTACATGTAGTACAGGTAGAGAGCAGTACAGTATATGTAGTACAGGTAGAGAGCAGTACAGTACATGTAGTACAGGTAGAGAACAGTACAGTATATGTAGTACAGGTAGAGAGCAGTACAGTATATGTGGTACAGGTAGAGAGCAGTACAGTATATGTGGTACAGGTAGAGAGCAGTACAGTACATGTAGTACAGGTAGAGAGCAGTACAGTACATGTAGTACAGGTAGAGAGCAGTACAGTATATGTAGTACAGGTAGAGAGCAGTACAGTACATGTAGTACAGGTAGAGAGCAGTACAGTACATGTAGTACAGGTAGAGGGCAGTACAGTACATGTAGTACAGGCAGTTAGCAGTACAGTATACGTAGCACAGGTAGAGAGCAGTACAGTATATATAGTACAGGTAGAGAGCAGTACAGTATATGTAGTACAGGTAAAGAGCAGTATAGTACATGTAGTACAGGTAGAGAGCAGTACAGTACATGTAGTACAGGTAGAGCGCAGTACAGTATATGTAGTACAGGTAGAGAGCAGTACAGTATATGTAGTACAGGTAGAGAGCAGTACAGTATATGTAGTACAGGTAGAGAGCAGTATAGTATATGCAGTACAGGTAGAGAGTAGTACAGTACACGTAGTACAGGTAGAGAGCAGTACAGTACATGTAGTACAGGTAGAGAGCAGTACAGTACACGTAGTACAGGTAGAGAGCAGTACATGTAGTACAGATAGAGAGCAGTACAGTACACGTAGTACAGGTAGAGAGCAGTACAGTACATGTAGTACAGGTAGAGAGCAGTGTAGTACATGTAGTACAGGTAGAGGGCAGTACAGTACATGTAGTACAGGTAGAGAGCAGTACAGTACATGTAGTACAGGTAGAGGGCAGTACAGTATATGTAGTACAGGTAGAGAGCAGTACAGTACATGTAGTACAGGTAGAGAGCAGTACAGTATATGTAGTACAGGTAGAGGACAGTACTGTATATGTAGTACAGGTGGAGAGCAGTACAGTACATGTAGTACAGGTAGAGAGCAGTACAGCACATGTAGTACAGGTAGAGAGCAGTACAGGACATGTAGTACAGGTAGAGAGCAGTACAGTATATGTAGTACAGGTAGAGAGCAGTACAGTATATATAGTACAGGTAGAGAGCAGTACAGTACATGTACTACAGGTAGAGAGCAGTACAGTACATGTAGTACAGGTAGAGAGCAGTACAGTATATGTAGTACAGGTAGAGAGCAGTACAGTACATGTAGTACAGGTAGAGAGCAGTACAGTACATGTAGTACAGGTAGAGAGCAGTACAGTATATGTAGTACAGGTAGAGGACAGTACTGTATATGTAGTACAGGTAGAGAGCAGTACAGTACATGTAGTACAGGTAGAGAGCAGTACAGCACATGTAGTACAGGTAGAGAGCAGTACAGGACATGTAGTACAGGTAGAGAGCAGTACAGTATATGTAGTACAGGTAGAGAGCAGTACAGTATATATAGTACAGGTAGAGAGCAGTACAGTACATGTACTACAGGTAGAGAGCAGTACAGTACATGTAGTACAGGTAGAGAGCAGTACAGTACATGTAGTACAGGTAGAGAGCAGTACAGTACATGTAGTACAGGTAGAGAGCAGTACAGTACATGTAGTACAGGTAGAGGGCAGTACAGTACATGTAGTACAGGTAGAGAGCAGTACAGTATATGTAGTACAGGTAGAGAGCAATACAGTACAGGTAGAGAGCAGTACAGTACATGTAGTACAGGTAGAGGGCAGTACAGTACATGTAGTACAGGTAGAGAGCAGTACAGTATATGTAGTACAGGTAGAGAGCAGTACAGTATATGTAGTACAGGTAGAGAGCAGTACAGTACATGTAGTACAGGTAGAGAGCAGTACAGCACATGTAGTACAGGTAGAGAGCAGTACAGTACATGTAGTACAGGTAGAGAGCAGTACAGTATATGTAGTACAGGTAGAGAGCAGTACAGTACATGTAGTACAGGTAGAGGGCAGTACAGTACATGTAGTACAGGTAGACAGCAGTACAGTATATGTAGTACAGGTAGAGATCATTTAAATTGCTTCTGTGATAATGGAAACCATTTTATCAGTGTGGACAAAGCTTTTACCAGGTTATTTTTGCTTCATGGTAGGGCTCCCAATGATAAGTTCAATCACAGAATCACCTTGTGCTAGGAATCCAGGTGATCAGTCAGAACCTGTGGGGTTACCTAGTGACAAATGTTGTGTCTGCAGCGCCTCCACAGGATATATGTGGCACACACATGTTGGGTCCTCCAGAGAAAGTTATTGTTTGTAATTGCTCTCAAGCCTTGGTAAGTTCGGAGAGTCCTGAATGGAGGACCTCTCCATATTAACTCAGAAAATGTTTTTTGTTTTTTTTTGTAAGACACCTAACCAACCCCTAAATATTATTTTTTAATCATAATTCTAAAAACTGATATTTGATAATCAAGTTTTTATTCTGATCAGGGACTATTTTGGCTGGTAAAGGTCCCTGAGCAAAAATTTTTGGAGGTCCCAATCTACCCTCTGGGATCGGAGCTCCATCTGACCTCCTATTACAACCTCACATAGAAGAGGTGACCCTTTTTGCAGATATTTATGGAATCAGAGTTATGAGGGACAGTGGGTGGTGAAGGCCCCTATAATCTGGCCCTGATTCTAAAAATATTATATAATTATCACCCTCTAATTAAAAAAAAAATCACTTAAATATTAAAAAAAAAAAAAAAAATCTTCCATCTCATAGACAGGATCTGTCAACGCTAAAGATTTAATATCACAAAATTATGCAAGACAGAGCTTGGATTTCTGTGCAACACACCTGGGTTCCAATACTTTACTGAAAACATAAGTTTGGCTCCGAATCAAAACCAAAAAAAATCCAAACCTCACCATCCATGTGACCAGCCCAGCCAATCCCGTTTCTTCCCTATTTTTTTCCCCTGACCTCGATTGTATAATAATTTGACAGCGAGCCATATTCCCATAATAAATTTATGGATTATTTTTATTATTATTTTTATAATTTTTTTGTTTGCCTTGTACATGTTATCTTGTCATCAAGGATTGGGGTGGGGTTACTGGCTCGAAGCAATTCAAGTTTCCAAATATTCTCGATCACACGGCATGTGCCAATCCTATTTATACCTCCACAATTCACTAAATCATAGCGACGATTTTTGTTCTTCCCTCGGCTGCTACAGTATCTGCCAAATCATAAATCTGCCACTTTTTATCTGTGTTTTTCTAATGATTATTCCTAGAACTGCTCATATTTAAGTTGTATCACAAGGGGGGCTAAAAATACCAAAAAATAAATAAATCAATTTATTTTGTCAAAATTTTTCCCTTTTCTTTTTGAAAAACAAAAATTTTTCAAAAAAATTTAGTAAGCTGCTTCTATTTTTTTTAAACAATGCAGAATCAGATCGGTGCATAAGGAAACTCTAGAATGGGTCAACAGTCTACAACATTCGTGTGTGTCTCCCCGCTGATACTATGTTTTTGAGCTTTTGGTGTGATATTATGTCATTTTGTATTATATTTGGCAAGTAGGTTTTTTAGATCCTGCTTGTAGAAACCCCTCAGGTCCACAACAAAAACACTAAAGCACCAGAAAAACATATTTATTTTGTAAGAAAACATGAAGAAGGTTAAGGATGAGAAGTGAAAATATACACAGAATTTAGGAAAGAGTAAAGCTGAATCTACGAACATTTCTAAAAGGTACATTAAACACAAAAAATTTAAAAAAATAAAAATATTTAATCCATTTCTCTCGATGGCATGTTGTTCCATAAAGAAATGTTCTCTATGTGTCTCAGGAGATCCGCCATGTTTGTTCTCTTCTCCCTCTTGTGTATTGTCCTAAAACAATTGGCATCCTGAAGAAGGACTAAAGATTAAGCCATGGCTCCTTGTTTAAAACCGGCCCCTTTTTGCCATCCTCCAGCTAATTGGCATTTGAAGACAATTTAAAGGGGTTTTCAAGAGTTAACTCTTGATGATCTAGGATAGGATCTAGAATCTTAGGATAGGTCATTAATATCTAATAGGGGCCCGACACCCAGAACCCCCATAAATCTGCTACTTGAATTGGCAGCTGAACGCAGTTGCTTTCAGTGCAACTACTATCTTTGGACCTTCCACACCCCTAGTGGAAGGTTTTGCAGTAAACCTATATACACACGTGGACAAAATTGTTGGTACCCCTCGTTTAATGAAAGAAAAACCCACAATGGTCACAGAAATAACTTGAATCTGACAAAAGTAATTTGCCAAAATGTTGACAAGCCACAAAGCTTCTGGGAGAATGTCCTATGGACAGATGAGACAAAAATCGAAATGTTCAAAGACAGAAAAATGATGCCTATCTTGAAAAGAACACTGTCCCTACTGTGAAACATGGAGGAGGCTCTGTTATGTTCTGGGGCTGCTTTGCTGCATCTGGCACAGGGTGTCTTGAATCTGTGCAGGGTACAATGAAATCTCAAGACTATCAAGGGATTCTAGAGAGAAATGTGCTGCCCAGTGTCAGAAAGCTTGGTCTCAGTCACAGGTCATGGGTCTTGCAACAGGATAATGACCCAAAACACACAGCTAAAAACACCCAAGAATGGCTAAGAGGAAAACATCGGACTATTCTGAAGTGGCCTTCTATGAGCCCTGACCTAAATCCTATTGAGCATCTTTGGAAGGAGCTGAAACATGTCGTCTGGAAAAGGCACCCTTCACACCCGAGACAACTGGAGCAGTTTGCTCATGAGGATTGGCCAAAATACCTGCTGAGAGGTGCAGAAGTCTCAATGACAGTTACAGGAATCGTTTGATTGCAGGGATTGTCTCAAAAGGTTGTGCAACAAAATATTACGTTAAGGGAACCATCATTTCTGTCCAGGCCTGTTTCATGAGTTTTCTTTTTTAAAAAATTCTGTTGAAGCCTGGTTGGAAAGCAATGTCTGACTTTCATTTGTTCATTTTCATAGAATTTTTATATATTATTACTTTTGTCAGATTCAAGTTATTTCTGTGACCATTGTGGGTTTTTCTTTCATTAAACGAGGGGTACCAACAATTTTTTCCACGTGTGTATCTGTCAACACCATGTTGACTGATTCCAGTAGTAACTAGCAGAATTCTGAAAGCAGCTCTAGGTTACAATAGATGCGCACAGGAGGCAGCTTCAGACCCGACTCCTCCGCTCTACCAGCAAAGTTTTAAGTTACAGGCGGTGACCGAACTGTGTCCTTGCTGGTTCAGCCAGGAAAAGCGGAAGCGCCAATGCTATTCCCTTAGCAACTCCACAATCTGCCGCCTGAGGCAAGATGCTCATCTCGCTTCATGGCAGATGCGGCTCTGTACGTGTTCTAAATGCAATGAGTTTGTGAAGTTTCTCAGCTCTTCATGTTAATTCTATGCAGATATAAACTGTAAAAGTTTGTGACCCTCTGGATTTGCATTTTGTGCATCTTGTAAATGACATGTGACAAGCTGTGCAGTAAAGTGATATAATCTGCTGGAAAAATTCTTCTGTAGACGTATCATAAATCATATAAAGTCCAAATCGATTTCCTGATGTCAGATTGTTTACCTACTGCCGAAGCCATGATAAAAACATCCACTTCACGGAGATAGATTTCACATTCCAGGAGGCGGCAGATGCAGCGGCTCATGGCAGCGATCTGTAATCACCCATCTTTATTTATGACTACTGGGAGGGAGCGGGAACTTGTCTTATAGATCTAGGTCTGAGATCACCTGCATTGGAGGAAAATACTTATTACTGCAACATACCAAACTGGATAGAAACAGAATCCCTGCAAGAGTCGTTTCCCCTAGAAAGGAAAAATCCAACAGTTGTTCTAAAGTCACCATCTGCCATTTATAACAGTTTTAGGTCCAACATATATATACGGTACCCTAACACAGAGCTCCAAACCTCCTGCATGGACATGAAGTTAAATGATAAGCTCTGACTACCAGCAGTCACCATTAGAGGGAGCTCTGGGACGTAATGCATGCTGTGTTACTACTGATTACAATGTATTACAGTATGCATCGAGCTCCAGAGCTCCTCCTAGTGGCCGCAAGGAAACAGAACATTATCTTTTAACCCTATAGCCATGCAGGGGATTTGGAACTGTGTATCAGAGAAACAGATATCCCTCTAAAAATAAATTGGATAAGTCATTAGGATAGGCCATCAATTGAAGATCAGTGGAAGTCCTCCAACATCTGGGATCCCTGCAGATCAGCTATGCAAGACATCTATGAAGGTAATGGTGCACTTGGGCCGTGGCCCTTAGCTCTAGGAGCACTGCTCTTGCTGCACAACTAGGATAGGTGATGTCATAGCAGTGGGAGGACCAACTCTCACTGCACAGGGTGGAGAAGGCAGGAAATGGTAGTTATCTGAGTGGCAATAGCAGTGCTCCAGATAGCTGAAGTCCCGCCCCCAGTGCACCTGCTACCTTATTTGCATAAGAATTCTAAGTTGTTTTTCTCAAATGTACAAAAATGTCATATACAACAAATTTACAACGTTTAACGTGCTCTGTAACACGGTGGTGACAGATATATGCACTTGGAGGAGGTGGAAGACTCCCTTTAATTTCCTTTATTTGGGTCCCAGCTTAAAGGGGTTGTGCAGGACTCGAAAAAATGGCTGTTTTCGTCTTCTCAAGAAGTGACATCACATCACATGACCATGCCACAGCTCCATCCCATAAAAATTAGGGATGGGACTGAGCTGCAGCATGGCCATGTGGCCAACAGACATGTCAAATCCTTAGAAGTAGAAAGCAGTCATGTTTTCAAAGTCGTGCACAACCCCTTTAAAAAATCCATAACACATCCAGTTGATAACACGTCCCCTTAAATTCTGTGCAGTTTAGACAAATCCTTAATGAGCTCCCATGCTGCTCTGTATACACCAAAGACTTAATAAAAGTGTCACTGCCTGAAACAATCATTAGTTTTTTAACATTTTTACGTTAAACATACTGTTCCAAATTTTTTATGATTTTTCTTTTTAAAAATTCCATGTCGCTTTCTATATTTAAAAAAAACCCAAAAAAAAAAAAACCCATAAAACCTGTCGTCTTGACTGTGACCACTAAGCCTAATCTTAGACTGACACGTGCCGATTCTGTAGGGGTTTTCTTTGCAGCAGTCACCTCATTTACATCACATACATTATTACAATAGAAGATAACACCTCTATAGATAACACTACTGAGCCATCATTACATCACTACTGACAATAGATGATGTCACAGCTTATCTCCGCCCCCTCCCTGTACAGAGCATGTCTAGGAAATTCTCATGGACCTCAATGTCTCGGGTCCAGTCTGTTGCTGCCTATGGTTATGACTGTGCTGTAAAGCAGATCACTATACACAGAGGAGGAGAAGCTCCGGCAAGAAGGCCGCCCCCATAATCATGTACAGAAAATAGAATAAAAAATTTAAAGTCAGAAAATAAAAACAGATTAGAAAAAAGTGATCGATTTCACCATCTGGTTTTACATTATAAAAGATGTTGATACATTACCTTTAAATGCCAACAAACCACCACAATAAAGGGGAGCTCTTTCTAATAAAACTGAAAAATTGGGGATTCATCTAACTAAAATGGCCGCCGCAAAATTTTAGTATTAGTAGAAGCACAGTGGAGGTGAAAACACATAAAAAAACCTTTAATTCTCACCTTCTCTTACCTCTTTTGGGCTTCCTCGCATCGTCCAGCGATCTCCTGGTGACATCATGCGCCCAAGGTCAAGGCTGAGGCCTGTGATTGGGCCACAGTGGTTACATTGGCAAAATCTGTGAGACATAACATTATGATGCTCGGTGTGCCTATGTGACCATTGAGGCCCAATCATGACGTCACCGAGGAGACCAAGAGAGAGGGCCGGACAATGCGATGAGACCCAAAAGAAGTGAGGGAAGGTTAGCATGAATATTTTTTTTGTTTTTTTTACATCACACCTTGGTCTGAAGAGACCCCACAGTATAATAATGTCACTTCCGCTTCTATCTGAACTTGTTCGCCCCTCAGTGACCCGAGCCACCCCAACTGGAAACGAAAATAGTCTTGTGAGGTTCGCCCATCTGATGGTTACGCCATTGGACAAACTGGTGTCTGCTATGTGTATCATTACTTTCTTCTTTATTAGAGGTGGGGGTAATATGGATCCTTCTAAGAGAACATCTGCCAGAAGATCAATTCCAGATGTGACACCAGGGATCTGACGCTCTTCTAAGAAAATAAACAGATCTCCATTGCAAATCATGTGGAGGCAAGAGTGGCAGTAAACCTGGCCGCGCCGACTCCAAGACTTTGCTTGTTCTATCTACTCATGCTCCTCTTATGTGGACCCGTGAAGAGTCTCTCAGGAGGATTGTATCCTCACATGAAACACTTGTTAAATCCTCTCTTCACGTCTCCATAAGTGGAGGTCTCCTCGGCCCGCGCCGCTCTTGCTCCACACTCCTGACATAACTCTCGTGTATACACTAGAGATCACGTTACTTACTTAAGTGTCTCTTCCTTGTTCTCTGTACATTGGTCATGACACGACTGCTCGGCCGGGTCACTTTAAATATTTTAAAGGGGATAGTTATTGGCCATTCATTTCTAGATTACAACATCTGGGATTTGGGTCATGGAGTTATATAGTCAAGGGGCCCACTATAGACCATAGAATCACCTGGGGTGGCTAGAGTAAGCACGACATATCACTCTGTGTCAACACTATCGTCTCATTGAGGATCCTCTACTGTATATATAGTATCCTATACTGTACTATAGAGATATCAATGTATATCTACTCCTATATACATCAGCTTATGGTATAGTAAATAGGGCTGATATTCATGGTTTAGTATGGCTATATCAGATGCCATATATCATATACAGCTATATCAGACGCTTCTTAGGGGCGAAATTTTAAGTATAAAGTCCAATGAAGCTAATGCAGGAACCAAAAAGAACCCTTTAGCTCAGAACTATCTGCAGGACTCAGTTTGTGGATCTGGATCAAAAGACTTGCACTTAATTGTTAGGGATGTCTTGAAAGCTCACTTTATCTAAGTAGGTTACGTATGTCACCTAACTATAGTCCATGTCCAATACATAACCCAACCTGGTCATATCCTCAGCTAGCTGTGGCATCACTCCACACTTTTTATAGGTGAGGGATAAGAAACTGTCCAGATAATGGGTGATTTATATTTCCCACACCAAAACAAGAGACTCTTATTGGCAGGGTCTTCTCTCCTGTAGAGCTTAAGTTCTTATGGGCAGGGATCTCTTTCTTGTAGAGTGCAAGCTCTTATGGGCAGGGTCCTCTCTCCTGTAGAGTGTAAGCTCTTATGGACAGGGTCCTCTCTCCTGTAGAGTGTAAGCTCTTATGGGCAGGGTCCTCTCTCCTGTAGAGTGTAAGCTCTTATGGGCAGGGTCCTCTCTCCTGTAGAGTGTAAGCTCTTATGGGCAGGGTCCTCTCTCCTGTAGAGTGTAAGCTCTTATGGGCAGGGTCCTCTCTCCTGTAGAGTGTAAGCTCTTATGGGCAGGATCTCTCTCCTGTAGAGTGTAAGCTCTTATGGGCAGGGTCCTCTTCTGTAGAGTGTAAGCTCTTATGGGCAGGGTCCTCTCTCCTGTAGAGTGTAAGCTCTTATGGGCAGGGTCCTTTCTCCTGTAGAGTATAAGCTCTCATAGGCAGGGTCCTCTCTCCTGCACAGTGTAAGCTCTCATAGGCAGGGTCCCCTCTCCTGTACAGTGTAAGCTCTTATGGGCAGGGTCCTCTCTCCTGTAGAGTGTAAGCTCTTATGGGCAGGGTCCTCTCTCCTGTAGAGTGTAAGCTCTTATGGGCAGGGTCCTCTCTCCTGTAGCGTGTAAGCTCTTATGGGCAGGGTCTTCTCTTCTGTACAGTAAGTTCTTATGGGCAGAGTCCTCTCTCCTGTAGAGTGTAAGCTCTTATGGGCAGGGTCCTCTCTCCTGTAGAGTGTAAGCTCTTATGGGCAGGGTTCTCTCTCCTGTACAGTGTAAGCTCTTATGGGCAGGGTCTTCTCTCCTGTAGAGTGTAAGCTCTTATGGGCAGGGTCCTTTCTCCTGTACAGTGTAAGCTCTTATGGGCAGGGTCGTCTCTCCTGTAGAGTGTAAGCTCTTATGGGCAGGGTCCTTTCTCCTGTAGAGTATAAGCTCTCATAGGCAGGGTCCTCTCTCCTGTACAGTGTAAGCTCTTATGGGCAGGGTCCTCTCTCCTGTAGAGTGTAAGCTCTTATGGGCAGGGACCTCTCTCCTGTACAGTGTAAGCTCTTATGGGCAGGGTCCTCTCTCCTGTAGAGTGTAAGCTCTTTTGGGCAGGGTCCTCTCTCCTGTAGAGGGCAAGCTCCTATGGGCAGAGCCCTCTCTCCTGTAGAGTGTAAGTTCTTGAGGTCCTCTATAAAACTATATATCACAGAGCTCAGCTTCTCTCCATCTATCCTATAAACTTGCTCAGTGGTGCTCCAGGGAACTAGATTACAGGCCCTTTCATTTAAATGCAATAATATAGTAAGGAACACATCTTCATTCTGCTTATAATGGCACCCCAGGGGTCGGATTTTCCTCTGTTATGAACCCCTTACCGATTACATTCCTAAAGATAGGTCATCAATGGTTAAATCCTAAAAAAAAGTTAAGAAGTCTTTTTCTGAAATTAATATTTGCAGCCTAACCTTGGTTGCTGTCCTTGGTCTTATGTGAGCGGCTTTTTACATCAGTTTTCTAGTCTGTGCTATTGAAACGGTATTGGATTTTGATGTCTATTCTATATATTCCTTATGTAAAGCATACACTATCATTACCAAGAACGAAAGACATGAGAATATGGTATGATGTAGCTCCAGTCACTCAGAGAGTAGAATTGCCGAGCTGTAGATGAAAACGAGGCCTTATGGAGGTCACCACAAGACCACGGCCACACAAAAGGGCTGGAGTCACATCCATAAATTTTCCTTTGACTTATTAGGATGATGAAATTGGTATATTTTTATGACTCGTGACCTTCTCCGAGTGAGTCTTCCATGCTGAGTAACAGCCGCAGTCATTTCACAGATGGTTAGAACAAAGGACTCTTGTTCAGGAAGTCGGTGTTGATCTTCCACTTACTACAAGTGCCCGCGTGTACGTCCAGGATTTTTATTAGCCATGCATTGTTTATGAAGGAACATTAAGACCTAGGCTAATCAGTTGCATAACTTTTCCTGCCAATTTTTCCCTCCAAGCCATCGCTCCAGAAGGACGTAAGTCAACAGAATGTTCTAATGACCAATGGATAAAGTTGGCCAGAGACGATAATTGACAGTCAAAACTACTAAAGATCCAACTGTCCAGAGAGATTTTTTTCAAGATCAACATCCAACCTATGCTCTAACAACTTCTAAGATTTTCTGATAAATGGGACATGGATATATTTGGTCATGAAAGAGTGGCTTTTGGCTGTCCAGTTTTCAACAGCTAATCTTACTGAAGAAAGTCACAGTTAACCAGACAATTGCCAAACCATGCGTGGTAGTTTTTCTCAAGATCAACATATAACTTACGATCTAAGAACCTCAAAGGTCTTCTAAAGAAAATACATCAAGAAGAATGGATACTGTTGGTCATGAAAGGGTGGTTTTTGGCATGTCCCGTTCTCAACAGCCCTCCAAAACAGCTAATTTTACCGAAGGAAGCCACAGTTACCCAAATAATTCCCCAATTAGCCTTGGGAGTTTTTCTGAAGATCAAAAATCTAACTTACGATCTAAGAAATTCTAATATCTTCTGATGTATGGTTTAAGATTTTTGATCAATATTTTTGGTCATAAACAAAACTAAAAAAACAACTAATTTTAAGGAGGAAACCCACAGATAACTCGACATTTTCCAAACTATCCATGTGAACTTTTCTCAAGATCAACATCCAACCTATGATCCAAAAACTTCTAAGATCCTCTCATACATGGGTCAACAAGTATGGATATTTTTGGTCTTTAGACTGTGTGGATCTCAACACCCCCCCTTCCCCCAAAAACAGTTAACCAGATATATTCCCTACAGTGGCCAATGTTGAGGAAGTATGGTATTACATGGTGGTCTTTCAACTAATATAAGGACAGTATGAGTCTGCCAGAAGGAGGGCTCTTAAAGGGAAAGTCCTAAGTAGGTGAACCCTTCTATGACATCGTTATGACCTAATCTATAAAATATAGTGTATAACACTGTCAGCGCTCCTAGGAACCTATCTGTAAAACAGAATGTATAACACTGTCAGGGCTCCTAGGAACCTATCTATAAAACATAGTGTAGAACATTATCAGGGCTCCTAGGAACCTATCTATAAAACATAGTGTATGACACTGTCAGGGCTCCTAGGAACCTATCTATAAAACATAGTATAGAACACTGTGAGGGCTCCTAGGAACCTATCTATAAAACATAGTGTATAACACTGTCAGGGCTCCTAGGAACCTATCTATAAAACATAGTGTATAACACTGTCAGGGCTCCTAGGAACCTATCTATAAAACATAGTGTAAAACACTGTCAGGGCTCCTAGGAACCTATCTATAAAACATAGTATAGAACACTGTAAGGGCTCCTAGGAACCTATCTATAAAACATAGTGTATAACACTGTCAGGGCTCCTAGGAACCTATCTATAAAACATAGTATAGAACACTGTCAGGGCTCCTAGGAACCTATCTATAAAACATAGTGCATAACACTGTCAGGGCTCCTAGGAACCTATCTATAAAACATAGTGTAGCATACTGTCAGGGCTCCTAGGAACCTATCTATAAAACATAGGGTATAACACTGTCAGGGCTCCTAGGAACCTATCTATAAAACTTAGTGTATAACACTGTCAGGGCTCCTAGGAACCTATCTATAAAACATAGTATAGAACACTGTCAGGGCTCCTAGGAACCTATCTATAAAACATAGTGTATAACACTGTCAGGGCTCCTAGGAACCTATCTATAAAACATAGTGTAGCATACTGTCAGGGCTCCTAGGAACCTATCTATAAAACATAGTGTAGCATACTGTCAGGGCTCCTAGGAACCTATCTATAA
Source organism: Leptodactylus fallax (assembly GCA_947044405.1). Classification (NCBI taxonomy): domain Eukaryota; kingdom Metazoa; phylum Chordata; class Amphibia; order Anura; family Leptodactylidae; genus Leptodactylus; species Leptodactylus fallax. Next base: position 1,029,476 of record CAMRHE010000483.1, read on the forward strand.
AACATAGGGTATAACACTGTCAGGGCTCCTAGGAACCTATCTATAAAACATAGTGTATAACAATATCAGTGCTCTTAGAAACATATCTACTGTATAAAACATAGTGTACAATGCAATCAAGATTCCTAGGAATCTATCTATAAAACATAGTGTAGAACACTGTCAGGGCTTCTAGGAACCTATCTATAAAACATAGTGTAGAACACTGTCAGGGCTCCTAGGAACCTATCTATAAAACATAGTGTATAACACTGTCAGGGCTACTAGAAACCTATCTATAAAACATAGTGTAGAATGCTGTCAAGAGTCCTAGGACCCTATCTATATAGAATATTGTTTAAGACTGTCAGGGCTCCTAGACGAATTTCCATTTGTTCGGTTTCGTATTAAAAAACAAACAATTTGGAATATTTGGGTCGAACACGGCCCGGTACTAACTGATTTGGCAATTCCAGTTTATAACCAGTCTGTCTCTTTTTCTAGGTTTTTGAAATTTGATCAATAATATTTCTATGAATGTGAGTTTCAAATATACTTGTCAGAACTCAGAAGACCTCAGAACATCAACATAAAAGTCTATGACTTGCTGATGGACCATCACATATTAAATGAACTAGGGCACTGATGCTAAAGCAAACTATCTATGGCAAGGACAGTATAGTGGATTTCCTGAATATCCTTTGATAATTGTGAATTTTCCTTTTTATGGCGGTCAGTAACTTTTCTACAAAGTAGTGCAGGTGAATATAAGAAACTGTAATATATCTGATCACAGAATAATGCTTCTTTCTACAGTCATCAGGCTTTTCCCCCTTTCTGTTTACTTGTTCTGAATTCTCTGCTAAATCTGTCTTGGGCTGTCAAAATGGATTTTTAGCTCACAGAGGGATTGGTTTACAGCTGCAAATAGAAATCTGAAAAGAGGAGAAAGGGGGCCAAGTGAGAGAGAAGCACAGATACACAGCAATGGTGTTGCAGCTAACAGTAAGTTTTCTATCTCACCCAAGTGCTTTCTTCACATCAGTACTTCTCAGTAATGTCCTATGTGGTGCGGCTTCTTCTGAGTGAGTTGAGCTAGAGAGTTATTGAGCAGGATCTCCTGTTTTCTCCATGCATTGTCTATGGGAGACCTCATAGCACATAGTCTGCACCAAGTAGCTCAGTGAGCACTGAGAATTAGAGATAGAGTCTGCAGAGGGAAAAGGTGCCAAAAATGCAGAATATAGATCATATAAGGGCTAGATATAGTCTTATTTTCACACACATGGCGGCTTAAGCTACTTCCATATCTGCACCATTTTCCGTCCATTGTAGGGTCTGTCTAAGATCATGGATGAAAAAGTCTTGCAGCAATTTTTTTGTTTGGTGATAACATGGAGAAAACAACGGATACCTGACAGGCCCCATTTTAGTCCATAAGGTCCTTCTACATCCATTATTGTCCATTTTTCAATGGACTGTCCTACGATGAACCAGAAGATCAGATCAAACACGACATATGTGAACGTACCCCAATCCTGGAAAATCATCTGAATTTCCATAGAATTTTTTCGCTTTACAGGATAATTGTAAATTTTACAATTACTTCTGCTGGTCCAACTTCAGAATTTTTTAATTTTTTTTTTTCTTTTTTTAATTTGGCATAAGAACATCATTAGCTCAAAATTTGGTCTTGTAGCACCACTCATTTTGGGTTATATTAGTAGAGATGGGTTTAGTTTTGGGTTTGGTTGGCTCAGGTACCTGATTTGCTTCGGGTCGAGCAAGTTCGGTACAACGTCACCTCTTTTGGGCCTCTTTGTAGAATCTGGCTCTGGTCATGCGCCCGGGGTCACCATTGAAGCCTGCGATTGGGCTTCCATGTGACCTCTATGACCCAATCACAGGCCTCAGCATTGACATGACTTCACCAGGAGAGCGCTGGACACTGGGTGGAGTCCCAAAAGAGGTTTAGTTAAAAACAGAATAATTTGGGAGATTTGGTTCAAACCTGGGTCATGCCAAAGTGGTTCGTCCATCTCAAGCCAAGAGGAATGGTCAGAAATGGCAGAATAAAGCAGACGTCATACATTTACTAATCATTTTTGGTTGCTTTTTGATATTCAAAAACAAATTATATAAGAAAAACAAAAATAAAATAATGTAAAATGTAATGCAAAAATAAACTAAAAAAATTAAATAAAAATAATTTTAAAAAAAATTGAACATGTTTAAATATTTTTTAATTGAAATTTTGATGCGTAAGGAAAAACAAAAGAACTAAAATATGATAGATATAACAGGCACACATGGTTAGGGGAGCTGTGCCTTGTGCTGTTAGTACATTACACAGCGTGGCTCTCTGTAGGGGAGGTGACCGCTCTCCTGTCCTCCCTGTAGTGTTTACATGGCATGACTTATGTTAAAAGTTCTTGGATATGAATCACTAAACTTAGTGTTGCCTTTATCAGTAGGTGGCCCCATTATAAAGAATTCCAACTTTACCATCAAATTTTAAAGCGATCTTCCGGATAAACAGCCCCATGATATGTTCTCTATTAAACATACATTACAGACGCTTTACATTCCTTGTCATTATTACCGTATTTATGTTGTGAAATCACTTGCTCAATAAAAAGCGAGGTCCGGCTGAATCTGACCTGAAATGCGTCATGGCCGTAAGATACGTGTCACAGAATTTTCAAGATGTTACCTTTAAGGGCAATGGTTTAAAGTAGTGGTATCTATCTATCTATCTATCTATCTCATATCTATCTATCTATCCATCCCATATCTATCTATCCATCTAGTACACACACAAAAAAGATTCAGACAGCACATCCCAATGTGAACAGGTGCAAGCTACTGTGGTAAAATGTATAAAAGGCTAATTAAGACTTGCGGGGACCAGCTGTGTGGTATAATTACATATATGTATAATATGAGCCTGAGGCAGGAAATAGTCCCTGAATTATGGAAATCTTCTTGTGTGGTACCAGTTACAAAGAAACCCCACCCTATGGACCTCAACGACTACAGACCTGTAGCACTGACATCCCACCTGATGAAGATCTTGGAGAGATTGGTTCTCACACATCTCCGCCCTCTAGTGAGCCCCGCTATGGACCCCCTCCAGTTTGCTTATCGGCCGGGCATTGGGGTAGATGATGCCATCATCCATCTTCTGCACAGGGCTCTGTCTCACCTGGAGAAACCAGGGAACACAGTGAGAATAATGTTCTTTGACTTCTCCAGTGCTTTTAACACCATACAGCCCAGGTTATTGAGGGACAAGCTGGGCCTTGCTGGAATGGACCACCACCTCTCCAACTGGATCCTAGACTACCTCACAAATCGACCTCAATACGTGAGAGCCCGAGACTGTGTGTCAGGTACCGTGATCTGTAATACGGGGGAACCTCAGGGTACGGTTCTCGCCCCTTTCCTCTTCACACTGTACACTGCAGATTTTAGGTGCAACTCATCCAGCTGCTACCTACAGAAGTATTCTGACGACTCTGCAATAGTAGGCCTCATCACAGACGATGATGACAGGGAGTACAGAGAACTGAACCAGGATTTTGTGGACTGGTGCCACCGGAACCACCTGAAGATTAACGCGGGGAAGACCAAGGAGATGGTGGTGGACTTCCGCAAAGGCAGAAGCCCTCCTAAACCAGTGGACATCCTGGGGACGGGCATCGAGATTGTGAACACCTATAAGTACCTGGGTTTGCTCCTTAATAATAAGCTGGACTGGGCAGATCATATGGAGGCCCTGTACAGGAAGGGCCACAGCAGGCTCTACCTGCTTAGGAAACTGAGAGCCTTTGGAATCCGGGGGGCACTTCTTAGAACTTTCTTCAACTCGGTAGTGGCATCAGCCATCTTCTTTGGAGTGGCCTGCTGGGGGAGCAGTATATCAACCAGGGACAGAAATAAACTTGACAAGCTGATTAGAAGGGCCAGCTCTGTCCTGGGGAGCCCACTGGACCCAGTGCAGGTGGTGGGTGACAGAAGGATACTGTCCGTGGTGAGCTCCATGCAGAAGAAGAAGTCCCATCCCATGCATGAGACTGTGATCGCGCTGAGCAGTACTGTCAGTGACCGACTGCTCCACCCTAGGTGTGAGAAGGAGCGCTAATCGGAAGTCTTTCCTCCCCACCGCGGTTAGGCTGTACAACCAACACCGACCTAAGCGGAGATCATTACACACAGAGAACTGAAATATCTCTCTGCCTGTTCCCCCCCCCCCCCCCCCGCTACTTCCTGTCTGTCTGTCTGCTATCAATGTAATGCCTCTCACCTTGGAACATTCCTGTACATGTTGTATTTGTATTTGTATCTGCTTATCTTTGCTGCTGTAACACACTGAATTTCCCCATTGTGGGACTATTAAAGGACTATTATTATTATTATTATTATTAAAAACAAAAAAGTGTAGCAGCACTCTGACACAGCACAAGGGTATATAGAGAACAGAGATAGCATTACTGCTATTATTGGCACCTACAAATTAATATGGTGTATAAACTAAAATTATGAGGTTCTTAGTTATACATATTTGATCAAACAGTAGGAAGCCCACCTGCCCCGACAAGGCGACCTCATTAAGGTGGTTCCCTCTAATTGGACTTGCACTCCAATTCAATTGCACAGGTTTATATAAGTTGAACAGAGGATATTTTTCTGTTCCCCATTTGCCCCTAGGCTATTTTAAGTAGAGTATGCTCTGGATCCTATTTGCCCTGTGTTCATATTGTAGACCTGATCTGGGTCCAACAGAGGTATGTTATTGCCCTGTGTTCACATTGTAGATTTATTTTGGGTTTAATAGAGGTATTAGTATAGGGTCCCACCTTAATGAGGTCGCCTTGTCGGGACAGGTACAGGGCTTCCTACTGTTTGATCAATTATGTATAACTAAGAACCTCAAAATTCTAGTTTATACACCATATTAATTTGTAGGTGCCAATAATAGCAGTAATGCTATCTCTGTTCTCTATATACCCTTGTGCTGTGTCAGAGTGCTGCTACACTTTTTTGTTTTTATCTATTCTATATTTATCTGTCTCATATCTTTATCTATCTATCTATCTATCTATCTATCTAAAATCTAAAAAAAGGTAGTATTGAGTAGGAAAGGGGTAGGATTCTTTTCCTAGGGAACAAACCAAAAGTCCTGATAGTCAACTAGGACTCTCTACAGTATCTATCTAATTAATATTTATCTGTCTATCTATCTATCTATCTATCTATCTATCTATCTATCTATCTATCTATCACCTATCTTCTGTATCTATCTATCTATCTATCTATCTATCTATCTATCTATCTATCTATCTATCTATCTATCTATCACCTATCTTCTGTATCTATCTATCTATCTATCTATCTATCTATCTATCTATCTATCTATCTATCTATCTATCTATCACCTATGTTCTGTATCTATCTATCTATCTATCTATCTAGCTATCGATCTATTTTCTATCTTATCTATCTCCTCTCTATCTATCTATTTATCTATCTATCTCTGCATAAATTATTTCTTTTACATGTACATATGAGACTCAGAAGATATTTCCATTCCAGATAGTTCAACAAATATGCTTTGATCCAGCACCCACAGCAAAGGAATTTTCACCTGTGAAAGTTGATATGTAAATGCTGCTCTACAGATAGAAAGAAGTGTTTGACCTTCTGCAGAGAGTCTTGAGCGGGCGGGTGGTCTTGTCCATATCAAAGCCGTTTATCATACGGAGACACCTGGTTTTCATTTACACTCAGGAGCTTTGTGTTAATGACATGGTATCTGCTCTAGATCTCTGCAGTCATACAGTGGGGATTGTGGATATTCAGCTGCTCTGTATCAGCCCTTAGGTGGAAATTTCCAGATAAATCTACAGGAATACCAGCAAATCGTAAAGACTAATACTGTAATGTGTCAGCAAGTTTCCTGGGCTGGCGTTATAGACAACGCAAAGTGTGACCTTAATATTTCCATCTTAAAGCAAATCTGGAAGTTCTAAAGCTTTACTTTCATGACGATAAAGACAGATTCATAACCCCTGGATAAGAGGACTTCATCTAGCAGGTGGTCGCAGAATAAAGGATGGACCACCCACTGGAAGTCAAGAAAATATTAACTTACCCAGGGCCGTGGCAGGGTTCTTCTTTGTAATGTAAGTCTGGAAACATATGTTTTTACACTTCATTAAGTTGTTTGTCTTAGAAATTGGTTTATTCATCAGGGTTCAAGTAATATGTCCGGATTCCAGAATTTTATGTCGTAGACCAAACTCTTATACCACTTATATTGAATATTGAGTGGATAGAAGGCGGTATCCCCACTCAGGACCCTCATTTATCATCTGGAGTGGTAAGCTGTTATATAGATCATCTCTATCATTGATTTTCAAAAAGGAGTGTAATACCTCATTTGTCCAGTGGTGGCACTGCAGGTAAAATGAACACCAACTGCCAGTTTCTCCCACATATTGTAGTTGATCACTGGGGAACTCCGAGGTGAACGTTTGCACTTGCCCATAGCTGGGCAGGTCAATCTTCTGTGGGCCCCTGAACCATGATGGGCCCCAATAATAGCGATCACAGCATCTCTGCCCCTTCTTTTACTGTGGCAGCCAGAAGGGCAATCAACAACTTCCTATCTGCCTTGCCCTAATAGACATAACTACGTAATCTACCATATACTGCAATACAGAAGTATTGCAGTATATTGTACAGGGGATCAAGTAATCCAAGGTTCAAGTCCCCTTGGGGGTTGGTAAAGAAAAAATTGAAAAAGTGGAAAAAAGTTAAAAAAAATAAAAAGTTCAACAAGCCCTTTTCCCATTTCAAAAATAAAATAATGCAAAAAATTTAAAAAAAAAAAAACATTAGGTATCGTCGTATTTGTATAAGTCCAGACTATTCAAAAATAAAGTTTTTTATCCCGTACAGTGAATGATAAACACCGCAATCTGCAAATTAATGTGTTTGTTACCCCACCTTTCCCAAAAAAGCAGTCAAAACTAATCAAAAAGTTGTACATATCAGAAAATGGTACCAATATAAACTACAACTTGCCCCGCAAAAAAGAAGCCCTCACACAGCTCCGTCACAAAAAAGTAAAAAGTTACGGATGTCAGAATAGGGTACCCCCAGGAATTCATTAGTTTTCACAAATTGGGGCTTTATTCAGTGCAAAAATATAGTTACCAGCTCCACGGTGATTGCCTCAATTGGATGGAACACGTGGCATGGGTTGTGTTGAGACACAACTACCAAGTCCAAATGAGAAAAAAAATGAAAAATCCATCACCGTGTCCATAAATAGAAAAACTGAAGATTTTATTGATCCATTTAAAAGAACAGCAAGTACAGGAAATCACTGACACATTTCGGGCACCATGCCCTTAATCATAGTGTTAGCTATGATTAAGGGCATGGCGCCCGAAACGCGTCAGTGCTTTCCTGTACTTGGCGTTCTTTTAAATGGATCAATAAAATCTCCAGTTGTACTGTTTATGGACACGGTGATGGATTTTTCTGTTTTTTTGTATTCACTAATCGTGGTAAAACGTAATAAAACCAAAATAAATATGGTCTCGCCGTAATTGTAACGGCTTTGGAAAAAGTTGCCATGTCATGTTTAATGCCGAGTGAATGCCATAAAATACAGAACACATAAATTAATGACAGAACCTTATGTTTTTATCATGCTAACCTTCCAAAAACAGTAATAAAAGCTCATCAGAAGATTATATGTACCCCAAAGTGGTGCCAACTAAAAGTACAACTCGTCTTGCAAAGAATAAGCCCAAATATGGCCATGTCAGCAGAAAAAGTTACAAATTTTGTAAGGGGGAGATGAAAAATGGCCAAATTGCTGCGTGTCCTTAAAGGGATTCTCATGCCCTCAATGCTGAGGGATACAGACAGATACTTATGCATCATACTGTAACATCGGGGAGGCGTCTGATTGGGTCCAAATTTATTCATCTTGGAAAAAACATTCATACCCACCTTCCCTCACCTCTTTTCCGTATCTTCGTGGCGTCCGATGCTCTCCTGGTAACATCATATGCCGGGGTCACCGCTGAGGCCTGTGATTGGGTCACAGTGGGCCTATGGGCACGCATGAGTGTCTTGACAACCTGTGATTGGGCCTCAGTGGTGACCCTGGGCAAATGAGGTCACCGATTCTGAGAGAGAGCGCAAAAGAGGCCCAAAAGAGGTTTGGGAAAGTGAGTATAAATGTTTTCTTTATTTTTTTTTTTTTACACCTTTTCACACCTACCTTTGGCCTCAACTATTATACTCTGGGGTTTGAAGACACCCAAGAGTATAGTAATTTTACTTCTGGTTCTATCCAAACTTATTCGATGCGAAATGAATCAGGAACCCAAGCCACCCGAACCTGAAATGAAACAAATATTGGATGGTTCGCCCATCACTAACAGACATTGCCATTAAAAACCATCTGGAAGAACAAGGAGTCCTGGAAGTGATGATACGGCCCCCACAGATATAGCCCTGATCTCAACATCATCCAGTCTGTCTGGGATGACATGAAGAGACAGACGGGTTGGAGCAAGCCTACATCCACAGAAGATCTGTGCTTAGTTCTCCAAGATGGCGGGAACAACCTCCCTGCCCAGTTCTGCCAAAAACTGTCTGCAAGTACCGAGAAGAACTGATGGAAGGCAAAGGGCAAAGGTCATGCCGAATATTGATGGGATTTACATTTCATTCTTCAATACCTGCCTAAATATTTGCACAGTACCTTATTTTGACCTTATTTTGAAGGGTGTCGTTGATAAAATATTCTGCCGATGAGCTATTAGAAATCCTGCATACTTATGAGTCTGTATTTACTTTCCTTCATTCTCTGTCCCTGTCTGTATTTTGTATAATACTTTTTCACTAATTCCACTGCAGTAGAATTTTTTTATCTAGTCTGCACTAGTCCCAAACAACCATTGCATTTAGTTTTGGTGACCAATAGGTTATCTAGACTTCCTAAAGTCAAGAGGATGGCATTAGGCAGGAGCAAGCAAGGGTGTTTGACACACAGCTCAAATCAGAGGCGGACAGTGTCAGAGTTCGGAGTCACAACCCCTTGCCTGCTCTTGCCTCATACCACCCACTTGACATTAGAGAATCCAGTTAGCCTATGAGGTACCAAAACTAACTGCATTGATTGCTCAGGAATTGGGTTTATGTTATATCCCATTCACTTGCATTTCTATTTAAATGTCAGAGAATCCTGAATTGGTGCAGAGGCTGCTGTAATCACAAGACCTTACTAACTAGAAAGTTGCCTTTACACACATACAAGCCACTTGTCATTCCTTGTTGGAGTAAAATCTTCAGGTGTATATCCCGAGAGGTCTTTACGTAAATCATTTCAAGATCTCTGCTTGCTATCAATGAAGGAAAAGGCTCCTGTATCCATTCAAAAGCAATAGCCCTGTACATAGCTAGTCCTGATTTCAGCTAAAAAGTGAAGACTGTTGTATCCAGGCTAGACTATGCTCTGTGAACTCAACACATCAGTATCCTCTAAATCTCTCTGCTAGTTTGCTACAATGTATCAGTCTGGAGTCCAGGCTGTTGAGGTCACAGAGCATTGTCTAGACTGGATACAATGTATCAGCTGAGAGCAGGGCTAGCTATGTACAGGGTTACTGCCTCTGATAGTAAGCACATACTGTATCTTGAAAATGATGAGGAATCAAAACACAAAATGTCAGTATTCCGACATACAGAATTTGCACATTTTTGTTCAAAATGCCTTTTGTGCAAACATTTGTGACTTTTTAACTTTTTCCCACAATCTCGCCACTTTTTCAGGGCGGAGCATGGTGGTGTTTAGCAGAGATAGTGAGCCCTCCGACAGCCCGACAAATTCCTTATTATTCCGGACACAGGTAAGTAGGAGTAGATTTGACTTTATGGTACACGGAGGGTCAGGGATGCGCCTCTTCTTAAATTAGATACAAATCGCACCACAGTTCTAGAATTCCATATGTAACGCCAATCTGTCTATATTTTACTTAATGTATATTACAAAGTAGAATTTTTTATACAATTTCAGCCTTATTTCTACAAAACCAGCAATGCTTAAAACTTTGAGGAGAAAGAGAACACATATCAACGAAAAGACTTCAGGGGAATAAATAATGGATTTTTCATAAAGTTTCCGCAACGCTTTCCCCGAAGAGATGAGATGAATGACTAAATAAGTGATCGCACCGTCACGTCTTCCACCCAATATAAATAGAAGATGACAACAAGGGGCATTGGACAAGCAAACCATGATCAATCACGAGCTGCAATAAATCATAAGCCTGACATGAAGGCCATGAGTCATGTGGTGGAGGAGACACATCTACAGAATCTGGCCACTGTTATAATGACATCTTCTATGAAATGGTTAAAATTTCCTTCAAGTCGTGAAGTCACTAAATTCCTCAAAGACACACATTGTATTAATACAAGGGGTCAGGCAGTGTTTATATCCTCTAAAATGGAGCTCAATTGGATTTCTTAAACTTTGTAAATTTACTCAATTTTTGATTTACAAAATTACAATGACTAAAACAACGAAAACTAAATTTAAAAGTAAAACAAAGAAAAGGATTTTTTTTCTTTCTTTCTTGATGAAATGTCGTTTGTCAGAAAAGTATGTGAACCCTAAGATTATTTGCTCATTAAACTGTAGAATGTAGGGATTGTTGAGGAAGGACACGACAGTCACAGCATGGAGCATTGAGGGTTCAATGACCTGCCTTAGTAGACTGTAATACAGGTCAAATTCTTCAGCCTTCTCGAATACCCTGCAATAGAACAGCATTATACATACCCGCATCATTTTGTTCTCCCTATGTCTTAAATGCTCACTGGTAACCTTTAATCTAGATATAAACATTAGATGGATGTCTGCTGAACCTGCCGATTTTGCCAAGATCTAATGTGTATGAAGGTCTTCTGACTCTCTCACAATGGCAGATTCCGGAGGAAGAAGGATGGAGCATGTTGGAATTTAGCATGTCTGATGTATCGGTAGTGGTAAGCAATCATTAAGAGATCTTCGACTGGTCAGGTTTAGCAAGAACAACTCTGGTTAGGGTCACCCTTAAAGTATTCACCCTTTAACCCCCTATACTGGAAACTTGATTTCACTACTACAGTGCCCAAGTTGCACCTCCAGAGCTACTGCCATCTAGCGGAGCAAAGAGGTGAATTAGAAGGGTAATCGAGGGGTATGCAACAAGTCCAAGGGGGAAATCCAGAGACTGAGCCCAGGGCAAACTCAGAAAACAATCTAAGGTTCATCCAGAAGACTAGTCAACGTTAAATGTGTCAAACATGAGAGGCAATCCAAGGGCAAACACTTGCACACTCAATGCACTGAGCATGCATGTGTATGGGGCAGGGTTGGAGAGATAACTATCAACCAAACAGGCATCTAAATTTTATGACCAACCTTAGTCTTGTCCTGATGTTCTTCCTTGACAGTGGTGGTCTCCTTTTCCCAGGTCACTGTAATTGTGCATCCATTCTACTGCTACTACGGACATACATGTAAATGGACCAAGGTGGGCATTCAAGAGGCCACGTCCTTTGCCCCTTTAAATAGTTCATTGGTGTGGGTGCCAAAAACTGAGCCACCACTGAACTGATACTGATCTGTGACCATCAACATTCTGATCTCAGAAAATCCCTTTAATATAATATAGCCATATTGAAAAAATATATACCTATTTATATGCTTAAAGACTTTGTATCATACACACATTACCGCAAAAGAATGGAGAAGTTCCTTCCTATCTGACAATGGCACGTGGCCTGCTAATTTTGTACCTTGGCCCCAGAACCTGTTTGGTCTTATTCACATTCTCCTACAATTCCAAAAATTTGCAGCAGTTACTGTGTTTCTTCATCCAAGTCTGCGAAGAAGAACATTAAACCCAGGCAACCACATGAAAGAGACTGCACTTCCTATTGGAACTATTAGTTTAGGATCAGTCAATAGCTCAACACTGCGGTCTTGGAAGTCGTCGAAAAGTGAGAGTCAGATGAGATCAAACCTGGAAATGACCGAGACGTTACTATTGACTGGGAGGATGATGAGGAAACCTTTTAGAGAACAGCTCCCCCGCCCAAAAGGAAACTCATTTTTGAACAAAATTATTTTGTTTTCTTGAAATATGAAGAAATGAGAAAGGAAAATATAGAATTGATTCTAAATTTTAAGGAACTTCAAAGGGTGGAGACCATGTCAAGAACCGAGCTGAGTGATTTACAAGGTTCTTAAGAGATTCATAGTTTAGTCCTATTCAGACAGCAAAATGAGAGGTTCAAGAAAAATAAAAAAAGGGAGTGTGTCATCAGACACCAACATATCAACCCAGACGTGCAGATAGATAGGTTAGTGTCACCAGAACCAGCATATCACCCCAGCCCTGCAGATAGATAGGTTAGTGTCACCAGAACCAGCATAACAGAGAACTGAACCGGGATTTTGTGGACTGGTGCCACCGGAACCACCTGAAGATTAACGCGGGGAAGACCAAGGAGATGGTGGTGGACTTCCGTAAAGGCAGAAGCCCTCCTAAACCAGTGGACATCCTGGGGACGGGCATCGAGATTGTGAACACCTATAAGTACCTGGGTTTGCTCCTTAATAATAAGCTGGACTGGGCAGATCATATGGAGGTCCTGTACAGGAAGGGCCACAGCAGGCTCTACCTGCTTAGGAAGCTGAGAGCCTTTGGAATCCGGGGGGCACTTATTAGGACTTTCTTCAACTCGGTAGTGGCATCAGCCATCTTCTTTGGAGTGGCCTGCTGGGGGAGCAGTATATCAACCAGGGACAGAAATAAACTTGACAAGCTGATTAGAAGGGCCAGCTCTGTCCTGGGGAGCCCACTGGACCCAGTGCAGGTGGTGGGTGACAGAAGGATACTGTCCGTGGTGAGCTCCATGCAGAAGAAGAAGTCCCATCCCATGCATGAGACTGTGATCGCGCTGGGCAGTACTGTCAGTGACCGACTGCTCCACCCTAGGTGTGAGAAGGAGCGCTATCGGAAGTCTTTCCTCCCCACCGCGGTTAGGCTGTACAACCAACACCGACCTAAGCGGAGATCATTACACACAGAGAACTGAAATATCTCTCTGCCTGTTAAACCCCCCCCCCCGCTACTTCCTATATGTCTGTCTGCTATTAATGTAATGCCTCTACCTTGGAACATTCCTGTACATGTTGTATTTGTATTTGTATCTGCTTATCTCTGCTGCTGTAACACACTGAATTTCCCAATTGTGGGACTATTAAAGGACTATTATTATTATTATTATTATTATTATTATTATATCACCCCAGCCCTGCAGATAGATAGGTTAGTGTTACCAGACCCCAACATATCAACCCCGATGTACAGATAGATAGGTTACCAGACCCCAGCATATCAACCCAGCCCTGCAGATAGCTAGGTTAGTGTCACCAGAACCAACATATCACCCCAGCCCTGCAGATAGATAGGTTAGTGTCACCAGAACCAGCATATCACCCCAGCCCTGCAGTAGATAGGTTAGTGTCACCAGAACCAGCATATCACCCCAGCCCTGCAGATAGATAGGTTAGTGTCACCAGACCCCAACATATCAACCCAGATGTGCAGATAGATAGGTTAGTGTCACCAGACCCTGTATACTGTATGAGAACATTTCATATAGAGGGCGGCAAAAGAAAATAGTGCACAAGGTATCATCCGAGTGATGCCAGCCCAGCACAGTTAAAGAGGATACAAAAGGAATACATCAATGGAAATTCTTTGGGTGCTCCAGCTTCAAAAAGTCCAGAATATTAAAATATCAGCAAATTTATCTCTCACCCCATGTTAGCCATTGATAAAGGAGTGAAATGTAACAAAGTCCGGAGTTCCTATTATGTCCACTTTGCTGTAAAGCTTTGTAATCTGCTAATCTGCCATGAAGGAGAGCGGTCCATGCAGCTGAAATACAGCTGTTGGCCGAGCACATGGCTAGCACAAATACAAGTTTCAAAGCGAAGCAACAGAGAAGTTTTATTCCAACGATCCATGACGGCGCGTCTCTTCTCTGTGTTATCTGAAGCCTCTGCAACTGTTTCTGGCTGCCGACAGCTGATCGGAAGCAAAAAGTAATGAATTTGCTAAGGAAGCTTTAAAAAACACTTTAAACTCGCACGGCCCATCCTATTGCGCACATTATGGTCAATTCAATAGTGCCTTGAGGAAAGCGATACACATGTAGCAATCTTTAACTTGCATCTGATAACTAGAGATGTACGAACCAGTTCAGATCAAACCACATTCAACTCGAATTTTCCAGAAGTTTCAGGTTTGACCCAAACCTGAAGTTTTGAGGGTTTGTCATCCATTAAACAAATAGTTATACTCCCCTTCCCTCACTTCTTCTGGGCTTCCAGCGCTCCCTCTGGGTCCTCTTCCTGCCTCCTGGGTGACAACATGAAAAGACTCCAGAGTATCAAAATTTCACTTCTGGTTTGTGACGAACATATTCGACCCAAAACGAATCTTTGGGCCAAACCGTGCAAAAGCCGAAACTAAACAACTCTTCAGAGGTTCACCCGCTTCTTTTATAGCTTGCTCTGTCAAATGCAATGCCTGAAAGGACACCAACAATATAACACAACTTTGAGGCAGAATACAAGGTCCTCATGAGATGAAACTTCACCCCTTCTAGAATTTTTCCTTATCTACCATGAGATATTATAGCCTTCAGTTCCACTGGTGTTGGTCCAACTCAATGTTCTCTGGGTCACAGTGATGTAACATGACCAACAGGAGACATAGATTTGTAGGGACCTGTGACCAACCTCCAAATATTGCCACACAGTGGGCCATACACACATCCCCCTACTCCGACCTACCCAAGGACAGGGCAGCAGGACCCGACGTCTTGAGTGTACTAGTGTTGTGACCAAGAAGTATATTCCACTTGCACAGGCGCATTGTCACCAGCATTTACTGAGGCTTGGTACAACAAAGGTTAATGCCAGTTGCTCCATAGTAATTAACAGAAAGGATCAACATCAGCATTCCAACACAACAGGAAGAGGATCTGAATGAACAGAAAAGCCTCGCTTTTATATGAGAGTTTCCCCACACAACATGACCGGAAACCGTCAGGCAGCATGTGACTAGAGATGGACGATCCTCAAGAGATTCGCTTTCACAAGTCCTGGGGGACAGCTGAGGCCTGTGATTCGACTCAGGGGTAACGTGGGGTGCACAGATGACACTTTGACACTGACATTGATTGGGCTTCAGTGGTCCCCCAGGGCCTGTGATGTCACCCAGGAGACTGGAAGAGGCCAGAAGACTACCAAAGAGGACCACGAGGAAGCCCAAGAGAGATGAAGGAAGGTGAGTATCAGTATTTATTAAATTTCCAAGGGGCTGAAGTGACCCCAAAGAATAATAGGGATTTGTGGGTGATGAACCCCAAACGTTTCACGTTCTATGTCTGGTTCTATGATGGCAGGCTTAGATATAGCAGCTCAGCTCTATGTACATTATGATTGTAGTGGTGTGAATGGAATAAAATCTCTTTCAGCAGTCTCTTCCATACACACGTGTGCTTTGAGATACTGTAACCCTTTCCGAGAATTCCTTCCTTATCAATAAACTGACCTATAGCTTCTTTTAGCCTGATCTTCTGTCAGGGTAAGGGACATATCTGGCAGCCTGTGTATCATAAAATCTCTGTGCAGAGCAGGAAGGAGAGATTTAGGATACATAGGCTTCCAGAAAAAAGAAGATCAAAGTGTTGTGGGCCTCCCGGTATCCGTCATGGGAAGGATACAGTATCTACGGGTACAATTTACATACACATTAAGGGATAATTTCATTTGACATACATCTTACTATACAGGTCATTCATTTGCTTAGTATGACTATGTAAAGCTGGCGTGAAATAACTAATACATAAGGGTAATATGTATGACGGGCGCAATTACTTTTTAATGACTATTACAGAGCCCACGCTTTCTTGTTTCAAGGGCATTGAAGTTCACAAAGATTTTGCATCCAAAATAAAAAGTTATTTTTCTCTCTTAATGATTTTTCCAAGCAACTAATACTTCCCATCTGCTATAAAAGTATTACTTGTTATGTACAGACTGAGCAGGAATAACTGAATATTAGGTAATACCCCGCGCCAACTAACTCGTAAACGCCGACACACCAGGTCACTGCCACCGCTTAATATGACTGTGCATAAATACATTTATTGTTATCCCGATTCGTCACTAATAGTCAGACAATGTTTCCTTTTTCATACTTTCCATTTGAGTTCTGGGATTCTGCGGACTCAAATATGGGAAATATTGGATACACTGTAGCGGTGATCATGTGACACTTCATCACTAGGCTTATTTATCCATTTTCTTCTGCCCCTTTGTATATATTTTTAGATTCTGTGAACCTCTTGACCTCTTCTGTGGGTAACAACCATTTCAGTACATGCAACATGATAGAGATTTATCAAACCTGCTGCAAGGGGAAAAGTTTAGTAGTTGTGGTGGGCGAACCTTATAAGATTTATTTCTCGAATATTCACAGGGTACGCCCACCAGCTTTGGTTCAGACCGAACTTGTTCTGTCTAAATCGGAAGTGCTATTATTATACTCTAGGGTCTCTTCAGATGCTCACCTCTCCTGGGTATGAGATCTTCTTTCCTGGCATCTGGTCTTCACCAATGGTGGGTGAAGACAAGATGTTCGGAAAGAAGACCAGATGCCCAGGAGTGAAGAGGTAAGGTGAATATTTGTGTTTTTTTTTTTTTTTTTTTTATTTTGTCCGCACCTCTCCTGGGCTTTCAATAATTATACTCTGGGGTCTGAAGAGATCCCAGACTATAATAACAGTTTGTGTTTAACGAATCTAAAAAATTTCAGGATGTGCCGAATCCGAAATTTTTGGAAAATTCGTAATGAACCCAGCACATTGCGAACAGGTTTGCTCATTACTATGTAGTAGTCAGAGGCCTTGGGGTAATTTAAAGCAGCGACCCCACTTATTCTGCTTTTAGGATAAGCTTCTGTGTACATGAGGAGTAACATTATTGCAGGCCATTATATAACTTTTATTCTGCATTTGGCAATTTTCCCATCGGCAGACTCTAATTCTAATTTTTCCACTAGTGGGTGCAGACTAGCTGCTATGATGTCCCCCATTTTTAAGGATTCTAAGATCCTTTGAAGGTCCATGTCTTTTGTGTATAAAAATTCTGTGAATTTTCAGTTTCTTGTATAAAACCATGTCTGATGAAGGGAACTAGTACTCTTGAAGCTCACCAACAAATATACTCAGTTAGCCTCTAAAAGGTATCGCCTGGTTTCTTCACTGTTCCCCATAGACTGCATACAATAACATAGGAGATTCTATTCTCCAACTCTCACTTACTACGAAGCAGCAGCATATAGGACATTACAGGGAAGAACTGAACAGTACAAATGCGAATAAAGCTCTGGGGTGAGATAGAAAACTTATCATGAGCTATAGCAGCCTCTGTTTTTCCATGTCTCTGCTTGTCTTTCACTGGGCTCCTCCTCCCTAATTCCTTTAACCTTTCCACAAACTTCTATGGCCACATAGTGAGCAACTTCAGTGAACTCACAGGCTGTCTTGGAAGACCCAGATGGATTCCGCCGAAATTTCTAAGTGAACATCAGATTTTTCTGATGAGTATTTTACAAAAAAAATGCAGTGTGAACTGAGCCTGACTACTAACAAGCTTACAATCCCCTTAAAATCTAAATTTGAGCTGATCATAGGGAGCACCATCCTGAAAAAAATGGAACAGGAGCTATTTTGTTTTTAGATACACAGTGACTGGATAAAAAGTGCATACTACAGTCAGATAGTAGAACATGCAGTGTGAAGTATCCAAATAGTGTCTTGTCCAGACATACGCACGTGGACAATATTGTTGGTACCCCTCGTTTAATGAAAGAAAAACCCACAATGGTGACAGAAATAACTTAAATCTGACAAAACTGGAATTTGCCAAATTACATGTTAAGAAGCCACAAAGCTTCTGAGAGAATGTCCTATGGACAGATGAGACAAAAATCGAAATTTTTGGCAAGGCACATCATCTCTATGTTCTCAGACGGAAAAATGAAGCATGTCTTGAAAAGAACACTGTCCCTACTGTGAAACATGGAGGAGGCTCTGTTATGTTCTGGGGCTGCTTTGCTGCATCTGGCACAAGATGTCTTGAATCTGTGCAGGGTACAATGAAATCTCAAGACTATCAAGGGACTCTAGAGAGAAATGTGCTGACCAGTGTCAGAAAGCTTGGTCTCAGTCGCAGGTCATGGATCTTGCAACAGGATAATGACCCAAAACACACAGCTAAAAACACCCAAGAATGGCTAAGTGGAAAACATTGGACTATTCTGAAGTGGCCTTCTATGAGCCCTGACCTAAATCCTATTGAGCATCTTTGGGAGGAGCTGAAACATGCTGTCTGGAAAAGGCACCCTTCAAACCCGAGACAACTGGAGCAGTTTGCTCATGAGGAGTGGCCAAAATACCTGTTGAGAGGTGCAGAAGTCTCATTGACAGTTACAGGAATCGTTTGATTGCAGGGATTGCCTCAAAAGGTTGTGCAACAAAATATTAAGTTTAAGGAAACCATCATTTCTGTCCAGGCCTGTTTCATGAGTTTTCTTTTTTAAAAAATTCTGTTGAAGCCTGGTTGGAAAGCAATGTCTGACTTTCATTTGTTCATTTTCATAGAATTTTTATATATTACTAGAGGAAGGACCCGGCTTCGCACGGGTATATTTCATTTTTTGTTTGTGTAGTGACCCCATAAGAATTGGCCAGTTTTGCACTTGACATCCAGTATGGCAGTCCAGTATAGGTATAGTCTATTTATGGCTGTGTTGCTATGGAAACCTGGTAAATGAAATGTGAACTTACATTGGCTAATACACGTCATATGACTGAATATTTAAGGACCTGCGAACTGCTATTGACTCATACAGGACATAAATAGCTTGGTTGCTATGGAAACCTGGTGTAAAGCTGTGTGTATGTCAAGACTGAACCTGCGATTTTCCATTGGTCCATAAGCGTCATGTGATCATGTGCATCTAAGTTTGGATATCAGTGAAAAACCTGCGATTGGTTGTTATGGAAAACCTGGAGTAAAGCTGTGTGTATGTGACCATGTGTAACAGTGTCATCCACAGCCCCCTGCCCCTTTAAAGCTGACCTACAGCAGTGAAGAAAAATGGCTGGGTTGTTATTGAAACCTGGAGTGCAGCTGTGTGCATGTGGCTGACAATGCTTTGTCAGATTGGAGACGGGCTTGGGTCTGCTGGGGAGTTTCAGCAGCTCGCTGTTGTCTGTAACATACCTTATCAGATTGGAGACAGGCTTGGGTCTGCTGAGAGTTTTCATTAGCTTGAGCAGCAGCCATGCGTTTTGCTGCAGGGACATGAGTAGTTTAAAAAACGTTTCAATTTATAAGAATGCTGAAAACCAGTATGGCAGTCCAGTCAGTGGCGTAAATACCGGTTTAGCAGTGGTAGCAGCTGCCACAGGGCCAGGAACATTAGGGGACCCGGGGGGCCTATGATGTTTTTTTTTTTTTTAACACCAGCAGGTAACGGGCCCTATTTACTTAACGATCCCCACTCCTGCTCACGGCTGCCTGCACTTCACCTTCTGCAGAGGCGGCTGTGAGCAGGAGCGGGGATTGGTAAGTAAGGCCTGTGGGCCGTGAACCCCACAAACACTGCTATCATTATACTCTGGGGTCTTTTCAGCAGACTTCGGGCCTCCTTGGTGGCGTCCCAGATGTCGGGGGGCCAGTCCGACGTCATTATGCGTTGCGATACATGCCTGGCTCATGTGACATCTGGTCAAACATTGAAGAAGTAGCGGGAAGTGCGCATAAGACTATATGAAGGAGCCACTATGATACTGTGTGCAGGGGCCACTATGGGGCAGAATACTGTGTGCAAGGGCCACTATGGGGCCTAATAGTGTATGCAGGGGCCACTATGGGGCATAATAGTGTGTGCAGAAATTCAGTTTGTGTGCGTGGGGGGGGTTGCCGGCGGGGGGGGGGTCCCATGTCAAATGTTTGCCTTGGGGCCCTGCCATTGCTAGTTACGCCACTGAGTCCAGTATAGGTACAGTCTATTTATGGCTGTGTTGTTATGGAAACCTGGTAAATTAAATGTGAACTTATATTGGCTGATACACGTGATATGACTGAATATTTAAGGTCCTGTGAACTGCTATTCACTAAGGGTGCGTTCACACCTGCGCTTCAGTCCGTCTGTTGCCAATCCGAGTGAAAATCTCGGCGAATGGGATTGGCATCGGATACAGACAGGTCAGCGACGCATTGGTTAAAAACCCATTCATTTGAATGGGTTTTTAAAGCAATGCGAGGGTGTCCGATTGCACCCTCTGCGCTACGAATCCTTTTTTTTTCGTCGGAAACAAAGTCGGACATGCAGGACTTCGTGTCCGAGGAAAAAAAAACGGTTTCGCAGCGCAGAGGGTGCAATCGGACACCCTCGCATTGCTTTAAAAACCCATTCAAATTAATGAGTTTTTAAACAATGCGTCGCTGACCTGTCTGTATCCGATGCCAATCCCGTTCGCCGAGATTTTCTCTCGGATTGGCAATGGACGGACTGAAGCGCAGGTGTGAACCCACCCTAATACAAGTCATACATAGCTTGGTTGCTATGGAAACCTGTGTGCCTGAGGAGAGTATGGGGCATAATAGTGTGTGCAGGAATGCAGTTTGTGCGGGGGGGGGGGGGGTTCCCATGTCAAATGTTCGCCTTGGGGCCCAGCCATTGCTAGTTACGCCACTGAGTCCAGTATAGGTACAGTCTATTTATGGCTGTGTTGTTATGGAAACCTGGTAAATTAAATGTGAACTTATATTGGCTGATACACGTGATATGACTGAATATTTAAGGTCCTGTGAACTGCTATTCACTAATACAGGTCATACATAGCTTGGTTGCTATGGAAACCTGTGTGCCTGAGGAAAGTAAGCGCCTGCGAGCTGTTATTGGCTGATAAGGGACATGTGACCGTGTGTATGGCTATAGACTAATGCTGGTCATTTTTTGGGAATACTGTACCTCAGGAACGGTACGTCCAAGAGAGCTGAGATCCCGTCTATAATATTCCCGGACACCTGATGTACATGTGTGCCGAATTTGGTGAGGATCGGTCCAGTCGTTTGGTCGCGCATAAAGAACAGACATACAGACAGACAGACAGACAGGAACTCATTTTTATATATATATATATATATAAGAGACTACTTTTGTCAGATTCAAGTTATTTCTGTGACCATTGTGGGGTTTTCTTTCATTAAACGAGGGGTACCAACAATTTTGTCCACATGTGTATAAATAAAAGTAGCCAACCAACCCCAGGCAAACATGTGATTGTTGAGGACCTGTCACATGATCAAAGTACAAAACGTCACATATTGCCGGTGGTGCAGAATGAAGCAAAAATAAGATCTTATGGAACCGACATTGTAACACATTTCAGTACCAGATATGAATTGGATGTAAAATATGGGTCACAAACCTATTCAAAAACCAAAAAGAAATCTTCAGGGTCTGCTGCTATTGCAATCCCTCTCTGTTGGGTCCTCAACCAATGAGATCCATAAACAAATTTTCGGTCTATTGGGTGATAAAAGGATCTGATCGTGCAGAAGTTTCTTATCTGATCTCTTTAACTGAACCAACATATTAACCTTATAATGACCCTGACTATAGGCACCAAAATTAAAATTTTTGGAATTAAATTTTATCTTAGATTTAAAAATTCATCATTAAAACTAAGATTTCAGATTTAAACCCCAGTTCAGTAAATAGGACATAAATCCCCCTACATTTACATGCACATTTGCAGGACTTCTTAAGCCATCGCGTTCATCTGCCCAGGATTGCCCAAAACCTCCCTCAAATGCCCACTTTGGGGTAAATTTTCACCAGCTGCATCCCCTTTAAGGACTCTCTCATGGGACAATCTAAGGTTGGTGGGTCTGAAATTGGAGAGGGGAAAGTGTTAATAGCGAAATGTGATCTGATGGCGGTTCGGGCTGACATTTATGCGTAAAGCAGCTATAAACTGTTTACGTAGAATGGTCAGCGTCTGTAAACCATGCGATAACGGCATTTGCCAATGTTATAGCAGCTCTTCCCTCACAATCTCATAAACTGTTATTTCAGTGCATGTTGGGCGGACATGTGTGGTCCATACCGTGCTCTGCCTGATGTCCATGATGAGGAACAGACAGATCTCTAATGTATATTCTATTTTTGTGCTTATTTTTAAAGCAAAAATAACCAAGTTATGTGAAGCCTTAAAGGGGTTATACCACTGCATACACAAAGTAGGGGGCAGGTGTCTGATCTCCGGGGTCTGATCACTGGAACTCCCAGAAATCAGCTTACCAGGGGCCCACAACTTCCCCTTAGTGCTCCATATGTGACTGGAGTGGTGGTACGCTTGCATGGCCACCACTTCATGCCATTCTGTTGGAGACCACCATCCCTTAGAAGTGAATAGAGTGGCCATGCATATGCGCCATTTCTCCATTCACGTGGAGTATTCATGATTCCCGGAGTTCCAAGTAGAGATGGGCAAACCTCACGAGATTCCTTTCGATAAAAATTCAGGAAGTTCAGTCCTCTGGTTCATTTCGAGCCAAATTTGTTCAGCATGAACTAGAAGTGCTATTATTATACTTTGGGGTCTCTTCCGATCCCAGAGAATAATAAAGTGGAGACCTAGGGGAGGTGCAGAAAAATAATAAAAAATTGCTTGACCTCTCATGGGCATCCTTGCTGCATCCTACAGTTTCCCGGTGTCCTCTTCTGGCCTCTGGCTGATGTCATGCACCCTGGGGTCACTGCTGAGGTCATCCATTGGTGCTGGATCAAATCATCATGACACTGGTATGCCCCACATGACCACTGAGGCCCAATCATAGGCCTCAGCGGTGACCTCAGGACTCATGACATCAGCCAGAGGTTAAAAGTTTAATATTTTTACTCACCTCTACTGGGCTTCCCCTTATTAAACTCTGGGGTCTGAGGAGACGCCAAAGTATATTAATATCTCGTTGAATGATGATGAAATTTTGGGTCAAATCTAATTCTTTCCTATATGGTTTGCCTATCCCTAGTTCCCAGTGCTTTGGCCCCCAGTGATCAGACAAGTATTTATAGTCTATAGTGGGGCAACCCGGACTCTTTATAAAAGATCATTCGGACCTTCTCGATGTATTCGAGAGGCAGGTGTGGGAAAAAATGTAAGAATGTGTTCAGAATGAAGTGAATGAAGAAAAGAGAACTGTAAATCCCGTCAATATTCGGTGTGACCTTTGCCCTTTGCCTTCCATCAGTTCTTCTCGGTACTTGCAGACAGTTTTTGGCAGAACTCGGCAGGGAGGTTGTTCCCGCCATCTTGGAGAACTAAGCACAGATCTTCTGTGGATGTAGGCTTGCTCCAATCCATCCGTCACTTCATGTCATACCAGACAGACTGGATGATGAGATCAAGGATATATCTGTGGGGGTCGTATCCTGATTTATTTATACTTTATTTTATACTTTCTTTGATGGTTTTGAGGTATAATAGTCACCCAGGTCATAAGAAATTCCACGTTACTGGATAGTAGATCATTTTTAGAATATATTCTTGTACAAAGCATCACTTTAGGCGCCTTTCATAGACATGTGTGGTCCATACCTGCCCTTTATTTTACATCACGGAGCAGAAACAGATGTTTTGATGGAAAATCTTCTGATGGAATTTTCTATTGCATATGTTCTAAAGCATTGTTCCACATGAAGGAGCATTAGATGAAAACAATGTGCTGCGCTCCAGATACAGATTTATATCTGTCTACTTTTCGCTGTTCACATACTGGCCTCTTTCGGGAGTGCTAAATATAATACATCTTAAGTTTATGAGTTATAGAGTCAGAGTCTGAAGCGTCCACAACATCTAAGGCTCAGGGCATATTTTGTCTGAACCCTGTGTTTAGTGCAGGATGTATTTATAGGGCTCCATTCACATGATAGAGGCTGAAAGAGCTTCCTCTTGGCCTCCATTGATGTAGGAGACTTTGTTCTACTACATAGAGGGTCACCTGCAAAAATGTAAGGTTTTCATGTTAAATGTGACCCCAAGGGCAATGTATGGCCCTACAGTCATATGTCAGAGCCTTCTGCTGGAAGTACAGTGGGTATGGAAAGTATTCAGACCTGTTTAAATTTTTCACTCTTTGTTTCATTGCAGCCATTTGCTAAAAGCAAAAAAGTTCATTTTATTTCTCAATATTGTACACTCAGCTCCCCATCCTGACAGAAAAAAAACAGAAATGTAGATATTTTTGCAAATTTATTAAAAAGAAAAACTGAAATCTCCCATGGCCATAAGTATTCAGACCCTTTGCTCAGTATTGAGTAGAAGCCGCTTCCTTTTGAGCTAGTACAGCCAGGAGTCTTCTTGGGAATGATGCAACAAGTTTCTCACATCTGGATTGGGGGATCCTCGGCCATTCTTCCTGGCAGATCCTCTCCAGTTCCGTCAGGTTGGATGGTGAACGTTGGTGGAGCCATTTTCAGGTCTCTCCAGAGATGCTCCATTGGGTTGAGGTCAGGGCTCTGGCTGGGCCAGTCAGGAATGGTCACAGAGTTGTTCTGAAGCCGCTCCTTTGTTATTTTAGCTGTGTGCTTAGGGTCATTGTCTTGTTGGAAGGTGAACCTTCGGCCCAGTCTGAGGTCCAGAGCACTCTGGAAGAGGTTTTCTTCCAGGATATCTCTGTACTTGGCCGCATTCATCTTTCCTTCAATTGCAACCAGTCGTCCTGTCCCCCATAGCATGATGCTGCCACCGCCATGTCTCACTGTTGGGATTGTATTGGGCAGGTGATGAGCAGTGCCTGGTCTTCTCCACACATACCGCTTAGAATTAACGCCAAAAAGTTCAATCTTCGTCTCATCAGACCCGAGAATCTTATTTCTCATAGTTTGGGAGTCCTTCATGTGTTTTTTGGCAAACTCTATGCAGCTTTCATATCTCTTGCACTGAGGAGAGGCTTCCTTCGGGCCACTCTGCCATAAAGCCCCGACTGGTGGAGGGCTGCAGTGATAGTGACTTTGTGGAACTTTCTCCCATCTCCCTACTGCATCTCTGGAGCTCAGCCACAGTGATCTTTGGGTCCTTCTTTACCTCTCTCACCAAGGCTCTTCTCCCACCATTGCTCAGTTTGCCTGGACGGCCAGGTCTAGGAAGAGTTCTGGTTGTCCCAAACTTCTTCCATTTACAGATTATGGAGGCCACTGTGCTCTTAGGAATCTTGAGTGCTGCAGAAATTCTTTTGTAACCTTGGCCAGATCTGTGCCTTGCCACAATTCTGTCTCTGAGCTCCTTGGGCAGTTCCTTTGGCCTCATGATTCTCATTTGCTCTGACATGCAGTGTGAGCTGTGAGGTCTTATATAGACAGGTGTGCGCCTTTCCTAATCAAGTCCAATCAGTTTAATTAAACACAGCTGGACTCCAATGAAGGAGTAGAACCATCTCAAGGAGGATCAGAAGGAAATGGACAGCATGTGAGTTATATATGAGTGTCACAGCAAAGGGTCTGAATACTTATGACCATGTGATATTTCAGTTTTTCTTTTTTAATAAATTTTCAAAAATATCTACATTTCTGTTTTTTTTTCTGTCGTAATGGGGCACTGAGTGTACATTAATGAGAAATAAAATGAACTTTTTTGCTTTTAGCAAATGGTTGCAATGAAACAGAGAGTGAAAAATTTAAAGGGGTCTGAATACTTTCCGTAACCACTGTATACAGTGAAAAATCTTCCCACTGTACATGTCCAATAAAAGACTTCGATGTCATGTATACAGAGGGTTAATGGTATATTGTACATGGTTAGTAGTTTTGTCTAAATTCCACCAGAAATTGATAAAGACCTCAGATCAGACCCGCCCCAAAATACATACAATCCAAATAAAGTCCCCTTAACGAATACAGATCCACATATCAGATCCCAAAGTAAAGACCCAAAAATACAGTTCCCTAAATAAATACAGCCCACGGATCAGACTCCCTACATAAAATGATTCCCCTATACAAATACAGACCCCAGATCAGACCCAAAATACATATAGCCCACAGGGCAGACTCCCTACCTAAATATAATGTCCTAAACAAATACGAACCCCAAACCAGACCCCAAAGTAAAGAGAGCAAAATAAATACAACCCTCAAATCAGACTCCTTAAGTAAATACAGTCCCCTAAACCTATACAGATCCCAGATCAGACCCCAAAATATAAACTCCACCAATACATACTTCCCACAGATCAGACTCCCTAAATAAATATATGTCCCCTAAACAAATTGAAATCCTGGCAGAGACCCCAAAATACAGACCCCTAAATAAATACAGCCCACAGATCAGACTCCCTAAATAAATAAAAACTTCTGTGCCCTAGACCACCAGGGATGTCATCCTTAACACCTCCACTGCTCTAGATCATAAAAAGGATGCGGTTATTTACATTGTCACCTCTCTAGCCCACCAGGAATATTATTATTCACCCCATCACTGCCCTGGGCCACCAGGGACGTTATCACTATCACATTTACTGTTCTATAACATGGACATGATCATTTAACCCTTCACTGCCCCAGGCCACCAGGGATGTTATCAGTAACACTTTTACTGTAGTACTACAAATATTACCATTCGGGTATGTAATCCTATGATTTTTTGAGTTATATCAGCAGATATTATATTTGTTATGTTTTTATCTCAGTTGTCTGTGTTGGTCACCCATATACACACATATCACAAGTGTGAAGACTGTATGTGCGCTATACTAATGATTATAGGACATTATTCAGACTCTTATGTCAGGTTTTCAGTTCGGTGTTTCAGCTTCTTTAAAGAAAATCTGTTTCACCGGTATTTCCCATAGATGCACGGCTACAGTATACGCAGCTCATTGCACTGCACCACCTAGTGGTCATCTCCTCCCATGCAATATTTCTTTCCATGTACAGTCCTGTGGTTACTAACAGGTGGTGGATGTCAATGCTGCAGTATTTGGTTTTTCCACAATGAGCCTTTACATGTAGTGTCATATATGTTATGTATGGGCTCCTTGCATATTGCCCTTTCATGTACTATAGTAACAAATACTATATTACTATAGTCAATAACACATTACAAAGCAATTATTTAATACTGGGAGAAGGGATTGTATAAGTTGGATGGAAAATATTTTATACTGTAAATCTTCATTGCAGCATTGATTGTAGATGGTGTTGTAGATTCAGAGTTGTTGTAGATGGTGCAGCGAGTACTACAAGGATCTGTACTGAGATCAGTGGGATGCTACAAAGATCTGTATTGGTATTAGTGGGATACTACAAGGATCTGTACTGAGATCAGTGGGGTACCACAATTATCTGTATTAAGATCAGTTGGGTACCACAAGGATCTGTACTGGGGTCAGTGAATACTACAAAGATCTGTACTTTGATCAGTGGGGTACCACAAGTACCTGTACTGGGATCAGTGAATACTACAAGGATATGTCCTGGGATAAGTGGGGAACTACAACAATCTATCCTGAGATCAGTGGAGTACTACAAGGATCTGTACTGGGATCAGTGAATACTACAACAATCTGTCCTGGGATCAGTGCGGTACTACAAGGATCTGTACTGGGATTAGTGGAGTGCCATGAGGATTTGTACTAGCATCAGTGGGTTAC
Organism: Leptodactylus fallax; assembly: GCA_947044405.1. Classification (NCBI taxonomy): domain Eukaryota; kingdom Metazoa; phylum Chordata; class Amphibia; order Anura; family Leptodactylidae; genus Leptodactylus; species Leptodactylus fallax. Next base: position 1,057,344 of record CAMRHE010000483.1, read on the forward strand.
CACAATTATCTGTACTAGGATCAGTTGGGTACCATAAAGATCTGTACTGGCATCAGTGGGGTTCCACAAGGACCTGTACTGGGATCAGTGAATGCTACAATGATCTGTACTGGGATCAGTGGGGTACTACAAGGATCTGTACTGGAATTAGTCAAGTACCATAAGGATCTGTACTGGGATCAGTTGGATACCACAAGGACCTGTACTGGGGTCAGTGAATACTACAATGATCTGTACTGTGATTGGTGGGGTACCACAAGGATCTGCAATGGGATCAATCAGATAACACAATTATCTGTCACAGCCGTTGCCCAGGCTACCCACTGTTGCAATGGGTATGCTATTTAAGGGCCCATTCCCATTCTGAAAAGTGGTAATTGAGACTCTGCAGCTTGCTAGAGAGGAGCAGTGACTTGCTTGGAGGGATGCATACAGGACTTGGACATCTTAAGAGGAGGCATATCAGTGACCCTGCAGCATCAACCAGACTCTGTTTAGCATTCACACTGGTTATGGGAGGCAAACATCGCATCGCGAGTGGATGTCCCTGTCTGCTGTGGTACAAACAACTTACAGTGGCTTGCGAAAGTATTCGGTTCCCTTGAACTTTTCAACCTTTTGCCACATTTCAGGCTTCAAACATAAGGATATAAAATTTTAATTTTTTGGTGAAGAATCAACAACAAGTGGGACACAATTGTGAAGTGGAATGAAATTTATTGGTTATTTTAAACTTTTGTAGAAAATAAAAAACTGAAAAGTGGGGCGTGCAATATTATTCGGCCCCTTTACTTTCAGTGCAGCAAACTCACTCCAGAAGTTCAGTGAGGATCTCTGAATGATCCAATGTTGTCCTAAATGACTGATGATGATAAATATAATCCACCTGTGTGTAATCAAGTCTCCGTATAAATGCACCTGTTCTGTGATAGTCTGAGGGTTCTGTTTAAAGCACAGAGAGCATCATGAAGACCAAGGAACATACCAGGCAGGTCCGTGATACTGTTGTGGAGAAGTTTAAAGCCGGATTTGGATACAAAAAGATTTCCCAAACTTTAAACATCCCAAGGAGCACTGTGCAAGCGATCATATTGAAATGGAAGGAGTATCAGACCACTGCAAATCTACCAAGACCCGGCCGTCCCTCTAAACTTTCATCTCAAACAAGGAGAAGACTGATCAGAGATGCAGCCAAGAGGCCCATGATCACTCTGGATGAACAGCAGAGATCTACAGCTGAGGTGGGAGAGTCTGTCCATAGGACAACAATCAGTCGTACACTGCACAAATCTGGCCTTTATGGAAGAGTGGCAAGAAGAAAGCCATTTCTCAAAGATATCCATAAAAAGTCTCGTTTAAAGTTTGCCACAAGCCACTTGGGAGACACACCAAACATGTGGAAGAAGGTGCTCTGGTCAGATGAAACCAAAATCCAACTTTTTGGCCACAATGCAAAACGATATGTTTGGCGTAAAAGCAACACAGCTCATCACCCTGAACACACCATCCCCACTGTCACACATGGTGGTGGCAGCCTCATGGTTTGGGCCTGCTTTTCTTCAGCAGAGACAGGGAAGATGGTTAAAATTGATGGGAAGATGGATGGAGCCAAATACAGGACCATTCTGGAAGAAAACCTGTTGGAGTCTGCAAAAGACCTGAGACTGGGACGGAGATTTATCTTCCAACAAGACAATGATCCCAAACATAAAGCAAAATCTACAATGGAATGGTTCACAAATAAACGTATCCAGGTGTTAGAATGGCCAAGTCAAAGTCCAGACCTGAATCCAATCGAGAATCTGTGGAAAGAGCTGAAAACTGCTGTTCACAAACACTCTCCATCCAACCTCACTGAGCTCCAGCTGTTTTCCAAGGAAGAATGGGCAAGAATTTCAGTCTCTCGATGTGCAAAACTGATAGAGACATACCCCAAGCGACTTGCAGCTGTAATCGCAGCAAAAGGTGGCGCTACAAAGTATTAACTTAAGGGGGCCGAATAATTTGGCACGCCCCACATTTCAGTTTTTTATTTTTTACAAAAGTTTAAAATATCCAATACATTTCATTCCACTTCACGATTGTGTCCCACTTGTTGTTGATTCTTCACCAAAACATTAAAATTTTATATCCTTATGTTTGAAGCCTGAAATGTGGCAAAAGGTTGAAAAGTTCAAGGGGGCCGAATACTTTTCGCAAGGCACTGTATATTCAATAAAGCACCCTGCAGTGAAAGCCCCGAGGTCTCCAGGGTGTGCCTCCTTTCCTTCACCAATGAAGAGCTCAGGTGGGTGACCAGCAAGAAGGACAGTGTGGCTGGGTGGCTGCTCCATTAAGGTTAGCCACATCAGTGGTTTATCAGCCACAATGCACTACGGTGCTGTGTGCACACAGAAGTGCAACATATTGTGCATTGTCGAAACTGCACTGGTGCAGTGTGCACTGGTGTCATGGTGCACTATACTTCCTGCGAGTATGGTGGAATATGTGATGGCGGCTCCGGCACAGATGTGAATAGTATTATTTCGATTTGGAAGAAGGTTCAGAAGTGTAATGTAACCAGTGAAAGAGGAATCCATATTAAGAGAGCTATAACTAGACTTTCCTCCACCTGGGGCCAAGGGCATAGTTTGCTACCCAAGTCCTGTACTTACTGTAAATAACTTGGCCAAGGCAAAGTGGATTCTTGGCACCCCTTCCTTTCCTGGCACCTAGCACCCAAGGCACACGTCCTGTTACCAAAGAAGCCAATCCCTGGTGTAAATCAGTATACCTGGAACACAAGTGCAGGAAGCTGTAAGATCCAGTGCACTACACAATGCTGTGACCAATGCAGAAAGTATGAGTATCTGTTACATGAGGCGCATTCGGGAAAATGTTGTAGTGGGTGTTGACAGATCTTCACTATAAAAGTGCAATTTGCACTCTGGGTAATCTCGAGACCTGCCCCCCATGTTCCATGATGGGAGTAAAGAAAGGTCAGCCAGAGGTAGCATGAGGAAAGGAAGCTTGTCCGTGTGAGCGCACTCATAGCAGGAAGAGAATGGCCAAGGACTTATTTCATCAGCTCTGCATGCTGGATGGAGACGTGCTGGATGCTGCAGTCTATAAAAAGTTACCAGTCACCAGTCTGATCCCACTGACCTACAGGGTCCTTCTGTACTCCCATATAACCTACAGTGACCCCTCTGGCCACAAAACGTCAAATCTAGCCTCTGTGCATAACAGCTTCCTTATATTTTTATGTTTTTTTTTTTTTTTTAAATTTTTGTTTTGCTTGTAGATAAAATGTTGTTATAAGGAAACAATCAACAAGTAGCTTATATTCTGATAGATCTTGTCATATCTTTTTTTTTTATATATTTTTTATTTATACATTTTTTATGAATATTTTTGTTGTAATATGTATTATAAGACCTCAGCACTAGTGGACATTAAGGACAGTGTTTTTTTCCCTCAGTGTTATCTTCCTCCAGCTTTATAATAGGCGCTATCTGTCATAGTAATCCTGCTTGCGATGATACTGACATGATAACTATGGAAACTTCCCCCCGTCTACGCAGCACAAGCTGAAAAGTGATCTCTACAAACAAGAAGTGACTAGTGTGAACGCTGCAAATTTTTACTAATGTTACTAAATAAAAACCTAAATTTAAAAAAATAAATTAATTATTAAAGCCTGATTTAAATGATAACTCTATTTCAGATGATACATTATCAAGAATATTTGATCACAAATTGCTAAAAATGCAAACGTAATCTAAATCAACTTGTACTAATTACTAATAATTACAATAATATCAACCCCCCCCCCCCCCCGCCCGTGATGAACAAGACAAATCAATTAAAAATATGCACAGGCTGAAAATTGATCTCTACAAAACAGGAAGTGAGTGCTCAGTAACCAATGTGAACACTAAAATATTTCAGGAATTTTTCTAGTCTAGTAACATGTAAAATTAAAAAAATATATACAATATAAAAAACTTGATTTAAACAAGAAGTCCATTTCTACATTCTACATTCCTTTGATCACAAACAACCATAAGTCAAATAGTAGTAAAAATTAATAGTGACAATAATTTTAATCCTCCTGCTCAAGATCAGTGAAACAAATGTATTAAAAATTCACACAGGCGCAAGTGCAAAAATGATCTCTACAAAACAGGAAGTGAGTGTTCATTGACCATTGTGAATAGTGCAATATTTTATTGCTTTTCATTTTATTTTTTTATTAAATATTTAATTTTTTTTTATAAAATAGTGACATATAAAATAAAAAAAAAAATTTTTTTTTACAAAAATATATTGAATATAAAAGCTTGAATTAAATTTGCAATTATGGTGATTCACAAAACACCATAATTGCAAATTTAGTCTAAGTCAAATAGTGCTAATAACTAATAATACCAATAATTTCAATCCTCCTGCTTAATATAATTGAGAAAAATATATAAAAAATACACACAAGCTGAATAGTGATCTCTACAAAACAGGAAATGAGTTCTCCGGTGCAATATTTCAGGATTTTTTTTTCTAAGATCCTGACATTTAAAATAAAAAAGTCCTATATTAAAAAGAAATTCAAGATAAAAGATTGATTTAAACACTGAATCTATCTCTAATCATACATTATCACAAATATATTTATCACAAATTGCCATAACTGTAAATTTATTTTAAGTCAAATAGTAGTAATAACTAGTAATAATAATTTTAATCCCAAGATCAAGATCAATGAAAGAAATGTATCAAAAACACACACAAGCTGAAAAGTGATCCCTACAAAACAGGAAATGAATGCTCAGTGACCAGAATGAAAACTGCGTGGATTTTTTTTTCTAAAATAATGGCATGTAAAATATTAAAAAACTATACATAAATTTTTATCAAAAATCGCCATAATTGTACTGATTACTAATAATAACACAAGCTGAAAAGTGATCTCTACAAAACAGGAAATGAGTGCTCAGTGACCATTGTGGAAACTGGATTTTTTTTTAAAACATGTAAAATATTTAAAAACATATTTAAAAAAAATATATTCAATGATAAAAAACGTGATATAAACAAAAAGCCTATTTCTTATGATACATTCCTTTTTAATCAAAAATCGCCATAATTGTACTTATTACTAATGATGACAATAATTTGAGTCCCCCATCTAAGATGAACGAGACAAATGTATTAAAAATACGCCATTTATATTTATTTATACAGATGCTCAATTCTAAACCTTCCCTAGAATCTCTGAATTTCTTTGGTGTAGACCTGGCGCCCTATTGCATTTTATTGGAGTTTGCGGTATGGTTACTCGACAAGAAATGCTTCTAATTGGCGTAACTGGTGCATACTTAGCATGCACTGGTCATACTGGCTTTCATATTTTCCATTTTCTTCATAATAAGTTACAGTTAACGAAAAATCGTTAATCTAATAATATCCATGAAGTTTATGACATTGGGCATGAATATCTCAGGAGATTTTAGAACACCACCTGAGCGAACTCCGTTTACAGCGAGCACTAATGAGATTGAGTAAATGCACCCTAAAATGGTAGACATAGCGAGTCTTAATGAAGTCATTAAACTGGAGGAATTAATAAAGTTAATTAGTAGTTGTGCTGTTTCCCAATGAGGGCAAGTTCGTTAAAAAGAATCAAATATGAAAAAAAAAAATTATATGAAATTTTATTATCATTTATTTATTTATTATAAGAAAAATACAGTGTGGAATATTTTTGTAAATTAAATAAATATTCCTGAGAATGTGTATTATTATTTTAGATAATTATTAGTATTATTATTATTATTGTTGTTATTATTATTATTATTATTATTATTATTATTTATATTTCTATATAATTCTATGTAATTATTTTCTATATTTTTTCACTATCTATTGAAATTAGAAAAAATTTTCTGTCATGCACTAGACATGATTCACAGTAGAAGAGTTGGTGCACCGTGTCTGTATGATGGCACAAAGTTACAATTGTATACTAGGTGTATCCCACTGAAATGAATGGAGCGTAGAATATTTTCAAGCTGCAGCTTCATAAAAACTGGGGTGCAAAATACCCCAGTTCTTGTCATTGGTGGGATCCCAGAAGATGTACAGCAAGTAACATGTTGTTGTTACTGGAATACCCCTTATATTTTGCAGTTTGAGGCCCATTTAAATATTTGGTGGGTTCCTATTTTTTTTTATATAAAGCCTTTATATCTGTAGCCACATCCTCAGGCAGTGTTATAGTTGAAGTCTGATATTTGGGTGAATTGGGCAACCCTGTAAGAAGAGCAAATGGGGCAGCAGCAGGCACAACATGGACGCAGTAAAGGAAGGAGGGTTTATGTTGCTGTGAAGGGTGGGGATGGCGGCAGAAGGGAGTGAAAAAAATATGTAAGTGGCAAAATTTGCAGTCAACAGGGGACATCATCATATTGGTATGGGCTATATGGACTATATAGGGATATATTCAGTCTACTTTTTTCAGGTTAATTTATCCCCGCTTGGTAAAAGTGATAATGACGGTAAGAAGAAGTGTAGTAGGTTGAAGCCAGATAGTTATTGGTGATTTTTGTGCAAAATTCATTTAAAGGGAGTCTGTCAACAGCTGTCCACCAACCCAGCCCCCAGATAGATAGGTTAGGGTCACCTGAATCATACGGTGTTTTCCCTTGTGAGTCAGTGCCTCTGTTGCTGAGATATCATCATTTTTGTCAATATACCCTTGAATGAGGGTGTTGCTGCTAACCAATCTGAAGGAATGGTGGCGCGCTCTTTGCTCTAAAGAGCTCATTAACATTTTGACAAAAATGGTGATATCCTGGCAACGAAGTCAGCGATTCACAAGGGGAAAACACTGTATGATTCTGGTGACCCTAATCTATCTACCTGTTGGGTTGGGATGATATACTGGTTCTGGTGACACTAACCTATCTATCTGCGAGGCTGGGGTGATATGCTGGGTCTGGTGACACTAACCTATCTATCTGCAGGGCTGGGATGATATGCTGGTTCTGGTGACACTAACCTATCTATCTGCAGGGCTGGGGTGATATACTGGGGTCTGGTGACACTAACCTATCTATCTGCAGGGCTGGGGTGATATGCTGGGTCTGGTGACACTAACCTATCTATCTGCAGGGCTGAGGTGATATGCTGGTTCTGGTGACACTAACCTATCTATCTGCAGGGCTGAGGTGATATGCTGGTTCTGGTGACACTATCCTATCTATCTGCGGGGCTGGGATGATATGCTGGGTCTGGTGACCCTAAACCTATCTATCTGCAGGGCTGGGGTGATATACTGGTTCTGGTGACACTAACCTATCTATCTGCGGGGCTGGGATGATATGCTGGGGTCTGGTGACACTAACCTATCTATCTGCAGGGCTGGGGTGATATGCTGGGTCTGGTGACACTAACCTATCTATCTGCAGGGCTGGGGTGATATGCTGGTTCTGGTGACACTAACCTATCTATCTGCAGGGCTGGGTAGATATGCTGGTTCTGGTGACACTAAACCTATCTATCTGCAGGGCTGGGGTGATATGCTGGTTCTGGTGGCACTAACCTATCTATCTGCAGGGCTGGGGTGATATGCTGGTTCTGGTGACACTAACCTATCTATCTGCAGGGCTGGGGTGATATGCTGGGTCTGGTGATACTAACCTATCTATCTGCAGGGCTGGGGTGATATGCTGGGGTCTGGTCACGTGACCACAAAGGCCAATCAGCGACCTCAGTGGAAAGGAAAGGGACACTGGATATCACAGTTAGAGACTTCCCATGTCCTTCGCTGATTGGCCTGAGTGGCTTATAAAGCGGGGACATTCATAAGAAAGCAGAAGAGTTGTAGGACTGGAGAGCGCTGAAAGGGACCGGAACCGTGGGGACAGGTGAGTATATATTTTTTTTATTTCCTCAGCCTAAAATAAAAAAAAAAAAAATTATCCTGGGCAACCCCTTTAAGCCTTTCATGCGACATAATGTCAATGACAAAGTTGATTACAAATGTGTAGGTGACCCTTTTATATTGGTGGTGGTCCCCAAATTAATTGGAAAGTGATCTGCTTCATAGCCTGGACACCCTTACCTTGGCTACACCCTGGCCGTGACTGTGTCTTGCTATAGAATAGGAATGGTAACCCTGTAGCTCCTATGTCTGTCACAACCATTGAAATAGTTGTGGTCATGTGATGACCTTGCTGAAAAATTCCACATGGATCCTCAAGTACATTGCACTTATGTGAAGAACTAAAGAATCCTTCCTTATGCACTCAGAGGCATCAACAACAGGTAGTGCATATAGGAAGTCTGTCTCTCCAAAATCCTGTGAGGTCGACCCGTCTGACATTAGAATAATACTTCCAGAGCGTGGGCTGGTGTACTGAGGGCAGTGATGCACGGTGATCCTGACATTATATCCTGCACCCATGAACCCCAATAAATGGATATTACTATGAGGATATTACTATGAATTTAAAGGGACACAATAATCTGGAAGGTTTCCATTTCTGAGATACCAGACATACCAGACATGTTTGTGTAAGTGACGTTTTCAATAGTCTCCTTGAAAGGATAAGGTGTTCCTGCAAAATCTGCAACATGGCCCCCACCCACCATAAGCCATATATAAAACTAGTAGTGCCTTACAGCTCTGATAACTATACTATAACTATAGTGAGTCCTATGGAACATGTGTCGCCCGTACACCAGATGTGTTTCCGATATCCGTGGCACCATTCATTCAATGAATGGGGGCTGCGGAAGCACGGCCGCAAAACCGGACAGGAGTAGGCCCAGACCTTCCGGCCCACACACAGATGCGTGGAATACACGGTTGTGTGCATGGGCTGACAGAAATGAATGGGTCAGTGTGCTATCCGGGAATAACCCAGATAGCTCACTGACCTAGCACACGGTCATGTGCAAGGGGCCATATTGTGTGTTTCAGATCCCCCTAATATAGATCTCTGCTTGTTGTCAGTGACTGAGAAGACTCTCGTGTCCATTCAGGGGCAGTAACCCTGTACATAGCTATCCAGTCCTGCTCTCAGCTGATACATTGTATCTAGTCTAGACAATGCTCTGTGAGTTCAACAGCCTGGAATGCAGACTGATACATTGTAGCAAACTAACAGAGAGATTTGTGCAGCTGCTTCTGATGTATCGAGTCTAGACAATGCTCTGTGAGCTCAACAGCCTGGACTCCACACTGATACATTGTAGAAAACTAGCGGAGAGACTTGTGTGGCTGCTGCTGATGTATCCAATCTAGACAATGCTCTGTGAGCTCAACAGCCCAGACTCCAGACTGATACAGCTGCTTCTGATGTGGGAAGCTTACAGAACATTTTCTAGAATGGATGTGTTTATCTCCACTCAGCTGAATTGTGCAGTACTCACAGAGCATTGTTTACACTGGACACAAATGTCTCCACTTCTCACCTGAGATGTGGAGACAATTTTATCCAGTGTAGGCAATGCTCTGTGAGCTAAACACATCTGCAGTATCTATGCGAAGCTCTTTCCTAGTTTGCAACAAAGTATTAGTCTGGAGTTTAGGCTCTTTAGCTCACAGAGCATTGTCTACACGGATACAATTGTCTCATTTCTCAGCTGAGAACAGGACTAGCTTTATTTTTTTAATTGTTTTTGTAATAAAAGAAATTGACACCGATATATAATACAACAGGAACTTTAATATATCTTATAGAGATCACTATAGTACATTGCTGTTGTCTATCCAGTCTAGACAATGCTCTGTAAGGAGCCTTGCAGACGACCGTGACCGTCATCAGTGTGCTATCTGTGTATTTCACGGATAGCGCACCGACCCATTCATTTCTATGGGCTCGCACACATGACCGTGAATTACAAGGTCACGTGCACGGGCCGACAGTCCAGGCTGCAAAATATAGAACAGGTCCTATTTTGTGGCCCTTGCTTCTGTGGCTCCTATTCATTTAATGAGAGGCTCGTGTCCCCCGTGTGCTGCCCGTGCCTTTAATTCAGGGCCGGCAGCACACGGTTATCCGCTGGTGTGCTAAGCTCACAGAGCATTGTGTAGACTGGATACATCAGCAGCAGCTGCACAAATCTCTCTGCTAGTTTGCTACAATGTATCAGCCTGGAGTCCAGGCTGCTGAGCTCACAGAGCATTGTCTGGACTGGATACAATTGTTTCCACTTCTCAGCTGAGAGCAGGACTTTATTTTTGGATTTTTTTTAGTAGAAGGTAACATGTGATGGAATTTTAATTCTCCGGAGGTACTAACTGTTAGAGAGGGGACTGGTACCGCTGTGATCTGCGCACCCAAGTCTGGATCCTTTTACGCATTCCATAACAACCAAACTCTGACACTTTTCAGGGGGAAATTAATGACTGCAGACAAATAAATAACTAGCCAAAGCCCTGGAACAGGAAGATCAGCATCTGTAATGTAGAAGGGACTGAGAAAACTATGTTACTTGACTGACTCCACTGCAGATAACATTCCCCATGAGGTTATTATCAAGAACTGCTGACGTCAAGTGTTGAATGTGAAGTATGAGGAAGTTGTCCATGTCTTACATTTCTGTATATTAACACACAAGTGAAGACAGGATGGAATAAAAACAAAAACATAAAACCTACAGAATTTGGCAGGATCAGGCCATGTGCATGGAGTCTGTGTATTAGGGCACAGAGGGCTATAATCTCCTTGTACACAACCTCCGTGTGCTGCTGTAAAGCCTCCATTGGGTGCCTAATGCTAAATAATTTCCCATAGATACAAGGAAGTGACCAGAATATTTGGTAGAGCCTGATCTCACAGATCGTGCACAATATGAGAAAAAATATGTTAAAATTTTCAGAGGGTGCAATATAAAATAAAATAGTGCTATGTGGAGGGTTGTTACTTATAAGACTTGTGCAGGCAAATATCTAAAATAGTGACTTCAGCGGTGATATACAGTACTGTATATACTGTGTATGTCCTCACCAGTTATGAGGTCAGGGGTCCTGGACCCCTCTTTAAGACCATAGCTGTCAATTGATCTGCTGTAAAGTCACATTTTGCCATAAGACTATGGCAATAAAGTAATCTTCTGTAAAGTCAGTTTGCTATAAGATCGTAGCCATAAAGTGATCTGCAGTAAATCAGTATACCATAAACCCATAGTCATAAAGTGATCTGCTGTAAAGTCAAAATATGCGATAATACCATAGCAGTAAAGAGATATGTTGTAAAGTCACAGTTTACCATAAGACCTTAACCATAAAGTGATCTGCTGTAAACTCAGCTTATAATATGCCTATAGCCATAAAGTGATCTATTGTAAAGTTGCAGTTTGCTATAAGTTTATAGCTATAAATTATACTTTGTCAGTGCACAAAGTGCCATTTACAGTGAAAAAATTTTTGGGCAACCATGTCCCTTTTTTACAAAGCAACATCCCTTTTTATTGCATGCCATGCCTCAATTTGTGATGGAGACATGAATTATGCCAGTCATGCCCATGTCACATAGAATAATACTTGCCAACATTTGGCTTTTTAGAGAGATTTGCTTGAATCTCAGTTTGCCATAAAACCATAGCCATAAAGTGATCTGCTGTAAAATCAGTTTGCTATGAGACCATAGCCATAAAATAAGCTGCTGTAAAGTGAAGTTTATCATAAGACCACAGTCATAAAGGAATTTGCTGTGAAGTTACAATTTTCCATAAGACCATTGCCATAAAGCAATTTGCTTTAAACTCATCTTGCCATAAGACCGTAGCCATAAAGTAATCTGCTGTAAAGTGAAAGTTTGTTATCAGACCACAGCCATAAAGCGATCTGCAGTAAAGTCACAGCTGTCGTTCTATAATGAAGCCGCGTTCCTTTGTGCTGTGAATACGTTTTACACTTGGCGCATTTAAAAAAACAGAGAATGCAGATTTTTAACACACCTGTTGCAACAAATGCCTCATTCATGGCGGAGCTGAAGGCTGTTCCCTATCCAGACTAAATGAGAAGGGATCTGAGGTGACAGCGGCATGTGAAATATGCAGAAAAGCCAAGGTCTAAAGAAAGTAGGAACGTTTTTTTTTTTTCAAATAATATTCAAAAGCCTTTTTCAGATTTGACGAAACGGAGAATTTTAAAATCGATGTGTCTAGCGAGCGGCAGCCAAAAGGTCAGCGCTTGTGGAACAGCCTAGCCTCATATACACCTAGCACAGAATAACACTAGAGTCTGCCAGGTGCTTAAACATATAGGTGAAAACCACAGCCAGCCGTCAGCTGAAGGTTAGTAAAACCAATTATTGTAATTATTTTCAAGGCTGGATTTCTGCTTATGTAATCTGGAGAGCAAAATAAACGTTGGCCTTTCTGCTCATGATTTAACACTGCATCATAGATGAGGTATTCATCACCGGGCCGTGCATCTATAGTACAAGCATTGAATGCCTGGTCCGTACAGTGCACGCTGTGTACGCCGAATAAACACCAGGCTGATGTAGGTTATTTGTCGAAAATAAAGTTATGTGAAAGAGACTTTGAGTGAGATCACTAATAGATGTCAGACGTGTTAGGAGAGGTCAATGTAGTGATATCACTAAGACAGAAGTCAAAATTTAAGAGAAAAATAAGTCATGGCTAATTTTGTGCTACCTCTTTTGGGTCATGTCATTTAGGATTGGAGTGGACATTAAAGTATTATGCTATAAATTTAAACATATGTCCAAGGATATACACTTAAGCGTGGAAACTCAGGTAGGTATTTAATCTAGAAGTACTGCTTAGATGACATTAGAATGACTACAGTCCTTTACTTCCTCCCTGCTGATATGGTGATAGAGATGGACAGAAGTAAATATTTCTTAGTTTATGCACATCAGTGTGGAAATTCAAGGTTCTAATTTAGAAGTAGAGTGATCTATATTAATTATATGTATTTGCACTTGCAGGTTGCACTCTCAAGTCACTTCAGTATGGGCAGAATTGGATTAGATTAGAATTACTGCAGTCCTTGACTTTTTTCCTGTTGACATGGTGATTAGAGATGAGCGAATTTCTCAATAGTTTGATTCGGCAGTTCGATTCGGAGTTCAAAAAAAATTTGCTTTGATCCAAATTACTTTGCGGCGAATAAACAGCTATTTCCGGGCTGCAGAGAGCCGGGGTGGGCGTCAAAATGGCGGAAGCCCTTGGATGCAGCGGTCATGTTTCTCTCTCTCTCTCTTCAGCACGGACAACTTTTATTCATGTTGAAGGATCTGCTAACAAGCAAAGACACGCCTACCCAATTACATCACTAGAGAACATCATGTGACCGTCTGATGTCACAAAGGTCCTTACTAAATATTCGTTACCACAAAGCATCAGGCAATCGGGAATCATGGAGAATCAAAGATTTCCTGAAATTCGGATCGAATTCCACTTCTGCAGAATCGATTCTCTCATCTCTAATGGTGATATATCTGGACATAGTACTTGGACTGTGCACCGAAAAATGTAAATTCAGGTTTCTAATATAGGAGTAGATGTAAAATTTCTGCATTCACTTGCAGGTTGTACTTTCCATTAATTTCAGTGTGGAGGAGAATTTGATAAAATTAGAATTACTGAGGTCCTTGACTTACTCCCTGCTGAGATAGTGATACTGATAGACAGAGATATATAGCTCTTAGAGTATGTACATCAGTGTGGATGTTCAGGTTTCTAATCTTGAAGTACAGTGCTCTATGATACTAATCTGCATTTACTTGCGGGTTGCACTCCTTATTCAATTATTTGTGGGTCAGAATTGGAAGAGATTAAAATTACTGCAGTTCTTGACTTCCTGCTTGCTGATATGATGAGAGAGATGGGAACGGATATATAGCTCTTAGAGTAAGCACTTCAGTGTGGAAATTCAAGTTCCTAATCCACAAGTAGATCACTCTATGATGTCAATTTTCTGCATTTGCTTGCAGGTTGCACTCTACTGTTGACCTTAACTTCCTCCCTGCTGACATGGTGATAGAGATGGTAAAATCTTAGAGTAAGCATTTCAGTGTGGAAATTCAAGTTCCTAATCTAGAAGTAAAGTGCTCAATGATGTTGATCAGCTACATTTGCTTGCAGGTTGCACTCTCCATCGAGAATTGAATTACTACCATCCCTGACTCCTGATGAGATGGTGATAGAGATGGACAAATATATATTGTTTGAAAGTCATATTCTGATTTTGTTAATGCATTTTTGAAGTCATACCAGGAGTGGATTGAAAAAAAAGAGTATTAGTGACACCTGTCCTGTTTAGGGTCTCTCAATGTTTGTGATCCACACCTGTTTTGGCTTCAAAAATTGCATCAACCAAACCAGAATGTGTGTCTGTACCCTACTAGAGTCCTGTGATTACAGAAGCATCAGCGCTGATACAAGCAGACTGTGTCTCTAATCTTCTGTTTGTTAGAGGGGTGATGTTTGGGGTTTTAAGTATTAACTGATAAGGAAGAAACGTCTTAAGGTGAAGGTCCTGCTCTGTCTGGAATATTCCTGATGATCAAAGATCATGTTTCATAATTTATGCATATATCTAGCATATCTGGTCACAGTGAGAAGGTCAGGAAGGGACTAGGAAGGTTCTATTTACTTAGATTAGCTACCGGGAAAGCCAATCGATTACCATATGCGCATCTGCATCTATCCGCATGCGCACTGTTATGAGTGACAATGGAAACTGAAGGCATTTAGTGTAGCCACATTACAGATAGTATCATAGCTAGACTGGAACTAAAAAGCAATCTGGTTACATGAACCACACCAGTATATATCTCATGAGACACTGGATAGTTAAGTGTCAGGAGACCATTTGGAAGGACAGAACGATAACCCATCTGGACAGAAACAAACTATAACATTCTGCTCTTTACTAGAAAATTGTCAAATAGGAAGTAATGTGGATGGAGAAATCTATGATCATTACTTATTTTACTTACATATTCTGCAGCGCTTTACAGATATTGTCGCCACTGGGCTCACAATCTAAATTCCATATCAGTACGGAGTGTGGGAGGAAACCCATGCAAACATGAGGAGGACATACAAATTTCATGGAGATGTTGTCCTTGGCCAGATTCAAACCTAGGACTCCACCATCTCAAGGCAATAGCGCTAACCACCGTTCTGTCCATAAGTGAGAAATTACTTTCCTAGCTATACCTGCCTGCTTTAGTGTATAAGAGCAAAATCTTGTTAAATAAGTAACAACTGTAATGTTACATGGTCACAAACATTTCAGACAACGTAGTCTCATTTAATAGATCATGTGATTCTGGACCAAAATGTTATGCACTTCATTTAAAAATGTTGCTGTTTTCTGCCTGAAAAACCTCTCTAAAGTTCCTGACACTTGGTGTTTCCCTTCATGCTAATTTTCTGTTCACTCCCTGTTACAAGGGAAGTTCTGTCTTTAGAAACCAGCAGGCTCAAGACGGGAACACAGTGAGTGTAGGTGGAGGGGTGGGTCTCTTTTCACAGGAAGTGGAGGGGGAGGGACAGGTCTTTTCCAGCAAGAAGTCCCAGCAAAGCTTCATCAGCATCCAATTCATTGTATTAGCCACAGTATCAGTAAAGAGAGTCTTCATTATGTGTCTTGAACATCTTAATCTTTTCTTAAAATCTGCTGTACTATTACGATCAATAGTCTGCTCTTCAAACATGGAGCTGAGTGGAGACCTGGCAATAATGCCTGCGATCAGTGTCTTCACTGATCACAGGCATTAACCTTACAGATGCCTCAGACAATCTGAGGCCTCTTTTCAGCGACTTTGCATGGGTGCCATCATTTTGGTGACAATTGACATCTCGTTCTGCGGGCGTTGTCCCTATTGAAGACTCCCAGGCTTGTGATCAATGGGATTCTATTGCAGGTACTAAATGGTACCATTACAAAGTAAAATTTGTTCCACAAAAATTAAGCTCTGTGAACTGAAAAACAAATAAGTTATGGCTTTTGGAAAATGGGGAGTAAAAATGAAAATTGAAACATGTCTGAGGAGGGTTAATAGTAGCCATTATCCTTGATATGGGGTTATTCTGATTAACAATGGGCGAAGTTTCCAGTAACCTATAATACATATAAATATTATATAATTTTAAGTACAATTTGCCCGCTATAAATATATATGTACAGAGAACCCATTTGTATGGATCGGCCAGGATCCAAACATGAGGGCACCGAAATCACTAAAACTTCTGACCCTAGCCGTAGATCCCTGGTCCCTATTTAGGAGTATTTTCCTTATGTGGCCCCTATATATTTATATGAGGCCACATCGGACATAGTGTAGCTTTTGATTTACTGGTAAACGTTACTACACATGGTAGCTGTCACTTGTGGAGTGTTTACATTCACCAGACCCGTTTCACTGTGAGATGAGGAGACCCTTTTGGCCCAGTCTGTTTGTAGTCACTCTATGTAAAGTATAAATACTTCTGGAAAACATCACACTTAATTGGTTGTAATGACGTCACCTTCGACTGACCATGACAAACTCCTAAATCCAGAAGTGATCGGGTGTTTACTGTTCTTTCTTTTTGTTTTTTAGTATTGGTGTCTACAATGTCTAATATTTTCCCTACGAAATTTTGCTCTTGGGTGTGGATGCAGTGGAGATTAGCTACTGTGTACCAGCTGCAGCAGACTAAATGAGTACATTTTACTACAACTTTTTGCTACAATTTTTTAAAAATATTTTGTATATACAGTAAGAACCATCTACGATCATCTAAGTATGTCTTACACAAGGTCCTTGTCTGTGAATGTCTTTCCATTCTTATGGTCTGTCGGAGGACTAGAAGAATGGAAAAAAGATACCATCCAATCTGTTCCATGAAGGACACGAATGGAGCTCAAGGAACCCTATTGAGTATAATGGTGTCCATCAGTTGTCCGTCCTTTTTAACTGAAGTTGCCAAAAAGTTGGGCTCGCGGGATGAGAATATGTGAACCCAACCTTCGCTCTCCAATGCCCCAACCTGCCTTGTGTCATGTAGCAGAGAGGCCATCAATTCCCTCAGACATAAGGGCCCAATTGTGACTTCTACCTGTACACCCTATAGCTAGGCCCTTTGAGAAATGTATCCTAAGCTACGACACCACTTCAGTTGGCAGCTCTTCTCTTCAATCTTCAAGGGGTTATGTCATGGAAAATATTTATCTTCTATCCATAGGATGGAGGATAAATTTGTGATCGGCAAGGGTCTGGCCAATAAGACCCCCACCGATCCTGAGAATGGAGGGCATATAACTCTTGTTGTAAATGCAGTTGCGGGAAAAGCAGCCCCAATCCTGATGGACCCAGATGGTGCCCCTGTTCCCATTAAAATGAATAGTACAGCATTCAGTTATCTCCAATGTTCCCATCAAAGTGAATAGATGCAAGGACACTTATCCCATGACTACATTCATGATGGGGGTAAACTTCCCGCCCCCTTTTCCCAATATCGGTGGTGGGGATCTCAGTGGTCAGACCCCTTAATAATCCCATGGATAGAGGATAACTATTGTTTGTGGCTTAACCCTTTTATTAGTTGTCACCTGTTGGTCATTTTGGTCCTTCAACTACGCCCATCTTTCCACTTAAGCAAACTGTCCCTCTAGTGCCACTTCTTGGTAGCTACCCAATAAGTCAATGTGTGACCTGTTACATAGCCTTCAATCATGTAGTGCCTCATCAGTACAGAGTAGGGATCTACTTAGTTGTGTGAGTTGCCATAAAGACATCTAACATTGCCAACCAAAACACTACTTTAAGCAAAAACTCTCAAAAAGTGCTATCTACAGATGGACATCCCTGGTTTCAAACTTCCATAAAAGATCAGACATTGACTGGCAGGGTAGCTGCTTACAGGTGGTGCTAGAGAGACAGTCTTCACTCTTCTGTGGAAGACCCATTTTTCATAATTTTTTTGCTCTTAAAGGGAGTCTGTCATCAGAACTGTCCCTTCTTGCTATCTGCAGCTCCTCCCTTTCTTCCCTGTAGCATGGCCAAATTTTCAATTGGTCAAACTGGTCTTCATACAGTAGCGGAATTGGATTACTTACATGGAATAATCTTGATATAAAGGTGCCAATTCTCCTTACTGACATCCAGCTGGTACAGGCAGTCTTAAAGGGAGTCTATCACCAGACCAGTCCCTACTGGACAATAAGCACAGTCAGATAGCCGACATTAATGTGAATAAAATGTTTTCTGCTTCCCGATCTGTTCCATTTTTGCTGAGGTTCACCATTGCTCTCATCGCACCAAAGCGCTATGCTTTCCAGTGCTCATTCCTCCTTTATGATTGACATGTACACTGCCTGGCCTGGTCACTCATAACAGGTAGGTAGCTCTTGATTCAATGAGAGCAATGGTAACGCCCTTGTTGCACCAAACAGCTCATTAGCATATAAAAAAGCTAATGTCTCAGAAAAGGGGGCACCAATGAAAAAACTGCTCTTAATAGTTCAATAGGGATTGTTCTGATGAAAGACTCTCTTTAAGGCTAAGTTCACACGGTGTAAAGTGAAGAGAATTTTCCACCGCCATATATGGCCACAGGACTTTCCACGACCAAATGCCGATGCCCCTGTATCGGCATTCTGTCGTGGCTTTCCTCTACTGATTAGACCTAGATGAGTGGTCCTAAATGGCAGGAAGTGCAAAGCCATGGAATCCGTGGCAAGATCGAGCAGGATGCTGATTTTTTTCTGCATCCTCCTGCGATCCAAAGGGAGGCAGATTCAGGGTGGAATCTGCCCCAAATTTGGGGGCGGAATCCACTCCCAAATCTGTTGAAGATTCCCATGTCCACCAGTTGAATCTCCAGAAGAACAAGTACCTTCATAACAAGATTTTTGGAATAAGGCTAGGTTCACACATGCACCAGAGTCTCCATTAGAAAAAATCTTGCAAGTCCAATTTTTTTGCCCAGCGGTTTCATTTGAAAAGGACAGACCCCATTATAGTCAATGGGGTTCGTCGGGCTCCATTTGTGTCTGTAATTTTAGTGGTCTGTTTGTCCATTGTTCTGGTCCTCTTGACCAATTCTATACTAGTGTGAACCTAGTATAACCCAACTCGATGTAAGTAACGCAACCCAGCGATTGTATGAAGACCAGTTTGTCCAAAAGAAAATTTGGCAATGCTACAGGAAAAAGGGGAGGAGCTACCAGTATCAATCAATCACTTTACAGGGGTTATCCAGTTTCACAAATCACTTCATATGAACCCAGTTACATCAACAACATCTATCTCATTTATTTTTAATTGGAACGTATCATTGCATTTGGATATGAAAAAATGCTTACAAAGATGTACACAATAGTGAACAGATATCACACAAAGCACAACTGACCAACTCATCACTTTGACAGAATAATTATAATACATAAAGAAAACATATTCACGTCATGAAGATGCGCTCTACAAAAAAAAACCTAAAAAACAATAAATAAAATCACATTATTTGCAGGTAGAGCTGCTTACATCAGTACAATAGCATTGAAGACGGTGAGGACTCCTATAAGAAATCCAAAAACTTCAAGAATAAAAGAAAATGTCAGCACTATGCACTGTAAAAGTGTATAGGATTGGGCTGCTCAGATTTGCAAAAATAAATTGCATGATAATATGGTTCCCTGAGCCTTGGGAGTGTTGTGTTTTTTGAGTCTGGAGTTATGTGAACCCCTTTGGTATTATTGTCTGGTCAAGATGACTGAAAGAGGTAGGGGTTGCATTAGGATTTGTTTGGCACCATTTACTACATAAAATCCATCAGATATGGGTAATTTTTTTGGGAGCAACTGTACCCATCGGTTCAGCTTCATTAGTGACATTATTGACTTTCAATATAGTGACATTATTTTTTTATATTTTTGATATTGTTTTTACCTTCAAACAGGACCTTTCACCACCCCCACCAACTCTTTGCATCCTTCAATAGATGCCGCTCCACTGATTCTGGCGCAGTTGGAATTTTTTCTATAGCCCCCACCGTTCCCAAGCAATCATTGCTGTTAGTTTCAGCACAATTATGCTCTCTGCTGTCTGGTGGGCGGTCCCTGTCTTTCTACTCCAGGCCAGGACCGCCCACCCGTTAGTGGAGAGCATTATAGTGCTGAAACTAACAGCAATGATTGCTCAGGAACAGTGGGGGCTAGAGAAAAAATTCCAACTGCGCCAGAATCAGTGGAGTGGCATCTATTAAAAAATGCAAAGAATTGGAGTTGGTGGAGGTGGTGAAAGGTCTCCTTTAAGTCTAATACACATGGCATGGCGTGGGGGGCAGTGGGTGTATGTAGGGGCAGCATGGAGTTCCATGTGAGAATGTCTACACTCCACGTGTGGTGCCTCTGTACAGTACAATATTACACTGAATATCACAATCTGATAGATTAGTACACAGCCTGGCCAAAAAAAAACAACTTTCTAGTTCTATTTTTCTAAAATTGTTGCAGAGAATTGCACCTCAGAGTTGTAATATGGTAATGTGCATGAACCCTTAGCCAAATCCTGATCGGTGTGAGTGGTTTATGAAGATAAAATCGTGAATAGCACAGACATATTTTTCTACAATGAAAGTTTTTGGATATCTTTAGTTGGCTAACCATGTTCTGTAGTAAAGCTGTTAACAAAATCATAAGACTAAACACATAATGAAATCACCATAATCTGCCAAGAGACAAGCATTGCCCAATGAGTGACCACAGTGTCCGATTTCACTTTGGAAATAAAAAAAAAAATAAAAATTGCGATTTACTAATACAAATAGGACAAAAAGTACACAAAGGACAAAAAGTGTTCAGCTTCTAAGGTGTATGGCAGTCAATCCAATATAATCTAAAAATATCAGCTTATTGTTCAATACATTATAAAATAAGAAACGCCATTCTGCTGTGGAGCATTGTAAATATTAAATAACAGTATGTATAACAGAAAACTAAAAAGTTTGGAAAAGGAATCTGAATATTTTTTTACACTGATAAATTTATAGTCTATAGATAAAATTCTCTTTCAAACTTGATAAAAACAATAGTGGTTCAAAAAAGACAAAATGATATTGCAGCACCTTCAGCCATTTGCTTTATGGTAAAATAAAATCCCTCCCCCACAAGAACAATAAAAAGAAAACTTGTTAAAAAACAAAAAATGCAGCGTGTAGTGTTGTGTCATGCAAAAAAATGGATAAAATTTTGACAGGAGAAGTGAAGATCAATATTATTAATTTGTTTATATCTGGGGAAATTATTAGAAACGAATATTTATGAAATATTTTTTTATGACTGTATCTAGTAGTATTACTGTGCACAAGAAAACATTACAGAACAAGTTAAAAAATGTAATAAAATATAAGATGATACAAACTAAATCTATCGCAATAGACTAAAGATATTAAATATTATATTCAGGAATATTCAATATGTTTTTCAAAAAATGTGCCCTTTGTAAATCATTGGTACATTCCAAACCAAAGCATAGCATCTCTTGAGTACTCAATGGGACAAATTTCTTCCAAATTCCAGATTTGAAGATGTACTGAAATACAGAAAAATGGCACCCACAATATTTATTATTAGAAGAGAATTTAATGTAACTTTTTGTGTTTATGTGATAAATTCTAAGTTTAATCTTAGGGTGTGTTCACACGGAGGAATTTGCCTTGCATTTGGGGGTGGATTTTGCCCCCAAATCAGGAGCAGATGCCTCCCGGAATCTGCCCCCCATTGTTTTCAATGGGAGGCAGAGATCGCAGCAGGACGTGGAAAAAAGAAGCGTCCTGCTCGATCTTGCCGCGGATTCCGCGACTCGAAACTCCCTGCTGATTAGGCCCATTCATCCAGGCCTAAAAAGGTACGGGATGCCGCGACGGGATACAGATGATTGGCATCCCATCACGGCTAGACCGCGATGAAAATGCCGGAGGTTGAAAATGAAGAGGAACTGTGTGAACATAGCCTTACTGTGTTTTTGATATTATATGTTTTAATCTGCTCTGGAAGTGAAAATCCAAATTTTAGCAATTTTAGTAATTTTATACCAGTTTTTTTTTTTTATTCCAAATTGCTATTTTCCTCTACACCAGTAGATATGAATTTTTTTTTTGTTCCATTAATTTACAATCTTTAAATTAGTTTAAATGTTGTTGTCTTTGTAGCAATGCCCCTAAATATAACAATGTTTTATATAACAATGTTGATTTCTTTCCATAGTTGTGTACAAATATTGTAATATAATTAGACATATAAAAAACAAAAACATTCCTGAATGTCTATTAGACACAATATGACTACTAAATAACATATATTTACAGTGAACACTGATCAAAAATTCTACTTTGTGTGATTTCAGCACTTTTCCCTCCTTACTCACATAACTACCAAAAAAAGTGAAAATAATATCTAAAATGACCAATAAACATTAAAAAGGTTAGAATGGAATGTTTTTTTTTTTTACTAAAAAAAATCTAAATTATTTACTGTACAAGTATATATGATATATTATTTACATTTTCAGTATAAAATCAAAGGTTCGACATTTGATAGAATTTATTGGTCTTTAGTTTCAAAAGGGCCCAGAAAAATTTCAATTTCATATACAAAAGCTAGCTGACCCTGACAATCAAGCCAATTGTTTTTAATTGTGGCGTTCTCATATATCATATATATATATATATATATATATATATATTATAATGATCTCTTCGCCAAATTAAAAAAAAAAAAAAGTAAGATGAAAAAATATTTTCAATGACAAATGCATGAAGAAATTGATTTTCTAAATATTTTTTTCTTACAAATTCTATTTAAAAATATCTTGCTTTTTTGCAATAAAATGGCAATGCATAATAACAATAATCATAATCCTACATATATATATATATATATTTATGACTACATTTATTTGGATTTCTTTCTATTCTGATATAATATCTGTTACATTTTTAAAAAAATATAAAAAACAAAAAATTTTTAGAATGTTTAAATTTGAATAGGGGTTGATTTTAAAGAAAAAGGAAAACGACTGTTGATGTAGTGGTATAACAATTACTATTATAACTTATTTCTGACTTATATGTTGACAAACTTTACTTTTGACCAAATTTTTTAAAGGGGTCCCAATCTGAATGGCCACCACACTGTACATTTTTTTTTTTCTAATTTATGGCAGGTTGTGATCTCTTATCTGAACTGCGTCGTCTCAGTAAAAACCCTCTGATATAAATCTTTCCATTTTTTATCGCTATAATTATTAAAAATTTTATTATGATTTTGGTCCATATTTTCCCTGTAACCCTATCGTTACCTATAGAATTTTCTCACATTGTATTGGCAGGCGTAGCTTGTGAAGTATATGAAAATGAAATCAAATTATAAATGAATTTATACCATTTTAAATCAATAGATCATTGACTCCCAACTTTTTGCTTTTTTTTTTTTTTTTTTTTTTTTAGAGAACTAGTAAGATCTGTCGGTATCACTGACAATAGTGTTCAATATTAAATAAAATCTATACAATATAAAACCTGAATTAGCCGTCCAGCTAAATTATCCTGAATATACTCTACGGTAAAGCATTTAAACATCCACAGGATTACAATCATGGCCTGTGCTCACACAAGGTTGACCTTTGAGTTACATCTCTACGTCATACCAAATATCTTTGTAGGGACTGAGCAAACCAGAAAAATTTAACAAGATGGGCCGAAATTAAGCATCAATGCTTCACTGTGTGTGTTTGACTCACAAGAGTCAAAATAAGCTCTGTAGTGTACCTTGGGAAAAAAAAAATTAAAAAATATTAAGCATTAGCCTGGTGACCCTTTGGAGTATAACATCTGGTATTTACAGGTCAAGGCAAATTAATACAAAAAAAATAAAAAAATTCTGATATTTCAGTGAACACAATTTTTTCAATATTGGTTTACAATTATTCGCCATTTTCTTGGTTTTAATAATATTTTAACGCATAAATTTTGGAGAATTTAAGCTGCAAATGGAAATGAGAATGCGCTTGTTAAAACGTCTTCTGCTGCCCCCAAACCCCCAAAAAATTGACTTAAAAAAAAAAAAAAAAAAATCTGATTTCCTTGATCCAGCAGATATTTTACAAATTTGCAAATCATGAAATTGTCCTTTTCCACGAGATGAAAGGCCATGTGGCATCGTATGATTTTCTAAATCATTCCTGAGTTTTTCAAGAAAAAAAAAAAAAAA
This sequence comes from Leptodactylus fallax, assembly GCA_947044405.1. NCBI lineage: Eukaryota > Metazoa > Chordata > Amphibia > Anura > Leptodactylidae > Leptodactylus > Leptodactylus fallax. The sequence continues at coordinate 1,081,570 of CAMRHE010000483.1, forward strand.
AAAAATTAAAAAATTAAAACAAAAATAACAGGACTCCTACTCCTCTTCTATAAGAGCTCCTTCTCACATGTGACGACGTCTTTGGTTGCCTCTTCATACAAAACAAGTGTTTCTAAGCGGCAGAGAAGTTAGATCGTATGGAATCCTCCCGCAGCTGTCTGTGTTTGCCAATGTTACAGTCATCGTGGTGGTTTCGCCTTTCAATCGTAATTCTGTATTTCTTCCTGCATTTAAGAAATTTTTGTAATATTTGTAAGAATATTTTGTAATAAAGACAGTAAAGAGAATTTTTTTTTTTTATATTGCATAATCTGATCAAATGTTGCCCCATCTCCCCCCAGCCTCACTTATCATACTGTGGGGCCTGAAGAGACACCAGAGTATAATATTGATTTGTGGGTAATAAAGCTGAAAAGATTTAGATTTGGGTTGAAAATGTTAGAAAATTCGGATTGAATTAGGTTCACTCATCTGTAGTCTAAAATGCCCAATTTGTAGCAGGCTTATATAAATTGTCCCCAAAATGCGGTATTATTGGGAGGTTTATTCTCAGGCAGATCAATACAGGGATTAAAATGTCTGACACATGAGGAATTACATATTAATATACGGCAATGACCCCTTAAAGAGGTTATCCCGGTATTATTAAAGCTATCCTGCACTAGTTATGCTTTACGACCTTATATACACCTCGGTTACCTTGGGCCCTGTTTATTACCTGTGCGGAGGGATGCTGGGGAGACCAGAATTGTACCTCTGCCTCTCCTGCTGAAGCTCAAACTCTGGGTCACATGACTGACTCCACTCTACTCAAAGGACCTGCTGTCAGAGTAGAGGAGAGTCGATGAAATCAGTGAGAGTTGTAGCAGCTGTAGGGGAATGAAGCTTCTGGCCTCCCCAGCTGCCCTCCTGACAGGCTGTAAACGGGGCTCCAGGTGTCTGACCCCTACCAATCTTTAAGATTTAAACTAAGGTTAGGTAATCAATTATTTAGCCTTAAAACCCCTTTCACCAGTTCACGGAATGCACTGGTAAGCTTTATTACTCCCTGGATAACCAATTAACATGAAGCTCCCTCTCCCCTCTCACAGCACAAGTCTCACAAGGACACTGAAGGATAGACACTGCTGTTTGACATCTTCTCTCATTTTACCATTTGTCGCTGCCCACAAGACTAGGACATGTATACAGATCATATAGGGGAATTACAGATTTGTAGAAGGAGGGCAATTGTGACCCTTGTGCCCCTGTAAGATGCATTACAAAGTCTGATATATTCACGTTTTTCACGACTACTGTTTACACATAAAAAGTGTTATTACGCATTAAAAACCCCTAAATGTCCATGTGATTCTGGTGATGTCAGCCTAGGTCATAGGTGTAGTCGCACGGTGATTGCCTCTGTGCTTGCTATTTCCTTGTATTGTTTTGACTGTGTTAATAAAAAATGTTTTGGAAAAAAAAAGAAGAGAAAATAACCCTGACACTGATAAATGATATATCTCCTAGAGATGACTATAGCACAGTCTGCGTCTAGCCTACACAATGCACCGTGAGCTCAACAGCCTGGACTCCAGACTGATACATTGTAACAAACTAGCAGAGAGATTTGTGCAGCTGCTGCTGATGTATCCAGTCTAGACAATGCTCTGTGAGCTCAACAGCCTGGACTCCAGACTGATACATTGTAACAAACTAGCAGAGAGATTTGTGCAGCTAATGCTGATATGTTGAGCTCAAAGAGCATTGTCTAGACTGGATACAATTGTTTCCACTTCTCAGATGAGAGAACTTGATATTGTATTTGGAATTGTACATAGTGTAGACCAGAGGTCCCCAATGACAGGGCCACAGATCAGTACTGGGCTGTGGATGACTTGTTACCAGGCCGGCCTAGTCATTGGGGACCTCTGTAGCCTACGCCAGCAGATCACTTACCAGCTTACTAATACAGCTCCTGGGATCTGTTCTTGTACACAGGATGTGCGCATCTTCTGTTCTGCTCCCAGAACCTTCATTGTGGTTCCACTGGTACCTGGGAGCAGAATAGAAGATGCGCACATCCTGTGTACAAGAACAGATGAGGAGAGAGCTCCGTTAATAAAGTATAGGGAACTGTATAAATATAATAATTCATTAATAATAATTAATTGTGTACACTGGAAACATAAGCAGCAGCTGCACAAATCTCTCTGCTAGTTTTTTACAATGTATCAGTCTGGAGTCCAGGCTGTTGAGCTCACAGAGCATTGTCTAGACTGGATATAATGTATCAGCTGAGAGCAGGACTAGCTATGTACAGGGTTACTGCCTCTGAATAGACACAAGAGTCTTCTCAGTCACTGACAGCAAGCATGGGGCCTAAAAGAACTTGAGAACATTGGTGACATCTTATCTGCACCAGAACTGTGCAGTCCTATGTAAAACCACATAGTTATATCATGGTGGATCATCCCAGAATACTCTTCTACACCTCTACATAATATTTTAATTGTATAAATATATTTTACTTACCTGAAGAAGTAGAATGCCATTAACAGCCCCGTGCCCAGGAAGGCGCCAACCACAATACCAGTGACTGCAGATTCTCCTAAGCCACCTGCTTAAAGAAACAAATCAGATGCTGAATATTAGTGTGGCTAAAAAGGAATCTCGAATGGCAAATCTGCCCCTTCTACACTGTGGAGAAATTTGCAAATGACCTGTAGCGGCCATATTGGTTGCCACAGAGCATTCATAGAAACTGGCCTTCGATTGAGCTCCTTCTCCTACTCAAACATTTTTGTATTTTTGCTTCTCATATCCCCAGATAGTCTAGGAATAAAGTATAGGAATTAGAATAGCGCCACCTGCTGTTGCTATTAAACAGCCTGTCTGTATCCATCTCAGTAAATGTGCCAAAGTGGACACACATGCTCAGTCTTGCCTCTTTCTCTTGTTCTCTATGCTCATTGGGATATGCAGAGAGATTCCTGACGCGGTGAGCTGGTTGCGTCCCTAGTTGAAGAGTCTTCTCTGCTTGTCAGAGGAGATGCTGTGCAAAGGATAAGATTCCAAAAACATACTAATAGGGATTTTAGATTGAGAGCCCTACTTGGGACAGTGAGTGATGACGATATCCTTTGCAATATATATAAGTAAGCAAGATATATATTAACAGAATGATGTTACTACAATTGCCCTTGCTCAGGATCTCCTCTGCAAAGCAGAGAACATGCTAAAGCTCCAGAAGCAGCAGGAATCCATCACATAACCTAAGCAGTAGAGAGAGAGAGAGGCAAGACTGAGCATGTGCGTCCACCTCTGCGCATGTACTGAGGTGGACGCAGAAACATTGTTCGACAGAAACAGCAGGTGGCGCAATACTAACTTAATTCCTAGAATTCTTGATGCTTGGAGTTGTGTAATACATAAATGGATCTCTAACCACT